>CAOLHI010000643.1:0-600000 GCA_948474755.1 Ctenosaura bakeri
GTTTAATCTTATTTTAAATGTTGAATCTTGTGTGCTTTTAATTTGTGTTGTTTTAAATTTGGTATAAGCCACTTTGCATAGTAACTTGGAAAAAAAGTGGGATAGAAATGAACAACAACAACAACAGATTATATTACAAGACAACTTGTAGATCAAGCCTGACTCTGACATGTCATATGCTTCAGGAAACAGAAGTGAGTCTTGAACACCATCTCTATTTATGATTATGTATAAAAGAAATTATTCATGAGTCTTCTTATATCTGTGCTACAGGACAATTCCTACAGTATGACATCAGAGGCATAAACATACGTAGAGGTATTACTGAATCTCCAGAAGAAATGATAGATGGAACTTTTTGCTTCCTTCCCTTTGATAATTGATTGGATTCATTCTTCCTTACTCTTTTCCACACAGGGAAGGAAGAGGAAATGGGCTTTCAGTCTATCCTTGCAGGTGGGATACAAGTTGTGGCCAGGATTCAGAAATACTTGTAAACTTAGACTGGTTGACTTTGTTTACTTGTTGGTGTCATTTTCCATGTTAATGTATATATTCCAGTTTGTGCAGCCTGAGTATTTGGATAGTGATAGCCTGAGTATTTGGAGAAGTGAGATCCACCACATGCACATTTGCCCTTCTTGGTAGAGAAGGCAGAAGGACTGGCTGAGTGGTTAACAGAAATAGTGAATGTGTCATTGAAACAAGACAGATTTCTATCCTGCCTAAAACAAGTTGTGATGAGGCCTGATCAAAAAACAAAGAAAACTCTACTTGCCAGTTTCCAGTATTCCTTTTTTCAGGTAAGGTTCTGGAGCTTGTGGTGGCCTCCCACCTCTAGGATTTCCTGGATCAAACAGATTGTCTATTGTCTAGATCTATTTCAATCTGATTTAAGGCCTGTCTATGGGACAGAGAAAGTTTTTGTCACCTTGGTAGATGACCTACACAGGGAACTGGACAAGCAGAGTATTCTCTGTAAGTTCTGCTGGACCTTTAAGGGGCTTTCAGCACCACCAACCATAGTATCCTTCTGAGTTGCCTTTCTGGGATGGGACTAGGGTCACTGTTCCATATTGATTACAGCCCTTCTTGGAGGGGCAAGCTCAGTAGGTGGTCCTGGAGGATTCCTGTTTGACTTCAGGGTCATAGCCTGTGGGGTCCCTCAGGGCTTAATTTTGTCCCCCATGCTATTTAACATCTACATGAAACTACTGGGAGAGGTTGTCTGGAGTTTTGGACTTTCCTATAACCAGTAAGTTGATGACACTACATTCTGTCTCTCCTTTCTATCCAGTTCCAAGGAAGCTGTCACTATACTAAACTGGTCTCTGATATCTGTAATGGACTGGATGAGGGCAAAGAAATTGAAACTAAATTCACACAAGGCAACATGTTTCTGTTAAGTCAAAAGGTAGATAAGACAATAGGAATTCAGTTTGTGTTCAATGATTTTACAATTCCTTTGAAATCTCAAGTTCACAGTTTGGGTATGCTCCTATATGTCCAGGTTTCTGTGATAGCCAGGGGTTTGCCACAGGTAAAACTCACATATCAGCTGCACCCATTCCCTAAGGATAAAAAAAAAATTAAAAATGGTCAAAAACATGTTTTTTGAGTGTTGAGAAATCTGGATGAGAAGAATTTCAGACTGACAAGGATCTTTGCAGTTTGGGACTTACTCATACTCTTTGCATGTGGTTGTTTTGTGTATTTGTGCATTTTTCTGTGTGGAAAATAGTACTTCAACACAGAACTACTAATTCTTGAACAGAACAGAAGAGAACAAAAAATGTTGTATATGCAGAAAATGCTGTACTTGGGGATTTATTCAGCACAAAATTAACTCGTATATTAAGAGTGTGTTTTAAATTGTGTTGTACTTTTTAAATGTTGTGCACTACCTTTCATCCTGTGCTGGGAGAAAGATGGGATGTAAATTAATTAAATAAAGAGATTATTATAAATAAAAAAAAGTTGTTGCTTCCTCTTTCCTGAATGGGGAAAAAGGAAGAGGAGTGCAGATCAAAAAAGAAAAGAACATTAGAGTAATCCATTATAGAGAGGATTCATTTCCAGGAACAACACTCAGATAAGATTTTAACTTACTCTTCTTTTAAACTACTGGAAGCTAGCGTATAGGTTGTCCATTCATTCAATCAGTAAAAGAGGGACAAGACCCATGGAGCCACAGGTCTTTACCAGCAGCCTTATATGGGTCAGATGTGAACTCTAGAACAGGGAATAGGATCTCTTCTCCATTGGGAACAATGTACAAACTGTGCTTCAATCAAAGTATCTGCCAACCATCAACCTGACAGTAACTCCCACAAGCATGAGGATGAGCAAACTGGCCTTTAGAAAGTTATATGCAGAAATGTTGCCAAGGACACTACAAGCCAGGTTAAATTCAAAGAAAGCAACTCTCTCTCTCTCAGTCTCTCTCTCTCCCTCCCTCTCTCCCTCCCTCCCTCTTTCTCTTCATGATTCAATATAACTTTTAAAGTGGTGGGAGAAATATGGATGAGGAAGCAGTTAATTTCTACCCTAACTTGTTCCTACATTATTTATACATTTAGCATAGTCAGTGCAGAATTTTCATGCAAGCTTAGGTTTCTTTTGGCATCATAGTAGGAGGAGATATAGTGCTTACTCATTTTACTGAATTGTAAAGCTTAAAAATGAAAGGTTTATGTTGAGGGTGGTGATCTACCTATAGCACAGCTGTCAGAAATATGTTTAGTGTGCCCACACAGGAACTCACAAAAAAATCTAATTCATTCTTTTATTTCATGTCAAACACTTTTTAAAAAGCAAGCAGGATACTGTGGAGGTACCAGAATAATAAAAAGAAATTAAAAATAGCAGGAAAGCACATTGTGTGTGTATGTATGTATGTATATATGTATATGTATATGTGTGTGTGTGTGTGTGTGTGTGTGTGTATTTTCTAAATATGATATGCAAGAAACTGCAAGACCTGGGGTTTTTCACCCAACACAATCATAACACTCCAGCTTAAATGCCATAGTTCCATCCCATGGAATCCTGGGGTTTGAAATTTAGGGAGGCATACTTAGAATTTCCTTCCAGAGAGCTCTAGGGTTTCATCAAACTAAATATCTCAGAATTAGGGTGTAGTCCTGGCAATTAAAATGGATTTAAGCAACTGTAACTGTGTTGTGTGAAAGAGTCCTGATGTTTTAATTTCCTCATATTCACATGGAATTATACATAACAAATTTATCTAGGAGACTTTTTCTTTTGAAACACTGAAGTTCACTTTGGTTTACAGCACTCAATATCTTCCAATATCAAAACAATGTACAATGGTTTATAATCATAAATAATGATTAAAGATCACAGAACCACTTTACTACCTTGTTGGGGAAAGGCATTATATTGATGATGAGGATGATCATGAGGATGAGGATGAGAATGATGGAGATGACAGTCATGATGATCATGATGACAGTGATACTAAGCTTTGTTCAGGTTCAGGTTTAAAGGAATTAATCCTCATAAATGGTTCCACATTTGCACCAAAATCAAGTGTTGTGTGACTGATCATGTCTAGATGCTCATAGTCACTAGACGTGAGCATCATGTCTAGATGCTCATAGTCACTTTTACTTGCCGTTTGCTTTGCTCATTTATAAAGAAAGGCACGCAATGCACAATTTCCACCCCATCCATCTAGCACTTTTGTGTATAGTTTGCTGTGTTCCAAAAATGAAAGAGTTATGTTGAGGATGGCGATCTACGTATATAATACAACTGTCAGAAATAAGTTTATTGTGTGCACAAAGAAACTCATAAAAAATCCAGTTTGTTCTTTTTTTGTGTTGCAAACTATACAGAAAAGCTAGATGCTGTGTGCAAAATTCTGAGCAACATTCATATTTCATGACTGTGTGTGCCACTTTTACCATAGATTCATATGATTCACTGTGCGTGTAAATGGACATTGCTGTTATCACTAAGAACTTGTAGTAGGGAGTGAGGAGGACCAGTATGAGTCTTCTGGCCCAATACAGCAAAGAAGATCCTATATACTTTAGGAAAAGAAATCTGATTCTGATGGAGTTAATTGTATCTTGAGATCTGCCAGTGCTTTGCATGCAGGATGATGAATATGGTACAGGAGAGAAGAATGAATCAAATTTCTATAGAAACTGCTGTCTGGTGAAAGATTTCTTTTCTTCTGCTACTGCTGAGACCCTGAAATGACTTCCTCAGTGGAACACCTTAACCCATCCACAGTCATATACCATGCCAGGAAATGTCTACGTTGGCTGCTATTCAAATCTCAATGAACCAGTGTTTCTGGATTTTTGTTTTTGTTTTTTTGCCTTGAACCAAATTCTTGATCTTGTAATTTAAATTAGCTCTTCTTCTTATCTGTCTCTACACCCATGCCTGCTATGACTTCCTTGCCCGTTAGTGTCAAGGTGAATTCTGACTTTTTGCATCTTGCTTTGCTTTGTTCTTAAAACACTTTAGTGGACTGGAAGTGGCAGAGCTATTTTTTTTCTTTTTTTCTTTTTCAAGAGGGCTAGTGTGTAAACTTTATTCTGAACTTTATTATTCTGCTTTCAGATATTACTCTACGTAAACATATAGTTTTGCACATGATGTGGGTTGTGGGACACAAATCATGCATAAAAGTCAAGGATGAATTAACAAAGGATATACTCCCCCATTTTTCCCCATATGCCTACTTTGCAGAATATTGCTCAAAACAGTCCTTTTTATGTGCTGAAAAATTTACTCATCCAAACAGAAGAAATCTCTCAGAGGTGAAATGCTTTTCCCCTTCTCTTTTGTCATCAGAGGGTTGGTGGAGAGGCACTGACAAAACTGTATGAAGCAAGTCTCCATTTAGGTTTTATAGGACAGCAATAATTTGTTTTTTCCTCCCTGTGCTACATTCAGGATGCCACTGATATTCATTTCGATTTCTCTGACTGCGCTGAGCTCTTTTTACCTTTGGAGCAGATGGGACAATGCCTGAGGCAAGAGTAAACAAGGGAAATCATCTAACGTTCAGAAGGAGGAAGCTGAATGCATTGGTAAGTTGTTTATAAGCTGCTTCAGCTGTTTGAATCTGATTTTTTTTTTAAAAAAAATGAAATGGATAAAATAAAGAAATTTATTGATTTCTGCATAAATCTGAACTTTCATAATGTTCTAAAAAGTTCACATATCATTGTCAATGTGTAATATAAATTGTTTGGGATTTTTTTTTTTTTGGAAACACGCATCACTATCTTATTCATTTATACCTGGAAATAAGCTCGATTGAATTCAATTGGGCTTATTCTCAGATAAGTGTACCTCTGAAGGTAGCCTTTGAAGGCGGTAGATAAGAGGTCAGCTTCCCCCTGGGTGAGTAACTTTGTCGATTTAGCCCAGTACTGTCCAGTCTTTTGCATAAGAACATAAGAAAAGCCATGTTGGATTACACCAAAGGCCTACTTTGTCCAACGTTATGTTTACAAAGTGGTGATCAGAACATGAGTGCAAACACATTATTTATCTCATGCTCCTCAGCAACTGCCAAGCAATCCTTTAGCTCATGCTCTCCAGTAGCATGCTCTTTTTTATACTGAAAGTGACATGAAATTGTTCTGACGTGTAGCTATTTATGACTCCATCTTCCAAAAATTGACCAAATTCTGCTTTAAAACAAAATTTCCCTTTAAAGCCAGCTAAGTTGGCAGCCATAACTACACATTATGGAAGTGAATTCTACAGTTTTAAGTATGAATTGCATGAATATAAACATTTTATCTGTCTTGCATCTCCTCCCCATTCTGGTTTAGTTGATTCAATACAATGTGGGAGGGAAAAACTGTCTCCCTTTCCACTTTCTCTACACTGTACATAACTTTATTAATCCTCTATCATATCTTACCTCCTTTTTTATATATAAAAGATGAGGGGAATCTCCACACATTATGAACTTTTCTTGTAGGGCAGTGCTTCAGTTCCTGAATCAATTTGGTTGTTTTTCTCTGTAAGTTTTCAGTGTCTCAGTCAAGCATGGATATTTCCCACCATCTGCAATCTGATGTCTTCTGACTATTCCATCCAAGGCAATGTTATTTAGCCACCTTTTTCAGCTGTCTACTCATAGAGGGGGAGGAATAAATTGTCCACATGCACCCACGAGAAGAATTCTATCATGTAATATCTTTATTAGGCCAAACCAAATGTTCCAAAGTAGTGTGCAAATGTTCACACTATGAGGAACTGTTCATCAAGCAGGTTCTTAATCAAAATTTGTGATGGTTCTGCTTGTGAAGGAAGGATTTCAAGAATTAAATTTGGATGCAAAGCTTTAAGCCTGCTCCAGAAATAAGATGAAAGAAATTTCTGATTGTCTCTGGGTAATACCATTATCACACTAATGTTCCCTTGTCATGTAACTAAACTTTGAGCAATGAAGCAAGACCTAATGTTGCCTGGTGGCACCACCAGATAATTGTAGATTTAATCTAGTATGTTCAAGGGCCTCTAGCCTGGGGAAAGAACAATGATGCTACTTAGTTTTTCATAGTATGCTTAGAACAGTAGAGCTATGTGGGGATTTCAGCTTTTATCTCACCACGTGGCCATAACTATGATAATTTCTCTCAGGTGAAATCAACCCTTGTGGCCAAACTTCCACCCTTTAAAGCCCTCAAATGTGAAGAATTGCATGGTGCTCAATGCACTTAACTAGAGTGAGGGCTTTCCCTGATCGCCGCCTCTGACACAATGTTAGGACTTTCCCCTGTCCCACCTGTGTGATATAAGCTACAACATAAAAACAGGTATATAAATAAATTTGTTGAAACAAAATTTAACTGTTTATATAGTGGTTATAAGATACTCCTAAAGATGTAGTCAACAGTAAACCTTAGAACACAAATTAAACAGCCATGATAATGTAAACAAGGAGTATATATTCCACTCTGAAAGTCTATTTAAAAGAAATACAGCAGTATAACCTGAATCACAATGGAAAGTTCAAACTCAATTGCTGAAATTGGAGAAATAAACTCTCTTCCAGATAAATATTGTCAGTCAAAATGTTTTCAAAGGAATAACCAAACAAGTAACAATACAGAAGATTCCGGATGTTAGGCTTCCCATTTTGCCAAATTAGACTTCTTCAGTTGAGTAAATACAATACCATTGTATTACTGTGTAATTCCACTGTTTTGTAAGGCTCATTGCTGTATAGTTCAAGCAATAGTTGGCTAAATAATAAACATGAACAAATTAGGTTGTTTCTTGGTGCTCTTCAACTAGTCATTGTACCCAAGGTATTATGGCTCCCAAAAAGAGTTCAGGGCTTCTAAAGGAAAAGGGGCAACTTGAAAGTAGCCCTTCAAGTGTCCACTTCCTGTCACTCTTCTTCCTCCAGTGATTACATGGTGATGGAAAATGCTGTCATCCTGGCTGAGTTCGAGAGGAAGAAGGTAGGGAAAGGGGTTCTAAGAAGTTGCACAGGGACTAATTCAATGCTATGATACTTCCATACCTGCATAGGATAGGTTGGAAATGTACCTTCGTCTGCCATTTTAGGCTTTTTTAACAAAGGACTTCCCATTTCTTCTTAAGAGCAGGGAAAATACCTATAACAGCTTCACTCAAGTGCCTGATTCTGAGTATCACAAGCAAAAGATCCTTGGATATAGCAGACCTAGTCTTCTCTCATCATACTACCATGCTTGGAGTACTCCATGGGCCTTTCTACACCACCCTCCCAAACCACCATGGGGACGGGAGGACAGGACCACGGCAACATTTCTACATAATGTCATGTGGTCCTGTCCTTCTCCTTTCCTCAGGTGGTGCAATCACGGATTAAATCATTGATGGGTTTTCCCTGTCAATGACCCGCAATCACACCACAATGGCAGACTTACCTGTCCTGCAGAAGCCTGGGAAGTGCAATGGCTAAACTTCCTGCCCCAGCACAGTCTGGGAAGGTACCCTGCTGTGCTGTGGAAGGAAGGAAGAGGCATGGCAATCGCACTTCCTTCACCACAGAGGCAGTTGGTGCAGAAGTGAGTGCTTCCCTCATGCTTCCGTCTCGGCAGAGCAAATGCTGGGATCCCCACCAAACATCTGTGTGAAGAGGTAGGGTACAGAATGGGCCTGTGTTTGGACCCATTAACATGAGGACACTTGCCAGTATGCCCACGGAAAATGCCATAGACAAAACTAGTGGATTTCATACATAGTAAGTTAGTGAATCTACTCCAGGATTAGTCTCATTGTTAAAAGATCTACCCAAAGTGCTGAACACCACCCACAACAAAGATTCTGTGTCTTGGATAGCACATTTAAATGCTGGAATGAAAGAAAGAACTGCTGCACTGACATGGAATTCACTGCTGCACTGACATGGAATTCCCTTTCCTCCATGTGCAAGCATAGGAGCATCTTCAACCCACATGAACCCTCTTTAGTTCAGGGTGCTAGGTTTATGCTCTAATTTATGCAGTAATATATCTCCAGTTTGCTGTTTATTTTTTCACATCTTTGATGTAGTTAGATAAGTACCAGTATATTTTGTATTGCTTTTTGAACAAATTTAACTCAACTTCTTAAAGATATCTTTAATCACCTTAGACTAGAAACTGGCAGAACAAATGTATGGAAGTTTACTCTGAAATTAGTCCCACTGTGTTCAATGGAATTTACTCCTTACTAGGTATATTTAGGGTTCTACTTTAAAACTCTGTGTGAAATGAAAAGAATGTTTAGTGAGGGACATAAGTGTTACATAACTCTTTTGCAGGACTTTTACAACCCTTGGTTGACCCTTTTCCATGATATTTAAAACAGCCTGGAAGACCTTTGGTCTATGACTAAGTTTGAACATTCCATTGAGATAGCACTTTTGAAATTTCTCTCCCTTGGCAGTTCTAGCAGAAACCTTGTCTAGTGACCTTCAGAGAATAATAATAATAGTAATAAACACTTGATTTTGCCTCCCTGCCTGTGAATGCCAAATCTAATTTGTGTATTAATTTTTGTAATTCAGGTTTTTGCTGACATAAACGATACTAATAATAAATAGATAAACCCTCTTGTACATATACCTGTCAAAATTGTATATGTTCCTCTAAAACAGAAATGTATTTGTTATCCACTTCATTTTCCTGGTATCTATCTTGTATATGTCCTCTTTGAGGTATATGAACAGGGTTGATAGTTCCAATTGTTTTCCTTCTCATTGAACACGCTGTTTATTTTTGGCTGCCTCATATAAAAAGCCCTTGATCAAAAAGGTATGAAGTTCATAATGGAAGTTCTCATGTTGCCCTTTATGCTCTGGCAAAATTAAATCAGACCCAGATGTGGTGACTTATCACAAGGGTACAGAACTTAAGATCCAGACTAAGGAACTCATGTTGAAATTTTCTGGGATGGTGGAATCTTAAAGGGAGCAATCTTATCTGTTTTGGAAAACCAGCTTGAGAGTCCACTGAAAATTGCCTAAGTACTAGTGTTAAGTGGAGATAGAAGTCTGCCAGTGGAATATCTGTGTTATTGAGGCTCCCACAGTATGCCTTTGGAAAGCTCTGCCCCTGTATATTTCTCACTCCAATTTTGCACTGCTTGGGCAGTATTCTGGTGTCATGTCAGGAAAAGTACACAAGCAACACACATGCATAATTCCCTCTAAGCTATTATAGTCCTAGGGTAAATAGGAAAGGGAATGAAAAATCTGGCAGCAATGACTCATATAGTACTAATTTTGTTGGATTACATAAATGTAGGTTATAACTGGCTTAAACTAAATTCATTGTCTCCATCCAAAGGGTCCAAAATAAGGCATTATGTTGCATAAAAAGAAAACAGTATATAAAGCTGCTGTAACCTAAACTTGCCTGAACAACGTGGATGCAACTGTGCTATCTTATTTCTATGTCGCTGTGATAAGTGTAAATCTGAGATGGTTTCTTCCTATGCTATCTTATTAGTGGCCTAAATACGATTGTTATTCCCTCTAGAGTAGAGCCATTGTGTCAACTAAATTTACCTACATATTGATTGCCCATTGAACAATTGATTTAATTGGTCTACTCTAGTTGGGAGTAGCCAACAGAAATTCCAGTCAGTGTATGAAAGAAAGAAAATCTGCATAAGTCCACTGATATGGATACTTACAGAACAACACTGGGGCAAACTAGTAAGGATGGAATTACTTGCTATTTTCCTTCTTGAAGGAAAGAGTGAGTAATTTTAATAATTTTCTTTCTGTAGCAAAAATGCTTTGAAACTGTACAATTTTCAAAGACTATTTGCAAATTTAGCACTTTTTTGTACACATACACACAAACACACATACAAATTATGTGTAGAAAAGTCTCAAACTGTGAAGATTCTTGTCAGTCCAGGGTTCTTCTTGTCAGAAATTCCTGACACTTGAGAAACCTAGTTTTCTGACCATTTTTGAATACTTTCAAATACTTTTTCCCATCCCTACAAACTAAACCAGCCCACTTATTTAATTGGTGCCATATCATGGTGAGCAGACTTGCCTGGGTGTCTGTCATACTGTTGAGCAAAATATGAATCATGGCTCACATCTACTACCAGCTGTTTCAAAGCATTCTTGGATTTAATGTGGACACAAGAATATAAATAAGAGTCAGTGCCAATGGGCTAGATTCATTGTACTCTCCAGATCTTCAGGCCTGGATCATTTGTGAACTCTATGTCCAACTGTGTTATTTTACAGCCAAAACATCAATCACTGCTGCCAAACATGTGCTTCAGAACCTTAGAAAATGGGTGCCCAGTTTTAAACACTGCCTTCTCCAGGTACAGGATGTATCTCTTAAATTCATCCAAGATGCAGTATCTGGATGATAAAAGCAAGTTTCATAACCTAACTGTGCCAGTAGGAAAACAGAAAATGTACAATATGTCTTTGGAACAGTGATCAACCAGGTGCCTGACAAATGAATCATCCAAACCTTCCTCAGATCAATTATATCAATGTGACTTGTTTTGTTCATCTGAAAACTTGGCAGTTCATCTCAAATTCTTTTATCAGAACATCCATATGGATATTACACAAATCACAATATCAACTGAAAGTCATGGGCAGAAAATCCATTCAGTTATAACAGAGGAAATATACCTATACAAAACAGACCACTATCCAACTTCCTAGTGTAGAAGTGCAAACTAAATCATTTGGTCCATTGGTTAACTTGATCAGGCAAGCAGAATGTATAGAAGAAATGGAACACATTTCTAGAAGCTTACAGTTCTCTTTCTCCTCCTCTTTAAAAATAGAATCTGACTGGTCTCATGCTATCAGGCCTCAACATAGAAAATGTAAATATCTTAACATCTGACAGTCTCCATATCCATATTTAACATCTGCAATATATTAATATAGGCCTATACCTGAAGATTATCTAAAACATTATTATAATTAGACTAGACCTTTGGAACTTTCAGTGCCAGTATTTCACCTAATGCACTAGTTTCCTGTTCACTAGTGTTTTTGTAAGTACTTCACAGCTTGAGATCAGAACACACAAAGCATGTTTCCTCATATGCTTGTTCATACACTGACTTTAATAGACAGTCCCCTGCTAGTGCCCCACCATTTCAGGTGTAGTGACTGGCTATTAAAGAAAGGTCATTGTTATGGTGGCATCGTGAACATGAATATAGCTTATGGGTGCTTATTTCACCCATAAAAGAAACTTAAAATGATTTTAAATACAATAAAAATGTATTGTATAAATACATTAAAAACATAAAATTCATCTATGAAGGGGATGAGATATTTGCTTCCAGCATTAAATGTGTGTGTGTGTGTGTGTGTGTTTGCTGAATTATGAATTGCAGTTATAGATTAATTACAGGCTTGTCAAATGAACTGTATTTTGAGGACTGGGTAGTGTTTTTTAAAAATAGAGTTAAAAAATAAATATTTCCCCTTCTCCTTGGAAATATCAATTTCACACCTCCTATAGAACTAGAGATATAAGGAAAATTCATAGATTTCTCATCCTCTACAACAAATTGTATCTCAACATATCAACAAACCAGTAAAAATAGGTCAAATATCAAATTGTTTTTTGAAAAAAAATACAGCCCTATATAAAAGTAAGTGCATCTTGCCTTGGAAACTGGTATGCTCAGAAGATTTATCATGTTTCAAAGTCAAACTTGTACATAAAATCATGAAGATTTTTTTTTAAAAACTACTGTTTTATCATAGTCTAATAGCATAAGCAATTGAATTTTATTATTTCGTGCCCATTCTTGGGCTTATTTGTGCTTACAAATATCTTGTATAATATAAAAGTATGCACTATCTGTGTAGCGAGATTTTAGTCAGATGAATAATCAAGGAATTAATTAATCAGAATTTTAAAGAGGTTCAAAGTCTGGTATGTTTTGGTTTCTATTGACCAAATACTTGTGTGAAAAGGTTTGTTTTTCTTTGTGTACGTGTGTTGTTGCAGATAAACTATCTTGCATTATCAGACAGGATTTTATTTTCTAACTATAAAAAAGGAAAAGGAATGGCACATATGCTTTCTACACCGCAGTGCTCCCCAGGTAAACTCATGGAGGACCAACAGTGTGTCTTCACTTGGACATTTAATCTTAGACCATAATAGAGGCAGTGTCACGACACCAAACAACTCCTTCACTGGTCATATGATTTTGCTTTGCTTTGAATTTTCTCCCCTTTATCTTGGGCATAGATATATATTGGACTGACTGCCAACATTGAGATTATTAGATTTTTCTACATAAATAATAGTCTGTGATTTTGAAACATATTCTGTTTCTAAACAGATTCTGCTACAATCTATTGACAGATTTTTGCTACACTGCACACATGCTGGGCTTCATTTAGAGGCAGCTCTAGCAATGAAATGGGTGAGCCAAGTAAGAGAAGCAATAAAACATTTTTCTAAAGGCATGCCAGTAGTTTGGGTGGTTGTTGTTTTTAATCTACCAAGAGACTATACTTTTAAATAAAATAGCAATAACACTGAGAATTTGAAACACTGAGCAGCTTCAGATATCCAAAACAAGGCAGAAAAAAAAAGTCTATTCATCTTGTTCTGAACATCATTCTGTCCTTCTGACTATCTGTCTGTCTGTCCTCTGTCTTTCTCTCTCTCTCTCTTTCACACACACACACTAAAGCAAGAGTTCTGTGGTCCACTTTCAGGAGCAACACTCATATTTGTACAATGTTTAAGGTTTAAACATCAAATAATAGAGAAGTAAATGCATAACATACTTTTCCTTCCTTTCTGTCTTTCCCTACCACCAAATACTCAAAGATTCAATAATATCAAATATGTAAAGCCACCTGTACACTTTTGTTGCTCATGAATTACGAATTCAAATAAACTGGATGAGCAAAAGTCAGTGTTCCCTGCATTCTACATGAATGCTCCCTGGGCTCGGATGTAGTGAGACATCAACTCCCACAAACCCTATTAGCCATGCCAAATGTAACTTCTGTAATTTCCTTAGAGTTGTAATTTCCTTAGAGTTGGAATCACTGACAGACAAGACAAGAGTGTTACCATGTCATTCATGGACTGGCAGTATCCATACTCATCCTGTGTTTGTAGACCCTGTCCAAACACTTCCTCAGGCACTATGTAGTGCCTATTGGTTGCTTTCCATAAAATATAGCCATGACATCTTCAACATTTTTGCTTGTTTTCAGCAGATAAACCGGTTAAGTTTGCCAGTTCTGTACTCACTTTTCAACCTCTGACTAGTTACTGACTGTAGCAGTCACTCTGGATTAATCCTAGCACCAGTCATTCCATTTATCTTGGTCTGGAAAACTCTTAGCCACTTGTGTCTCTTTCCCCATATTCCTTCACAGTGGAATTTATAGAACCCTTGGTTTTACTTGGATACATTTTATTTCTAAGGGCTCCCTCTGCCTTCCTGCCTTAACTCAGCAAGTGAAGACTTTGTAAGGTTCTTTATTGGCCAACTGAAATGGACTACATGCAAGCTTTTGAAGCTCTACTGGCTTCTTCATTAGGCAAAAGATGTTAAGCAATTATACAGGAGAAAAAAAATGATGATGGTAGAGTCACAGTTCTACATTTTGTATCAGATGTGTTTGAAGTGATGGCTGGTCTAGACAATCATGACTGACAGTGGTAAGTGCTCCTTTTCTGCTGGAGTGTGTTTGGAAAAAGCAGGAGGGAGGGAGAGATTGAATGCAATCCTGAATTGTAATCTTGGGCAAGAGAGAGATCTATGGATTCAGAGGAACTGCATGTTTTCTACCTGAGGGAAGAAATGGTAAAAGAGGGAAAAAATAATTAGATCAATCATGATTAGAGGAATGGGGGGAAGATTACAAATGCCATTAATAGAGTCATATAACACATAAGATATATGCAAAGTTTATATTTTATGTTTTATTATTTATGTTACACTATGCATTATTATATAATTAAGTTTAAACAGGGGAAATAAGAAGAGGCAATCTAACATATAAAAGTCAAAGTTTGTCTGTGTCAGGGCAAAGACCTCATATGATTGGCTGCCTAAGAAGATTCTATGGAATCCTGGGGTTTCCAGTTTAGAAAGGGACCTTTAGAATTCTTAGCCAGAGAGCTCTTGGGTCTCAGTCAACTGTTTCTGTCTTGAGTAGGCTGGATGTTATGGAGATGAGCCCTAGCAGCAAGGAGGAGAGCAGGTAATAACTCTGAATACTGATTGGATTGGGGAAGATGGGGAAAAGCTATAGATACTAGACAAGACAACTTGGGGAATTAGAGAAACAGGATCTCAAATCTTTCTAACAAGTATTACCTATGATAAAATAAAATCACAGGCAATGCTGGGTATATATGCTAGTATATGTATAAGTATGTATACATTATAAATGTTTATTTGAAAATATTTGTACATAATTTAAGATACATGTACAAGAATAATGGAAGTCAAGAGAAGACATTAATGAAGAAGTAATTAATTTTATATCAGTCTTATCAAAGATATAGCAGAATATGGGTTAAAATATTAAAAGCTGAATATAAAATGCAAGATATGTATGACTAAAGGATGATAATATAATAAAATAATGATTTAAATGAATGTAATAGATTAGATTATAGGTTAATGAAGATTAATGATGGTTGATTTTATTCATCATTTTATATTAATACTTATATATCATATCTGATATATGCTGCAATACGTTAAAATTAATGTCAAACTAATAAAAATTATTGGGGGAAAAGAGAAATGCATGTTTTCAAGTTCTTGGGCTAGTTACTTGTCTTTTAGCATAACCCCCCCCTTTTTTTTTGGTAGAATGGATGTTTTGTGATTCGTCATACCTTCGAGAGCAGCCATTTTGTGGGACAGAGAACCCCACAGATAGTCATTTTGTTATTGTATCCATGGCACTTTTGCTAATCTCCAAATGTACTCAATAGCCCCTCCCCTCAAAGTGGAAGATCGTTGGTTTACTCTGCCTACCAGACCTGTTCCAGAGTTTCAGCTAGAGGACTTTGCCACAACAAATAACATTACCCATCCTTAAATGGAGATGCCAGAGATTCAATTTGTGATATTCTAGATCTAAAATGAGTGTCCAACCATTGAACTATAGTCCTTTCCCAGTGCTCATACATGCGGTGAAATTCTAAGCTTGTTTACTCAGACATTATTCACTGAGTTCAGTAAGAATTCTTTCCTAATGTACTTAGATCTTTTTTCTTCTTTTTCCCTCTTTTCTTTCTTTCTTTCTTTCTTTCTTTCTTTCTTTTTTTTTTAACAAAAAAATGTTTTGAAGAATGAGCAATAGATTGTCAAGGTTGTTGCCGCGCAGGCAAGGTTTCTTCTGAGTGGATGGCAGAGGGAAGAGGCGGTGTGGCCAGACAGCCAGGTGCAAGGCCAGCAGGAATGTTATGGCTATGTCTTGTGTATTAGGGAAGGCCACACACCAGAGCACTGATTGGGTCACCTCACTTGTTTCAGGGTGGCAAGGAAGCATCAAAAGGCTGGTGTTTGCCTTGACCAGCTGCCAGTTAGATACCCTAGCTGGACCTGTCATGCTATTGGCAGTATACTGATTGTAAGGGGAGATGCTGCCTGATTTTTCTCCATTATCTTCTGTTATTTCTATTTGTCTAATTACTGAAATGCTGGTATGTTTTTGCTAAGCCTTATCTTAGAGTGCAGCAATAAATTCATCCTCTAAGTCCTACCTAATGAGCCTCTGGAATTTTTTCTGCTTCGCTGGGACCCTCTGCTGCAGCACAGCCTTGCTTCACAGATTGTACTCTGCTCATATTCAGAGGAGCCAAATCCTGCCAACCCTGACATAGATTAATTTAGCACTGCTGTAGCTATAGTGCAAAATCTTTATCACTTTTTAGGGTTTAATTTTAGACAGAACACCAACTCCTTCTAAAAGGGATAGGTTGTCAGTTATATTGTGTATCTTTAGCAAAAGAAAGCTGAAACTGAGGTTGGAAAACCTAGAACATCATCATCATCATCATCATCATCATCATCATCATCATCATCATCATCATCGTGTGAAGCCCTAGCCAGTCTGGAAATTTGGACAGCTGAAATCCAAAACATCTGGAGGACCAGAGTGTGGGAACCCACTGCTTTAGAAAGTTCATATATTGGCAAACTAAATAAAAAATAATGCAGTTTTTTCCCAATTAAGTCTTTCAGTGTAGTCAAAAGCCCTTTCCACACTCTTCCTGTTCCCGGCAACATCCCACTGGGATCTTGGTAGAGGTTCTCCCAGGAAGGCAGTGCAACAGAACTCCCCTCCTCACTAGCTGCCTGCGGAAATGCAGGAGGTGTGATGGCCATGCCTCTTGCTACTGCAGTGCAGCCACCATGTACCATCCCATTGTGCTTCCTGATCCTCTACAGCTCAGATAAGTGTGGGCAGGCAGCACGAAGGTGACACAATTGCTGCTTATTAACAGGACAACCTGTCAATGATTATGGCACGGCCACACCGCCTGAGGATAGGAGAAGGATGGGACCTGAACGACATCATCCAGAGCCACATTCCGGGTCCTGTCTCCAATACGGGACTATGACATCCTGCAGAAAGGTCCATAGATAAACAAAAAATTTATTTATTTATTTATTACTTAATTCTGCTGTTCTTATATAATGCATGCTTGAGTCAAACCAATATCTCCTTTTTTTTCTCAGTAAATCTATTAAAATTGGTATCAACATCAATTCCAATCATTATACTATGGTGGCTATCAGACAGAGGGTGCATGCTGATGGGTCTAATAACTAACCCTTCTCAAGTTACTTCCACAGCAGTCGAATCTGCAGATGCATCGCACTCTACAAGTCACAGAAGCTTTAGTTAACCGTATGCTGAATCAGGTTATAATTATACACTTCTGCTTCCCAAAGTACTGATTATCAATATAGAGGATGAAAGATTAAAGCACCCAAGTCTTCAGACAGGTGGAAACAATCCAACTAATTCACAGGAAGGGACTTTTCAGGAGTTAAAGATTGGGTATCAGAGGCTGGAGAGAAGATGTCAAGTATTAATTACTGCTGATATATCAAGATTTAATCACTAGTTCTTGGCAACTCTGATGCTAAATATTTGCACTGGTAAACCTTCTTGGGACTCAGGAGTAACATCCTTGCAAGGCCAGCATGATCATGATCTAAGACAGTATGCTGATATAGCAACCTGTATATTCCTTCCTGTCTCTAGTTTTTATTTGCTGAGATAGCAATACTTACACTAGGACTTTTAGGGGCTTTTGTGATGCATTTATTCATAATCAAATTGATATCTAGTAGAAAATACACGTGTAAGATAGCAATTTGATAGTAGAAAAAGGAAGCAAATTAAAATAAAGAACTGTGCAGAACTATGTAAGATATTAGGGGTTTCTTCTTCAAAAACAGTGCCATGTGAATAAAATGAGATCAACATATTCAGATTAAGAATACAGTTGGTCTGTTCCAGTTGGAGCTGCATTCTGTTGTTGGTTGATCAGAGTTTGATTGTTGTTGCTGTTTTCCTTCTCACTTTCGTTTGTAACTACCTGTACCTGGATTTTTCTCTCTCTGATGATGCTATGGCAGTAGTAGTACAGATGGTATAAATCTTTTGGATTTCATAATGTTGGCAAAAGGATCATATTCACATCTTCTGCGATGTCTTGTTAGAATTCTTATATCTCACCTTGAACATTTACACATGTGCAATACTTGTACAGCTTAATTTTTTTAAAGTAAATTGTGGATGCATAAATATACATAATTTTAAAAAGATGGGAAAAGTTCCAGAAATTAAATAACTGTGGAAAGGAATCCCTAAATTAAGAAGCTATACAAAATTTGCAAGTTTCACTGTGGGAACAAAAGAGTCACACATCCTTATAAGAACCAAGGGAAGGAAGAAAATATGGAGAGCTTTTAACATGCTTAGTTTTCAGGCTATTGTTGCAGTACAACATTTGTTACAGTTCTTTTCTGTACTTTAGCTCACTTTGTGAATAGATAGATAGATAGATAGATAGATAGATAGATAGATAGACAGACATATAACATAAACGTCCCCTCTTGGTGACCATAACAGCCTGGTCGTGTGGATCTGAAGCAGCACAATAGCAAATAAAAGGATGTGCTGCACCTTGCAATTTAGCAGAATCAGGAGACCTGAAGGGCTGATCAATTCCATCATGCCTTATCCATCTTCTGTCATTATCCCAGGTCTGACCAGCTTGTTATTCTGTGTAACTGTGTATTCCAGTTCAAAGTTCAATCTACAAAGGTACTCTTCTTCCCAAATACTGTCTTCAACAAACTATTGTCTGTTTATCACGGGAACCTGATCTCAAATAGGAGGATATCTACATCAGATTTAAACAGACACTTTTCCAACTTTACTTGATGGTTAGCTTCATGTTTTGCACCAAATATACTGTGTCATTTAACATCATTTCATACATTTCCATCCAAATCCAACTTGCCACATGAAACAATCTTTTTTTTTTAATGAGAATTGAATATGCATATACTGTGGTGATGGTATTCTGTTTTAGGAAAATTATCTTTAAGCAGCTACTCTGGTTTGTTTCTTTGCTTTTAAGAGGAACAATTTTTTTTGAGCCTGTCCATGACCAGATAGGCCGTCTGTCACAAGTCCTGATCAGTGGATTTGACCACTACATAATTTTGTTTAGCAGTAGGAGCCTTCAAGAGGTTGATTGAATGAAACAAGTTTTGCCCTGTCCACCATAACCAGTGATGCAGAATGATGAAAGCTGCAGCCTAGTAACATCCGCAGCTCCAAAGCTATCCACCTCTGCTAGCCAACATATTTCTTAAACATGAAGCTCCACACTCATAAGTTCAACCTCAGTTGACTTACAAATTGTGACATATTTTTTAAAGCTAACTTCAAAACAAAGATGTGGTATTAAAGTGCTTGCAATCCTGAATGTAAATTAACTTTGTTCTTTTCTATTGATTGTGCTCTAGGTTGTAGCACAGGGCTCCTTATGTAAATGTAAACTTAACTGATGGACTGATTGTTACAAAAAATCCATAACTAGGATTTACATAAGTAGAGGATATTGTGTCAGTGTGTTAGCATTTCATTTCTGCATGACAGTGTTCTTTGTCAGAATTTTAATGCCGCATAAATGAGTTTTTGTGTTCTTTTGTTTGCCAAGAGTCTCAAACAATTCCCCTCTCCTCTGCCTCCTCCTCCAAATTAAATAATTGCAGAACATAGGGCATATTTTGGATAACACACAGAAATATCCATCACAGAGGATATAGTCATGAGCAGTGGTTGTGTTGAAGTGTACTCAAAGGACTCATGGTTCTAATTTAACAGCCCAAGACATTACCATACTGACCTTAAAAAACCTATTTATAGAGTGTTTAGAGCTTCCCAGTTTTTATTCTGGGCCCAGGAAATGCCCAGGTCTTCAAGCAGAAGCCTTCCCCAACTCTGTTACCTGATATCCATTCATTTGAAATGTCATTGGCAGGACCTGTATACTTTAGACTCTCCCAGTAAAATAGTAGGACTCTTCAAGTTGTTCAACTGCATAGTATTACAAATCTTTTGTAACTGCAAAACCTAGATCTCTGTGCCCCTCTGTAGAAACATCTCTTCCCAGAGAGATTCTAGATAGATTCATTGGCCATGTTCTATTCTATTCCTCTTGGCCCTCAACTACAAAGCTAATGGTGAGGAGCTTGTATAGATTCAAGGGGGAAAAAACGACTAGATACAAATGCCTCTGTTACCTATTGAAGAGATGTGCTGCAATAGGTATGTTAGAGCTGGGTCATAAATACCAGATTCCCAGCCCTCATTTGGCCATGATGATTCTGCTGGCCCAGTTAGGATTCGGCTTTCCCTAACAAATCTCAAAGGACTCCTGAAATGATATGTGCAGAGTTAGCCCTGAGCAGAATAGTGATTAAAAATGCAACAAAGAAGTTCAGGAGACTGACTGTTTCAGTAGTTACCAAGGCCTTTTATGTGAAATTTACATACTTTAGACTCTAAGTGAATTTCCATATTTTCTCTTTTCCATGGGGATGACGTTCACAACATATGGAACATACAGGTAGTAATTGTTTCTTCTCCATGTCCCTCTGATTAGCAAGTTGAGGCAGAAAGGTGGATAACATTCAGTTCTTACTCTCTAAACAGTTACTTATGGCAATACCAGCTTCAGAGAGCGCACAGGCAATGTTGTACTAGATTTTTTTTTTTCCTTTTTGCTGAATAAGGAAAAGTCATTCCTATAATAAGAATCTACTATGTTTGTATCTCTAATTCTTTTATGTTTTGTACATCTCTCTCTCTCTCTCTGTGTAGATACACACACACACACACACATGAGGGCACTCCCTTGCCCTTTGTTTGGAATTCCTGCCCCAGCTTTTTTCAATAAGAATAGCATTGTTCTCTGTAAGATCTGGCAGCCCCTGAAATGCTCTAGGTAAGGGATGGGAAAGTATGGCCCTTCAGATGTTGGACTGCAACTTACACAAGCACTAGTCTAGCACAGCCGATAATGAGAGATGGTGGAAGCTGCAGTTCAGTGAAATGTGGAGGGCCATATATATCCTTCAGATCTAGATACTGCATTCACCATAAACCACATGCATACTGGTAAACACACTAGTAAAAAGTTCCTTTTGTGATCCATTTCCAAAAACTATGCATTTTTCCTTTTATGTTTTGGCTGGAAAACATTTATGTACTTCTACAAACAAGTCTATAAATAAAGCATTGGCATGTGACATCAAAATGTTTTAAGATGTGTGGAAGGTTAGGGTAACTTATTGGTTTTTGCTTTGCTTCTGCTAGCTTTCTTTAGTAATATCATTTAGGAATGCAACAAAAGATTTTAACAGATGGTAAAATGGAGGGTTACCCTCTGGTATCACCCAATATGACAGGGTGCTTGGCTCTATCCTCGCAGTACATAACAGATGTTCTGGAAACTGTCAGGAAATAAACATGTAGAATAACAAAGAGGCACATTGCAATCTTGTATAGCATATTCTTGATTAATAAGGACCTTAGGCGTGTCAAATCCAGATGATAATGTTATTTAAGCACAACATCCCATGCTCCTGAAGAAAGACAACAGGAAGCAAATGGTGTACGACCAGGTTCCAGTCTAGTTGGTAAGGATAAAAGTTGCTATCAGGAAAGAAGTTAAACCTGTTCTTATAGGCAGGAAAGGAAACTGATTCCAGCATTCCCTGAATGCTATTTTTTTTTCCAGGAAAACCGAAATAAAAATGAAACCAACAAACCAACCAATGTCTATTGTGGAAAACAGTACTGAAGGACTCCAGTTTTAACAACACCCTGAAGTTTTGAGACATAACTAAGCCTAGCTTTTAGCTGGCTTTTAGCTGCCCAAGACGAGTATTGTTATGCTGAAAACACCTCTTCTTCTACAGGAAAGAAATGTCAGTGTGCTCTCCGAGTTCTAAGTAATCCCTTCTTTCCCTTAGTGCTTCCAATAACAATAAATCAAATGCCAATAGTATTATTTACATCAACTTTATTTATCCTCACTTTTTCTTCAAGAGGGGTTACAAATTAAAACAACTATAGTTAAAATATACAAAAGATCAACATTAAAATGGAATTAAACTATCAGCAACATTTAAAAACAATTAAAACTTACAACTGGAAGTGATAAAAAGTATTTTTTTAAAATAGTGCACATGAATCTATAAAGGTGTATAATCATACCTCCAAACTGATTTTTCCTTGATTTTTTTCCCCAAGGCTCTGTATCTCCATAAATCTAGCATGGAATATGATGTTAAGTTCTTGGCATAGTCAGTTTACAGGCAAAAAATAATTTTCTGGGTTAGTTCAAAGGGTAGATGACCTGGATCAGCTTTAGAAGAAAAAATAATTACTGTCTCTGATTGTAAAAGTATGATGTGAACATGAGACAGATATACAATAGATTTAGCCATTTAGAGAATTGACACACAGGCCATTTCCACACTAGACTGTTACAGTGCTATTATTCCACTTTCAACATCCTATGGAATCCTGGGGTTTGCAGTTTAGGGAGGGGCCTCAGGTGGAAACTGAATGCGGAAATGGCCATAATGCAACATCTAACCAGCTCATTTTGGGTCAGGTACCCTACACATCTACCTTCTTCAGAACATCAAAAGCCAATTCTACCATTTCCTTACCCCAAATTCTCACTTTTGTTTTCATCACAGCTGCACACACAAAGAAAACCCATTCATATAGAATCAAGTTTATTCAGACCTAGAATAACCTTTTTGTTGTTGCTGCTGCTGCAGCAAATTCTATTATTTCGAAAACTGGAATGCAGGCAGGACTATATTTTCTTCCATTCAACTAAAGATGCATATATTTAAAGCAGCAGGCTATTATGAAGCAGATTACCATATCTTTGTATCTCAGAATAGCAAAGATGTTTGGACATGACGGTAATGCAAGAAAGCCTTGTATTTGACACACAGTGCTTCTTACTCATTGTCGTTGTCCTTTTGCAATAGTTTATGTTGTTTCAAATACAAGATGAACAAAATAGTGCAATTTTTGGAGTAGAAAAGGGAGAGAAATAAATGAGGTCACACAAAACAAAATAACCTGTGTTAATCTAAAGTACAACAAACATTTCATTTTATTAATGGAACCTTATATGTTTAGAAGACTTCAAATACAGTTACTAGTCAGTTTGGCAAGACTGAAATGGCAATGATTGCTTTAGGCCTAAAACTGCTTATCTTCAATTAGAGAGCGTATAGCAGTATTAATTCATGACTTGCATATACAAGATTCCAGGCTGAAATCTGTTACCCTTCATGAAAGAGATAAATAATAATAAATGTTAAAGTTGGACTTCCATCATCAGCTCTTGCAAGACCCTTTGTTACCTGTGTTGTCCTTTTCTGAATACATTCCACTTTGTTGATAATTTTCTTTAACTCTAGTGCCCAGAATTGGGCACAGTACTCCTTGCAAGGTCTAACCAAAGCAAAATGGAGCTCTGCTTTTATTTCCCATGCTTGGCATACTCTGATTGTCTTGATGCAGCCAAGAATTAAATTTGCATTTTTTTTTTTTGTTACCACATCACATTTTTGATGTTAATCTTGTGGTCTATTAAAACCCCTAGATCTTCTTTTGTTTATCCTGATGTCAAGCAGCATATTTTAAATATATATATTTGTGTATCTCATTCTCCCTGTCTAAACACAAAACATCACATTTATCTCCGTATCTTCAGAAAATTGATTCATAACCTTATATTGGTCTTTGTTATTTGTAACATTTCTTCAATCTGTCAAGCAGGAAGTGGTCAGGAGGCAAGGGATAGTTGGCAATACTGAAGTAGATGAACAATCAGAATGATCTGCTGTGAGATAGCTCCGTACATATATACATATATACACACACACATATGTATACAGATATAACTGTTGTGTGCCTCCAAGTCATTTCCAAGTTATGAAGATCTAAAAGTGGACCTGTCACAGGATTTTCTGGGGCTGAGAGTATGTGACACACCCAAGGTGGGTTTCTATGGCCGAGCAGGAAATTGAACCCTAGTCTTCAGGGTTGTAATCCAATGCTAACACCACTATGCCATGTTGGCCCTCTCACATATACATTCTTTCATTACGTGAGAAACACTCACATATACATTCTTTCATTACGTGAGAAACACAATTTAGAATTTCTTAGAATTTTCTATAAGATGAGCAATTTATGATCCTCCATGTGTTGGACTGCATCCTTCGGCACCCCTTACCATGGATTATGCTACCTATAGCTGAAGAGAGATGCAGTCCAACAACATCTGGAGGTCCACAAATTGCCCACCTGTCCCCAGTGAAGCCTGAGCATAGTGAAAAACAAAGTTGTAATATGGTTAGTGGTAACCATCACATCAAGGTTGTCAATCAGCCAGTCACCTTTCTGTTAAGTGAGCATTTTGAGGAAACAGATAAAGCAGATCAGGCTGACATTCTAAACACACTTGCTTAGGAGTGAGCCCCTCTGAATTGGGTAAAACTTTCTCCTTAGCAAACATACATACATATGTACTACACAATATTCATATTCCAAAGGTTATTCAAATTGCCTTACAGTTCTGTCGCTGCATTGTTCCCTTAAAGCACATGGTAGCAATGGTAAGCTGAATAAGAGAATGTTCCTTTGATTGCTTCAAAGCCAGCCCCATTTATTTCATCAGGACATAAACTTGCGGGTACACCATTTCGATAAAGGTACATATTAAGTTGTGGTTCATTTCCAACATATGTTGGAATAAGGAATAAGTGTATTTAGTATGCATTCTAAAATTTAATTTTACCCCCAATAAAAACTGACTACCAATGAGTTTGAAAAATGTATTTTATTTTCTATAGGGCATATGGAATGGGACCTGGATGGAAAGACCTGGAAAGAAAGAATAAGACTTTGGTATCAGAGCATGAATGACAGTGGAAGACATACCTCTCCCAATTAATTGTATTGCCACTCTCTTTCACAAAGACGGCATTTTATGCAAGTACTCCACCTCTACCCTCCCACCCCCCATTTATATGTCAGACAAATATACAAGAAGATTTAGTATGGAGGGCACCCAAACATATGCAAAAATATCATGGTAAATACATAGTAAGAATCATGTTGTTTTAGACCAAATGGCCTTGTAGTCCAACACAGTGGACTAAGTCACACAATGGCCAATCAGTTGCTCATGAGAAGGTTGCCAGCAAGACAAATGTAAAATTATAGTCAGTAAACTATCAAAATGATATAAAGCTACAATTAAAAACATAAAACACTATTAAAAAGAAAAAAACGTATAAAACAATTTAGTCTAAAACAATACAGCACCCTCATGCCATTTTTTCCCCAGAACATCATGTTTTAAAAGCCTGCTGAATAAAAAGGTCTTTGCCCAGGGGCAGAAGGATAGCAGGGAAGAGGTCATTCTGGCCTCCATAGGAAAGGAGTTCTGGAGCCTAGGGGCAGCCACTGAGAATACCCTCATTATATTTTGAATATCTTTTCTAATTACATCCAATCAGAGATAAGATTCTACTACCAGTATGATTAATGTTATAGATTCAAGGCCACAGGTGATTTTTGCATGGGACAACAAAAATACATTCCTAAGCCATTTTTATTTTAAAAGTACAGCTATACAAAACACAGCTGCAGAGGAGTGCTAAAAAGCCAGTCTGTGTTCCTTCTAGGTGCAGTCCCAATGTGCACAGTAGTATACGGCTTTGGTTGGCCACTGGGGATATAGACTGCATGATCAAGATAACTATGATTAGAGTGGATAACTGTGCTGAAATCCTCTGTTTCAACCTTCAAGGGTGATCTACAACATTTCTCTCACTATAGAATCTGTTGTTAAAAGCCTTCCAAATACCCTAGGCTTCAGTAGAAGTTGATTTAATTCAGCAGGGGAAACAGACTTGAGGGGAAGAAGGAGGGGAGAGCAGTCCAAAGGACTCTCATGAGAAATCACAGATTGACAGTGCTAGAAAGGCTTCTTCTATTTAAAAACACTGAAAGTGCAAAAGACAGTTCCAGACTCGTCTGTGAATGTGTTTTTCTCTTGAAAGGAATGGACATTTTGAGAGGGAACAGAATTTTGTGAACATCTTGGAGTCCTTATCTTCTCTCTTTCTTTCTGTGTTTGAGGGGAGAAGAGATATTTGAAGCCTCCGAGGACTAACCTAAAATTTGTAGCAATCAAAGCCAGAACGGATGAAAAAAGTCTGAAACAATTACTTAAAACAATAATAGTCTGTTACACAAACCATATATGCAAACATTACTGCAATGTAACTTGAACAATTACATCTCCAAATTACATTGTGTCCAAACAGCAATAAAAAACTACCATTAAATAATGGCCCAGATGAATTACACTAACTTGTAACTATTGTTGGTCATTACTTCCTTGTCAAATTGTTTTGTTGTATGGATGTAGGGTAATCTGGTTAATGTGGTTTTTGTTCAACTTGTTATACTGGGTATTACATTTTCACATATAGCTTGTATAATAGCTTATGTATTGTTTTAATTGATTGCTTCAGGTTTTGCTTTGTTTTCCTTTTTAATCAGTTATCGTCTTGGTTTCTATGAGTTCTTGCATTTGAGACCCTTCCCTTTCATATGGGTTGGTGCTGCTAACATAAAATACCATTAAAATAGCTCCCCAATGTCCTGTCAGTTTCAGAAGGTGCATGCCTAGTGAGGCTTTGCTCCTTCTGATTGGGAGCGATCAGCTCATTTTCACAGAGAACTCAAGAAACCATCAGCTCATAATCTCTTCAGCTCTGTTATGATTCATGTTAGGATTCAAACTAAAAATGCTACGTCCCATTATCACGCTGCAGTTCTGCTCCTCTAAAGAAATGTCTATTGTATCGAGAGTGAAGTCTTGCCTTAAACTTCGTTATGAGTAGAATAGAATAAGACTCTCCTTTAAAACTGTTGGATTATCTGCTACGAGATTTAGTCCAGTCTATACAGGAACTTGGATGAAAAGAAAAAGAAAAAAGAAAAAATAGAGAAAAAAAAGGGAATGGGAAAATATCCCTAAGCAATATGTATTGAATCAAGGACAGGAAAGTTTGGTAAGATGAAGTATCTCAATAATATTTTATTCATTCTTAAATTAACAGGAAAATAGAGTATTTGCAAAGATAGTTCTTTCACAACAAAATTATTAAATTATTAGTCAACTATGAATCATATACGACAAAGTACAACATCACAGTAAAGCATTTAAAAACATGAACCACATCATATGTACTTGGTTTGTAAAGGTTCTGGGCACCTCAATTTTTCTTGATGTAGCAGAGATAAGAAGCACATGTCCCTCTGTATGTTATTGAAAAATGGTTCCCAGGAGCCCTAGATCTTGGGAGTCAATGGTGAGAGATGCTCAAAGTTACAATGACTTCTAAAGGAGTGAATGATTTCTACCCCTGCTATAGCAGTTAGTGGATACCAAGTCAAGGGGGGAGGGTGACTCTGCTCTGCTCTTTAGTTTAAATTTTAAATTAGCCGGTCAAGGTGCGGAAACTATTTGTTAGATTAGGTTAGATCTGAAAAGGGTTCTATAAATGCATTTGGTGGACCATAGTTAAAAAAGCTTCTCTGAAAAGCAAGGAAGAAAACCAAAATTTATCAGGCTTCTTGCTCACAGGAACTTTGTAACTGTGCCTAGTCGTATGTGAACACGGGGAGCCCTCTTGAGACCTTCACACGTAATACACAAGGTCTAACCTGAATCTGGGCACTCAAGGACATTAGGTGTACAGACTAATGTGCTCTCTTGTATCCCTGTTGCCAGTGTGAATCATATACACATTCAAGTGAATGCCTGAATGAGTATTAAATCAAATTTAGCCACAATCCTCAATAATCTTTCACTGCATGTTTCCATTATGCACACAAAGTTATCATGTGTCCTAGACAATAAGACTACCTATTGTTTTTACATGATTACTTATTTTATCCTTAAGATCTATACTTCCCTTTCATTTTTAAACTCTTTGAGCAAGATACTCACAATCATTTACACACTCCTTAACCTAGAGTCCACACATTCCTAACGGTTCACAATGCCTTCACAAGGAGTCCACAAAAGGCTTGAGGGCCACTTGAAGGCTGTTCAGTCTGTATCCTCCTCCACAACAGAGATGTAACAAGAAGGGCAAAAGGAGGCAGTCAGGGTGGCTGGCTGGCTAGCTAGCTGGGCCTGCATGTTGTCTGTCACATAGCTGCTCCACTATGGAGGAGGAGGCACACTCAACAGCTGACAACCAGCCACCCAGCCAGTGTTTGCCCTTCTTCTCTCTGGTCATTTCCGTATGGGGCGAAGGAATCGCCCCATGCTGCTACTTTACCGGATCTTCTGGTGGTCTAATCTGGTCTGGGATGAGGAGGAGCAGTGTGTGGTCATTGCCCCACACTGCTCCGGCATCCAAAATGGCGGCTTCCGGTTGGTCTTGGGTCTCGACAAACTGGTGAAGCTCGCCAGGCTAAAGCCCACCCTCGACAGATTGCAGAATCGTATTGGTGCAAGCCTGCAAATCTGCACAAGGGAGCAGGCTCGCAGTGGTGCGCTCCATCTTTTGAAAGACCGGAAAAACAGGTCTTTCAAAAGTACGCTGGAGGACCACTTGGGGTCGTTCCAGAGCGGAGTGAGGTGCGGATCTACGGTAAGTAGTCTGAACCCAGTCCACTCCCAGGTGCAGACGTCCTCCATGGAGGACGCACTGCACCATTTAAAATACCCCATGTGGAAATGGCCCCTCTCTCTCCCCCTCTCCTTCCCATCCTTTCCAGTGGAGAGCAGTCCAGTGTAATATCAGAAATGCTCAAATACCACTGCTCTATTTTTGCCTTCTTGACCAGGAGGAGAAAGATGAGACAGACAAGGAAGGGAAGGAGGGAGAGAAGACAAAAAAAGAAAGGGGGGTTGAAGGTAAAAAGGGGGCTGAAGTGCCTTCAGCATGTGCCAGCTCCTGGGAAGACACTGGAAGTTGGAGTAATGGATTACTTTTGGCAAAATAACCCACCACTTGATTCAGATGAAAGTGTGAACACTTATGAATGGAAATGAAGAGGCACACTTGGAGTCTTTTATAGAAGGGTTGCCTTCACACACACACTTTTTGCCCCGTTTGCTTATCTCAGCCTCCTCTTCTGAAGAAGGCCAAACAAAAACAAAAAACAAAAAAGAGGAGGAGTTCTTGAGCTTTTTTATAGACTGGATGGATGGAAAAGAGAAGAGAGAGAGGATAAATACTGGCTAACTGGCCATGCCTTCATGTTGCTGTTCAGTCCACTCCAGACTTAAACTGGCAGGAAGAAGCGGGAGAAAATTCTTCCTTCTTTCTCCAGTGCCTCTCAGCAAAGTGTTCATTTACTTATTTTCTCCTTCTGTCTCAATTCAAAGACCCTCGGTAATTCATCCCACGCTGCCTAGCTTGCTATGGCGGGGGGGACGGCCTTTGCTGCCCTCCCACGCCACGAGATCACGCTGCATTGGCCGGCGGGAGAAGGAGGGGCGGGGCTCAGTATTTGGAGCCCGCCCCTCCTCCCCGTCGGCCATTCTCGTCAATCCAGGCGAAGGAGGAGGTCTTATCAGCCCTGGACGGAGGCGCCACATGGCTGATTTGAGGCCTGTTCAGGCCTTCCTCCTTCGCTGGGACCCGAGGGGCTCCTGCAGCGTCCGGGCCTCTTCGGGTGGATGGAGGCGGCGGCTGCCAGCTATGAAATGCTGCAGTTTATGAAGCAGTGGTTACAATTTGCAGTCAGAGAGGGCTGCAAACCCCAGGATTCTACTGGTTGTTGCCATGGCAAACACAAGTAAGATACAGAATATCTTTGCAAACTGAAGAACTGGGTTGGAAGCTAACTGCACTCTAATAGTGGATAGGTATTATTTTAGTGTTAGGAAGTGCTGCAGCATCAGCCTTCAGTTACAGATCCCAGGTTTTGGTCTGTAGATATCCGTGCAAGGATGATAAAGTTATCTGGAATTGCTTAGGGCAAAATCGAAGACATTTCTGCCCAAACCTGTGATTATCAATCTGGCACAGGCACATTTCAATGCCGCACTTTTTCCATGAGGGCAGAACTCGTTATCTCCCATACCAGCAGCCTTCTGTCTGATGGAACGGCCTCAACTCTTACAGAAGCGTACTCCTGAATAGTCTGTCTAGCTCTGGGTTGAGTTTGCCTCTATTCCAGTTCACTGATCTTCCAGACTTCCTTCAAAGATAGGGCCTTCTACATTCAGACTAACAGTACAATATTATTGCTGACACTGCTTTCTGTTTTGCTTTGATCCCTTTGCACAGGCAGTGATGGTGTACAGAGCAACCAGACCCAAAATCCTGATTCTGAAGGATTCTTCCTCAGAACCAGGCACTGTGGGGAGGATGCCCTGGAAATTTGCCTTTGTCTAATAGAGAACAATTGGCTCTGTGTTTTTCTCTGCATTCTCTTCAGGAGATTCTGTGCGGTTTCTGAATTTTGGAGAGGTCTTTTGGGGCCTTTAACAGCTGCTGTATCTAAAAGGCCAAGATCTATCACTGGTCTTTCCTTTAGTAATTATACTTGATACAGCAATAAAGTAATACTATGGCTGGATACACAGTGGGCTAAATAGGCATCTAAAGCAAGTGGTTCTTCTAGTGGATTAAAAGACGTTTATGCCAGATGCCAGTACATCGGCATCCAACAGGTAATGTAGGTTTTCATCAGGGTAGTTTTGTTTTCTTCCTGTTAGTACTGAGCATCAATGAAATGAAAAGAATGGGAAAAGAAGGTCAGGAATCAACCACCTTCTTTACCTTCTTTTACTAAATCCAAGATAAATCATATTTAAGACCAAAGAAAAACATGAACCAAGGGGGAAATCTATGAGGCACACTTCTGTGTACCAACAGCAACTCAAATGTGCCATGGTACACAGAAGAGGTATGTTCAGTTAGGTATATTTCATTTGATACAGCAGTGCGGGTGGTGCGCAGGCATGGGGTTTGGGCTGAGCTGGCCAAAGCAGATATCAAGTCAGCCTTCCGCCTACTACATGTGCACCCATCCAGTTTTGAACTTTTGGGGTTTACCTTTGAGGGTAAATTTTACGTTGAACACTCCCTCCTGATGGGATGTTCTGGTCGTGTTTTGCCTTTGAGACGTTCAGTACCTTTTTGGATGGGTCATTAAAAGGAAATTAGGCCTTCAGGGCTTTGTGCAACATTGAGATGATTTTCTATTGTCGGACGCTGGGGCTCCGGGCAATGCCCATTTCTTTGTCAGAATTCGCATCCTTGATGGGAGAACTGGGTGCCCTTGGCACACGAGTAAACAGAAGGCCCCACACATTTTGGGGGAATCGAATTAGACAGTAAACCAAGCCCATAAATTGCCGCCAGCTAAAGTTCAGGATCTCGGGTCAGGGGTGGCAATTTTCTGGGGTAGGCGCAAAGCAACTCTCAGGGAATTTCAGGAGATAGTAGGGCATCTGAATTTTGACTGCAGGGGATGGCGCGCGGCAGGGCATTTATCAGGTGGCTTTGCAATGCCTCTAAGGGTGTCACCAAGCCACACCATCGAATTAGGATCACTAGAGAGTTGAAGTTAGACTTAGAAGCATGGCAGGAGTTCTTGGCTGTTTTTAACGGTTTCGCCTTTTGGCGTGATGAAATTAAAGTCAAGGATATATTGCAAATATATTCTGACGCAACAGGTTCCATTGGCTACAGTGTCTTTTTCGGAGGCAGGTGCTGCGCTTAGAGATAGCCCGGGAGTTGGGGCGGAAGCGGGCATCACAGCTGACCTGAAAATTTTTGGAGTTTCCCCAATATGGGTAGCAGTGCGCATCTGGGCACGTAAGTAAGCAAATGACGCCGCCCAGTTTGGTGTGATACCAGGCTACAGTCAGAGTGATCAACTATCCTTCTTGAAAGTAATAGCGTGTTATGAGACTGGAGCGGGCTTCAATGTCTACGATTTAGCATTGTTTTCAAAGCAGTACATGTTGCGGGCATTGATAATTCTTTGGCTGACTCTCTTTCCCATATGCAGATGGAACACTTTAGGGAACTGGCTCCAGCCCTACCAGAACCGATGCCCGCTGGCCTGTGGAATCTTGGTGGGGTGAGGTAATGAGGATGATAGGTATGTCAATCGCACCCAGCACTAAGAAGGGTTACAGCAAGGCAGTTAGAGAATTCAGCAACTTTCATGAGTCCAAAAGGTTTCAGGACACTTGGCACTCCCAGTAGACCACATTTTGCAGCTTTGTGTGGTCCTTAAGGAAGTAAACGGTACGAGGTAACAGGCAACCACTTTCTCCTGGTACCCTGAGGGGTTTGGGTGATGCATGGAAAGTAGTGTGTTCCTCAACATATGAGGCTCTTTTGTTTCACTCAGCGGCTCTCATTGCATTTTTCAGGGTGCTAAGAATAAGTGAATTGGTCGTTCAGAGCAAAGAGGATAGATCAGACAGGGCCCTGGAATTCTGGGACCTGTCTTGGGGGAGCGGAATTTCTGTCTGGTCATAAGGGGATCAAAGACAGATCAGGCCAAACGGAGCGATGTTGTGACCTTACGGGAATACATTGATGCAACCTTGGGCCCGGTACAACCTTGGCTTGCTACTTCTGTTGTTCAGGGAGCGCGGTGAGCCTCCCCCTAATGTGATGGTCATTCACCTGGGTGGTAATGACCTTGGACAGCTAAAGGAAAGGCCTTAGTGATACAGGTCATTCATGATATGCGGCTTATGCAAGGCATATGGCCTCAAACTGCTATTGTTTGGTCTGCATTGATACAAAGGACATGAGGAAATTGTGCTGATCCCCGGCACATATAACGAGCCCTCCAATTGGCAAATAGGGAGATTCGTTGTGCCTTGAGACAGGGCTTGGGTTACTACATTCCTCACCGACATTGTTTTTAATAAACTGGAGATCTATTGGCATGATGGCTTACACTTGTCACCAGAGGGCAATCAATTTTTTTACAGGATTTGCAAAAGGGGCTGGAATTGATTCTGAGGGGATGGGGGGATAAGGACTAAGCGGACGCTTGCCCTTATCCATGGCTGGCAGGGGGGGCTTTAGGTTCGGTGTGTACCTATGGCACCCCCCCTTGTGGGGTGTAGGATAAATCCTATCCTTGGGGAGGGCCCTGGGATCACCCCACTTGCTGCGCAGCGGGGGGTGGGCCTTGGAGCTCTCCTTCCAGACAAGGGCTGGCCAAAAGCCTTCATGCAACTTTAGCGGTTGGCTTTGGAGCCCGGTATTTCGCCCAACGGCTAGGGGAGATGGTCGGGAGCTGCCTCTTGACCCTAGTCCGTGGATGCTGTATACCCCCCCCCGTTTTTCTCCTCAGATCATAAAACGCAAGTTCATGTTCAAGTTGAAGTTCAAGTTTAAGTTCACCCCTTGTTAAATAGGCATATTAATAAATTGCCCTAGTTCAACCCAAGCTCTGTCTGTGGTCTCGTTATTTCGTGGGTTGGGCGGCAAACAATTTTAAATAAATGTTTGATGCACTTTAGGGTTTTAAATCTTGAGTTAGGTCTTGGGGATCCACACCAATAAAACATATTTAAAGGAAATTCCTGGAAAAGAAAGAGTTAAGAACCACTGCTCTGGAATATAGTGCAAGAACACTGTCTTTAAAACCTCCCTTTGTGAAGCAGATATAGAAAACAAGCCTGCTTGGTTTGCAAGATTGACAAAATGACCTAAGAGTCTTTTTTCCCCATTTTTAATTTCACCAATCCAGTTAACTGTAATAATGTGGCTAATTATCCTATTTTAAACTGATTACACCTGTAAACATTCGTTGGGCATTGACCTTATGTGCTCATGTATTTTACTGACAAATTTAATGGACCAGAAGCAATAGAAAGAAAGCCAATTACTTAAGTGATATCTATCTTCATAGTTTTTGTTCAATCATTGAGCAATTTTTTTCCTTAGCATTAAGTCACTACTACATAATTTTTTATATACTAAACTGAGGTTTTGAGCAGTGGGGGGTAAATTTTGCCAACTTTCTAATCTTCATAAGGTCAATCAGCATAAATTATGTTTGGCATAAGTGAGATATTGAGAACATGACAAAAAGAAATTATATTTAAAACCATTTTGAAGAATGAATGCAGCTGTTTGTAAAAGGAAGGCAAAGGGGTATGGCCATATACATATTCCACGTCTGTTCTAGAAGGTTGAGAGATGGCTTTGAATGGCATGCCAAATATTGTATGGTGCAGTGGTTCTTAACATGGGGTCTATGGACCCTTGGGGATCCTCAGAGCCCTCACAGAAGCCCAGGACACCAACAGCAATAGCAGCAAGAGGGACATGGCAGCAGGGAGTGCAGGTGTTGAAGTTGTTCCATCATTTGCAAATGAGGGAGCAATGTGGGCATGCACACAAGCCTGCTGCCATGTTCCTTTCATCAGGGACAAAGCAGCTGGGGGTGTGGGCACTGAGAGACGTGGCAATAAGCATGTGTGCAGACCCAAACTGCCACCTTGTTTAATGAGGGAGTACGTTGGATGTGTGCACACACCTCCCGCTATGTCCCTTGGCACCCACACCCCCTGCTGCTGGATCCCCGATGAAAAGGACACAGTGTCAAGCATATGCGCACACCCTAACTATGGCCCTTTTCGCACGTTACCTGTTTGTGAGGCTGGGGGGGGTGTCTAGCGCGAAAAGCCTCAGCAGGAATGATGCCACTTCCCTGCTGCTTTGTCCCGCAGCTCGCTTCCTGGTCGCGAGACCATTGCGCGAGCACCCCACCCCTTCCTTCTGCAGCACAGCCTGGGAGCTGTAGGCTGCGCTGGGGGAGGAAGCACGACCGGCCCGGCTCATCCGACGCACCGCACGGCAGGTAAGTGTGCGAGGGCCCCACGAGCATTGTGCAACTGCACAGTATTTTCGGCTCCCAGCCGAAAATAAACAATGCATGTGCGGCCCCCTTTAGGCTTGTGAGCATTGTGTGAATGGGAGTGCATCATAAGGACCGAAGTTCCCATTCATGCAACACTCAAGGGGCCCTCTCGCAACAGGAACTGCATGCGAAAAGGGCCTAAGACTCTGGAGATCAGGGTTTAAATTTCCACTTGGCCATGGAAACCCACTGAGTGACTTCAGACACTAAATTTCAATATTTAAATCTTGAATTAAATCTTGGGGGTCCTCAGCAACAAATTATAATGGTGCTTCAGAAAGGAGGGCAGACTGCCAAAAATCATCTCCTTCACTGTACAGTATGTTTGTATACTCTTCTATCCATAGATCTTACACACTACATGCAAATGTTATAAGACAGTCATTTGGTTTTAAATTTATATGATACTTGAAAGCAAGAATTCAATTTAATTATTGGTATACTTACTCAAAAATAAGGTTCTCAGCAAAACTTAAATGTGTATAAAACTGGAACCTTAGAATTGGTTTTAGCCTTAGTTCTGGAGAAGAACCACTGAAATCAACAGAACTTGCATTTGTTGATGAGTCCAGGTCATTTCTATGGGTCTACTTTTTGTTGAATTTATCCTTTCATTCCCTTACCAGGCACAATACTTTACCTATCTTTTCTTGTATCCTACCATATCCCTCTGTGACCCTTTCCACACGCAGCGAGGGAAACGCTCCCTGCTGCTACTCACCAGCTTTTTGGTGGGTCCGTTTGGGTCCGTCTTGATAAGGAGCAGTGCGAGCTCATCGCTCCGCACTGCTCTGGCATCCAAAATGGCAGCTTCAGGTTGGTGGAGGCTTTCCATCAACTGGAGAAGCTCGCCAACCTAAAGTCCGCCCCCGGCAGATCTGCAGGCACGCACTAGTGTGTGCCTGCAAATTTGCACCGGAGCGCGGCGATGGAGTGACATGGGGTCGCGCGCTCCGTACTTTTTAAAAACCTCTTAAAAGAGGTTTTTAAAAAGCACACTGCGTGACCAGTTCCGGTCACTCCGGAGCGGACTGATGTGCAGAACTACAAAAAGTAGTCTGCCCCAATCCACTTCATGGTGCAGAAGACCTCCGTTGGAGGTCGCTCTGCACTGTTTTAATAGGCCGGTGCAGAAAGGGCCTGTGACTGTCCACTTAGATCATATTCATTGTTTACAGGTCTTCTGCTCCCTGAAGTTACTCCAACTTGAAACTGTCACTTAGACTACCACCCCAATTTTCTTCAAATGCCTAATCAAAACTTACCTTAGATGCTTCTCTGAAATGAGGCAATCGTATATGCAATCTGCCTCCATTTCCTTCTCTTTCTGTTGTTTTCTCATCCCCTTGGCAGTCACCACTAAAAAGCCTTTTACAGGGAACAGCAACATAATGATGTTAAACATGCTTACAGTGGTAATAGGGGCTGGTTGTTGTTGTTGTTGTTGTTGTTGTTGTTGCTGCTGCTGCTGCTGTCTTGAGGTTGATGCCATTGTGTCCCCCATTGCCATTCTGTTCCTTCACCCCAACACCTCACATAATTAAGAGGAGGTGTTAACGATTAAATCTGGACTGACATTGGCCATTTCTGCACTCCACTGTTATAGTGCTGTTATTTCAACATCCCATAGAATCCTGGGGTTTGCAGTTTAGGGAGGTGCATTTAGAATTCTCAGGCAGAGAGCTCTTGGGCCTCTTCCTCATCTGATGTGCCATTTTGTCCAAAGTATTCAGAAGAACAACCCCTTCCTTTCCACACATGTACATAAATACCTCTACACAAATCCAGACTTTGGGAGGTCCCTTCCCCCACAGCCCCAGTAGTCTCACATGTGAATAAATTGAGACACTGAACATGGCTAGAATGTTATTGGTGCACTATGCTGGTGTAATGGTCCCTTATCAGATATAGCTCACTTTTTAAAGGCTCAGCAGCAGTTGCAGGGGAAAGTACAGTAAGCCATTCTGTCACTATCTGGAGAAAAAGATACTGTCTCTTTCTTGTGCAGGCGATCGTCCAAGACAGCCTTCCTAGAGGACCTTTACTTTGATGGCCCTCAGCTTCGAGGACCCACTCAGAAGTCAGACACGCTAGACCTGGGCAATCAATTGCTCAGTTCTCTGCTGTCATGCTTCAGCCTCAGGGGAGCCAAAAAGATGCCAAATTATTCTCCATCATGCTTGTGTCCTCAAAACAAATGTGGCTTATGAGCAACAGGCCAGATTTTCCTCATCTTTAATTGAGGATGTGGCCATGTTTGGCTACAGAACCAAGTCTACTAACCAAGAAAGTCTCCCATTCGCTAATGTTCTTGCCTCCAATTGAATTTTTATTGCAATCACTGACAAATCAGATAGGTCTCTTAAAGTATCATAATGACAGGATTTGAGCTTTGCATGAATTCCTTAATTATGGAGTTTCAATTATCTTCCCACATAGGTTAATACTATCACTTACATGTAATAATTTCACACACAGAGAATAGAACTACTTCCAACTCCAGGGTACTCAGATGGCTCCTTATATAAATCTGTTCATGAATAGACTAAAAAAAATGATAGCCTTAAAAGAGTTATTGGCAAATTTCTTCTATGATGCTTGAACACTACTGACATTGTTATGGTCTAGAATCCGGTTGCTAGGGTAAGGGACTCCTAGAAAAAAAAAATTATCTTTTCTTTTTTCATCCCACAGTCAACATTTGTATTTAATAACACCTGAAAACATCTGTACATTCCTTTCCTTGCTGCCCTCTTGATTATTAGGAACCAGAAAATTGTTAATGATCTTTATAATAAGGTGACTGGTGTCTACAACTACCTAAACTGGAAATCCTGACATCCCAAACACAAAGAGAAAAGAAATGAACAGCTAAGTCACCAGAATAACATGAAGAAAGTTATTGCAACAGAGCCGGTAAACTTAAGAAGCACCTACTTCACCAAGTGACCAAACATCTTTTCAAGAGAAAATCTTCTCCATGAATGGTGTGAATCAAACAACAATGAACTATGCATCAAATCTGTGTGGATTTTCATCAAGCGTCATTGTTCTACACCATGGCAATCAGTGAAAGCTATCCATTGTTTGAATGTCTTGCTAAACTAGCAGCAAACCTTTTGTATTGCTTTGCATCAGTTTTGTGACCTATGGAGATCAGTAATAAGAGCTCAGAGCAATCTTGGATTACATCCTTCTTACTCCAAAATTTGCATCATCTGTGTGTATCCAAAGAAGACAACTCATCTTTAAAACACTGTGGCTGATGGAGTTCAGTATATTAAACACAACATCATCTGCATGTCCTGCGATCTAATTTATTTCACTGAATAGACATCCAGGATATCATCTATTGTAGATAGGCAAAATAACAACTGAACTACATATATGCTTCAATTGTTACAGGTTTTCATTTTGTACCAGTGATAGGAATAGAAATACAATCTGATGGCAAGAACATTATAATAAATCAAGACACTCAACTCCAGATTGCACAACTCCAGATTGCAACTCCAGATTGCACAATGAGATGGGAGAGTTTTAACTCTACCAGAGTTAAAATTCTCCCATCTCATTGGGCAATCTGGAAGATGGCATCTAAATCAGCCATCCATTCTGGAATACTCCACTTTGGAATACTGAACTGAACTGATGCCTCTTGAGTACAGCTAAAGAAAAGTAAGTCAAAACATCTTGGCACAATATTATATATCTCTGTTCTGTTAGTCACTCTAATAAATACATACACGTAAGTAATTAACTGCATCCCTGAATGCTCTGATATGTTTGATGCTTTAAAAATCTCTTTCCCTCACACATAAGCACACACACACATCTGTAATGTTGTTGTTTTTTCTTTTCCAGAGAGCTTTTGCTCTTTTTCCTGGGATTTTAATGAGTTTGACAATGCAAGTGACGAGAAGGTTATATTGCAACACAATTTCTCCCACAGTTGCCCTTAGCTGTGTTCTGTTATGCAGGTATCTTTTATATCCTGCTGGTGTAGGTGTTCCTGACATACAGAATAAACACAAACTGGACTAATATGAAGGCTTACATCATTGTACTTGCCACTTCTATCCATCTTGTAATGTTTTGTCTCCCAGATACCATTTGTCTTCATTCTTCAAGACAGTTCTTCATCTATATAAGCACCTCATAGTGCTTACACTGTTTGCTGACCTTGTAGAATGTCACTTGCTGGGTGGTCAAAGATTTTTATTTATTTTTTTGGTAATAGGTAAATTCTGTCTACAGTGTTACACTCTCAGTTCTGTGTACTGTTGACAGAGAATGTGTTGAAAGAAATCCTAAGGGCCACCTAGTCCAACTTCCTGCCATGCAGCAATATAGAGCCAAAGCACTCCATACAAATGCCTACTATCTCCAAAGGACAGTCCACTCTCCAGAACAATCTGTTCCACTGTCAAACAGCAATTTTGTTATTGACTGCTGTTAAACTGATTTTGGTGTATAGTGATGCTATGAATGAGAGATTTCCAAGTCACCCTATCATCAACCACACTGCTAAGGTCTTGCAGATTGAGGGATGACTTCCCTCATTGAGTCTATCCCTCTGTAAAATGGTCTTCCTCTTTTCCTACTGTCTTCTACCTTGCCAAGCATTATTGTCTTTTCCAGTGTGTTATGCCTTCTCATGATATGGGTAAAGTATGACATCCTCACAGAAGCGTATCTAGGGTGGGGCAACTGAGCTGTGTGCCCTGGGCACCAATAACTGGGTGGTGCCCTCCTGCCCGCCACCACCCCTTCATGCCTCCCTGCACCTGCTGCTGCCCCCCGCCCATTGCTGGCCCCTCCCACCTCCTTTGCATCTTCCTCTACCCTCTTGCGCTTGCCGCAGACCCCCCAATCGCTGCCACCCCCACAGGTTCCTTCTTGTCCCCACGTGGAGCTGGTGGCAGTGGTGGCAGCAGCACCTACGGGCACAACTTCTGTGCTTGCCATAGGTGCTGCTTAGCCTAGACACGGCACTGCAGCCTCAATTTAGTCATCTTGGATTCTAGGGACTGTTAGGGCTTCATTTGCTCTAGGATCCATTTCATCTGCTCTAGGATCCATTTAAGCAGTCCAAGGTATCTGTAGAATTCACCCAGTACCACATTTCAAATGAGTTGTTTTTCTTCCTATCAGCTTTCTTCACCGTCCAGCTGTCACAGCCATACATAGAAACTGGAAATATGATAGCATGGACAATCTTAAATTTAGTGTTAAATGTTGTATCTTTACACTTCAGAATCTTGTCTAATTCCTTCACATCTGCTGTTCTGAGTTTTAGGCTTCTTCTGATTTCTTGACTGCAGTCTCCATTCTGATTAATGACTGAGTCCAGGCATGGAAAATCTTGAAGTATTTCATGTCTTCATTGTCTACTTTAAGGTTATGTAAATCATCTGTGATCATTACTTTTGTTTTCTTTATTGTTCAGCTGTAAACCTTCCTGTGCACTTTCTGTCTTTACATTCTTCAATCATTATTCCAAGTTTTAATCAACAGATAGGGTGAGAGAATGTAGCCTTTCCTGACCTTCTTGCCAACTGGATACCATTCTATTTTTCCACATCATGTCCTAACAGTAGCCTCTTATCCTGAGTACAGGTTATGCATCAGGACAATCAAATGTTGTGGCATATCCATTTCTTTAATTAATCAAATGTTGCTGCATATCCATACTTTCTCATAACTTATGCCATCAAAGGCTTTGACATAATCTATAAAGCAGGGGCTGATTTTATTTTGAAATTCTTTGATGCACTTCATTATCCTATATATGTTTGCATTATGATCCCTTCTGCGCCTTCCTTTCCTGAACCCAGCTTGAACATCTGCTATTTTTCACTCTATATATGGTGATCTTTGTTGTACAATTTTAAGCATGACTTTGCTTGCTTTTGAAATCAAGGTAATCATCCTGTGTTTACTACAATTCCTGGTGTCCCCTTTCTTAGGGATTGTAATGTATATTGAGCATTTCCAATCTGTGGGCCATTCTTTTCTTTTCTGTATTTATTGGCAAATTTTAGTTACAACTAAATTAGATTCTGTCTCTGTTGACTGAAGCAGCTCCATTGGTATGCCATCTGTTACTGGTGATCTATTTCACCCAAATGCTCTGAGTGCAGCTTTAATTTCACTTTCTATAATTGGAGATATGGTTCTTTCTTGAATGAAATTGTCAACCTTTCATTTCTTTTACATAGAGTTGTATTGTTTCCATCGTCTTTTTGTATTTACTTGGTCTTGTAATGCTGGTCCTGCTGGTCATAGAACATCCCCACTCCTGATTTAAATTTCTCTTTGATTTCTCAGATTTTGTAGAAGAGGTCTCTTCTTCCTTCCTTCCTTCCTTCCTTCCTTCCTTCCTTCCTTCCTTCCTTCCTTCCTTTCCATCTTCTGTTCCTCTGTACTGATTATTAGAGTAGTTCTCCTTGTGCCTGCACATAGGTCACTCAACATTTATGTCACCTTTCACTTTTGCTTCTCATCTGTTCTTCACTGCTTGAAGAGTTTCCTTTGTTATCCAGTGAATCTTCTCTTTCTTTTTAGCCACAGATGTGTGTGTGTGTGTGTGTGTGTTTAACCATCCCTGTCTGACAATGTCCTTGGCTTCATTCCAGAGTTCTTCTGGCTCCCATTCAATTAGGCTTTATTGTGCCAATCCATTTTTCACATTATCTTTAAATTCTACAGGGATGTTCTTCAGGTTGTATTTGAGCATAACTGTTGTTTTAGTATTCTTCTTTCACTTTACTCTAATGTTGCTATTAGTAATTCATGGTCTGCGCCACAATCTGCTCCTGGAGCCTATCGTCTGCTTCTGATTATGTAATGTATTTGAATTCAATATTGGTCATCAGGTGAAATCCACCATCAGGAAATTCTTCCTGATGTTTAGGTGGAATTTCTTTTTTTCTGCCGATTGGTCTGCCAATTTTCTAGTCTGAAGCAGCAGAAAACAAATCTACTCTCTCTTCTAGGTGTTCCATTTAATCACCCATTTTATCCTGTGGTGCCCACAACTGGGCACAATATACTTGGTTATGTCTGACCAAAGTAGAACAGAGTGGAAGTATTACTTCCCTGAGTCTGGACACTATCCTCATGTTGGCCCTTTCTGCACGTTACCTGCTTGCGGAGGTGGGGGGTGCCATTTGCGCAAGCAGCCTCTTGTGCGAGGCACTCGCATTGCTCCTCCATTCTCCCGCAGCTGACTTCCTGGTTGCGCGACTGTTGCACTAGCGCCCTGCCCCTTCCTTCTGCAGTGCAGCCTGGGAGCTGTAGGCTGCGTTGGGGGAGGAAGTGTGACCGGCCCGGCTCATCCGACGCACCGCACAGCAGGTAAGTGTGCAAGGGCCCTGGGAGCATTGCACGACCGCACAGTATTTTCGGCTCCCAGCCAAAAATAATAAAATGCGTGCACGTCCCACTTTAGGCTCGTGAGCATCACGTGAATGGGAGTGCATCGTATGGACCGACACTCCCATTCAAGGGGCCAAGGGGCCCTCTCGCAACAGAAACTGCATGCGAAAAGGGCCCTACAGTTATCCCTGTTCCAGAGGGAGGGATGAATTCAGTGTGTAGCTCTCAAGTTGTAGTGGGGCTTCTGATGATGCTAGTTCTGCATGTCACATTTTTACAACATGCTCCTGTGTTTTGGAATTGTTTTCTTCCCTAGAGGTATTCCCTGTGTATTGCCCTTCAAGGAGAGTCTGCTTTATTTTGATCAAAAAGGGTTCATCCTTTCTGATCAATTTGAATACAGATATACAGGCCTCAAGTAGTTGAACCTCTGCAGGTATAGCTTTTCACATCAGTCAAGAACTTCAGTCAGGAATATAAACATAGCTCTGGCATTGCAGGTCACTGCAGCAGCTCCCTCACCATCCATATTCAGTCATCCCATATAGGTAGTGGCACAATTCTCTGGGATTTCTTCTTCTCTGGTGAAGATCAACACAAAAAGCTGAATATCCAAGCCAATATGTTCACTGAGCTCCAGAGACTGAAGGAACAGCTATCAGGGTTGCCTTATCCAGAGTTGCCTGTAGGAAGTGCTTAGGGTCTATGAAATTTTTAGGGCCTACAGAAACAGAGTGCTATTTTGAGGTGAGGGAGGAAGTTGAATACAAGAGTATGTATGGCCTACAAAAACCTTAATGCAACCCTGGCCACTATATAAAGTTGGGGGATGCCAGCTCTAGTTCCAACCAACTCAGTGACCCATTTCCTCTCAATGGACTCCCTATCCTTTCAGATCATGAGCTTAGGTCCCGTACACAGCCCAATACAGACAAATACAAATAAGCAACCTTCCAAATTACTCAACCAATCAGCCTTGACTCAAAAGATACCAACTCATTTTATTCTGTCTCTTCCCCCAATCCTCATTTGTCCTTGTCCTGTTAGCTAAGCTTCTATTCAACTTAAAAAATGATCTAGCATGCTATTTCATCTACTCTGTTCCTTATTATTTTGAAAATCCAAATTTGTCTAAAAACTCTTCTCTTTAGAACTATATCACCACATTTTCCACATTCGCCAATACAATTTAAGAATTAAACAGTGTATATCTGCACATAATGCACAGAAGGGGTTGCAGTGCGTGTAGTAAGAGCATGATAAATCTTTAAAATAATGCTCACAACTCCAGCAATGTGAAGTGGCACTTAACATGTTTATACTGTTAAGCCACTATGATGTCTGTGATAACATACACCAAAGAGTACAAGAAAATTCCCCTCATTTTGAATCAGTACAATTTTTATACCCTCCCCCCACACCCTTGTGCACTGAAGAAGTATGTTATCTATTTTCCCATTGCCTGTTTTGTGGACAAGGCTGAAGTATAATGTAAAGTCTGTTGCTTCCAGCAATAAATTACCACACTCTCTTAAAAGCTTTTAGTTTCTTCTTGGTGACATTTTTCCTTTGCACATATCTAGGTTTAATATACATTCCATTCTCTGCTTCAGCTTTCCTTGAAATTGTCTTTGAATTACGTTAGCTTCATTCCATGCTTCTACATCCTTTTCTATGCTTCAAGTGTTTTATATTATAATATAATAGCACTCTGCATTTCATTGGGACCCTTCTATCTGAGAACCTAATCCCTTTTGTGATATTAATAAATGATCTTTTTTGTAATAGGTCCATATGGGCTTGGTTTGACATGTAGGCTTTGCTGAGATTGAAGAGACACCAAACTACCAACAGTTGTATTTCTTTATACATTTAGATAGTCAGCAAACATTTGTATTGTTATCTTTCATATATTTTTTGGAAAAACAATTATAAATAAGTAGCAGCAACAACTATCAAATGCAGCAGCAAGCACTCTTTAGCAGTAATGAAAAACTAATTTATTCCCACTTAAAAATACTTTTTTTAAATAATAGGGGCTCTATATATACTGACTCTGCAAGGTAGGCATCTTTAATGCACAAATGGGAGCCATGAAAAGAAAGGGCCTATCAACAGAGTAACCTGTCTTCCCTCTTTTAGAATATCATTTGCATCACAGCTTGACATGGCAGTCCAGATTTCAATGACCTTGGCATGTTGTTCTGTATTGGTTGTCATCCATCATTAATGGATCAGTCTCATGAGCCCTGGAGGTTTATTTGACAACTACTAGTGGCAGATTGCAATAATGGTGGACCAGGATAGATTAAACTTGGAAAGAGTACAGAAAATGAAAACTTAAATGAGCAAGGAAGTGGAGCAACACTCCTACAGAAAAGTGAATAAGGCAAAGCATGATAGATTAAATTATTTAAAATTTGAAGAAACCAGATAGACACGCCTTCCACCTTAATGATATTAGAATATTAAAATATTATTAGAGCCAAGGTTCATCCACTGAAACTGAACTGTGGGCAATCTGGGGCAGATAAAAGAAAGTAGTATTTCACACAGTGCATAAACTCTGGAATTTACTGTCACAAATTGGATGACTTTTGAAAGGACCTGGATAAATTCACAGAAGATGGGGTCATCAGTGATGTTAGGATATCTGTATATCAGCTAATGTTTAAAAGGTAGTATGCCTCTAAATATCAATTGCTGAGGTATAGATGAAGCATGCATTTGCAATGCAATTTAAACTTCTTGTTGCATCTTGCCATGCTGATTAGGCATTCTTGGAAATTTAAATGGTAGCCTCTACCAGAAACTATCATTTAATGCTTCAGAGTAACACTACATATGGCACACAGTGGGACATTTTAGGGAATCTAAGTAGTGGGTCATATTCACTGTAGTGTCAGAGCTTTAGGACAGCTGTGTTTGGGGAAGAGGTGTTGGTATCTGACTATTAAATAACCTACATCCCTCCTTCCTTCCTTTCTCTCTTGATGTCATTACTTTTCTCATATTTATTTTCTTGCACTCCTATTCTTTCTCTCTCACTAACATTTTCCCTCTTTTTGGCTCATGAACAAACAAGCCTTAGCCATGACAGCAAGTGGGTTGCCACTCCTTCCATGCTCTCCTTTGTTGGCTTTGATGAGGTAACTCCAAATGGTGTGTTGCCTGATCAGCCCACCAATGTCCGTCATATTTTCACGTTTGCTATAGGAAAGAGGTTGTGCAACCCACTTGGAGATGGCAATTAATCTTTCATCCATAGACAAACTTTGCAGTTCTTTCCTAATATTATTGATCACACTATACATCTGAACTCAGTAAGCATAAAGGACCTGTGAGAAGTCTGCTTATCATTTCCTCACACAGTCTAAATTCCTCTGCGTAAACATCTGTAAACATCTGCGATCATTTCTATTCTGATGTATTGGACAACAAATTGAAAAGCTACGTGTGAGAGTTAGTTAGAACATGGGAACTGAAGGAGAAAAATGCATACCAGCAGTTCCTAAATACAAACTGGAAGCTTTTTTTTTTTTTTCCCTTTGTAATATTCAAGCAATATCTGACTCTTCAAGCAAGGCTGAACATTCATAAATTTTCATTGATGAAAACTCCACCTTAGGTTTTATCACATAAGACAAGTAAATCACAATTACAGTGTGTGATAAAGCCCTTAGATCAACATCATTAAAGAGTAGGTTAGATGCTTTTATGTAAAAGTGATCTGAAAAAGAATAAGGGAAGAAAAGCCTTGTGGTATGTTAAACTAACATATTTATAATGGTGTAAGATTTCATGGACTACTGCCCACTCCATCAAATGCAATCTAATTGCACCTGCTAAAATTACTCCTAGACCACAAAAGCTTATGCCGCTAAAAACGTGTTACTCTTTAAGGTGTCACCAGACTCTTTGCTGTTTTACCTTATCAGTACCAAATTCCCATTAGTCCAAGCATAGTGCTAAGAACAGAAGTATGTGTAGGTGTCTGAAAAATTATCTGGAAAGCCATTTGACATGAACGTTGATGCTAGCAACACTTACCATACCCACAGTGCAATTTCTTTGTAACACAAAGAAGGAAACAAAAAGACTCAAGCAGTAGTAAATCTACAATCAATACCACTGAAAAAGAACAGAAACTGGCTTGATCACTAGTACCTTCTTTTACAAAAGAACAAAAAGATGTGTTAATACTTATTATGTTTTTTTTACTAAGGAATAATTATCATTAAAATATGGCATATTTATAGATCTATACCTTTTGTGCTGGTTTTTGATCATGAAAATGAACATTTCTTTAAAAAAATCATTAAAACTCAAACAGTAATGAAAAGAAAGACGGGTAGATTGTCTCAGTTGAGTTTCTTGGACAGAACAGAAGCTTACATTGGGAATGTATCAAATCCAAATATTACCACTTAGGATTAGTTTAAGTTACAAAAGATTTGTATGTCCAAAATTAGACATTACTTATACCATCAGAACCACAAGAAGTTGAAGGTGTCAGTTGAAAAAAGAAAGGAAAGTGATGGAACAGGAAATGAGAAGGAATTGGCCTGCTAGAGCAGCCTGCAGCTTATTGTATAGTGTAAGTAGGGTTAGAGTTGTGGCATGCACACTATGAAGTAGAAAATATCTCATCCCTGCATATAACATGGACAAAGTTCAGAAGGGGGAAACCCAAGAAAGGAACTATTTATAACAACAAAGGGTATATCAAGTCAGAACAAGAGTCCTGTTAAGGAGTCCTATTAAAGGCTCCAGTAGAGCCCCCCTCCTGTCCTTCTGAGAACTTCAAGTCATGGACTACAACTTCAGTCTATGTAGACCTTCAACCATTCTTGCTGGGAGGGATGGGAATTGAAGTCAAACAATATCTGGAGTGACAAGTTTCTCTCTACAAGCTCAAACTGTAAAGAGAAGCACAAGACTTTCACTGATGCGAGGTGGGGGAGTGGTGAACAGAGACACTTCTATAAGAGACTGGATCTACTGCTACACATTTTATGGCAGAACCTCATATGCACACACCCATATTTTTTTAAAAGAAATTTTTTCATAATAATAATAATACTATAATTGATTACTAAGCAACTGAAATAAGTAATAAGTAACTTTGTGTCTCTATTATCTAAGGAACTAACTAACAGATATAGTCTTTACTCATAATAATTCCTAGTCTATATTAATCTCCAATCAATAAGTCAATAAATAGGATAGATTTAACTTACACTGTCCTAGCTCTGATTACTTCTGTATAAGAAATTGCAAAACAAGACAGCACAAGACATAAACTCTGATACTTTAATATTTTCATGACATATTTCCAGTGAAATATATGGAATGAAAGCTTGTTGAATAATAATATTACTTTGTCAGTCAACATTTGAAAGACAGCATCATATCCTTGCCTGTACTGCAAGTTTTGGAAGAAGTATTAATTTTTGTAAATTAAATCTGTACAGGAACAAATGGCATATACCTTCTGCTCTCAGTCAGACAACCTTTCAACATTTTGCAGTCACACAGTCTGCTGAATGGACTAATCAGTTAAGTGATTGTTGGGGTTTTACGAATTTCAAAGAAAATGATGCTAAGCAAAGTTTAATGGATAATTCTGAATATAGCAAATACTTCCACTAAAGTTTTTTTCCCTAAAATTTTTCCTGTTTTAGTGGGAATAAAGATAGGCTGGGTGGTATTAGAAGTCTTACTATTCTGCCAGGATTGCAATTTTTTTTTAAAAAAAATGAAAACTCAGATTCGTAGGTTAATTCTGTCTATGTTTATTTGAAATTAAATCCCACAGTACTTAATGGAGATAAACTGCTAGGCAACTGAAATATTATTATCTATGGACTTGTTATCTCATCTACATTGGACCATAATTCATGATTTGGCTTCCATCTTGTTTGGAATTCAATGAAATTGTCTGGCTTTTGGAACTGCTTCTATAATCCCCCAGTCTGCCCTCCAAATTTATGTTGGCTCTTTAGAGACACTTTTAGATGTCTGGAGAAGAATGCCCTATGGTGGAGAACCCCATTCATACATCACACGAAACTGCATACGTTACTTCTTATAAACTGCATACATTACCTCTTATAACTATTGAAAACGACTTTCCTTTTGAAAAGTCATTGATTGAAAGCTATATCTAACAAAGATCATTTCTATAACTATTGAAAATATAAAAATAATCTATAAAGTTCTAAGTTTCTATGTATATAGCACATTAAATTTGTCAATTATAAAGAACTTATATTTCTATTATAATTCTTAGTTCCCACTCTTTATCTTGGTAACATTTTTGAGATAAGAAACATAGCTATACACATATTAAGAGTCACTAAATCATTTAAATTTCAACATTCAGTTTTATACATCAACAGCTGCATCACTTAAAAGAGCTTACTGTCACCAGATTACCTCATTTGTTTCTTAAAACTTTGGCTTCTGACAATTATGTTGCTTGTCAAGTTAGATGGTTAAACAGATGAGCATTCTTGCTTATTTATGTCTCTGTGTTTTTCTGTCAACGTCTTGCACCTAACCTCATGTGTTCTTTGTTGTGTGACTTCAAGTCATTTCTAACTTATAATGACACTAAACTAGTTGAATGTATTATTGGGTTTTCCTAAGCAAGTTTTGTTCAAAGAGGGATTGCCATTCCCTTCCTCTGAGGCTGAGAGAGCATAACTTCCTCTCTTTGTTCCCATTGTCCAAAGCCATATGTGGTTCTCTGAAAATTTATCATCTTATGCAACACTTTGAAAATGCAGGACAAGGGTCATTTTCTGCATCCTTCTAGATTCTATTATATTCGATCCCACTCCCACAACTGTCTAAATATGCTATATACCTGTGTATTTATTTTCATTCTGTACTGCATTTAGAGAAGCGGGCTTATATCCACAAAAGCACACACAAAAATAGAAACCAGTTAGCCTTAAAGTTACTGCAATTAAAAATGTTGCTACATTTCATTTTCTCTTTTTTTCCTCTTTTCTTTTTCTTTCTTTTTCTTTTCTTGTTTGCCTTTCCTCCTTCCTCCTTTTAATGCTTCAAGCATCCAACAAGGTTCCTTCTTTGAAAATAAATTTCCCAAAGTCACTCAGTGGATTTCCACAGCCAAGTGAGGAGTCAAATCCTGATCCCTAGAGTCCTAGTCCAGCACACACATCACTATGGCCATTTCTGCACTAGACTGTTATAGTGCAATTATTCCACTTTCAACATCCTATGGAATCCTGAGGTTTGCAGTTTAGGGAGGGGCCTGAATAGCAGACTTGGGATGATTACTTAAGAAAGTCAAGGCAGAAAGTGCAAAGGCAGGTTTACAGCTGAATATTAAGAAAACAAAAATAATGACCACAGATGATTTACCATAACTTTAAAGTAGATGATAAAGACACTGAAGTAGTTCAAGATTTTTTACACCTTGGCTCAGACATTAATTAGAATGGAGATTGCAGTCAAGAAATCAGAAGGACTTGGAAGGGTACCTGTGAAGGAACTAGACAAACTCCTGAAGTGTTGAGATATGTCATTGAATACTAAAGTTAGGATTGTCTATACCATCATATTTCCAATTTCTCTGTATAGTTGTGAGACTTGTACAGTGAAGAAAGTTTATAGGAAGAAAATTAGCTGATTTGATATGTCCTGGAAAAGAGTTCTATAAATATCAGGGATTGTTATAAAGACCAATAAATAGGTCCTAGAGCAAACCAAGCATAAACTCTCCCTAGAAACCAAGATGACTAAACTGAGGCTGTCATACTTTGGCCCAATCATTAGAAGGCATGGCTCACTAGAAAAGACAATAAAGCTTGGTAAAGTAAAAGACAATAGGAAAATAAGAAGATTGCATTACAGATGGGTAGACTTAATTAAGGAAGACATGCCCCTGAAACCGAAAGACCTGAGCAGGGTGGTTCATGATAGGGTGACTTGGATATCTCTCCTTCATAGGGTAACCATAAGTCGGAGTTGACTTGATGGCAATTAACAACAGCAAAGTTATAACATGACTATATATATATAGGGTTCCATTTGGGCATGCCTACAGCTAGATTCTGTTGTGTGGCTGATATTGCTATGGTGAGACAATATAAAGTCACATTTTCACATGTACAACCTGTTTAATGTACTCATCTATGTGCGTTAGAATACTAATGTATGCGTCTATATTTTCAATTGCATTGTGCCTTCTGATACATACAGAGGAGATGTCAAGCAGGACAGTCTGTACCAGTTTGCCAAGATGAAGTTAGCAGGTATGCTGGAAACTGAAAAATGGATTGCACATACCCCTTGTATACAATATCAGTCAGCACTCTGAACAAGCTGAATTTATAAATTATCTGACTTGCCATACCACCCATAATTATGCAGATGCCAAGCTGAAAACCTGGTATTTTCAGATAAGAATATAACCAGAAATAGGCAAACCAGCATAGGCTTTATGTGAAAAGCTGAATTTGCCTTCCCAGTTTTGTTAAAACTGCAGCTTGTTGCCACTGTTGGCATAATCAACAAAGGGGAGGGGGAACCTTGAAAACACAGTCACATTCGTGGCCATAATACATAGAACATGCCTAGGAAAGTTCTTACCTGGGCCCAAATCAGCCACAAACATGTGTCGGTTTAAGCAAAGGTATATACAATTTCTATGAATAAATTGGGACTGGGAGTGCATTATGCAAAATAAAGCATGCAGGGAAGGGGAGCAAAACCTCTTTCTGCTCCTACTTATTATTCTGGCACTCCACTCTATAGCTTTAAGTAATTGTTTCTTCCCTGGGCTAGTTCTGAGTTGGGATCAGAGTTGCAATGAGGAGCTATGTCTAGTAAAGGTCCTCACTGGGCATGCATCATTCTTCTATCTCATGATACCTATGGTACCCATTTTATTTTATTTTTCAATTCAAACAACACTTGTGCACCTTGAAGTAATTTATGACTCATGATGACCCTAAAGTGAACCTATCATGAGGTTTTCTGGGACTGAGAGTGTGGGACATGCCCACAGTCACCCAATGGGTTTCCATGGCCAAGAAGGGAATTGAACTCTGGTCTCCAAGGTCATAGTTCAAAGATCACATCACTGAACCATCAAAATTTGCATGCACCTGCAATATGTGGAACCTAGAAAGTCAAGCAATATCAGTCTTAGGTTTGGGCCTTTTCGCACCTTACCTTGATAGTGTGACGAACTAGAACCCTCAAGATATTGCCAATATCGCAAGAGGCCCATTAGAGAGCCCCTTGCAGTCTGCACATGGCAGGGCATTCGCAAGAGAGCACCAGTCCCCGCCCGGTGCCTTGTCTGCATGTCAGCATCCTGGGCCATGCCCAGGTCCTGCCCTGTCCCCACCCCACCCCACCGCCCCTGATTGGTTGGTGGTTTTTCTTTCTTTTTTTGTCAACTATCGTGCTAACATTAGCACAATAGATCCTGCCAACAGATTGTTTCATACCGTGATGGTAACATGCTAATGATAGCGCCGTTTTTAAAAAAAACAACAACACACAGTCAGCCGGACCCTGGGGGTTGCTGTCGTCTCAAGTGCGAGTGGCGACGCAGCCCTGGGGTGGCCTCTTGCGGCGATGTGTCGTACAGTGTTCCCTGCTGTGATGGGGGCAGCAGCCAGCCTGCTGCTGAGCGGAGCGGCCCCCGGGAGTTGCTGCATGAGGAACAGGCAGCAGGGACTGTCCACACCCCACCCACTCCTGGGTCCTTCCCGGAAGCACACTGGACGATGGCTCCACAGGCCCTCTGGTCGCATGACTGATGCGTGAAAGGGAGGTTATTAATAAGAAAACGCGCTATCAGCACTATCCGTGACTGTGATAGCACCTGGTCCACCAGAACATCATGCGGTACAGCGGCTCATAAAGGGCGGAGGGAGTGTGCCTAATATGCTTTAAAAACGCCATGCGAAAAGGTGATACGTTAAGCACTCAATCAGAAACTGAATACATTGTTTTTGCTGTTGTCATGAAACTTCAAAAGTAGGGATTTTTAAGCCCTCATTAGCCATAATATACTATTTATCTTGGTAGGTTTCAAACTGTACCAAAGTCATTTCCTCACTACACTGTTATAGTGCTCTTATTCCACTTTCAACATCCTGTGGAACTCTATGGTTTGTACTTTACTGAGACTAAAGAGGCTCTTCTTAAACTGCAAACCCCAGGATATCATAGGATGTTGAAAATGGAATAATAGCACTATAACAGTGTAGGGCGGAAATGGCCCAAGTTTCATCTGGGTAACTAATTTCAGTTCAAATCTTTGTCATCTTTTGATGCTTGTGATGGCATCCAAATATACTAGTCCAAGACCTACAAATAGGAACTGCTTATCAAGAACAAAACTGTGTTGTAACCTTTTAAATATATCACTGACAAAAGCAAAAAGAAAAGAACCAAAGCTACTAATGATTTTCAGTCACTGACATACATACCTGAACTTCTCAGAAATACTTAAGGTTGTTTATTTTCCATTCATAAATAAAAAAAAATGGGTCAATAAGTAAGAACATGAATGTTCTGAACAAAATGTTAAGAAAAAGATATTTGGTGATAACATGGGAAAATGAATCATAGGTATAGAAATGTACTAATGTATCTATTTCAGTAAAATAGTTGACTATGAAAATGAAAAAGAGTCATATTATGCTGCCAGGTTATACAGATGTATAGTTCTTCCCATTCTACTATCTTGCCTGTCCTGAGGTTTCTGTTTACTCCATCAATGATGTCTGTCAATATTCCTTTGTATTGCTGCTCTCTCCTGAGTTGTTCTGGTCCCACCCACAAGACAACCTGTTGCTTCCTATTTTAATTAGATATTAAATCACTCTGATTAGATATTATAGAGTTAGGGGGTTTTTTGGCACGGGTTTACAGTGCACATCCAGATGAGGATAAGGCCTTGAGACTTTGCAATACCAACTATGTATGTACAGTCAGCTCCCTGCATTTGTGGGTTTCACTTTTGAGAACTTGATTATTCATGGATTATTTGCTGTCACCTCTGCTGCTTCCCTATGCCATTTTTAATAGGAACTGCAAGCCTCATGACACCGAGAAAATGCCAAAAAGGCTTGGAAGTCCCTATTTAAAATAGTGTGGGGCACCAGTGGAGGTGGCAGGAAGCCCCACCAGCCACCCACTTCTACCTTGCAAAGGAACCCTGATGCCTCAAAGGAATCCATGTTGGGCTGAATATGGTGATATACTTCTTTGTGTGTTAAATATGGTTTGGAAGGGTGTAGAGTTATTCACGGTTTCTTCACAGGGGTCCTGTGCCCCTAACCCCAGCAAATGTGGAGGAAGAACTATATATATTGTACATAGAAGCTGCATACAGGAACCAAGGCAATTTCTCCATTAGCCAACCCTTCCCTCTTCCAACCCTTTTTCTAACAGAGGAGACTGAATTGTATTTCCTTAAAACCACCATGATTAGTGACTCCCTGTTTAAATAGGTAGCAGGTTCTCACTACTTTTTTAAACATTAGATACTAGTTTAATACCAGGTGTTTTTTTCCCCCAAAAAACTAAAGTTGAATGTCTAGGCACGGAGGGCATTGAGGGCATTTTGGAAAATTTGGCCCCATCGGGTCCCAGAGTAGAAAACTCATCTCTAGACCCACTGAAGCTTCCCATCTCTGTTCTACACCAATAAAAGGATATTGATCTTATTGTAGTAAGTAATGCAATAATACAGTAATACAATAAATTTAGAACAGTCAGTGATAGTGTCAGGAACTGAATTCACACACACAAATATAACAGTGCATAAACACTATTTATTAGGAGTGTGATACATAGTACAGGACTTCAATGAGTGAACTGGAAGCAATTAGCAAAATTCAAAACATAAAAGGTAAAGAGTTTCTGATCCCGCCAGCAAAACACCCTGGAATTCTGGTTTAGTCTGGCAGTGCTTATCACTACATTCCTAGCTTTGTTTATCTAATGGTCTCTGGTTTTCATACCTTGTTACAAGCAAGCTGCTGCTTAACTCCTACTACATGTCCCATAACTAAAATATGGAGGGCTACCCCACAGATAGTTACATACATCTGAAGTAAAAATACAAGTATTTCATATGCATTTGTTTTAGCAACCTTAAAGATAAAATTATCTCAGCAAGTAAATCTATCCCAAATAACTGCAAATAAAAATGTGTCATGAACCTATTTCAGTATGACAAAAAGAGTTAATGATATATGAACATTTCCTTCAAAGTTTAAAGTAAATGAGAGTGATTTAAATATTTCAGCAATCTACTGAAATACTGTCAAAACAAGAGAGAAGCTGTGCCAAAATGTTACATTGTGCATCTCCACTACATGTAAGGCAGTTGCTCAGTGTTGGCTAAGCCATGTCGGGGCTTACTCAATTGTATGTTTGTTTGTCAAAAGCATCCCATTTGGGATGATTACTCACTTTGGCTCATCAACAATCATTCAAAATGTTTGAAGATGACAGCTTCATTGTTTTTGCTTATTGTACAAAAACAAGTCCTTGTTTGATCCTAATTATTTTGTAGTGTTAGACAGGAAGCTTTGCTCTTTTTATCTAGTATTTCTAAGGGCACAGTACTGGGCCTGTAAGTTACTTCCGATTCTTTAAAACATCAGAAAAACTAAAAGGTCCCATAGATATCAAATTGTGAACTTGGGAAATATTGTATGACAATTTAAAACTGTTAGTCTGAGTTTATGGGAATAAAGGCAGCTGCATTATATTGAGTCAGGCTTTTGGTTCATGAAACTCAGTATTGTCTATGTTGTAACTCTCTAAAGTTTGCCAGGACTGAACTTAGGACCTTCGGCATACAAAAGCTGGTATTTTATCATTGACCTACAGCTCTCGCAGCTGAAGGCCTCTCGTTCACAGGTTTCCTTCTTCTCCTTTCCTCTTATTCTTTCTCAATGGTGGTTGGGGGCTCCCATGGCAGTGGATCATCTGCTGCACTTTTATAAACCAAACTTTAAACAAGCTGTTCAAGGTTTTGGAGAGAGAATTCAGCACCTTGAACAGATCCTTTCAATTCAAGACTGAAATTTGTCATCTCATTAACATAGAAACAATCAGCTATCCTTGCTTCTCTTTTCATATGATCCAGTTCTATTCCTGCCTCTTGACAGGAATTTTAAATTAGACACAAAAAGACTTGTTTATGCAAACAAAGAAGAATCTGGGAAGCATTCAATCCACAGAGGAAACTGGAAACAAACTCAAGATGCTTAAAAGATGATTGTTGCAATGTCTCTCTCTCTGCCTTTGAGAGTTTGTCTTCATGAGAAGACAAACCAGACTTAGTATAGGAGAAGTCATAGTAGATGCTTGATAGCCAAGTCTTCTTTCAGTTCAGCAGGTTAGGTCAGGTTCAAAGCAGGAAGAGGAGCTAGAGGAGACTCCGGACCCCCAGTTCCAGAGAAAGGTGGATGCTCAGGTGTCTGGCCCAGACCATTCCTCACAGATGAAATTAGAGGCTACAATCAATTTGTCAGGAGGAGTATGACCAGACTACCATGTCTTTCTGGAAGCCTGACTGATTTATGGCTTTCTTGACTCTGGATACCTCTTCCTTCTGTGGCTTACAGACTTGGAACTCTGAACCTTGTTTGAGATTAACAGGACAGTTTATATTATTTGAAAAGGAGGAGCTTTTTTTTTTTTTTAACAACAACATCTTTTGAGCATCTTTAGAGGTATCTCTAGTTTCATCTGTTTGTTTATACAAACTACACTTGGCTAGAAATCCAGAGGTGGAAACTGCTGCCGTATTTTGGTTTCTAATTCTGGTTTGCACCAATCATAATCAGACTTGTTTATGTCCAATGGAAGGCAGTGGTTTCCCACAAAAACAGTCCATATAGGAGGAGGATTACGCAAATTTGAGATTGGAATATGATGGGCAATTACAGTTTGGCACGAAGTCCAAATCAGTTTCTTGTGACTATATTCATTACTTAACATTATTAGCCTGGATTTTTTTCTCCTAATGTTGTTCTCATAAGCCTCCAAATAACAGTAATAATTCAAGAAACAATGATGTTTAGGCACTTCCTGCTATTGAGTATTTGTTTGGTATACATCAGCTGAAGGAAGACAACTGAATTTAGGTGTCTCTAAGCTGTTTTGTACCCCAAATTTGTCTCAGGCTCATAACAAATACACAACAAAAACTTATCTCTAAAAATTAAATATAATCTTTAAATGCATATGTTAAAATATATGAAAAATATATTACTGCCTTCATTGTTTAATTGAACCAGACATTTAAGAGGCTTCAAAAAGAATGGGAGTTTGTGGTTCATATATCTGTATACTCTGTATTTTTAAAGATCTATATGGAGTTTTGAAATTTTTGGATAATAGTGACATAAAATATTTGCAAATGAATGCAGTAAAATAAGTATATCAGTTCCATCTGTCCTGCAGAATCTGTCCCAGATTGTTTCCAGTAATTAAGACATTTGTGGGATCACTGCACTGCTGTGCAGCCCCTTGCAGTATTGTACTTTATAATTTTTTAAACTCCACACCACTGCTCTGACTGAACACGGAGAGAAGGATACTAATGCAAGCCAGTCACAACCTAGCATGTCTTCTTCTGAAATCAAAGGAAAGCAGACTATTGACTTTATTGGGCTTTTAGTCAAGGCTTTCAGTCTGATTTGGAGAAACACTTTATCATATCCTTGAGTTTATCCCTATTTCTGAAAACATTTAACCAATTAGAGGAGCAGTACAAATCATTTCTTCTACACAACCCATACAGTTGACTGGAAGATTACAAGGGAATATGACTCTGTGTATGTATTTTGCCTTCTGTCCTGACTTTGGTCTTTTTTTTTTATTTCCTTCATGCACTCTCAGGATATAGTTATATCATGAGCTTGAAAAGCTTGCTTTTTGGACTACCATTCCAATGGTCTAACTGCCTGGGGAATACTTTGAGTTGTAGTCCTCATGTTTTCAGATTTCCAAGCTCTTTTCATATTAGCTGTTCATTTCTAACAACATCTTAGTGTTCTCCAGAGCAGGCACAAGGTTGCTTTGATGAAGCCAACTAGAGATATTACTCAGGGAGGTACCTGGAGGTACAAGGAGTTAGTTCAGAAGAACACAAATAACTCAGAATCATAGAATCATAGAGTTGGAAGAGACCACAGGGGCCATCCAGTCCAACCCCCTGCTACACAGGAACATACATAAAAGCATTCCCAACAGATAAGGCAAGTGATATTTAGTGTGAGGGAATTAGCACATCCACACATGGGGGACGAAACCAGAAACAGTATCATTTATGTGATTACTGATGGTGTGGATTGTTTTTTTAAAAAGTCAGTTGCAAGGAAGAGAAGCAAATCTATACTGATACCTAGACATGGGGAGAGAGGATTAGTTCTTTGCCATCTTTTGAGATCTCAAACTCAGTCCCTCATGATACCTATGAGGGGAAAACATTTTGTTAAAATACATGGATCCTCTCTTTGATCCCTCCTCTTTTTAAAAAAAACAGGCAGTTCACTAAATTCTACTAGTGTGAATGGTATCTTCTCTAGTTTGGTCCAATGATGTTAGTGGACAAAGTCTCAGGGAAAATAAAGGCAGCATGTGTACAACAACCACCATGGGCAAAATAACTGTTACTGCTCTTCCAATGAATAGGCATTCATTACACTTAGTATGCCTGATCTTCCAGGTGTACCTGAGTATTACTCTGATGGAAAGCTTTCGTTCAGGACTAGAAACATCAACTACTAAAGAACATCTTACAGCCCATTCTGTCAAGCACTGCTATAAGATACTGTGATCAGAGTATCCACATTTTGGGAGAAGACTGCAGAAGATAGTGTAATGAGGTGGAACTACATTAGAATGAAGCGATGATTGCCAGGAATCTGCCTTGCAACACAACCTGGAGGCCATGTAAGTATGTTAGCAAGAGGAGGAGAACAGGCTAAGTATTTGAAGAGGCCAGACATAACTAGGTATTACCCCAAAATTTCTAAGAAGAGATGAACTTCAAGGAAAGCACTGGAAGAAGACAGCTTATGATCTCTACTCAAACCTTCTCACTCGCCTCAGTGGTTACCGCAATAGGTATGTAAAAATTCATCATTCTCAGATCTGCTGTGTTTCTCTGAAATCCCAATGCATTTTTCTCATCAGATGGTAAGACTGATGTGAATGCATTTTAAAACATTTTTACCCTTAGTGTTATCAATTTACCCGTTTCATCTAATATAACAGCTTGTCTGAACTGACTAAAATATGACTCTGCATTTTTATGTAAATTTTTGCCTTTCCACATTTTAAAATATTAATATTTGGGGAGGGAGCATTTTATGTCTTGAAAAATGCCCTGTAAGCCTCACAAATGTACAAAACCTTCAGGAGAGCTGGACTTTGTCTCAGGAAAATACTACTTTCATTGACAACCCAACTACATTTATTCCCATTCTTAACTTGGTAGCAGACAAGGGGAGTGGGGGCAGTGTGAATATGAATCAGAGCCAAAAAGACAATGGGGGATGGAGCACCAAACATTCAAGAGACATAGTTGATTTAAACTTTTCTTCTATTTCAGTGTACAATATTTCACATGAAATTATACTCATTTAATAGTAAACTGTATGCTAATCCTTAGAACTGCACAACTTCTATAGTTACAAAGTTTTCCCATTCATGACAATATACATTCCCTACCAGATGCTCTATGGGTGTATTGAAATAAGCATGGGAATCCTATTAAAACAAACAAATAAACAAACAAACAAACAGAAATTGTGGCTTCAATAGACAAACATTGCAATGTAATATGTATGCAATATGCAGTGGAATTCTGTCCATGTCTATTCATATGAAAAGCCAATATAGTTCAGTGGTACATAGTCCTAAACAAGTTTCTATAATATTGTGACTTTAGTGAAACCAGACTTAGTTATATTTAGAAGATATGTTTAACAGGTCTACTCTACGTTTGGCTACGATCCACAGTTTTAAAATTTCTGGCCACAACTGAATGGGAATAGAGACAATGAAAACATTCTCCTTTATATTAATTACAGAAAGCCAAGTATATTTAAAATGTTGTGTTTTGTGTGCTGTAGATGCATCTTTTTTTCCTGTTTTATTTAGTTGGATGGGATAAAAAAGAAAGGTCCTTTGCAAAATTGCATTGATTGCACATCAGAACGACAGTCTATATTCACAGAGAAGGAAGAGGTTTTTCCACTCCTCTTTGCGCTAATAAAGAAGCCAAAACCAGCAATTTCCTAGACAAGTAAATGAATAGGTATAAAGATTTGTGACATTTTCAAAACATAAAGAAAGATCCCAAATGTCCTGTTTCCTAATATTACTAAAATATTTTATCACATGAAAAGACTGGCAAGAGAAAAGGAATGAACATAGTATTGTGGGCATGCATGTGTGAGCACATGTGCACACCTACACATATACACACATACAAGTGCACAGAAAAGATATATAGAAAGCTCCACAATCATGTCCAAATAATGTATCATTTTTCTAATATATCATTTCTTCTTCAAATTCTTTATTGTTCAGATCAGATAGAATCTTGACTCAAATCCAGCAGCTTAAAAAATGAGGTCATTGGTGAATGTTGGTTGGGCAATGGTGACTTAGAAACACAAACTGAAAACTATGGAAACATAGTTACTATGAAACCAGAAACTATGGAATTTTTTGGGGGATGAAGCCAAACAATAATAAGGGTTGGTGAAGATGTTCAAAACACAGAGGCATTTTAAAACAGTAAATGTGAAGTACTGGTCATTTTTGGATCATCGAAACATTTGCTGCTCTTCATGGATTCAGAGAAGCATGCCAATGTGGTAGTGTAAAGATCAATAAAAGAACAGACAGACATCTTGAGAAGAATGTAAAATAACAAAAACTAGAGATGAACAGTCTTTTACCAGGACAGAGTAACGGGATATCCTGCTAAGAACAATGACAGGCAGCAGCTTTCTAGGGTGTCCAGGCATAATTCTTCCACAGTGCCTGATCCTTTTAACTGAAGATGCCATGAATTAAATCTGAGACATTCATCACTCAGACGATATGTAAAAGGAATGGGGAATCTCAGACTCTGGGGTTAAATGCAACCATCCTAGGATTGTAATCTGGTTTTCTGGGGTTCTCCAGAAGTCCAGACCTCTTTCCCCATTGTAACATTATTGATGGCTTCTCATTGGCTTCTCATGTTTGTGTACATATCTTCCACCGAGCTCTGGTACTTCTCCCAGTATCTAACACGATTGTATACTGACAGTTCCTGCATCAACTCCATGCAAGAGCAGTCAGGAAAATATTTTACAGATATAAACAATATCTGACAAGTGAAGGTAGCAGCACTATAAAACTGTTTTTGGGGTTATTAGCGCTATATTATAAAGGGCTCTTTGGGATTATAGAATCATAGAAATGTAGAGTTGGAAGAGACCACACGGGCCATCCAGTCCAACCCCCTGCCATGCAGGAACACCCTCAAAGCACTCCCAACAGATGGCCATCCAGCCTCTGCTTAAAAATCTCCAAGGAAGGAGACTCAACTACACTCCGAGGCAGCGTATTCCACTGCCAGACATCCCTGACTGTCAGGAAGTTCTTCCTGAGGTTCAGGTGGAATCTCCTTTCCTGCAGCTTGAATCTATTGCTCCTTGTCCTGGTCTCTGGAGCAGCAGAAAACAAGCCCTCTCCTTCCTCTACATGGCATCCCTTCAGATATTTAAACATGGCTATCATGTCCCCTCTTAACCTTCTCTTCTGCAGACTAAACATACCCAGCTCTCTGTCCTCATAGGGCATCACTTCCAGGCCCCTCACCATTTTGGTCACCCTCCTCTGGACTTGCTCCAGTTTGACCATGTCCTTCTTGAATTGGGGTGCCCAGAACTGGACACAGTATTCAAGATTAGGTCTAACCAAAGCAGAGTAGAGTGGTACCAGTACCTCCCTCGATCTAGACACCATACTCCTATTGATGCAGCTGAGAATTGCATTGGCTTTCTTGGCTGCCGCATCACACTGCTGACTCATGTTCAGCTTGTGGTATATTAAGACTCCTAGATCCCTTTCACATGTACTGCTATCCAGCCATGTGTCCCCTATCCTATATTTCTGTATTCCATTTTTTTCTACCTAAGTGTAGGACCTTACACTTCTCTCTGTTGAATTTCATTTTGTTAGCTTTGGCCCAGCTTTCCAATCTGTCCAGGTCATTTTGAATTTTGATCCTGTCCTCTGGTGTATTAGCAACCCCTCCCAATTTGGTGTCATCTGCAAATTTGATGAACATGCCCTCTATTCCTTCACCCAAGTCGTTGATGAAGATATTGAACAGCACTGGGCCCAGGACAGAACCCTGTGGCACCCCACTAGTTACTTCTCTCCAGGATGAAAAGCCAGCTTAGCTACTCTCTCTTTAAAGTACCACCAGCCAGCTTGTGCAGTTGATGCTACTTTGCAGAGGGTAGGCTGGCAGTACCATAAGGTTAGGCAATGGTGGGAGGAGGAGGAGAAGAAAGAGAGCGTGGTAGTCTGGTGTAACCCACAAGGAAGGGAGGTATAGTCTCATAGGTAAGACAAGCAAAGGTGGAGAATAAAAGGGAGGATGGAAAGCAAGAGTGGAGAAAAAAATGGAAGGATGGGGTGTAGTGATGAGAGATAAAAGGGAAGTAGGGAAGAAGGAGTAAGGAGGAAATGGGACAAGGCAGCAACAGTGTGCTAAGGAAGAAGAGAAGGAGGGAGGAGTCTTGTAGCCTCCACAGATTTGAATGTATGCTTCTGTGCACTCAGTCAACTCCTTCAGGGACACAGATCTGGAACAGTGGTCTGAGAAACCTAATGCTAAAATAAATTAGTCTTAAAGGTGCCTCACTGGAGCTGTTGGTCATCTCACAGCTGGTTCCTTCCGGTCCTCAGTGCCATGTTCCTGATTAGAATTTCACTCCGGCTCTGACATTCTCTTTGGACCCATTATCTCCATGCCACTCATATCCACGTACATTGGCCTCAGGTGGCATTCCACATGCCTAATTCTTCACACACACACAATTGGACAGAGCCATTTTGCTGACTCCCCTTCGTCCTCCTCCCTCCCCGCAGAGATCCAGAACGCCCCTAAGCAGCCCCTCCCGGCGCTGGCACGCCACCCTTTGCCCCTGGAAAGAACCATAAAAACCTCCCCGCGCCCCCTCCCTTCCTGCAGCCTCCGCACCCCACTTTGAAAACGCGGGCACCTTTTCTCCCGCACATGCTTGGAGCGTCTCCGGAATCCGCGCCTCTCCTTCCCTCTCCTTCTCTCCTGTGCAACCTGTCGCGCTGCCTATGCACCGAAGCCCACAGGCGCCCACCCCCCGGCCTGCCCAGGCAGCCGCTTCCTCGGGCTCCGCTCCCGCAAACTTCCTTTCCCCACACCCCCCCCCCGCCGCCACCATCTGGCGCGTCTTTTTCCTCTTCTTTTTCGCCACAGGACTTGCGTTTGGCTCTCTCTTTGGCTCTTCCCCCCCCCCCCACAGCAAGGGCTTCCCTACGGCTTCCCAGACAGCGGCAGCCCTGGCCCCCTTTCTCCCCCTCTTGCCTTCCTTTTCCCCCCGACTCCAACGTTAAAAACCGCCCCCCCCACAAGGCAAGGGGAGCCAATTCGTTGGGATAAAGCAGAGAACGTTCTCTCCCTCTGAGAGAAAAAGGGGGGAGGGGGGAGAGGCGGAAGAATCTGGCTGCTCCACCCGCCCTCGCGCGCCTTCTCCCTCTCGCTCGCGCGCTCCTGCCGCTCGCGGAGCTCGACCGGCTCCTGCCACAGCGTGCCGATGCGTCCTGGCGGAGGGATACTTCCCACCCCTTCATGTGTGGAGCGGCTTCTCTGCCATCCCTGCTGCTGCTGCTGCTGCTGGGCTGCTGCTGATGCCGCCGCCGCCGCCGCCGCCGCTGCTGCCTCCTTGATATAGGCGAGCGCGGAGAGTCGCTTGCAGTCACTTGGTGAGCGGCGCTGCTCGGGCTTCGGGGCGGGAGTTTTGGCTCGCTCGCCGACTCTCTCCTTGCGCGCGTCCGTGGAAGGGCGAGACTCGAGCGAGAGACGCGAGGCGAGGCGGCGAAGTGAGCAGCCAGAGCGGGCTTTCCCTGCGCTGGGCGCCTCGTAACTTGGGAACTGTCCACCGGCGAGACCTCCTGAAGATGATCCTGCCGACCGCCGTCTACTTGCTCGGATTGTTCCTCGGTGGCGGGCAAGGTAGGAAGGCGGCTTCTCCCTCTTTTCCCTCCCTCGCCTCGCCTCCGTCCTCCCGTTCTTCCTCCGGCTACTCCTCGCCCCCGTCCTCGCAAAGCAAATAAATGCCTCCCCCGCTCCATGAACCAAAAAAAAAAGAAAAGAAAAGAACAACCATTCCTCCCGCAGCCCTCAGCACTTGAGGCTTCTCCCCCCCCTTTTTTTTTACCTGTTTATGGGTCTCCCTCTGAAGGGAGGAAAATATTGAGAATGAAAAAATTGCTTTTTTTTTTTAAGAGGAAGAAAAGATACAGAGGAAGAACGAGGACGAAGAAAGGAGACCTTCTCGTTGAGCTTTTCTTGGGAGCTTTTTTTTTCCTTTTCTTCCCTCTATCTTTTTATTCCATGTGTCCTTTTTTCTTTATTCTGGATTTTTTCTTTTCTTTTAATGCAGTAAAAGGAACGGGTTTGAATGCAAAAAGCGTTGCTGAATATATTAAGTAAGCCTGGGATTCCTAAAATAAAATAAAACGTGAGGACAATGCATGCCTGTCAGAAAGGCTACAGCCCGCCTGTCAAATCCCTTTCCTTCGGTGGTTCTGTGAAAGAGACTTTGCTTTGGTTTGCTTCTGAATTTGCCACCAGGAGACGTGGGGGGCTGTGTTGGTTGTGACCCATCTGTGTCTCTATAGGTATGCATAGAGCAGCTTTGATGCAAGGAGGGAGGGTATAGCAGATATACAGCCTTTGGGGAAAAAAAGGATGGCAGCTGTACAAGAAGTAGCTAAAAGGCTTAGGCTACACCTGCCGTCTATCTAGTGTGTGATGTATTGAAATGTAGATTTTAGCAACACTTCCCTTAAAACAGAGACTTGGCTGTACCTTATTATGGGCTGTTTGCGCCTAGATTGCTTCGGGATTCTGCTAGTTTTGGCTGTGGGAAGGGAGCGTTGAAGTGTGTGAGTGCGGCACACGGACAGAACCTCTTTGTGCAAATTAATTGCAGCGTTTCAAACTGTTCAGACAAGTTTTTGGCATGACTTAAAGACGAGGCTAAATGGCTAGAGGAGCTCGCTTTCCACGGCCGGTTGATAGATGGGCATGTGTCATTGCAGCTTCTTAGGCTGGAATTTGGATATTTTCTGAAGCCAGAATAAAGGAAGGGCAGAAGGCAGGAATGTATCATATTTTCTATGTATAAAGTGCGTATTTTAAAAGGAAACAAGCACACAAAACATCAGCTGGTGTTGCTTCTGGGCTTGATCACATCTTAAGGATGGTCTTTTTACTGAGCTTTTCTGTCCAGCAGGGGGAGATAGAGTACCGCTGAAGTGGCTCAGTTTGTTAATTTCTCTCAATGTGGAAAGAAACCATTTTTTTTTTAACACACAGAGTGAGTTTGTCTTCTATCATTCTTCAAGCACAGCTTGACATTTTGAATGTGACTTCTTCAATTTTCTGTTTTCATCCTCAAGCCCCACCCACACCAAAGAGCTGAGCCCACATAATAGTATGCAAATTAGATGCACAGGCCATTTTCCTGCCTTCTCTTCCAGCATGCAGATTAGAAATTAAGACATGTAGTATTTTTTTTTTTAAAAAAAGCTTATAAAATACCTGTGTGTAAGCTGTTGCATGTGTTCAAGTCACTAATACAAAGGGCAGTTAGAATTTTAGCATACATAATTGCAGTATATCTCATTTCCTTTGGATAGAAGTCACTGAATGCTAGTGTTTCCTGCAGAAATAGTGTGTGAATACACACACACATACATGTGTGTGTGTGTGTGTGTAGAGCTATATCTGGATGGGTTCTGGAGCAAATAACAAGCAGTAATTTGGGAGAACCCTAAGGATTTTCAGCAGAGCAACAGATAGATTTAAGAGAAGGGGTGGTATAGGGCACTAGCTTTGAGCCACCATGTTTGCTTAGTAAGATTCTTTGTGCATGATGTTGTTGCCAAATAATAGGTTTAAATAATAGGAGGATGCAAGGTTGCAAATTATTGTTCTTTGCCTGAGATTTTGTATGCTTAAATGGAATTGTTGCAATCATCATATTCTTTATTTGTCACACAAACTCCTTCCTATTCTTTTAGAAAGCCCAGTTTCCAGATGGTCTTAGATCTTGGGCCAAACCTTCTTAGCTTCAGCAGCAGGACTGAATCATATTCCTGCAACCAAGACCCCTTTTTTGGATCAGATTATTTTCAATGGTGCTAAAATTTGGCATGTAGAACTATGGAGAAAGATTGTGCATTTATTCACTTTAGAAAGTCTTTCAAGCATGCAGGATAATGACAGCAAGCAAGATGGCCCATTTTCTAGGTCTTGATTCAGCCAATTCATTACGATCTCTTAAATTTGTATGCATGTACATTTTCATTTATAGTAATCTCTCTTATCCAGACTCACAAACGCAAAATATCTTTTTTCTGTGTAATATTTAGTAACCTTGGTGGCTATATGAAGTTGTCCACAGCTAGACAAGTTCATAAAGAACTGTATACCTGAAAAGATGGTAGACATCAGCCAGAATTGTTATAGATTTCACTTAATAACTTTCCATAGCTCAATAAATGGCAAGAAGAATGGGAAAAACTTTATGTTGTAACACAAAATGCAAGTATCTTGGGCAAATAAAGAATGAACCAAAAGGAGAGAGAGAGAAGTAGAACTGGAAGGCAACAATCAGGGAACAATTTCTGCCTCCGTACTCTCATCTGAACTCTTACAATCCTGTCTCTAACTTTCTGTTTCTCTTTTTCCCTCTGACAATATTTGAAATAGTGGGAGCTTGTGGGAGGCACAAATAAAATAGGTAGTAATCACTGGGGTCATTTGCTTTCAGTATACAAACCCCCAAGGTTCAGCTTTTATGTTGGCAATATAGTTGCTATGGACTTTATGAAGCATGATTGAAGCTTATTTCTCTGGAAGTATTGCATTGTTAGGCTGAGGAAAGGAGAATGTATTTCTTTTTAAGCAGTCATATTCTTTTGAGCTTCTGCAGTTAGATGCTCAAAGTGACAGAAATGGAAATATTGCCAAACCTAAGTTCAGTATCAATTGTCTAATTAGATGAGTAGACCCAACATTCATACTTTTAAGTTGCATTACAGATGAACAAAGGTCATTCTTTCAAATGTTCTTATTACATACAAACAAAAAGATGTCTTGAAAACATGTGGGAGGGGTGTGTGATAACGTTTGAAGGCCAACATTTAATTGGAAGGTCAGAGGAAGCTGACTTGGAGCATTTAAGTTGTTCTTACTAAACATGTGTAAAAAAATGCTCACAGGAGAAGAGATTTAACTAATTTTAATTTTATAATTATGAGTCCTAATGTATGGAGGATGAGGGAATTGCACTTTCAGCGTCATGGTCCTCTGCTTTATGTATACTTGGAACTTTAAGTTACGTATAATTTTATAAAGAAATAGAAACAAAATTTCCATACCATTCTAATTTACAAACACAGTAAGTTTTGATATGCCTTTTGTGGTCAGAAGTAGACATTATTTTGCTGAAGTAAAATGTTCTTTGCTAACAACAGTGCAGATCTTCAGAGGCCCCCTCCTCAATCTGCTCCTGAAATATACCAGTTGATTGCAAGAAATTCAAGTATTACCAGCTAACATCTTTTCAAAAGAGGCTTGGACGAGTGTGACTCTATAGCATTAGAATTAGGTTAAAAAAATTCAATAAGAAATATTGCCTTCCTAATTAATTGAAGTACAAAAGCAAAATCTTGTCTAGGAATAACAATGTTGCTGACCCCATTAAATTTCTCACAATTACCGCTTCCACTCCTGCCACATAAAAAAGTAGGTGTTTCAACTATTTTTTTCCTCCTTTGTGCACAACCGATTCACAAAACACAGCCGTGTGTCCTGAAATCTTGTCATTACATTTCTCTAGAATGGGATCACAAGCAAGTATCTTTCTACACTCTTTCCTGAAAAGAGAATTGGGCTGTGTTAAAAGGTAATTATGGAGGTTTGTAATGTGCCAAGAGAAGAGTACTCTTTTGGCTGGAAATAAGAACATCATGCCCTCTTAAAAACAAACACACAAACAACCTCTGAAGAAGTATTTGCTGTATAATAAAGATTATATTTGAAGTCAGAATTTTTTTAAAAGAGAAACAAACACATACATGTTTTTGACACATGCATGTGTCATCAGTCCAAAAGTCAAAAAGGACATATCTGCATTTTTTTTTAAAAAAAAATAGTGTAAATTACTGCAGTTTAGTTAGTGGGATTATGAAAATAGGTAATTGCACTTAGTAGTTTATAATAGTAGAAAATAGTTAATTAAAATAATTTCAGTGTGTACAAGGCAATATGAATATCTTATTAGTCAAACTGAGATGTTAAGACATTTATTCTGTATAGGTTTCTTTTGATGGGAACTTGTATGGAGTTCATCTATTCACGTATGATAAACATAGTCGGTATCATAGATTTGTGTCAGTTTGCAAGCTGGTTCATTTTTAAGCCACATATTATTTCAATATTAACCAGTTTTATCAATTTCACCCCAAATTTCTGAATTGTTTCCAACACCAATGAGAACACTTAATGTGGGCTTGGGAGAGGGACTTCTGTTCTGTGGAACCACAGTTATGGAGTGAACTTCCATTGGAGGCCTATTGGCAGCATGTTCTGGAACCAGATTAAAACTTGGCTTTTTAAATAAAGCCTTTGGGGACTCCTGATTTCCAAATCTATACACTTACTTTATTTTAAACTGTTCTTTTGAATATGTTTTGGGAAGTTTATATTATTTTTAATGTTTTAAATGTAAATTGTTTAAACGGATTGTACTGCAAGCCAGCCAAAGGTTTTATGATACAGGGTGGGATTTAGACATAAGATATGATGATGGGTGAGACTGATGGTGGTGGTGGTGGTGATGATGATACTTACACTTTAATATCACATTGATCAACAAATCCACAAGAATGATATCAGAGTATTCAGAGTATTCAGTTATATGTAAAGTAGGAGCTGGTATCCATGGACGTTTTTTCTGTAATCATAAGCACTTGCATGTGCAGAGTAATTTGAAGCCGTTCATGTAAGACTTGCTTATGCCTATATTTTGTAAGTGTGTATGTGTCTGTATTTACACACACAGATACACAAGTGAAAACCCAGTTTACATATCCAATTTTGTCATGTCAGTGTATGCCCTTGTACAGACAAGTATTTTATATGAAAAAACTGTATTGGGATAAAGAGTATTCAAGTAGACTTGAACTGGACCAGTTCGGCTGTCATATCTGAATCCTTTGATAGTAACAAGCAGATTTCGGATAAGTAACATTTCTGGTACTAATTTGTAAAGCAACCCCATTTCTTGGGCAGTTACTTTTTCTTTGTTGATGTATGAGCCACTGTCACCACACTAATTTGCAGTGATGTAGATGTTAAAAGGAGATTGGAAAAAAGCTGAATTTAAGCTGATTTAATAATAACTTTTATCATCTGCTTTAAAAACAACAGTGAGATAAGGACCAAATGCAACATACTTTCTTCTCAAATTCTGTACTGGATTTGTAGTGGTTAAAGTTAAATGTGAAGAAAACTCATTATTAAGATCTTTTTACACATTTACCTGAAATAAACAAATACATTCCCTGGTTTTAATGGCTTTTCCTGCCCTTTTCAAGCAATAATGCTTCATAGTCTGAAATTAGCAGTATTTGCCAAATAGCTTTAACCTAGTACTATCCTCAGTTTATATATTTTAAGCTTCCTTCCCTGCGAATATACATTCAAATTGATGGGTATACTCATCCATACACATTCAAATTGATGGGTGTACTCATCCAATCAGGATAACTTTAACAAGGGCATTATTTTCTAAAAGTTTAGTCATTGCTTTGTAACTTCATATGCTTTCCAAAGCAAATCTTAATTGAAATTTAGAGGTTCTTGTGCTGAGGATGAGAAGTGTAGAATTTGAAGTACAGGTGTGTTGCTGTAATAACCTAGTCCTTGGCTTTAATGAAGAGATAATTTTCTTAAAACATATAACATAAGCCCAATTTATTCCTTTTTTTAAAAAAATGACAAGAATTGTAAGAATTTTACTACAGTATCCACTGTGCAGCGTTCTACACTGACTGTTTGATCACAATATCTGTGCCTCTTTTTTTGTTCTTGTTCATATTAAAAATACATCTCTTCTTCAAAAAATTAATGGAAAGGAACTCTCAGAAAGGATGGTTTTCAGTTGTGTAGCATTCCAATAATCCCTGAAGTTCATGTTTATACATATGCCCTATTGCTAGTCTTGTGTAGTGTATTGGAGTGGAGTTGGGTGAGGGTGAACCTGAAGGAAAACAAGGAGAAGAGCAGTGGAAAGCCTTTAGCAGGGACTGTTTTTTTTCTCTCTTCCTTTGACTCAAATGGACTTGGATTTCATAAAAGTACTGCAGTAAAAGTCATATCTACTGTAATATTTTTGCCCATTTGTCTCTTGCAAGAAACAACTAACTGAATTAATTAGTTTGCAATCTTTCCTTTGTTGTCTGCTCTTAGTAGTACATAAAATCATTTATCACAATCCCAATTATCTCCTCTTCACTGTTAATAATGCAAGTGGCGTTCTTTTTTCAAAAACAAAAAACAAAAAACAAAACCTTTTAGAATGTCTTTATTCAAGAACATGTACACAAAACTGTTTCCCATGGGACAACTATACAGCTTTAATTCATTCAGATTATACCATATAAGAATAAGCATTTACATCTCCAATCACTCCTCCATCCCTAACTCTGCATACTTTAGTGAAAATGTTGAAGACAAAACTATAAAAAAATCTTCATTTGTAAATAAATCTGGACTAGTGTAACAGTTTATAACTTCTTTTTTTAAAAGATATCTTATGAATAATTATTATTTAACGAAAAACCATAATGGAAAGTTGTATTTGAATTTGTTGTTTTTATGTACGTCAGTGCGCTCTACAGATTTATATGACTTTTAAAACTACGTCTAAGGAAGTGACTAACCTTTAGTCACACAATTATAAGTACTTAAAATCTCTTCCACAGTCAGAGATCTTGAAACAAGTTCCGAACATAATATAAACATAAACTTTGTTCTAACTTTTCAGACATACTTCAAGGCCCTTGTTGGACATTGTTAATAAAGCCAAACATGACTTGAGCCAAATATGTCTTAGAGCTTGCCTTATTTTCTCACCATAACTGACAGTGTCATCCTGTATGTTAGGTTACACAGAGGACAGAAATAGGAGCATGGTATTCTGCAACATGAACCACTTGGTTCTCTCCAGCTTTCCAGAACAATACTGTTTAAGAAAGACAATGGCAGATAGGCTCAAAGAGCTTGATACTACAAGCATACCTCAGTTAACAAAGCTTCTGCTAATAAAGTTCCTTTTTTATGAAGTATTTTTGCACCCACTCACCACCCTTTTCCTCTTAATCCTCAGTGAGTCTCTTAGCTGGAAGTGTTTTGTTTTGTTTTGCTGCATTGGTATTGGGAGGATAGTGAATGAAGGATGGAGAAACACAGGCTTTTGGTGTTGGTTTGCAGCAACATGTTTACAATAAATAATGTAATAAAAGTTGACCTAGGAAAGTATGGGATTTTACATAGCTGATCCTAATGTATCTGTTTGTGTCTGCCTATAACACAGTCCTTTACTGCATGAAAAGCAAAATAGGGAGAAAAAGTTGATACACATTTTAGAACAAATGATGTTGTTCAAAATATTTTTGTTTACTTATGTAAGGGAAAAATGTTTGCTGAAACATGTACTGCTCTTGTTTTGGGGGTAGGAACTTATCCCTATTCCTTCCATGTTATTTCTGCTTTAGTTCCAAATCAGAGAAGTAAAGCCCGACAACACATCTAATTTACAAACTGAGGTATATCTGGATGTCACACTTTTAATGGGACAAAATAACAAAAACAGCTATAACTCAGTAGCCAGTAAGACATCTTGGCATATTCATCCTTACTGAAGCATGCTGTATTGGCACTGATATTATGACATTAGGCTTCTGTCCTAAAAAGATTTCTTAGTTAAATCTGGCATCCAGAGTACTCCTTTTACATTGCAGTTTATGTACAATACTTAAAATAAAGGACAAGTAGTAGTTGTTTCAAATTTATAGGCTACACTTTCTCTGGAATTACACTAGTGGCATAACATGACTCTATTGCATGTAAATACTGAACTTGTCCCTCCCCCAAGATATTATGTGCTTCGGAAATAGGTATAACACACTAGCACCTTTCTAGTGGGTATATTTATGTTACAGATTTAAACGAGCCTAACAGATATTTTTACTACTTGTGGGATGCTGCTGTGACAGATTGCCCCTACCAGGTTACTTATATACAATGTACTCTGAGCTAATGTCATTCTCTTTACCTTAAAACACATCTTGAGTTTACTGTTTAAAGACCTTAAATGGCTACAGCTATGGACCAGCATGTATTTTCTAGGTTCAGGGTGTGTGTGTCGTGTGCGTGTGTGTCTAATATTCTCACAGTCCCCTGAATGAATAACAAATCAGGCAAAGGTTAAAACAGTAATAACAACCATTGTTTTATTAATTAAAATGGTTTTTTAAAAAACATAAAGCATAAATGCTGGCTGACTATATCTTTCAATGTTAGTTTGTAACTTTAAGACTTCCTGAACTCTAGCCTACTTCCCTTCTCCCTCATACAGTTCAGACACACCATGTTGAACTTCCTCCTCAACATTCAACCCCAAAAAACTCCCAACTCCCAAATGACAGTTAAATTACAAGAGCTTTTCTTTTAAACCTCCTTTTTTGACTTTCTGAGGACTGTGACTGGTTGACTGCACAATGTTAGACAGTCTTTTTGCTTGGCTGTCTATTACAGCTGGCAATTCCATTTTTGAGAGGAACATGGAAACATAGAGTGGAGATCTTAATACTTCTTCTAGGATAATTCCAAAGATTCTTTCAAGAAAACTATTTGAATTAAAGTGGTATAAAACTAATAAGGGTTAAGACACGTTTATAATATTCAAACTAGGATTAATACTGCAGCAAATTGTAACTAGTGAACTTTGTACTTGTTAGGTATTTATGGTAACAGATTCAGATCTTGTTGATGGTGGCATACCATAATGTTACACTTGCCATGCTGTGGTACTGCCAGGCAGTCCTGATTTGGTGCGGAGCAGGTAGAACTACACCCATAATCTTTACAAGAGTACTGTTGACTGTTGCACTGTCTGGGAAATGCTTGTGAGGGTGGTCTCGGACACCTCTTTATTTTGGTTTTGTATTTTTAACATTTTTATAGTTTGCTGCTGGTTTTATTTTAGTATTATATTCTCCTATTTCTAGTCACTTTTTTGCTGTGTTACTAGTATACTGATGTGTTTCATATACTGAACACTACCTGGATTTGGTTGGGCTGAGCAGGTGTGGACCTGTCCCTGCATGGTATGGTAGAATCAATGAGGGCCTGCAAATTCAAGCAGAATCCTGATAAGACAAAAACTCAGTGGATTGGTGGCTCTTGTGTAGAAACTGAGTAAGCAGCGTGTTCTAGATGGGGTTGCACTCCTCTTAAGTGATCGTGTCTGTAGATTGAAAGTACTACTAGATCTGCCTCTGTGAGTCAAGGCCTCAGTAGACTCAGTGGTTTGGGGCCAGTTTTGACTGATCTGGCAGGCATGTTGTTTCCTAGGCATGGATAATCTAGACAGCTAATTTCATGCTTGATAACCTCCCAGTGAGGCTACTGCAATCATCTAAAGGTTGTTTGTGGCAATAAGTGATGTCACACCAGGATATTTAAAGGATAGTATTATTCCATGTACTTAAAGGTGCTTTCTGAAAGAGGTTTTTTTTTCTTGGTCCTGTTGTTTCCAGGTTCTGGAACTTTCTTCCAGGAAAAGTTTTGTTTTCTCTTCTCTCTAGTCCATCAAATACAACAAACATAACGAACAGGCCTTGGCAATCAAAGTAAAGAAAGATTTTGCTGTTCATATGCTTTTTTTATTAATGTGTTTTAAATATATTTATTTCTATTTGAGTTTACTACCTCAAGCCATCTTCAGTGGATTTGCTGGAATAAAGGCAGGATATAAATTTAGTTAAATGACTTAATGTGCAAATTTCTTCCATCCTCCTTCCAAACAAATTCGTATGGTCTTTACTCTGTAAAAATTTGTATGGAACATTTTTTGTACAGGGTACTTTACTGCAGGTGATGGGGAGCCAGTAAATTAAGATACCATGTTGTTACACAGTACAGGAGAGACTCTGAAACAGATCTCCAACCCCATTTAACTCATTTTACAAGATATTTTAAGTCTTGTAAATTTCAAGTCATCAGGGGGAAGGGTTCAATAAGTCTCATTTCTTGTTTGGAAAGGTAAGCCTGGAGTCCAAAATTTGTAACTCAGTACCTAAACATGCTTATACCTAACTTCATTGCTATTATTTTATTTAGCTACCAATTTACTATTCTTACATGTGTCAAATATCCTTATAAAATTCACTGACCATACAGTATATGCAAGTATATAAGCTGTTCATGCAAATTATGATGTTATTTAAAGGGGTGGGAAGAAAAACTCTAATTCATTTCAGTATGCAGGTATTGCTGGCAGATGTGCATAGTTCATATACATTGTACAGGAGGAATATTGTAGAAGTAAGGGATAAGTCAACTCAAGATTTTTGCAGTTATTTCTTTGAAGTTAAGGATCACATGAGGAGATCTACCAGCAAGAAAAGATCTCTGTTTTAGAGCTATTACAGAGGCTGGAGAGGCCTTCAAACATTCAATTATTTAATTTTTATACTTACTTGCAATATACTTACTGGATATCTTCTGTTGTCTATGACAGTACGTCTTCTGAAGGAAGGTAAGGTAGCAAGTCCTTTTAAACCTTTCCAAAATAGATGTCATTATTTCAGGGGTCAATTTGCTGCCCTCCTATTTCCATTCATGGTTGCAAAGAAATTCTGGAGCTTGCTCTGAATGGTTTGGGTAAAGCTTATTGCTATGTTGATTCCATTCTCTGGCCTTGGAGTAGAACTAGGAGTAGTTGCAGCAGCAGTTGTAGGTGATGTAGACACTATCCATGTAGGAGCAGTACTGAATGATGTCATGGCTGATGTCTGATTTCGACAACTTGAAGAAGAGCTGGTCTTTGGGAGACTTTAACTTCTCTGCTGAGTAGTGATATCAGGATCTGTGAACATACCAAATCCTCACAAGCCCATTGGACAAATCAACTGCATTATGTAGTTATGTCTAATGTTTCTTCAAAATTTTGCATGGCACCTTCACCTCCAAAGTCAGAAAGTTCATAATCTCCATTTTCACTGTCACCTAGAGCTCCAGACATTGGTGGGTTGTTGATATAGTCATTCACCTTAGAGTAGTGCTCTTCATATTTCTCTGTCTTGGGCTATTGTAGTGTGAAGAAGAATTTCTGGGATCCAGCCTTGAATTTTAATACATACACACAGTGATTAGTACATTGAGGTGATCTTTTAAACTCACTGTCTTCAGGAAAAAGATAATTAAGTTATCTTTTACATATCCAGAAGTCATGTCTGTACGACAGAAATTAATGAGATGTCTGTTTGCTGGGTGTATGTAATATCTTTCTTTTCCTATCTGATGTCATAGCCTGTTTTTTAAAGATCTGTTTCATGGATAAAGCTCTATCAAATGTTTGCTAGACAGAGTCCTGGGAGCCTAGCACAAGGCTTGGAAATAAAGTCCCAGAAGACATTCTGACACCTGTTTGCCCCAGTTCTCTTTTCTTTTTCTCCTGAAAGGCTATGACACTTCCTTCTTGCCCTCAGCTGTCTCTCATGTTCCATACAACTTTGTTCAGAAAGCCTCCTGAGCCTACAGTGAAGCTCTGGGATAGTTGCAAATGCCTGTAAAGGGGAGAGAAGTGGTCAGGAAACTTTATTTTATTTGAACTTTCCTGATTTGTTTTAGGAGTCAAGTGATAGTGTTAGGGAACAAAGAAGGCAGTAGACAAAAATCAGGAGTTAATTAAAGAAATGGGTAATAGGCACAGGCTCAGAAAATAAGAATAAACAGTTAAACAAACAAAAAATAATTAAGACACGACTATAGAAAGAACAGAGAGACACTGTGTAGTTTTAGACACAATTGAAGATTGATTCATTTGAAGCAAGGGGATATGTATAGTGCTAAAGTCTAATTCCTAACTGGAAATTTTGCCAGATGAAACTTCAAGTCTCAGTTTGTGCTGTGATCTGGCAGCTCCTAGAGAGCAACATGGACCAAAAGGTAGTTAAGAGGATGAAGCTGAATGCCAAATCTTGATGCGAAAGAAATAGCTAATTCTTAATCTACAGGGGTTGGTTTGTTTTTTGTTTTTGTTTTTCAGACATTTCTGTTTATATTTAAACATTTTTTTCAGTGTACGTGTATAATAAAAACAATATGCATCTGTAAGTACCAGGAAGAACTTGTTTCACATCCAGTCATTCATAAGCTGAATTTGTTAATGCCAAGGACAGAGCATTTTAGCAAACATCATGTGAGTTTTGTGGCTTACTATACAGTTGTATTACAAGTTAAGCCTGTTTTGGAATGTTCAATATTCAAATCATGTTGCTAGTCATTGAAGCATTTGGGCTAGGTAATTCAGTGTTAAATGGTTTTGTACCGTTTATGGCAGTTCTGGGCTGTGATTCCAACAACTGCTGAGCGCTTGGATAGATCTTCCTGTAGATTTGCATTTGATTTCTGTAACTATTTTTGCTCATAAATTCTGTGTACTTTTGGGATTATGGTGCAATACTGTGAGTTTTTAAAAGAACTGTGATATTTTTACAGCAGTGTTCTATGTTGGCATAGCCCAGTTTTAACATTTCTAGGACAGTTCTGAATGAATAAGCTTCCACTGAAATGGAAAGCTGATAAATAAATTAGAATGTTCTTTCATATGTATTATTTGATTTTAATTGAGTTTCTTTTTTATTTTATTTTTTTATTTTGCTTTACAGTGCACCAGCAAAATATGTAACTAGATTAGTCATCCATTTTATTATTCCCAGTGTGGTCTGAAACTCATTTTCATTCACAGTCACATGTGTGTTATGAATTTGGATCCCCTCAATACTGTACAGGATGGTGGTGGGAAAATGTGTTTTGCTAGCCTTCACTGAAAGAAGGTCAGAATGAATGGTGCTATGTACCATGACGTTGTGACAGGGGGCAAAGTATGATCTTATTTAATCCCTCCCTGCTCCCTGCTCTTCCTCTTTCTGTCATTTGTGTAGACCCATCCTCTCATCTCTGACATAGTGTAAACTTGATGGCCACTTTTCTACAGGTTTTTTGCCTGCCTTAAACTGTTGACTGGTGGGCTGGTAATGTGGCCCAGGGTGGTATGTTAAATAGACAGCCAGTTGAGAAGTAGCCAAGGGGGAAAGTAGGAATCCAGTGAACGCCTATGGCACACGTTTGGCGAAGAACAGATCTCTGAAGCTGTCCCTGTATGCCATGTGACTTGGGGGTGGAAAATGTCTGGGGCTTTAGCCCTCACTTAATATCCTATGACTTGGGGATTAGCTTCTTTGGTTGGCCTTGTAGACCGGGCTGGCTGGAAATCAAGCCAACATGTGGGTTCTCCTTGAGGCTCAAGTTTTTGCCCAGGGACAACTGAAAAGTGGTCTGGAAGAGACTACCTGCCTTAGCTGCTCCCATGCTAGATTGCTTCCTGCTTTTGCACATCTCAGGGAATAATCCTAAATAGGAATTGTTTAAATAAAATGGCCATGTTTCTAGTCAGTCTCTTGTGTGTCGTATTGTTTTTTTCATGGATGGTCAGCAAATAAAAACATGGGATCTGAGCAATGAACACAAACCGAAATTTTAATTTAATTAACAATAACTATAAATAATATATAAATATAAATATAAATAATATATAAATATAAATATAAATAATATATAAATAAATAATATATAAATATAAATATAAATAACAATGACACCCCTCCCCCACAAACTTATAATGAAATGTATCCCATACATCTTTGTACATTCATCAGTGAATGTCAGTGGGCCTTTATATAATGTCTTCATAGCCTACATCACCAATAGAAAACTTGTGGTCTATGGGTTGGCTCAGGGACACTGTGCTTTTCTTTTTCAGACTTCAGTATACTCTTTGTGGCTCTGCCCATCCCTGTACAATTAGGTTTCCTTTAGTGTTCATGGAAGCCTTAAAAAAGCAAAGAGAAAAATTTCCATGTTTGTGGGTTGGAAGTTGGGGAGACACACAACTGGGGAGAAAGGTTGATAGATAAAATAAAGACAGGGCTTATGCCAAGGATTGCCAGAGTGAAAACTGAATAGGGCTCCTATACCTTTAAATCATTGTGTAGAAGAGGGACTTTCAGCAGGTGTTGCTTGTTATATGGTTATATGACAAGGAACACCTGCTAATAGCCCCTCCAACTATACAACCATTAACAGTTTGAGAGTCCTCTACAATTTTCAGTCCGGCAGCCCTGTTTTTGTTTCTTTAATGGTTATATAGAAGAGAGAATTTAAGCAGGTGTTACTTGTTTGAAAAGCTGCGCTTGTTAAAGTTCCTTTTTCTACACAACTGTAGGAGCCCTGTCTCTTATTTCAGCTGTCAACTCTACTGGAGAGGGAAGGACCAGATATCAATAATGGTTCCAAGTCCTCTTTTCAAAATACTACTGTTTGTAATGCTGGAATGTCTTAAGTATTACTCTGCAAACACATGCGGTCTCATGCAGTGTGCTTGCTCCAATACAGTTAGATACTAGAAATAACGTCAGTGCATAATAGAGTTTGCAACTTCATCCTTGAATTTCACATCAGATTTGTATTGTAGTAAAAAAAAAGAATAGGAGGTTAGTTCAAGGCTGAACAATTGACCCCAAGCCTTACAGAAAATTTGAATTGATTGTATTTGTCTGGATCTGAAACCTGATGTTTTTTCTTCAACTTTGGACAGTATTGGGATATTATCTGCAGCCTTTCTTAAGTTCTAAGAGTGGGAAATATATCCTCTATACAATGTGGTTCATTTAAGATAACTTTTGTAAATAATTATGCATTCGGCTCTTATGACATCTTCATACTTAAAAACCTTTTTTGAAATGACAAAGTTTTCAAAATAAGTTACTATTTCCTTAGAAATGATTTCTAAATTGTTTTATTTGTTCTGACATTTTATTGTTTATGTTTCTGTTGCAAATTCTTTTTTTAAATATATGTACGTATGTGTCTGTGTGTATAGATATATGTATCTGTATGTCTGTGTCTGTGTCTATATATATGTGTGTTTGTGTGCGTGCGTATGTATGTATATATAACTGGGATCACTTAAGTACTTAGATATGTTGGTTTATTAGAAGAAACAGTAGCACAATAGCTTTACTATTCCTTACTGAACCAAGGAAAGAAGTACAGTGTGAATGATCTGGCAAGAAACAAGATGAGAATCAAAAGATATTTTTCAGAAATATCTATTTTATAACAGATTGAATTCACACATGCTTGCTATGGAGTAGAAGTGTTGGAATCTGTGGCTAAGTTGAGTCTCACTAATTGAAAATTGAAATGAGTCTACATTAAGCATAATGTCTTGAGTTCAACTTAGTGTTTTGTAGACATATAGCTGTGTGTTTTTACTTTCTTCGTAGCTAAGTGCAGTTTTTCAGGTGAATGTCTTGAAAATAAAGGTGAGATGGATGTGCATGCAAGTTTCATGTTCGGTATCCCTCGGAATATAGCTTCAAAGGGGACAAAATGAGGGCATTGACCCCACAATAAGAATTCACCTCCTCCCAAGTGAAAATTTTCTTCAGTCCCCAAATTTCTTGCATTGCAGTAAACTTCAGTTGAATGTATAGAAATATTTTTAAAGCAATCAAAGAAAAGGAGTAGGCAGAGTTACCAAGGGAATGTAAACACAGAAAATATAAGAGTTCTAGGTGTGAGTGATTTTCAGTATCTCACTCTCTGCAATGCAAGAAGTATGGAAACTAAAGGAAAACATAATGGAAGAAGGCAGTATCCTCTTTTTCCTTTCTTCCTACTCCCTCATAGGTGTATTTCCCCATGCATGCCAGAATTACTTCAGACTATCATGCACTGAGAACAAAGGACTGGCACAGCAATTAAAAGCCAAGCTTTTCCAAGCTAAAGACCCAGAAGCCTCCCTAGGTAGGTCAGTCTGCCAGTTCCAATTTCTCTCGTATTGAATTCTTAAAAAGTTATTTCTGTCAGTTTCATCAGGAAATGTATGAATGTTGGAAAAGTTCTTTTTAAAAAGAAAGCTCTTCTGCTCTTACTCACTGCATTCCCTGCACACTCAGTATTAAGTCCTTAAACAGTCAGTAGAAATCTAAAATCTGAAAGGTTTCTATGAATTACCATTTATAAAAGTATATAGTATTAATAATGAATAATGAATGTATTAATGATTGAGAGGTGTAATGTTTGGACCACTTTGCCCTATTTTAAATTGTGACAAAACCAACTTCTGTTCTGTTCTGTTCTGTTCTTTTTCTAGGAAAAAATTCTTTCCTAGATATTCACTGTATAGCTGTACTTTGTTCAATATACTAGGGCCAGTATTTGTTAGTGGGTTTGTTAGTGGGATGTCACCTGGATTTCTTTTATGCCAGCATCATATTCCTCATACATACTCCTCTACATTGTTATTTTTGGTATATAGCAACCTCTAAAACTTTCCTGAAATCATAGACATAATGACACATGGAAATAAAATGAGCTCTAGTCTCTGCTGTTAGGTTCATCTGATGTCTTACTAGCTCCATCTAATGTCTAATGATCCAATTCTTGTGCAAGGTACTTGATACCACAAGACCGACTGTTTGCGGAATGTGCTTCTGTTAAGTTTTCAGGTGGAGGGGAGGAGGAAAGAATCTTATGCATGACCTTGGAATCAGGGTAATAAGTTTAAGTGACTGAAATCGGATGTCTTGAATTTGTCATCGAGGGAAATGTAACCAGAATAATATTCAGATGCTTTCTGGACAGCTTTTCATTCAAGCAGTTAAAAGGGCTTGATGTGCTTTTATTTAGTAGTAGAACTGTAGAATACATCTTCAGCTTTTACTGGTTTATGACATCTTGACAAATAAAACTTTGATAAAGTATTCTTACAAAGATGTGTAGGTGCCTTGCTACATGAAACCAGTGTCCATTCAAACACAGAAGACTGTATGTTGCCTCCTATTAACCACCACAGAGGACTTACAACTAGAAGTGATCTAGCAGATGAGCTGAGAGATTGGTGTAGCACACTTCAGTTCTGATCTTAACAAAGAAAGGCTGTTTAACAATATTTTGGAAAGGGGTGAGTTTTTAAGTTTCAGTTTGAATGTGTTTTCCCTTAATCCTGCATGGCTCTCTCTCTCCCCCTCCCGCTGTCTCCCCCCTCCTTTCTATGTATATACACAGAGAGAGAGAGAACACACTCACATGAATACCCATTAATCAAGATTACTGTAGAAGTAGAGCTGGCACACAGACTCAACAAGCATTGAGTTGTCCCCCTTAAAACATTAATGGCTTCCATGTACGCTATTTCCACAGAGGTCTTTCTGTACCATATCTTTATAATCTACCCAACTTATCAAGCTAGCTGCAACTTAAGCTACTGTGTACAGTGACCTGGTGTGAGCTCTATACCATTTGCTCATCACAGTTCTGACAGTGTGGATTGTGATGCTGGTTGTTTCTGGAATCTCAGTTACTGCGTAATCTGTAGTATACTTTAACAGTGCTTGCTTTTGAAATCTCTCTAGCACGGGGAGTTAACACTTTTTTAAATTGAACAAGACTAGGTGTGTATGTGTATGTGTGTGTGTGTGTATTTCCTGTTTTATTCTTGTATGCAACAGCCTTGAGTTTGCACACTGCTGCTCACAGTGAAGTGAATACTGAGTGCATGTAGAGTGGTAAGTATCCAAAAGCAGATTCTTAAATAACAGAGGTTGATATGTCTCCTCCTTTACCTCAGGCATTCGTGAGATTCCTAATTAAATCAGTTCTATTCTGCATTATGGAAGGGAGTTGTTTACTTTTATACAGAACTATGATGGAAAAACAAGAGATTTCTATTTCTAGGCCATATGACCTGATTGAAAATGCTATAGAATACAAGCAGTCTAAAAGAATACAAGCGTAATTCCAATAGGTAACAAATTCTGTTTTGTGATTCTCTTTCATGAACGAGCAGCAAAATTGTAAGACAGCAAAATTGTAAGACAAAAAGGCAGCTCTCAGCAACATAAATTACTTCCTTCCGTAAATCATATGTACTTCATTCAACTTGCTTTGGACATTTTCTTAACTAAGAGAGCAATAGATAGGCAATTTGGGACCATTGGGAGCACACTAAAGTTTGTCTCTACTCTAGCTACTTTCTTTAAATTGCCATCCTGCATCCACTCAATTCTCAGAGAGAATCCAGATGATGCTGTTCAATTTTGTAGTTCTGTATTGTTCATTGTCATGTATGTCTGTAGTCCTGACTTCTTGTGATTTTCCAGACCTTAAACTGATTCAATGTGTTGATTCAGTGTGTATTTTTTTCTTTTCTATTTTCCCTTTGGCATTGATAGTTTCCACTATGACAGTGATGGGAGAGAGAGTGCATGCTGGAGTGGGGAATAAACAGGACCACTTCAACCCAACCTCACTAGCACCGGGGTTAGCAGAAGCAGCAGTGACTGAAAAAAATGACTATCAAATACTGGCTACAGTGTTTCTGTAACCTCTGTGGAAGAGGATATTTGCATTCTGTATACTGTATTTGCTGGTGTATAAGATTCACTTTTTCCCTGAAAAATACTATTTGAAAATAGGGTGCCAGTGTATAAATGGGGTGTGTCTTATACATGAATGTGTCTTGTACACCAACAGATACGTAGTAATAACTTAGAAAGTGATTGCTTCTTTCATCAGTTTTTAACAACAGGCATTTAGTCCCCTTTGTCAAGTGAATGGGCACTGTAGATTTTCTGGGGGATACAACATAATGTTAACTGCATTGTGAAACTGTAGCTATGATTTTGCCTCCAACTGATAATAGAACTGCAGAAGAGGAAAGGGAGGAAGAAAGAAGGAATAAATGAACCAATACGACGTTTACTATATTTATATAAATTTGCATTGTAGTCTCTGTCTTTATGAGAAAGAAAACACACCTATTTTATATAATGGCTGTTTATAGATTTATATCAATCAGTCAATCAATTTAAAGATTTATATGCTGAATCAAAAATTGTTTAATGCCAGCCTGTGTTTTGAATCTAGTCCCCAGGCAGCTTAACCTGAAACATCAGTGTTCATTCCAGATTTTCATTGGGGAAATGTAAAAAGGAATCTTAATTTACAGTCTCAAAATAAGGAAGGCAATCTCAGCCACATCTGAGAAAGACAATGGCCCATATTGTGCCAGGGGTAACTTCCTCCCCCCCCCAAGAGTTGGTAAACATCCATAATTGTTTTTACCAGGTCTCTGCTCTGGGATGGCAGGATTTTGTCTGTGGCTATAATCGCTTACTTTTAGAGGCAAGTGCTTCATAAGAGCCTAGAAAAGTTGGGAAGGTTCCTATAAACTAGTCCACTGCTGTAATTTGGAGAAAGGCAGGAGAACATCTATCTCAAAATGCATTTTGTAGATATTTAGTGAGCCAGCATGGTGGAACACTGGTTCTCCAGACATTGCTGGAGCTTCCATCAGCTCAAAGCAGCATGATAATGGCAGGGATGATGGAAGCTGAAAACCAGTTGGTCAGCCCATTTCTACTAAGATAGTCATTTCTATATACCAAATAGCCACTTTTCTGTATTATTTCAGTTTGATTCATTTTCTGCTTTGAAGTATAATTCTTTTATTCATATAACGCCCTGAAAGCTACAGGTTCGAACAAGTTACAGTATTGGACATGCTGGACCAGATTCAGATTTCCAGTCATTAAGCACACAGTGTTACCTTTGGATAGTCAGTCCCTTTCTTCCCTATAGGGTTGTTTGTAAGGGGAAAAAATTGTGGTGGTGAGGAAACAAAGAAAAATACGGGGGGCAATAAAGCTCCTTGGTAGAAGGGCATGCTATACATGCAGTTATGTATATACAGTTTTCCCCCCACATTTGCAGATTTGACTGTCATGAGTTTGATTATTTGCAGTGTCTGCTTGCCTCTCCATGTGCTCTTCTGCCTGTGGCTGCCAGCACAATTGCATTGGCAGCAGGCAAGAGAGTGAAGGGGAGGGAAGATCTCTGCCCATGCTCTCCTGCTGCCACTGCCTGTGCGATTGCATGGGCAGGGCGGTGAGACATTGAAGGGGGAATATTTCCCCCCATGCTCTTCTGCCACTGCTGCCCATGTGATCGCACAGGTGGGGAGCGAGAGAGTAAAGGTAAAATCTTCCCCTCCACACTCTCCTTGGCTGCCCGTTGTTATTTGCAGTTTTTTTAAAAAACTTTCATGGGGGTTCTGTGTCCCTAACCCCCACAGATTTGGTGGGCCTACTCTACAACCAAATCCAAAATTCACAAAACAATGATGGCTTTATTGCACAAAATGAATCATGCAAACTTTCGAAGCTCCACTGGCTTCTTTGTCAGGCAAAACTGTTAAAAATCATAAAGGAGAAGAAGAAAAATGACAATTTACAGTCACAAGCCTACATTTGATCTTAACATTGATCTTCTATTGTCAAGTTAAGATGGACTAGAGGGATAGGACACTTTCTTGTTTTTGGCCATGTGAGGACTGTGAAACACAAGGTAGTAAAATTCAGGTAATGAAATATCAACTCCATTAGCAAAAGAAGAGTAACTGCCCTTGAAATCCAAACTATCCTGCTACTGAAGAGACTACTGGCCACTTTCTTAGGCAGAGAACATTAAATTTCTCAAGAAGACTCTGTACTGTGACATCTGGAAAAATGTTTAGGTGCTATATAGGCAAAACTTGCCAATTGAAGCCTAGATGACTACAAGAGAAAGCCAAAAGACTTGGACTTAACTCTGAGGTTTCTACCTCTAACAAAAGTAAAACTGTTTCATTTGGACTAGATGGCTACCCCTGAATATGTTTCATAAATAAATTTATTAACAAATAGAAGTTCAGCTCCACATGGAAGATCCACCTCAGCCCATTTGGTTCCAGTCTTTCCTATCAGAATGAGATGTATAATATTTCTATTTAAAATATGGTAAGTATTTTTAAATTTAGATATCTACTCTCATAGCAAATCTGAATGTTTTGCAAATAGGTGGCCATTTTTTGGCAAAATAAGAATGAGTACTGTGCTCTGGACTATAAAATAGTTCAGATTGATGAGGAATACTTGAAGAATATAGTTTTTTAAAATTATTTACTACCTCTGGTCTAAACACACTAACCTACTGTGGAAATCAGAATCTAGTTATTCTTTAAACACTCTGAATATTCTGATGAGGTACTTGGCTCAAAAAATTCAAAGCTTATTAAGAAATGTGTACTTTAGGAGAAAAGGTGGACTAAATCCAATAATTTGCTCCATGTAGAGTAGATCCATTGAATCAATGTGGAACTTAGCAACTCTCAACACTTATGTGAGTTCCATTGATTTGATGGCATGTTTTCATAGAGACTAACAATTGAATTGGCTGACCTGTCCATTCCTACTAATAAAGCTTATGAAAGCTGACAGGAAGAGAATCAACTAATTAGAAATGTGGTACTGGAGGAAAGGTCTATGAATATCATGGGCTGCCAATATGACCAATAAATGGCTCCTAAAATAAATGAAGCCTGAACTTTCCTTAGAAGCCATAATGACCAAATTGAGGTTATTGTGCTTTGCACATACCATGAGATGAGATGACTCATTAGAAAAGAAGAGACCATAAAATTTGGTAAAGTGGGAAGAAGTAGGAAAAGAGGAAGACCTCAGTTTAGGTGGAGAGATCCAGTCAAGAAAGCTATAGCTCTTAATCTGCAGGATCCGAGAAGGGCTAATGTTAACAAGATATCTTACAGAGTCACTATAAGGTGAAGTCAACTTGATGGCAGTTAGCAACAGCAGTAGTTGAATTTAGGCTGATGTTTAAAAACTATATTTAAAAGCTGTATTATCCAGATAATTCTTTTTTTTAAAAAAATTGCAGATCATTGCAGAAACAGGATGAAATTAGCTTATGGATAAACACATTTTTTTCTTCATTTTATTTAATTTATATATCACCTTTCTCCTTATACAGGGCCCAAGGTGGCACATTTGACATTAGCATAGGCAAGAACTTGACTGATTAGTCCATTGCTGTTAGTAAAACAGGTTGTTGTTGTTTTTGGTAGCAAATAGCCAGTTCTGCATTATTTCAGTCTGATTCATTGATGCTTTGAATAGTTGTGTGTGTTTTTTTTTTAAAAACTACATAGAGACCTGAACACTGTCATTTTTAATTTGCTAGTTAATGTATACATCTTATATTTTTGGATTTCATTGCTGATTTTTCTTTTTCTTTTTCTTTTAAGGAGGGAATGTTTGATTCTGGGAAGGTGGGCTTTTTCCAGGACTCCATGGAATCCATTGAAAAAGAGCCTTTCTAATTACAAAAATGTTTGTTGTCATGCTACCACTCTGTGTACAGCTGACCAGAATGCTAAGCAGTTTTAATCCATATATCTCTTTTATCTATACAAGAGTAGCTGCCAAATCTGTCAGCAATTAAGTTTGGAAGATTTTTATCTATGAAAATGTAAGCAAATGAAATCTACCTAATAAAATGAACTTTTGTCTAAAAAGGCAGTGCTTGATACTTCTATATCACTGGGAATGTTCAAATCACTGAAAACTTGCAACAAATGACTAGCTCATTTTGAGGTGTGACAACAGTAATTTTTAAGGGGATTCTTTGAGTAGTTCAGATCATTGACTGCCAAAGATAAACTATACAATTGTGGTAATTTTCAGGTGCTCTTTATAGAAAGTGCAGTGGATGATTATTCCAAGCTTTTTGATTTAAATCTTTCCCTTTCACTCATACAAGAAGGGTAAAACCCTTAGGTGATTACAGTAATGCTGTCTGAGAGCATCTGTAGAAGGAAAGTACTATCTAATGGACACATTAAAATTATAATAGGTTTGGTGAGTGTCATCTTGCACTCCCAAGCACATGACTTGACTAACAACAAACTCCTAAGCAAACTATATGTACCTCCTTGCTACTGCAATGAACTTCTTCGTGCAACTTTCCACAAACAAAACAGCGCACTAAACATTATATCTGTGGCAAGCTCTGTATTTAGATACAGTGTCAACAATCCTTACTGGTCTCCTTCCATTCCATCTTGCTTTACTATCTAGGGCAGTCCTGTCATTTAACAAAGTGAAGCATCGGTACTCTCTAGCAACAGATACTGAGAGAAGAGGCAGTGAGATGGCTCAGAACTGTCATACAGTTTACCCTGTTACACACAGGTGCACTATATTGGTGCTGCTTAAGCTATCTGATATGGGAGTCTGGCATTTTTCTCTTTCCAATGTACAAAGAATTGTGCCCATTGGCTACAACTGTTCTTTTTCTCTTTCCTGAAATCTCTCCAGGGACCAGCAGCTAATGGCTTGTGGACTCACACCAGTCCACTGACCACCTGTGTGGCACTACACTTTAGACCAAGGTATTTTGCAGAAAATTTATATTAAGAGTAAAACAATAAACTAAACTAAACTAAACTAAAATGGTTGTTCCCTGAAAGCTCTTCCAGATATCCCTTTATATCTTGGATAATATCAATAAGCACTACAAATGGTGGTGTAACTGTTAAATGCTCCATTAACAGAACAATAGTAATGGTTAAACTACTTTTATTTAAAAATGAGAATGAATAGTGATTTTGTCATCAAATACTTTTTGCTTACTATACATTCCTTTTGTCTGGCTGTAAAACAGTTAGTGAAAGAGATTTTAATGAACTTGTTCCAAAAAATTTGTTAAGCAATTGCAATAAGAAATGACTGTTTCATAAAATATCGACTTGCTACATTGCCCAGAAAGCATCCAGAAAGTTTAATATGATAATATAGAATCATAGAAATTCAGAGTGGGAAGAGACCACACAGGCCATCCAGTCCAACCCCCTGCCATGCAGGAACACCCTCAAATCACTCCCAACAGATGGCCATCAAGCCTCTGCTTAAAAACCTCCAAGGAAGGAGACTCCACTACACTCCGAGGCAGCAGATTCCACTGCCAGACAGCCCTGACTGTCAGGAAGTTCTTCCTGAGGTTCAGGTGGAATCCCCTTTCCTGCAGCTTGAATCCATTGCTCCTTGTCCTGGTCTCTGGAGCAGCAGAAAACAAGTCCCCTCCTTCCTCTACGTGTCATCCCTTCAAATATTTAAACATGGCTATCATGTCCCCTCTTAACCTCCTCTTCTGCAGACTAAACATACCCAGCTCTCTGTCCTCATAGGGCATCACTTCCAGGCCTCTCACCATTTTGGTCGCCCTCCTCTGGACTTGCTCCAGCTTGTCAATATCCTTCTTGAATTGGGGTGCCCAGAACTGGACACAGTATTCAAGATGGGGTCTAACCAAAGCAGAGTAGAGTGGTACCAGTACCTCCCTCGATCTAGACACCATACTCCTATTGATGCAGCCAAGAATTGCATTGGCTTTCTTGGCTGCTGCATCACACTGCTGACTCATGTTCAGCTTGTGATCTATGAAGACTCCTAGATCCCTTTCACACATACTGCTATCCAGCCACGTGTCCCCCATCCTATATTTCTGTATTCCATTATTTCTGCCTAAGTGTAGGACCTTACATTTCTCTCTGTTGAATTTCATTTTGTTTGCCCTGGCCCAGCTCTCCAATCTATCCAGGTCATTTTGAATTTTGATCCTGTCCTCTGGCGTATTAGCAACCCCTCCCAATTTGGTGTCATCTGCAAATTTGATCAGCATGCCCTCTATTCCTTCATCCAAGTCATTGATAAAAATATTGAACAGCACTGGGCCTAGGACAGAACCCTGTGGCACCCCGCTAGTCACTTCTCTCCAGGACGAAAAGCAGCCATTCGTGATCACCCTTTGGGTTCGGTCGGTCAACCAATTACAAATCCAACTAACGGTAGCCCTGTCCAGCCCACATTTTACTAGCTTCATTGCAAGAATGTCATGGGGAACTTTGTCAAAGGCCTTACTGAAATCGAGATATGCTACATCCACAGCACTCCCTTCATCTATCAAGCTAGTAACTCTATCATAAAAAGAGATAAGAGATAATATGGCATTTCTGAAATAGTAGTAATCTTATCTGTCTCCACCCACAAAAAATCAGGGGTAAGTATAAAATGAATGACATACTTGTCTATGATTAAACTATTCCCTTCACAAAATAAGTGGGTAAGCAGCATTACATTTAATTGTATTGTTCTTAGTACAAGTGCTAGTTCCAACTAAAGTTAGATCCATTAAATTAGTTGCTGAATGTAACACTCCTGTAAATCCCATTCATTCAATAGATCCTCTATTGTTGGGTCTACCAATTTAGTCTGAGGTGATGATGATCTAAAACAATTTTGGTTAGCACCAATATACAGTTTGAGTTTGAATGACTTAAAACAGAGGTCCATTTGTTGGATCTTAAGATTAGGAAAGAAGGAGGAGGATGTGATCAATAGGCCAAGACACATGGAGACTGTTAACCCTCTCAGAGCTCTCAAACTCCCTCCTAACTTTCTGTGAACTCCTCTTTCTACTAGGGGCCAAAGAGAGACCAATGGCTCTGATAACCTCACTCTTCCAAGGGTTCATAGGTCCATGGGCATCTGAACAGAGCTGGATTCTATGTATGGGGAAGCTGTCTGAAGTCCTCCATCTGTTGCCAGGAAACAACATCAGTTATTCCATTATCCACACTACCCACATGGAGTGCTATAAACAAAATATTATAACTGAAGCATTGCAGAACAAAAGCCTTAACTAGGTAGGAGCATGATGTGCATAAACCTAGAGGACATGGAGTTAATAATATGAACATTTGGCATTTTATTACACCAGAAATGGACGGAGGAGTTGGCTAACTCCTCTGCACAAATCCGAACCACTACAACTATCAGAAAAAACTCCCAAAAATGTTGTTTCCGTCAGTGAGCCAGCCCTGGCCCTCTCTTCAGGCTAAGCCTGAGCACATCAGTGACCTATAAAATGAACTCAAAAACCTATAGACCCTGCTACATCTGAGAACACTTTCAGTGCATCTCAAATGCACAACTTCTTCTCCAAAATGAAACACCACTTAAAGCTGCCAAAAACTGCTGCCAAAGCTCCAAATCAACTCTAGTGCCTTTTCTCAATCTAATTCTATGGTGAGGTTTATGCACATCTGCAATAGCATCACAAAGATGCCTCAGAAAGACCCTACTGGGAGCAACTACTCTGCAAGCAAAGTTGAGATGCCCAATAAATTCCTGGAACTCAGGGTGGCTTTCCTAAGTCTAAGAAAACGAGAGCCCCACCTAACCAAATCACCTCCTAACCAGAAGATGACAATGCTGCTGCGTAGTGTCAATTTCAATGCTAGAAAAACTAAAGAAATATTAGGACCCTCATCTTTTCATGGTCCAACAACACATCTAAATCATCAATAAGGGAATAAAATTTTCTCATGAAAAAGGAACACTGCTCAGTGCCAGCCTGTCTAATGAATTACAAAAATAATCATGACAATGAATTACTCTTTTTAAACCTGGTCTAAACCAAAGCACTTATTCCAGAAAAGTACTAAACTTTTCAAAATCAAAACAAAATACTGAGAATCCTGTGGGAAGAGCCCAGTCCATGTAATATGTGCCCTCAAAAGCAAAACCTAACAATTCAAAATCCTCAGGTGCACCAGGAGAAGAAAAAGGCAGACTTTACATTGCATTTCACCAACTCCACCCCAGTTCTGTTCCTGCACACCTCCCTAATGTCTGCATCAAAGGGTGTATAGTGTGCTGTGCAAAGCTCCAAAGGAATTGCATCAGCTTTAGGAAAAAATGAATGATGAATAAACCTATATTCAGCAGGTGCCTTTTTAGGAAAAAAAAAACCCTGGAGGTGATACCCTAAGGTTAGCAACAGGAGGCAAAGAAATGGGGCCAGCCTTTTCCAGCATCTCCTTGCTAATCTTGTTCCTAATGACATCCTCTAGGCCAATCACAAACAAAGATTCTTTGCAAAATAGAGTTTGTGGATACCCTGAAATATATCCAGAACCTCCTCATAAACTCTTCCCTAAGATAATGTTCTGCCATCCTATCTGGATATACATGCAACAGAACTGCAACCCTATCTAACTAAATTGGACTAGACACCCTTTGAAGGTACAAGGTAATAACTACATCATTGCTTACCTCTGTGCTGCTCCTTGGAGCCACTTATGCCCTTTACCTTCAGCCAATTATGAAATGAATACAACCCACTGCAGACAGAACATTCATGATGGAACTTCCACAGGTGCTGGCTATATGATCTCTGCATTGACACTGAGCCAGTCCTAACAGGAAATTTCTGTACTATCTATTCACTATGAGATTTCGCACCTTGGACTTGCACTACAGAAGTCATGAAGTTGATCTACAACTGTGAATACCTGATCCCATTTCATCTTGGGATGCATAGCCACCTCACCCTAAAATATTCATCATGAAACAACCATGTAAACCCTGAAAAATCAACATAAGCACAGTAAATGATGTCTATGTGGTGGATGAACAAACATGCTCTCCAAGGCTGGACCCTTGCAACAGTGCCTCTGGATGGAAAGAATCTAGAAAGTCAATTCCACCACGTACGCTCAACGTTTCTCTTTCTAATTTATCCCTTTCCTCTTCATCCACATTCTTTCAGTCCTTTTTCTCCAGCTCATTGAAGAGCAGAGAAAGCACATTCACAAGCCAAAAGTTGCAGAGGCCTTGATAGGGATAGGACCAGGCAAGCAGGTCCTAGATGAGCAAACCAAAAACTTAAAACCACAAATACTAGGCCTTATAGGCCTGTTCATTCCCAATAGACCAGTAAATTCAATCAAGCAATTCACCTGGACTCAAAAATCATGCAGCCCAGCAATCTCAAGCAATCAAGCAAAAGACTCACTCAGACTCTCTTCATCACCATCCACTCTGCACTGCCAACATTAAACCAATGCACGTACAAGCAAAACTAGCAAGCACCACAACTGTACCCCCAAACTATCACAAGCCCACACACACCAATCACTCTAACCAGTATACACACACACCCTAACTGCTTGTGTCAGCACCAAGTGGGACTTGAACCCACAGTTGGTGGATACCCCTTGTTGATGTCAAGTGGGACTTGAACCCACAAGTGGTAGATATCCCTGAGGTGGAACTTGAACTCCCTCCAAAGTTGTTAGGGTAACTGGTGACACAGGTAGGACTTGAACTCCCTCCAAATTCTTGGTGCCAAATGGGATTTGAGCCCATAATTGGCAGTCACCCCTAAACCCTAGAAAAACATGTTGGGGCAGGCTGCATGGACTACCTTCAGTAGTCTACGCAAATTGTGGGTGAGCTCTGAATCAGCCTGGTAAGATCTGCAACTTTGGCCAAATGGACTCCCCTCCCCACCCAACAACACAGTGAAAACCACTTCTTACATGAGCAAAGAGAAGGACACTTTGTTGAAAGAAGGAAGGTGTTATATAGATTTGGGATGACAGTGCTATCATAATGTCATCACGTACATCATATCATCATGTGCAAGAACATTTGCTTTCCCAGGACTAGAATTCTGATACATGGTTGATAATACAGTAACTTCTGGTTATCAGTCAACAGTGAACCCTGTATCACACACGCATTTGTTCAGCAGTGAAGTATAAGAAATATTGTTTCAGAGAACGCTGGAAACTGATGCCGAGAACCTAGGAATTGACTTTGCCAAGTAATGTCAGCATAATTTTAGATAGAACAAGGGGCTGACAACAGGAACAGCCTGTAAAGTTGATCAGAATTCAAAATGGAGGAACTTTAGTTAAGCAGATACAAAGAGATAGCAAATTTCTTTAGCTTAGACATTTAAGCAGACAACACCCTCTGTGAATTGAACTGTTCAAGATGCTGAATCTCTTAACAGCCCTGCAGAGTATACCAGGGAAAAACTGGGAAACACTATCTAACTTGTCTGTATTCTTTTATTGCTTACACTTTCACATATGCTCCTAGAAGCTGAAGCTGTACAGAAGCCACATGGCAGGGAAAAAAAGTGCCCATCTTGCCAGAGTTACATGCTCAAACCATAGCAACTACAGAAAGAGGAAGGGGGTAAAAAAATAAACAGAGATAAAAAGACTAAAGTGACTATCAAATTAACACAGAGAAGAGGAGAGAAATTAATTAGAGGAGGTAAGACACAATGAATAATTAATAAAAACAGATAACATAGCTTGGTATCCGACAAAGGTGGAACAGAAGCACAGGCCTCTGCTCTGAAACCATTAGCACACAGTCCAAAAACACCCAAAAACACCCGAGTTGCTGAAGTCTCTGGTCCCAATCCAGGAATCAATCCAGTCCAGCAAAGTTTTTTGCAAAAAGGATTAGCTAAAATTACAAAAAAAAAAAAAAGTTCAGTCACAGCAATCCATTATATATATTAATATGCCAGGCTGTTATTTCTTAATCATAAATGTTTAAATCTTTAGAGATCATATTCACTTAAGATGGTGTCATTTTTTGTATCATTAAATTTAAAGATTTTCTGTATAACAGATGTATCTGACAAACATCAGAAAATAATAACAATACACTCAGTCATCAGAAATGATTTCATCAATGTTATACTCATTTTGCTATGGTGATAGCAGGCTAAAGGGAGGAAAAATGCTGCTAAATGGGGTTTGGTATTGATTTATATTGTTATATAAAGGAAGAAGTTCAAAACATAAAACATAAATATGAGGTACTATACGTTGATGTTTTGAATAGTAGAATAGTAGCTCATATGTACTGGATTTGTTTTCCTTCTAGTGAAAGGGATTGTACTGGTTACTTTTGGTGTCTTTGCAATTTTTTTTAAATAAAACCACAAGTGCTGCTTGATATGCAATAGTAAGTTGGCAAAAAATAAAAATAAAAAATAAAACAAGTTATTATTATTATTGTTATTATTTTACCTTTGCTCAAAAGTTGCACAGCAGTTATCTGTGTGGTGAGGAACCTTTTCGGATGAGCCTCAGACAGACTGAAGTAGAAATTTCAGTTGTCTGCTGTGATAAATTTGTTATGCATTTCAAAGAGAAAAGTCTCCCACATTGCCTTTGAACTCAGTGAAGCAGTTCTCACAGGCTATTTCCGCAGCACCCTCCAATCCTGCCATAGGGATGGGAGAAGGATGGTACTGCAACAATTGTTCTGCATGATGTTGTTATGATCCCACTCCTCTCCTGTCCCCAGGTGGCATAATTGCAGGTTAAATCATTGATGGGTTTTCCCTGCCAATGACCCACAATTGTGCCATCATCCTGCACTTACATGTCTTGCAGAAGAGCAGGAAGCATGACGGCAGGGCTTCCTGCCCCAACACAACCTGGAAAAGTACCTGGGTGTGCTGCGGAAGGAAGCGGTATGTCCATCACACTCCCTTCTGCAAGGAGTCGGTCCTGTGTGAAAAGGCCCTGTGCTCCCTTCCCAGCAGAGGCACTGCCAGGATCACCAGTAGATCCCACTGCTAAGAAGGTAAGCCATGGAAAACCCCACAGAATCTGGACAACTGTCCAGTGTTCATTTAGTCAGAGTTTTTTGAAATCAGTTCCAGTGTTGCAGCCTGATGTGGAATAGGTATTTACAGTAACAAATTTCAGCAAGTGTTGAATGAGGGCAACAGCAGCAAAATCTCTTAATTTTTCCAGCCTTGAAATAAGTATTTAAGTTGCCTCCACCAATGCACTATATGTTCACATGGTCAAAATATAAGTAGCTGTTACAGGTACTCTGCATAACTAAAAAAAAGATAAAATGGTTAAGCACCATTTAATTAATTATGGTAAGATTTTGTCTCAATTCATCTGTTATATGAAATAATCTGAGGTGGTGGTGGTGGTGATGATGATGATGGTGATGATGATGATGATGATGATAGATTTTTATTTCTTATTTCTTACCTCTCCCCCAAGGCTTGAGGCAAAGTACAACATAAATTACAACTAAAAACACCATTGTAGGTTAAAATACATTAGAGACACATAAAACCATTTAAGATACAGATATATTATATTTAAAATGCATCATAATTAAAAATACATCATAATTAGACAGGGTAGGCCAGCCAAAAGAGATAGGTCTTTAGTACAAATTTCTTCCATCAGGTCATTCCATAGTCTTTGGGCAGCCAATGAGAAGGTCCTCTGGGAGATCATTGCCACTCTAGTCCTGGACAGTTTAAGTAAATAGCTCCCAGATGACCTGCAGGTACGGGGAAGATTATATGGGAGGAGGTAATCCTGCAGGTAACTTGGACCCAAACCATTTAGAGCTTTAAAGGTAGTAACCAACACTTTGTACTTGTAACTAATGTTTAATTAAGGCTGAGTTACTATACTGATTTACTTGACTTTGAGACTCAGAAAGACTTAATTCTATGTAAATTCTATGATTTACTTGACCTTGAGACTCAGAAAGACTTAATTCTATGTAGATATGTATAAAATTGAACTCTGAGTGTACCCCTTTCTATGTAATGGTCACAAACTGAGTGTACCCCTTTCTATGTAATGGTTACAAACTCTCCACAAGAAGTTCTTGCATGTTGTATGTGTCTTGTTTTGTTGTATCTTACTTTACAGAGGGAATAGGATGTCCTAGGGCCATTTTTCAAGTCCCAGGACCCTCTAGGGAACACAAGCTCCTCCATGTAAAACAAGTACTAATAGGAAGATCACCTCTACATTTTATTTTAAAAAAATAGATTTTTGTTTAAAACACAATTTAGGAGGGCCAACATCTTTTTTAAAAATACAATTGGAATTGGATCCTCTAGAAATGCACTTCTTACGTTTTTGTACAGAGCAGGGGATCAAATTTGGGTGGAATTTGGAAGACTCTGGGTCAAATGAAAAACCAGCCTGGGGTGTCGCATGCATTTCACAAGCCACACTTTGCTCCTACCTGTCCTTTTTTGTTTTAGAGACATATTTCACATTGTTGGAACTGTGGAATAATTGTGTAAAGTATTTATTCCTACTGTAGAGTTTTGTGTGTGTTTGTGTATGTATGAACATTTGCAAATGAACATGATAGCCACAATAAGATTTCTAAAAATCAGAAGCATTTTAAAATTTTATTATATTTATATTTTATTCATTTATTATAAATAATTCAATTTTTCTTCAAATGAGAATTGAAAACAATCTCCACTCCTGTGTTACATTGCATTTTTTTGTCTTGTGATAAGTCATTATGGCCCTTTCCGCACCTGGGTATTAAAATGGTGCAGAGTGACCTCTGATGGAGGTCGTCTGCACTGTCGAGTGGTTTGGGACAGACTACTTTTCATAGTTCCGCACCTCAATCCGCTCCGAAGCGATCAGAACTGGTGGCGCTGTTACCCTGTACTGTGGGGGTCCCGAGAGGGATGCCCAAATAACCAAGCAAAAACACAAGACGGGAAAATTAACTCAAGCACTCTCTTAAGCTAAACGAGAGGCAGGGTAACTTAGCTGGGATCTTGCAAACCTATGTCTACAGTGTCAGGTCAGAAGAGCAGCCAGACAAGTTTAAAAGTAACAAAGATGATAGCCTTATTAAAGGACAAACAACAAATAAGACACAACATGCACACGACTAACTAGAATAGAAATGGGAGTTTTCGGGGGGGCTTCCGGCTGGCGAGCTTCTCCGGTTGGTGGAGAGCCTCTGCCAGCCGGAAGCTGCCATTTTGGACGCCGAAGCTGCCATTTTGGATGCCGTGACTTACCCGGCTGCCAGTAAGCTCTGTTTTAGCGCGGTTTCCCCTGTTTTCCCCTCCACATGCGGAAAGGGCCATAACATATGTATGTTGTTTTTTTTTCCTACTGTGTCTTTTATGATAGATAGGGATTTACCTTTTCTGTTGTTCACCCGTTGTCAAAAAATAAGTTGCAAGCCCACTGAAGTGATCTAGCACAAATACTTTCCTGCAGAAAGCAGCAGTGAAATTAGTTCTAAAACGCATAATAAAACCTTTGCCTGTTATATCTTGAGAGGAGGATTGGAAGGATAAAGGCTCTAGGCATCCAAACAAATGAACAAATGTAAATAATACTATTATTCCATAACAGAGTAGAAAAGCAGTTTCCTGATTTGTGTTTTACAGTTTCCTGCAAAATAAGAGGAAAAAATAATAATTTTCTTTTAATATTTTTTTTAAAAAAAAAACACTGAAATTTATATATGGCACACCAACACTAGAGCACCCATATTCGGTTTGATTCATTACTGAAAATAGTTACGTAGGCTTGCAGAAACTGTGGCAATTGCAGTACTGTCTTGAATAAAATAAGACTTAGTGTGTGAAAATCCAATCTGACATCTCAGTTCATGAATATTGCATGATGTTTAACAGTTCATGCTTCCAGGAAGAATGGCTGTCCAGATACAAGGAAACTACAAGCCTTCAGGCAACAGGTATTCTGTGCTACTCAAAGTAACTGATTTATTATGGCACCTGTGTTAATTCAAGGTAAATATATTTAGTCATATGCTGCACAGAAGTATGACTCCTTATTTATACAACATACTTTAAAGTAAACCAGTTATTTTCATAGAACACTGAAAATATATAAAAATTCCACACCCCTTTTTAATCTTCATTTGACTCTACTTTATTGTTATCTTCTGGGAGCCCTCATAGTGAAACCTTTAAAAAAACCTTTAAAGAGAGAGGAATGTTGAGGCTGCAAGAATTTTTTTAACATAAAAAATAATTTAAATTAGATACTGTTAGCAAGCTGTACACCCCCATACTTTGATACTGTTTAACTGGCAAAATATGATTTTGCATGTTGAAGGGACTTCCATGCCTAATAGGTAACACATTTAAAATTGTATAGAATGGTCGGAGGTCTTATCATTTGCACTAATACACAATGAAGTGGAGGAGGAAGGAGAGAACGGGGGGGAGAGAGAGACTTGTCATTGGCAGGAACTGGATAAGAAGAAAAGGTTGGGTGACCACAGGCATTGTTAATTAGCTCATACGAAACCTCCAGACATAGCCAGGTCATGATCAGGAAATTCCAGCAATAATGGGCTTGCAGTTAGCCTCCAATGACTCAACTGTTTAGGGACAATAGCATCTGGAAGATTCCCACAAGACAACTGATCGTCTTAACTCTTCTCCCTCTGAGCAAAGAAGCTTTCCTTTTGTTGCCACACCTGTCACCTAATGCTCAGACCCTTAGCTCATTCGGACCCTCTTGGTACAGTCTCTCTGCCAGAAAGCCATTAATATCCTTGCCCTCGAGGCAGAAACAGGATATTTAACCTCCAGCTTTTGGCCAGTCAACTTGCAGTACACTGATTGCTGGTCACCACTTTGCTACTCTGATTCTTGATTGTGTACAGTCATCCCTCCACATTCACTAGGGTTAGGGCACAGAACCCCAGGGAAAGTGAAAAAACTGAATAACTCTAGACCCTCCCAAAACATATTTAACACACACAAAAAAGTATGATCCTCATATTCAGCCCACTGTGGATACCTTTGAGGCATCAGGATTCCTTCACAAGGCAGACGTGGATGGCTGGTGGGGCTTACTGCCGCCTCCAGTGCTGCCCAACACCATTTTTAAGAAGGACTCACAAACATCATTTGCAGTTTCTCAGTCTCACAAGGGTTGCAGTCCCTATTAAAAATGGCATAGGGAGGCAACAGAGATGACAGTAAATAATTCATGAATAATCAAATCCACAAATGTGAAACCTGCAAATATGGAGGGCTGATTCTACTGTCCTTAGATTTGTGTCTAAGCCACATCATCTTTTTGCTGCTTTTCTGGACTGGTAAATATTATCCACTTTGCCCTGAAATGTCACTATCCAAAACTTTCCTCTCTTTCCCTCTAATTAGCCTCATATGATTGTGTGACTGCTTGGATTTTACATGTGCGGGATTGCAGTTCGCTCAATAAAACACATTAAGCTTACTTTTTGGCTCTCTGACTGGTTTATCCCTGCACTGTAGTGGTTCAATTTCCAGAAACCAGAGACACTCGGGTTGGAAAGCAGGAGTTTATTCAGCCGGCTGGACTCTGGCGGAATCCTTCCCAAAGACCAGAGTCCCGCCCATTGGATTTTACAGTCTTTATATACTATAAACTTCAAACTACATATTATAAACAATTGCAGCACAAGTCATTTTGATATTTCACTTCCCCATCCTTTCCTCATCCTCGCTGATAAGCAGGAGAACCTTGCGTCAAGCAGACTCTGTCCCAGTCAAGCAGATTCTGTCCCAGCCTTCCTGTAGGACACTGATTGCCCAGCAAGGTTTCCTGCTTAACCCTTTCAGCACTAGTACTGGTAAACATAGGTGTAAAAGAACTTGTTAGGTTACCCTCCTCTTGCAGGTCTCTCCTTTGAGCTAATATTCCCCACTGTTTCATGGAGGTTCTGGTATTGCAGAGGTTCCCCTGAGTCACTGACATTTTGGGGGTAACAATACATTTTTGATTATTTCTATAACTGAATTTCAGTGAAATGCTATACCACTGATAAATCATTTTAAAATAATGTTCATATATGTTAGCTGAAATTGATTATAATGAAGATTATAAATAATCTTTTATTAAGAAAATCTAGATCACTTTTCTAGACCAGATTTGAATCTTTTAGCATTAGTATTGTCAATCGAGGTGGAGTAGATTTTTGAAGTTAATCCAGCAGATCTAGAGCTGTTGTGAAATACCAGTTAATTTAGTTAATGAACAATTCATTACAAGATTCATTTGAGAATGAGATATAAAATGTAAAAGCTGGTTGCAGGAACTTTGATGCTGAGTTGTATATGACAATGCTTAAATTTTTATGTATTCAGATGTAAATAATATTTGGGATACTGCTAAGAAAACGCCTGATTCTGGAATGCTTAGTTTAGTTAATACTTGGACAAAAGATCACAAAGGAATGTTAGAGATCTCAAAATATATCTAGGAAAGAAGCCTGCCGAAATCTCTGCAGATTCTTTGCCAGTTAGTGTTACCAATAAGTGGACTGGAAGGATCAGGGATGTAGCTCAGTATAAAAGCAGCTTCTTGTGTAGTTAACATGCATTTTAAAATCAGTCTGTATGACTACATTATATTTCCAGTATTTCTCAGATGGACACGGGGGGCAAAGCAATGTCAGAGTGTAATCAAGATGGTAAAAATTATTAATAAGAAATATATACAAGCTAGGAGAGACTGCAGAAGTTTGTTTTTATCTGAGACTACTGGGAAGGGTAAAGTCTGTGCTCTTCTGTCCCTCCTCCAGGTTAATTAAGCACAAACTACTTTTGCACCTTGAACTCAGTTTGCAGCAACTGAAGTAAGCAGATAACATAGGAAGGAAGTGGAAGAGAGAGGAGGTGATATTTTAAAGGCAGCTGAAAAAAAATGATGAAAGAGGACTAATTGGGGCTGTCCTTGCCAAATCAAGATATTTGGAGGATATGAAGTATGTCTGGGCATACAAGACTTTATTTTACATGAAATCTGAGGTTGCACCACAACTTTAGAAAACATTGTGAATTGTACTTCATTCAGATTACAATCAGCATTTTATAATATGGCTATTCATGCAGAGATTTATGACTCAGCTTTGAACACTTTTCCTGAAATAATTGACATAATAGAATATGTGTGGGAGAAGATATGTGCAGTTCTTCTACACAAGGTACAAAATTGTCTTAAATGAATATCTTATAATAATACTTTTTGTAAAAAAAAAAAAGTCTATATATGCACCATATTATAGCATTGAAAGTATCTTTTGAAACTCAACACATGTGTTAAACTACAACAGAACAGTGGTCTTCACATGCAAGAGTGAATTCTCATTATTTTCTGGATATTGTGGTCCCAGATAATAGATAATCTCTATTTTTGGTTAGCCACATGTTCTAGCTTTTCTATAATCTTCATTCATTTCTACTAGCCAGATCTTAGGGCAGTTTACATTAAAATCAATTTAAAACAATAGATAATAATTTTAAAAGGCTAAAATGTCAAACTGTTTATCAATTAAAAATGAGATAATTTAAAACCAGTTAAAACAATTTAAAATAGTGCAACCATAACACATGGACTTCCTGAGTAAAATCAGTTTTGGCCTAAGGCTTTAATAAAAAGTCAAGCATTGACTTTGCGCCTAAATGATATCAATATTAGTCCCATTTAGACCTCCAAGGGGATAATATTCCACAACTGGTCTGCTATCCCAGAGAAGGTCCTCACGGGCTAATTATTATTATTAACTGATGTCACATATTTTTCTCAGTAATGAGACATAAGTGTACAATATGTTACAAAGAATGTAAAAGTTAGTTAAAAGACAAATAATTTATAAAGTTGAAATCATTAATATTCTTTAAATGATCATATACAAACCACAAAATAGCAGAGCACACCATTTAAAGCCATATGGGGAAACATATCAGTATTAGGATAAGAATAACAAATGAAATTATAGTCAGTAATTAGAGAATGATAATGGAAAAAATAACATCAGAGAAGACATTTAGGATAAATTTTAACTGCTTTATGTTTAGTCTTTTTATATACAAATATATCAAGGTGAAAATCTGGTGACAAATGTATTCTAAAATATTATGTTACTTTTTTTTAACTGAGAAGTTAAAATTTATGTTGTTTACCAGTGATTGGCTTGTTAAAATAAATTTAAAAAAATAATAAAAAAACCCCACTCAAGTCAGTTTCTAAAAGATTGATGACATAAGGCCATTTATGCACAATGGTGCTGTCCCAGGATGGGGAAGCTTTGCTTCCAGTCAGTGAGCATCCCAAGCCATTGCAATCATGGAATATTCCATTACTGGAAAAGATCCGGTAATGGCCCATGATCGCATGATGCTCCCATCACTGGTGCCTGTGTGGAAAGGGTGGGAGTGTGATCTAGGCACTTCCTTCTCCAGTGCAGCACAGGAAGTGGTCAGTGGCACTGCAAAGGGAAGTCACGTGTCCCTTGCTCTACCCTTTCACAGGCAGGCAGCCAAGTGCAGATGGGAGCATTCAGATGGCACTGCTGAGATTGTGAAGGGACAATGATGGAAAACAGTAAGGTGTGGAAAAGGCCATAAGACTGTTTCATCTTGCTATGGAAGGAGAGCAAGAAGCAGCATCCTTACCTCTCTAGAGAGGAAGTTCCAAAGTTTGTAACAACTATACTTTCCCTTGTTCTTATCAAACAAGCCTGACAAGGTGATGGGACTCTGCAGAAGATCTTAGAAGTGGTGGACTCATAAAGGGAGATATGATTGGTCCTTAAACAGCCTGTACATTTTTGTGTTCTGCGTGATAGACCATGACTCTGTAGAAAAAGGTTTGAATCCCCACCTAGCCATGTAAACCCAGTGGGTGACCTTGGAAAAGTCACAATCTCTTGATCACTTTTTCTTCTTTGATTGGAAACTGGGCTCCAAATGTTCAGATAGGAATCATTCCTATCTGGAGATGCTGAGGTATGAAAATGGAAAAATGGGAATTTATACCTGAAAGTCATGTGTTCTATCATTGGACTTGGCTCCCTAGGGTGGCATTGTAAACAGAATTCCCTTCCCTCATATATACCACTATTGCTTATAAATATCAAGATCTCTTCATACTGAGCTGTTAAGATATAACTTATGTTTATTAACCTATCTCTATCAATAAAATGGTAAACCTTGCAATATTTTTTTTTTTACATTTTAAAAAAATTGCCCACCAAAAACTTGATTTTTTCCTGTGTCAGGAAAAAGATTTGATATAAATAAATAAGATGTTTTAAGCTTTAAGTCTTTTTTTCCTTCTTCATAAAGACCTAAAGTACAAGAAAAAAAAAGTAAAATGGTCAATAATTTAGCCTAGCAGAAAGAAAAAAAAAATTAATATTTAAATTTGTGTTTTTACGGACAAAATATGCAAAAGTTTGAACATCTGTAGGGAGATAGATGAAAATGGCCCCAGGCCTTGCCAAAGTTGTATAATTCTGTTATGAAGAGTGAGCATTCTCCTGTCCACAGTGAAGATGGAAAACCAGATCTTGCAGGCAGTGGTTTCCTTAGAACATCCTAGTGGATTTATGTCCCTGATATGATGTGAATTGGAAACTTCCTTAGTCACGTCCTAAACACCAATTAAATCTTCTTTTTTTCCCAGCCTGTTTTTGTTTGCTTGTTTTTGTTTTTAACTTTCACAGAAAGGCATAGATAGAAGTGTATAGGCAAGGCTGAACAACCCTCTTTTATTTGCAGATTTAAAAGGAGACATTGATGCTTATCTCATTTTCAGGTGCTGAAGAGTAAGTGAAGTGAGGCTTAGGTATACTTATTCCTACTTAATATTCTGAAGTAGTAATACTTAAATTCAGATGCACTTTTTTATTTCCCAAAACTCAAAATCAAACAGAATGTAATAATTAAGCCTTTAATGGAGGCAGTTTTCACATAATGTGCAATAGCATAAATGAATAAACTTTCACCATTTTCTAGAGTTTGTCTTTTTTTAGATTTTAAAGTGATTATTGAAGGATATGACACTATGGGGAGACCGGTGCATCTGCAGCTCTGTTTTTTGTTTGTTTGTTTGTTTGTCCTTTCCTTGCCGCTATAAGGATACAAACATTTTTAAGTCAAAGCTATATGCAGTCTGTTAATGATCACTGGCTTTCTGGACATAGACTCTGGAAACAATTACATTAAGGCAAATGGTAAGCAGAGCCCAAGCATCATCCTGACAACCTCAGTATACAATTTTGTAATATAGGCTCCCTCTCATTGCTTGTGTGGATGAACAAGGCATGAACTCACATGTTCAGGGTCTGTAAATTATTTCATCAGCTCTGGATTTCCTTGTCCCTGGGGTTTAAAAAAATATCCCTGTGAAAATGGTTTGAATGGGTGACACCAGATTTAGTCAAAATGGAACAGAAGAATCAGACTGATAGTGACAACTGGCAACTAAGGATAGGATGTGTCATGAACTGATTCCCCAAAACGTCATATGGCAATTTATACATTAAATATTTTATGTAGTGCAAGATTTGTTCTTGTTCACTAATAAAACTCTTAGTGTTCCTCTGAAATGTGACGATTACATTTTTCCCCCCTCCCACCAGCTTTTCCTCATTCCAGGCCCCATACAAAGAACTTCAGAATGCTAATAAAATGTTCGTAGTATAAGGAAACAGGAATCTCTCTGAGTGTTTGTTGCCTGCAGAAATATCCTTCTGGCTGCCAAAGTGCAAGGTCTAGTTTTATGTGTAATATAATTTTTCTTCTAAATTGTCTTACAGTGAGCTCATTATTTAAGAAAACTAAAATTATAGACAATTGTAGAAACAATTGCTATCACACCATCTCTGCAATAACACTGTGCTGCTGCTGCTTTGGTGATGTACCTTCCTGCAATCAATCGTTTGCACCACCCTTCTCATCCCTAGTCTGTGCTACCTAGCACATGAGCTGTATTCCCCCCCCCTGAAACTGCACAATTTCACTGTTTTGAGAGACATCCTTCCAGTCATTTTGACATTGTGTTTCCTGACATGCCACAATTTGTCAGTTTGCTCTTCTAGAGTTATGACTGTTTTTTTTTTTTTTTTGCATTGTCGTAATTGTATAATTGTGGCATGCTGGCAATCATCAGGGCAGTGTAAGTGTGCAATTACACCAACATGTTGGGGGGGGGACTTAACGAGGAATGGTGCAAAAGCAATGTTGTTCACCTGCACCATGATGTCATCTTTCTCCAAACACTGGAAGTGCAATTAGCTCATCCTGCTTGGGGATAGGGAGGAAGAAAGGGAAGAACAATGCCTACTGATCCTACATGATTATCAGAACTGCAGCGGAATAAAGGATTGCATGAATAGGCAATAGTAGAAAAGCAGCACTATTGAAGCCATTAAAAAGTATTTCTGTGAATGAGGGGAATGCAGTGTAGCAAAGGCAGAGTGAAGGCTTCATGTAATAAAGAGGGATAAAAAATAGAACTATACCAGTGCAATCTTGCAAGAAACTGACAAGTGTGTGATAAACTCCTGGAGAAGAGCCTATTATAGCAGTGCACTTTGGGACAAACAGAAAGTATTGTTCCCTACCTGCACAATGGATTTTTTTTTTCAGTTCTCAAATTTTTGCATTGTGGCAACTTAAAAATTCAGTTGAAGATTTGAAAAAAAAATCTTAGGCAAATTATAAGCAAATTAAAAATCTTATGCAAATTAGGCCAAAAATCTTAGGCAAAGTTTAGGCAAAATTTGCGAGGGAATGTGAATACAGAAAATGTGTAAGTCCAAACAAATGTGCAAACAAACTCACAGTGTCTCAGTTTCTGGGGAATGAAGGACAACTAAATTTTGAGACGCAGAATTCTTATGTAGGAGGCAATGTTTTCATTTTGTCCCTGCCATAGCTATGACTTTGAATCCAACGTTCAGAGCATTCCTTGTTTTGCTGCTTCCAATTACTCACCAAAATCTCACCTAAAATAATAATAATACAAAGGCACAGGGGGAAAAATCTTATCTATGTATCCTCAAGCATGATCTGAGTTTCAAATTATTTTCCACAAAGGGGTGGAGTTGCATTCTCTATCTTTGGAAGAGATTTCTATTCCACTTCCCCAGGCTTAGGTCCTGATTGTATCAGTAGAAATAATTAGTTGACTTCTTTTATATATATTGTGCATATAGCCATTTGCCATCTCTCTATAACCCATTTTTCAGTTTACTATTCACAGCAATAAATGTCCAGGAATATCTTTCCCAATGATTTTGAACATGATGCCAGGTAGCCTGGAATACTGACTCTGATTCATAATAACTAGCATTTTTATTGCATCAATCAAAACAGATTTCAGGAACTATTAGCTTTATACAGCTATACCACAAGCCTTCTGGCAGCGTAAAGCATGTTTTGTACTCTGTCTCCAGCCACCTCCAATTTTTTATTATAGTACATTTCCAAGTCAGTGATGTGACCCTGTAAGTGGTTAGGTGCCAGTTGTAGGTGGTTTTCCAGCTTGCCTCAAGGAGGCTGTTATAAAGCCATTACTAAAAATGCCATCCTTGGATCCATTTTAGATATTTATTGGCCAATCTATAATATTCAGTTTCTTGGCAAGGTTCTGGTGTGTGTGGTGGCCTCCCAGCTCCAGGGGTTTCTGGATGAAATGGGCTATCTAGATCCATTTTGATCTGGTTTCAGGCCTGGCTATGGGACTGAGGGCCTTTCTGCACTACACTGTTATAGTCACATTGTTCCACCTGCAACATCCCATGGAATCCTGGGGTTTGCAGTTTAAGGAAGGGCAGACAGCTCTTTGGCCTCAGTAAATTACAAACTCCAGAATTCCATAGGATGTTGAAAGTGGAATAATAGCACTATAACAGTGTAGTGCAGAAAGGCCCTTAGACTGCTTTGGGCACCTTGATGGATGACCTGTGCCAGGAACTAGATGGGGAAATGTGTCACTGTTGGTTCTGCTGAACCTCTCAGCAGCTTTCAGTACCATTGACTGTGGTATCCTCCTGGTTCACCTTGTGGGGATGAGACATAGGGGAGTGTTTTACAGTGGCTTCATTCCTTCCTGGAGGGCCAAACCCAGAAGATGGTGCTTGGTGACTCCTGTTCAACCTCTTGTGCTTTGGCCTATGGGATCCCTTAGGGCTCAGCTTTGTCCCACACATTATTTAACATCTACATGGAACCTCTGGAAGTGGTTATCTGGATGTTGGAGGGTCAGTGCAGTCAGTATGTGGAAGACACCCAGTGTTACTACTCCTTTCCACCACAAGCCAAGGAAGCTGTTTTAGTCCTAAACCAGTGCCTATCATCATTATTAAACTGGATGAGGGCTAACAAATTGAAACTTAATCCAAACAAGACAGAGGTGATCCTGGTCAATCAAATGGCAAATCAGGGAACAGGATTCAACCTGTGTTAGATGGTGTTACACCCCCTTCCCCCCGAATACTCAGTTTCACAGCCTGAGGGTCTCTTGGATTCAACTCTGAGCTTGGAAGCCTAGGCCATTTCCGCATGGGCTTAAAGAAATGGTGCAGAGCATCCTCCAGAGAGGACGTCTGCACCTGGGAGTGGACTGGGTCGGACCTACTTACTGTAGATCTGCACGTCAGCCCACTCCTGAACGACCCAAAGTGGTGGTCCAGCGTGCTTTTGAAAGACCACTTGAAAGAGGTCTTGTGCTCTTCTGGTCACATGGCGGGTGCGAGTGGCAGCTCAGAGTGAAGCTGTGCAATGGTGCAGCCCCAAGCAGCCACCTGCTGGATTCCAGCCACTTTTTTTTTCAACATCAGAAATGTCTAGACATACCTCCGGTAAAAGGGGCATGGAAGAGGTCCAAAGGGGACCCCGTAACTGGCATCTGACTCTACCTGGCTGGGGGAGCGGAAAGCACCAGGGGGTCGAAGGACCATGATGGAGCCAGCGGGATCGTCGTCAGAGCGGAACAAGCGCCACCGTCGACTTTTAAACAAGAAACCTTTTTAAAAGAAAGTAAGAAAACATGTAACCTGTTCTGGTCTTCAATTTTGACATTATCACATCTGAATTTGACTTGCAATGGTGCGCAGGAGCAAAGGAATGGAAGGACCCAGAGGAGATGTGAGTGCGTCATGGCTGAGAGTTCGTGTTAAAGGGGTGGCTGATTCTAAAGAAACGGTTAAGAGGCTTTTCTGCTTTTCTTGTGAGGATTGAAGTTTTCAATGGTAAAATGATTTCTGATTTACAACTTGAGACAGAGATTTACAAATTGAAAATGCTAAATAATTAAATGGTCAGTACTGGACTAAGGATCAAGATTGGACTTTACAAGATTTAGTAAACTCCATTTGGGCATTGGACTCTCTTTATTTCTACATTTTATTATTCTGACTGATCTGAGAGGATTGGTGTTTTGGCTTTTTGACTCTGGATTTCTGATTTTAGAAGACTACTTTAGGAGGCAACAGCTATTGAACAGTGCTTTTTACTCCCCCCCCTTTTTTTTTAGCTCCTGCTGTTTGAGACTTGTTTCCTAATTTTTTTTTTTTTTTAGTTTGGATTGTTGAGACTGGTGAGCCTGTGCTGGAAGGTCATTTAAGCAAAACATCCTCATTCCTAGGGATGGAGCGGCTTGGAATTTAAGTGGCTATGAGAGTACAGAATTCTTCTGAAATGAATTTTCAAGCAGCAAAGTTCCAGAAGGGAGCGGGGAATGGGAAGTGGATTTAGGCACAGAGCTCTGAACAAGACAGAGTGGTTATGTACTTTAACAATGTCGGTAAGAACTTAAACAATTAAGCTTACGTATTTGATTGATATACTGTCATTAATATAAACATTGTGATATTGTTAAAGGGTTGATGAGGGCTGAATAGGACATAAGTATAGAAGTGGGAAACAAGATATTTTTTATCGAATGTAATCCAGGGCAAGAAGATGAGTGACTGTTGCAGTAATAACAGCTCAGACTGCCAGATATACATTGACAGATGTATTTTAGAAATTTTGAGATTTCATGTCATAAATGATAGAGGACTTAAAAAGTATAAGAGAAGATATCAGAAGATTTAAAAGAGACAAGTAGAGAAATGAGAATGGATTGAAATCTGACGTTTAGAGAAAAGCAGAATGGCCAATAATGGGTGATAGCTGGGGAACTGTCAAGGGAAAATGACTGTATTATGATTGTGGAAATGCCAGTGGGATAACAGTAACATAACATGGAATGGGAGAGGGAAAAGCAGGTTCAAACATTTGAGATAAACATTGTATTGTGATACATAAATATAATAAGTGGAGTGAATTTCAGGAAATGAAGACCAGATCAGAGTGGAAGATCAGAAATATTTCATGTAAAATTACAGGTTAAAGAATCCTTTTTTTTTTATCTGTGAAACTTAATAAAATTATCATAAAAAAAGAAAGAAAGAAGTATTTCAAAAGCATGAAGCGTGCCACTCCGTTCCCGCACTCCGGTGCAGATGTGCAAGCTCACACCAGTGTGAGCCTGCGATCTGCCAGGGGCGGGATTTAGGCTGGCGAGCTTCAGCACCACCAACCGGAAACTGCCATTTTCGTCCCTGGAGCAGTGCAGAGCAGCGGCCATGCACTGCTCTGGACCAACCTGGACCCAAGTGTCAAGCCCAAAGGTCCGGTAAGTACTGGCATGGGGCGATTCCCTTGCCCCGTGCAGAAATGGCCTCAGATTTCAGCAGTAGCCAGAAGTACATTTGCACAGTTAAGACTTGTGTACCACCTGTGCCCATTCCATGAGATGACAGACCTGGCCACAGTGACACATGCCTTGGTTACATCTCAGTTGGATTACTGTAATGCACTCTATGTGGGACTGCCTTTGAAGAATGTTCAGAAATTTCAGTTGGTCCAGAGAGCTGCAGCCAGATTATTAACTGGGCCTGGCTACAGGGATCACACAGCTCCCCTCTTGCAATAACTCTACTGGCTGCCAGTCTGTTTCTGGGCACAATTCAGAGTTCTGGTGATAACCTATAAAGTCTTGCACAGTTCAGGTCTAGGTTATTTGAAGGACCATGTTCTCCCTTACAAACAAGCCTGGGCTTTGAGATCTGCTGGAGAAGCCTTACTTTCTGTCCTACCACCTTCACAGCTGCATCTGGTGGGAACATGGGAGAGGGCCTTTTCAGTTGCTGCCCCCAGACTCTGGAACTCCTTTTCTTTCTATAGACAAACAAAAACATTTTTTCCCCCTGCAGGCATTCAATCTGTGATTTTGACCTGGCAAATTAAAGGCTATTCTTAACTATATAGCATTTGTGAATGTTTGTGTTTTAATTATGTGTTTTAACTTTTTAAAAAATTATTATCTCACTGTTTAATTTGCATTTTAATTTTTATATTTCATGATATTTAACTATTCTTTTTTTAAAAAAATTGCTGTAAGCTGTTTTGAGTCCTTACCAGGAAAAAACTTTGGATATAAATAAAGGGGATGATGATGATGATGATGATGATGATGATGATGGTGATGATGATTCTGTTGGTAGAACTGTTTCCTGCCAACTGATATCAGTAATCTTCAAACAGAACAATTGCTAGATGATGCCTTCAGCTCTTTCCATAGGGGATGAGATGTCATAGTCTTCTGTCTCCATTGTTTGCCAATGAGCCATAAACAAGAACAATACCAATGTTTATTGGTCTGAAATGATTACACAGCTTCAAGGTATAGCCTTCCTACTCTTTGTTCATCCAGAGGATCAGAATGGGCTAAAACTTGCCAAGCTTTTCCCCAGCAGAATAAGCAGTTTGTAGATTGCACCAGATCATCCACCGAAAGTAAGTGTAGTAAGTCTGGGCAGGATCAGGCTCCCCTTCCCCAACCTCTAATTTCAGTGTGGGTAATCTGTGTGGGTAAAAGAAGTCTGTTCAGATACTACAGAGTTACTCATCAGAGTTTAAGTTGTCAGACAGGGGCCCCTTTTTCCCAGAATTGATTGGATCAACTTCTTTCCTGATTGAGATCTCGAGTCTTTCCAGGTGTTGTAGGGAAGTGCCGGATAGTACAGAGACGAGTCTGACACAGCTCCCCAGAACTGCTGAGGGGGGTGAAGGCGATAGGCAAGCTATGATTAGAAGCCACACCTTGGAAGACAGCCTGCTGAAGAGTTCTTCCTTAACTTCCATCCTCTCAAGAACAAGCCTTTAGCTTCTGATTCCTTCTTCCAAGGCTCAGACAAATTCAACATCCCCTCCACACTGCTGCTCTACCTCAGTGACCCAAAAGGAAACATAACATTAGAATGGAACTCCTAGTATGTTATTTTACTGAGCTAAATACCATCAGGTTAGTCAGGAATTTGAATTCTCCATTCAGTGAAGCCATTGCAGGCATACATGCTCAGTTACCAATGTGAAAAGCCACTGCCACAAAATAGTGTAAAGCATGCACTTCCACATTCAAATCATCATCATCATCATCATCATTTTATTTATTATTTCATTGTCTATGTGTGGCTGATGGAAAGGTCCTCTAGATGATCATTGCTAGTCCAGTCCAAAACCTCCTGCTCTGTGGTGTCATATTTTCCTTCCCTATGATTGTGTTTCCAGCTCAAAACTTCCTGATCCCCCTGTTGGGCCCAAACAGAATCAAAAGCCAGGACTGATATATCCAGCTGGAGGATAAAGGGCTGTGAAAAAGTGAGTGCTCAGTGAAAATTGATCCTTCAGGGCATGGAAGGCCCTGACCTCCACTTCCACAAGCCCCCATCTAGTCATGAGATGCCCTCTTTTTCATGAGGTCAGTCAAAGAGGCAGCCAGAGAAGCAAAATATGATATAAATTTTATGTGATACCTATGAGCCCCAAATTATTGCACCTCTTTCTTTGATTGTGGCAAAGGCCAGTAGAAGACCTCTTCTATATTCCCCAAGCAGGGCCCACATCTCTGTTTAGTATAATAAAACCAAAATACGGGATGTGAATTTGAGCAACTCAGCATTTTGCTGGTTTGGCTGCCAACCCAGCCTGACATACAGCAGTCAGAACCCGATGAATGTACGTTAGGTGAGTTCCTCAGAAGTATTAGATATTGTAATACCACCAGTCTCCATCACACAACCAGTGGTGTTTTTAGTCTCTAACTCTTAAAGCCATCATGTTCAATGAGAATATTGGTCTCACAGAAGTCTGACCAGGCTTCAAGATCTTTTATGGATTCCCATTTCTTGGCTTCTGCCACCCTTAAAACATGTTTGGTGGGGATATGAGGGAAGGCATTATTGGTGGCTGCTCTCTGCTATTGTGGAATTCTTTGCCAAAGATAGCAAGGTTTTCTTCTGTCTTTAGGTAAAAAATGTTTTATTCAAGTAGACTTTCAACAATTGCCCGTCTGTTGGAAAGGGGGCTTTATTTCTTCTGGCAAAGTAACAGTTTGTTTTAGTAGCAACTGTTATTTGCTGTAAATTCAACTTTTATTTATTCTGACCCTATGAATGAGAGACCTCTGGCATATCCTGTTATCAGCTGCCCTGCTTAGGTCTTGCAAACTCAGGCTGTGCCTTTCATGATTGAATAAATTGCCCTGCAATGCACCCTTCCTATTTTTGTACTGCTCTGCTCTTTATCAAGCATAATATAATAATTATTATCTTCATATTACAACATTGTTTGAGTTTATCTGTACCTGTTTTTGTTTGGTTTTTACCAGTATCTGTTTCAGTCTTGCTGTGTGCTTTCCACTCCTGGAAGAAAAGTGGAACAGATGTTAAATTAATAATTAAATAACATTTCCGAGCACTAACAATTTAACTAGAATTTAACTAGAATTGCCAGGTGTAGATCTAAGCAAGGCTGAAATACTTTCATGGGACAGGAAGTACAAGTTTACTAGATACAGATTTTTACATCCACATTGTAAGGAAGGGTAAAGATGTTGTCAACGCCAAGGTGTGGATGTCAAGCATGATTTCATTCAGGTACCACATTACAGTACCACATTACATTGTGATTTTTTTCTTATTCATACATACAATTACACATATGTTAGTGTGTGTTTCAGAATGAGACATTTTGATATCAATTTGACCATCTCACTATGTTCAGTTTAAAAATACCAATTTGATACATTAGCACTGAAATGCAAGCCAAATTCGTCACCCATCCTTCCTACCCTCCTAGGTGGAACCACAATTGCTATCATCCTCTTTAGATTTATAATTGTAACAGCTTCTCAGTTTTGGAGCCTGGAATCCTTTCTTTCTCAACTTCTTTCTATATAAAATGGCGTTATATTCAGAACACTATTTTTACTTTCTGTGCTGTGGTTGTTTAATTTGGCCATTAATCTCTGATGTCAAATTTTCTCTGAAAAACTAAATATGCTATAGAGACTGAATTTTCCTTATTTGTCATGGGAGTAAGTTTTTCTTTTCTTTTTTTAAAGGTTGGTTAAGCATGACCTCTCCTGCCTGAATCTATGAAGTCTGTCATCAATCAAGCTGCACTTTGTATATAATCTTACCATCATATTACTAAATCTAATTTCAAAAATGATTCTTCATATAGATATTTTGAGATTACTCTTTTGAAGTATATTTTTCTGAAGGGGAAAAAGTCAACATGGACCAGTGGCTACATAATTGCTTTTGTAGTTTACACAACAAACTGTTATTATATCATGGTTTCTCATGTGCATACAGTGATCTCTAAACTTTTTTTTTCTTTGTTTGTTTAAAATTTGTTTGTGATGGCCTTAAGAAGCCACCCAAAATCAATCCAGTGACCATTGGATTCATACAGCTTTACACATAGAACAACACATTCTGGCTAAGACTATTCTCCACACACAATTTCACATCCTCCCACAGCCCAGCAGCCGTCAACATTCAGGAAGGGTCCTTGCTGCTGTCACTTACAGGTAAAGAAAGGGAAAGGAAGCAATTCAGACCACCAAGAAGCTGAACAGATCTTTTCTTGGTTGCAGGTGGGAATAAATGAGGATGTGCACCAATGTTTTCTTTCGCCAGGAGCTCAGAGCAGTCAAATCTTCATGGTTTGAAGTGCCTTCCCCTTTCTTCTCCTTCCCTCTGGTAAGAAGGAGCACCAACAGGCTCTTCCAGGGTTGACAGCTGCTAGTAGTGGAAGATTTTTAATGGAGTACACAGGCAAGACAATAGCCCTCTGTGTCTATCGAGAAAGGGACTTTCATTTTAGCCGTAGATAGGATGCTGCCTTTTGTGTGTTCACACATGATATAAAAAATCACACCAATCTCTGGCTGTTGCTCCATGTGCATCAACTTAGGTTTTCTCCTCTTGAAATGGGAAGAACCACTAAGAAGTACCTAAAGATATACCATTGGGATTAACGATTGAAAGGTAGCAGTGATGGAGGTAATTGTGCATAAAGTGTGAAATGTAGGGTATGCAGGGTAAACTTCAACAGTTGTGATCTAGACTGAAATCTCCACAAAGCATCACATACTTAGCAAGTTGAGCTGCTGAACTTCTGCATATATTTTCAGTCATCCATGAAGTCAGTGAGTCTTCTTTTTGGCGGGGAGGGGGGGTGTCTAGTTTCCAGATATGCTTGATACCTTTTGGTCCAGGGAGATCCTCTTTAGGAGAGGACACACTATAGGTGGCAGACAGCTCTCTCAAACATAATGCATTAGCTTCCCTTCAGACTTAGTCAGTGAATCCACACCTACACACAATGTTACAGACAAGATAGGCAAAGGTCAGGACTACAAATGGTGGGACAGGCTGATTGATGCATCTTGTTCACATCATCAGGATAAAAACTGAAACTGATCTCAAGAGAATTGACCAGAAAATTGTCCAGTGGCACACTTGACACTTCCCTAAAATATGCTATAACTGTGGAATCAAGATATGAGTGGATATGAATGACATCTCCTTAAAGTGCCTGGCAGATTTATCATAGTAGGTAACCTAGGGTTCTAAGCATGGGGTCTCTGAGCCTGAACCCAGTAGGCTCCTCACAATTCAGAATAGCTCTGCTGCATAGAATGCTGAATAGAAAAGATATAATAAGTTCTTTTTGCGAACTTCATTGGTGCATAGTGGGCACAACAAAAGTTTTTTGCCAATTTCCATTTCAGCCTACTGCTGTGTGAATCCCTCTGAACTAAGGGGAGCAAACCTATTTGAGCTAAATACAGTTACAAACAGTAGATGCATATGCTCAGCCAAATTTGTGTATAAATAAGTGTGATGCCAGCTTCTAGCTGCAAGGCACCCTTGGGAACTGGTATTAGGAAAAAAAATGGCCAAGAAATTTATACTGCAAATCTTCTAATCATTTTAAGTTGGCAGTAGCCCAAAGGCAGATCCTTAAAAAATCAAGCATTGCAGGAAGAAAATTACACCTCTTCATTTGAAAACAGCAAAATAGGTTATAATACTTCTCATAGTCTTTTCTGTCACATGGTCTTGCTGAGCTGACCGCATCTCAGTAGACTGGAATATTATTCCCACATATTTGAATATTGTAACTTGTTATACAGTGTGCTTACCCACATGCCATGTCGAAGTTTATAAAAAGTTATTACCTTAGTTTTGTGACAGTTCAATTAAGGAAGTGCTGTTTTTCAGTATTTAGGAAGTATCTCTAAAACCCCATCTTGTCCCAAAATTACTGCATCATCTACATATAGTGGGCCAGAGATCTTTTTAACTATCTTTGGAGCATGGGCAGTTAGGAATTACAAGAAGACAACAGTATAATGGATGGACAAATTAAAGAAAGTAGGGGCTAGAGTACATATTTGTTTTACTTGTTCTAGTAGAGGGGCAGTAACTTTCAGCCATGTGTTGTTATACAGGCTTTTGATGAAAAGCAATGGTCATTTCTGCATGCCATCACAGTTCTGCTGTGGGGATGGGATGGCAACAGCCTGCAGGTTGTGCTTTCACACAACATCATTGTGGTCTCACTTCCGTCTTGTCCCCATGTGTCGCAGTCACAGGATATTTGCTTAACAGATTAAATCTGTTAAGTCCCTGTGATCACACATGCTCCAGGATTTACCTGCCATGCAGAAGGGCAAGAAGCACAATGGTGGTGCTTTCTTCCCCAGCACAGCATGAAAAAGAGGCCGGCTGTGCTGTGGAATGAACAGGCATGTCACTCTTGCTCCGCTCCACAAGTCAGGTGTGGAGGAGAGCATTCCTGTCACGCTCCCTTCCCAGCAGTGGCACAGCCATGATTGCAATGAGAGGACACTGGAGAGTGTTATTGTGTGGAAATAGTGAATGTCCTGTATCTATAAATTTTGAGGACACTTTTGTCTCAAAGTCATACAGTTTTTAAATCAATGAAAGCTGAACATAAGACCACCTTTAAAGCATATTCATCAGTAAGATTGTTCAAAACTAAGTAATGATCAGTATTTGATCTGACCTGCCTGAATCTTGTTTTTTTTTTTTTTCTGAACATTTTCCTTCTCTGGCCAGTCAATTAGCTTATTGTATAAATCTTTTGCCTACGATTATACATACAGACTAACAGGTTGATAATTTTCCAGTTCAGTTTTTGAGTCTGTCTTGTGCATAGGGACAATTATAGTAGTACCACAAATCCCAGGAATGTTCTCTGTTAAGTCAGTATAAGATAGAACACCAAGTAGTGAGGCCTACCAGTTGATGTTAAAGTTGATTTTATCACATAAAAAATATCTATTATATTTACCAATGTCATTATCACTTTCTGCAAAGCCGGGTTCCTCAAAATGGGCAAGTGACATTTCCCACGCTCTTGAAATTAATATACAATCAATTACACTAGTGCAATGACTGGAAAAAACAAAGGCATCTTCCTTCCTGATCTCTGTTGGTAGTTCCATTTAATATATGGAAATCTTGTATACAGAACCAAACGGAACTTCACATAGGCCATTTCCTCACTACACAGTTTTAATGCTATTATTCCACTTTGGACATCCTGTGGAATCCTGGGGTTTGCAGTTTAGGGAGGGGCATTTAGAATTCCCAACCAGAGAGCTCTTGGGCCTCAGTGAACTACAAACCCCAGAATTCCACAGGAGATTGAAAGTGGAATAAGAGCACTATAATAGTATAGTGCGGAAATGGTCTTGCACTTGTTATCTTTAGAAACAGAAAGACTGGAGAGAAATGGGCAGTAACTATTATTAGATGGACTTCAATGCACTTAGTGAACATAGTCACTGCCAGTGACTGGCAAGGGGTTATAAGAGTTAAATTCGCCTTAATACTTGCAGAAACAAAACATGCTAGTTCTTCTTGATTCCAAGTAACCTTAGTGGAAGGCATAGCTGCCAAATGATGGCATCTATATACATTCAGCGGTACAAGTTCTTCACACCATGTTGCTTACAAGACTGTAATAGAGACATACACATGAAAAAGAAAACTGTTAATTTTAAGCAAATAGCTTTCATGTGACTGCATCTCAATTATTTAATGAAATAGTATGCTTACAATCATAAGTAAATCTTACTTTGTACTACATAAAAATCAATAATTCAAATCCTTCTTAGGTTTCTTTAGGTGTTAGCTGTATACTTTGATTTCTTAAGTTACTAATTGTTATCAGGCATTGATCATATTTGTGGCCAGAGATCAGTTTTGCCTTGCTCCAGTGGGGTTTTGTAAAATTTCTATGGGTAGGAGAAGAAGAAAAGTTGCATGTGGTTGGTTTTCCCATGTTGCTTGTCGCTGTGTGAAAAATATGAAGTAGAAACTGTGAAGTTCCCCTTTGGTATTATGTGCAAGGAAAATTTATATCTGCAACTGCATCCCTTATTCACCAGGCTGGATATTGCACAAGATCAATCTAGTATCTCTAATTTTCTCTTCTTCTGGATTTTGTAACATCTGTTGCTATCTTTATGAGTGTACAGATAAGTTTGTGGAATATTCTGAGCTGCAATATAGTCATGGAGTAAGAAATAAATGATTTTTTCTTTTTCTTTTCCCCTCATCTTCCTGTTGTTTCCCTTTACACTCTGGTATTGAAATGCAGCTTTTTCTTACTTGGAAATATACTTGTGAAATTGGAAGTAAAATTACTGTGCTAATTCTATTGTTTCTCTCTTAAAGAGACAGTCTTTTGTGATTCATGGGCTGACATTGGATGCATATAATATTTATTGGCACTTCATTATAACATGTTTTGGGTTGCACATTTGCTGAGAAGTTAAACCAGTAGTCCTACACACACAAAATTGGAAATAAGTTGTATGGAGCTCATCAGACTTCTTTCTGAGTATACATGTAGATGTGTAATGAGTAGACATCTTAGAGTTTGTATTTTAAAAATCAAAATAATTTTTAAAAGTCCTTTGATAAATTAATTACCAGTACAGATTCAGTGCAAAGTGTTGAAGCAAATAGTCCAGGTAAAAATTGTGGTGATTTGCTAAATACAAATGAATAAGGAAACAGAAAGCCAACATGGCTGCGCAGTAAAATAAAGGAGAAAGTGAAAGAAAAGAAAGCATGTAGAATAGGGTAAGGAAATCCAAAGCTCAGATTGAACTGGAATTGGCTAGGGAAGGAAGGAGCAACAAAAAAGGGCCATTTATTTATTTACTTACTTAAATATTTGAGGCAAGAGAAGAACTAAAGAAATGTTGAGGCTGCTGCTCATTAAGGAAAGTAAAATGCTAACAAGTCACAGTGAAAAGGCAGAATGGATCAACATCTATTTTACTTGATTTTTTATTCCCAGAAAGAGAATGATGTGTATCCATACAACAGAGATATGGTAAGACTGCAAATCAAAATTGACAAGGAGATAATCAGGAATCACCTAGTCAATCTAAATGAATTCCAGTCTGAATATTTCTTTTCTTAATCATGAAATATTTAGAATTCAAATGACCTCTGAATTCTATTATTGTGCTAATAAAAAAGGATATCCTGCATTATGTAGTGTTTAGTGGGATTCCTATAAAGCTTTTCTGAAAGGCAATATCATTGCATATGCTTCCTACAGAAAGAGTCTTAGAATTCAAAAGGAAGAATTGCACATACAATAAATCAATTTAAATTCCACCATTCCAAGATATATATCAGCTTTCAACAACCCAAGTATGATTTCAGTGACTTATTGTCATGTAAAGCAAATTTTGCATTAATTTGGCTGTTTCAAAGATAGTGGGAGCATGGGGACTGTCTGGTTGTATATTTGCACACAGATTAGAGCACCAGCAAAATTGTGCTTTTATTTCAGTGATGAAGGGTTCCTGCAACAAACTTTGTACTACTTTGAAAGATATAATTATGGGATTTCATAGATTTGTATTTTGTTAGTTTGTGTATTCTGTATTCTAAAAAATTAAATATTTTAAAATTTTGAATTTTTATTCAGTATGATATGCAAAAAGTAATGATCCTAAGGGTTTTGATCTGAAGAGCTGTTGTTCTTAGGCAGAACTGTACCACAATTGGGTGTGCATTGTAAAGATTCTTTGAAAGCTTTCTTGTGAATGGAAGAAATGAAAATAGTTAATCTATGAGAAATAGAAAAGCTTAAGGGCTATACCATTTCACTAGCTCTTTTATAACTTTTTTTAAAGTTCCAATTTCTTTTTATGAAGCTTCTGTTTCGATTATTCCCAGACAAGACAAAGATCATGCTTAGTGTGTGAAAATTTATGCCACATTGGATGTGTATATGTGAGGGGGGAGTCACTAGTTTACTAGGTGGTGCAAAATTTGTAAATGTTTATCTGCACTCAGTATTTGATAAAGTCACTGAGGCCCTTTCCTCACCAGGCATTTAGAACAGGGCAGTGCGTCCTCTCACGGAGGTCGTCAGCACCTTGGAGCAGACTAGGAGCGGACTACTTACCGGAGATCCACACCTCAATCTGCTCCAAAACAATCCCAAGTGGTCCTCCAGCATGTTTCCTAAAGACCGCAAAAAACAGGTCTTTATTTTCCTGGAACTCACCATTGCATTTCTGCTCCCTTGTGCAGATTTGCAGGCTCGCACCAATGCGAGCCTATGATCTGCGGAGGTCAGGCTTTAGGCGTGGCGAGCTTCAGCGGTTGGTCAGGACCCACAACCAACGATCAACCGGAAGCCACCATTTTGGAAGCTGGAACAGTGCGGATCTACAGACCTCGCACTGCTCTGATTCACCCCGGACCAAGGAGGAGACCTGCGGAAGGGCTTCAGGCACAGTCTGCATTGCTTCGGACCCCAGAAGAAGCAGTAGGTAACAGCACGGAATGATTCCCTCACCTTGTGCGGAAAGGGCCTCAGTATATTTTGATTAGCAAACTAATTACTTGTAGAATAGATGGAAACACCATCAGATGGATCCATCATTGGACCACGTTCAAAGAGTTATAACTAATGGTTCTGTTTCAAAATGGAGGAAAATCTTGAGTGAAGTGCTCCTGGTTTCTGTCTTAGGCCACTTTTCAAAATTTTTATCCGTTACTTGGATGATGATATAGAGTGAATCTCTCAGCAAAGAGGACAAATAGTACTTTAGTCTGTATTAATAGAACTATAGTCTCCATGTCAAAGGAAGTAATAGTCCAACTATGTTCTGTACTAGTCAGACTTCATCTGCATTCAGTTCTGGGCACATCCTTTATGTAGTTGGAGTGGGTTCGGAGAAGAGCATCAAGGATGATAAAAAGTTCTAATGGTTTTTAAGTTACAAGAAAGACAATATTGGTAAAATATTAAACAGAACTCCTTGGAATAAGAGAGGTCTGGCAATGGAACAAAATACCTTGAGCTGGTGCAGGATTTCTTTCTCTGGACATCCTCAAAAAGAGGCTGGGCAGGTACCTGTTGGGGAATCTGTTTCTGGATTTCCTTCACTGAGCAGGCAGTTGGACTTGATGGCTTCCTATTTTATGATTCTGTGAGTGGCTGCAGATAACCAAGTACCTTTCTGCAAATGAGCATTTAAAAGTGTAAGTTTAAATATGGAAATTATGTCAGCTTGCAGATTATGGCTCTCGTGTGTCATCCTGTTGCAATCCCAGCAGCACCTCTGCCAGGATGGGAGTGTGTCCCCAGCACTCCTCTCTGCACCCAACCAGCTGCCTATGGAAGGGTGTGTGGGAAACATGCCTCTTCCTTCTGCACTGCAGCCAGCCTTTTGCCCATACTGCAGTGTGATTGTGCTTCTGACCCTCCTATATGGTTGCCTGCAACGGAAGGCTCACACGATCGAGGGGTCATTGACAGCGTTTTTCCATCAATGATATACCCCATGATCACACTGGCTGGCAATGCAAGAAGGAAAGGACTGTGACATCATGTGGAAGTGTTGTTGCAGTCCTGCTCCTCTCATATCCCTATGCCAGAAGGACATTGTCTTATGGAAAGGGCTGACTCTCAAGATCAGAGACCTGGGTGGCAAGCCAGCCCGGAGAAGAGAGTGAGAGAGCCAGCAAAGTCCAGCTGGGAGGAGACAAGCAACTACTTATTCAAGGAAGTTCATTTACTAGAGTGCCAAGCGAAGCCATAGTCAGAGTTCCAAAGCCAAGGGTCAAGAGTCCAGAGATCAATTCAAGGTATCAGGAACCAGGTGCTGGGAGCAAGGTACAGGCAAGAGGAGGGCTAAGTTTGCCACAAGCAAAGGGATGCTTCCAGGCAGGCAGTTGTATAGCCCCAGGCACAGGTGTGTCCGGTCACCACTTCTTAAACTTAACTAAAGAAGTCACCCTTTGCACAGCCCTCTTGAGTCTCTGCCTTGATTGGGGGCTTATTGAATCAGGCTCCAGAGCCTCTTCAGAATCAGATTCCTGTTGCTCAAAAGGAGCAGGTATAGAATCGGATCTGTGTTGCTCTAAAGGAGCAGGCAGAGGGACATCCGCGCCTGCTTGGTCCATGGAAGCAGGGGGAGATCTTGAGCTGAGGACTCATCACCAGACAGAGCAGCAAGGACCAATAGCTGCTTCTGCTGCTCATCATCTCCACCCTGAGCAACAGGGCCATGTCATCAGCAGCTCTGACAGGGGCTTCAGTTATCACACTTATGACTCCTATCCTGACCTTGTCAAGTTGACTGGAATAGTCTCAAAGAAACTTCTAATTTAGGTTAGATATAGTTTCAAGTCTGACAGAATCAGGGTTGTCAATTGCATGGAGGATTATAATTGTCTTCCCACCCAAATATGATTATAAATGATCTTTATATCTATAGAGAGTATTGAGAGGTGAAGGTGGCAGCAGTCTCATGACCCCTTCAAATGTACTATTCTGAACACTTGCTTTGCAGTATACTTAATCTCTCATATGTGCTGTTGGGGATTTCAATATACCGTTTATGTTGAACTTTGTTTCTGTTTTTTGTCAGGAGAATGAAATATCAAACCTAATAGTAATATAATAACTCAGACTGTTAGTAGGGTGAGGTAATCACAGATGAGTCAGTCCAGTTTTTGTCATACTATGTATTTCAGAAGGATCTCTAAAATGAGGGGAGATATAGTAGGAAGGTCTCAGCCATTTTCTAATCAATCACAAGAAGCTAGAAGTCACACTAAACTAGGCAGAATGGAGAAGATAGTGGAACATACTGCTTAAAGCCAGGCCAGGGTTCAAGAATCCAAGTAATCTGAGAACACACAGATCGTACATTGGCCTGAAGAACTGTTTTCTATAAATGGAATTCCCCTGAGCCACTGACAGACTTATAGCTCCTTTATCTGGGCACTACAGGTGGTTAATTCCTTGGTATTTCCTATTAAAATGTTTTCAGGAGGCATTGGCCCTTTCTATACTTGTTTATCTTGACATTGTTCTGCAAATGAAGATGGTCTCTTCTTGGTGTCCATCTGATCTAGCTGAGGCAGGCTCTCCTTGTTCAGAGGGGCTTCATAAGCTGCATCTGCCTGTAGTGCCCAGAAGCAGAGTGGGAGTCACAGATCCCTCCCAATCTGAATCCTGAGTCTGACTCCTCAGACTGAATGTTTTTATAAATTGTTTTTATAAATTGATTATGCTTTAAGATGAAATGTGCAGGATAGCTATTACTGGATAGTACTTCATCACTATAAACAGCTTGGTTGTGCAGTCATATGGTTTGGTTACATTGAGTCAGGTCCCCATTAGACTATGGCCCTTTCTGCATGTGTGTGTGGGAAATGCCTGAAAACGCCCGGAAACGGAGCTTACCAGCGGCCAGGCGAGTCCGTTGCCACGTGGAGCAGTGCGAGTTCGCTGCTCTGCACTCGTCCAGCATCCCAAATGGCGGCTTCCAGTTGGTGGAGGCTCTCCACTAACCGGAGAAGCTTGCCAGCTGGAAGCCCGCCCCCGGCAGATCTGCAGGCACGCACTTCTGCGCTCCAGCAAATTTGCTTTGGAGCCGGGTGACGGAGCGGCACAGGGCTGCACACTCTGTGCTTTTTGCTCTGAAACAGGTTACAAGGAAGGAGAATATAATACATTAGATGTGATACCTGACTGTATGTAAACTACTTTTTTGTGTGTGTTATTTTTACTTTCTTGAAACATTCATAAAAATATATTTAAAAAAAACCCTCTAAAAAGAGTTTTTTAAAAAACACACTGTGAGACCAGTTCTGGTTGCTCCAGAGTGGACTGAGGTATGGAACTACAAAAAGTAGTCCACCCCAGTCCACTCTATGGTGCAGAAGACCTCCGTTGGAGGTCACTCTGCACCATTTTAAAATACTAATGCGGAAATGGCCTAAGCTTCCATATTTCCATCTCATGTATACTAGTTGTGAATTGGGGTGAAACATGATTTGCTACAAATTTATCAGTTCCTCAGAACACATTGATTATTGATTTTTTTTTTTTAAAAAAGTAGATAATTAAACTGAAAGTATTCAATTTTAAGTGCAAAGATTAAATGGTTGTTTCCTGGGACACAGAAACGTAGGGATTTATGCTAACGGCTATTTCCTATAGCAATCCATAAACTTAATAACAATAAAAATACAGTGTGGGCAAAGTTACTGAGAAAGAATACATTTAATGCTGAAACACATCCATAATTAAGCAGTGGTGAAATAATGCCCTGGAACTCAGAGGGTCATTCCATGGATGATTTCAGCTTGCCCTTATATTCATTCTTCTTCAAAGTAACTTTCCAAACTCTAAGAATGAATATTACATGAAGTACAGCTTTCTGATCTCAGCCTCAGAAATGGTGAGAAGATTTTAACACAAACTTATGAATTAAATATTAAAATGAACCTTGACTGCCAGCTAGCCTTTAGTAAACAGCCTTTTGTCTTTTTCTTTTCTGTCTGAACTCTGCTCTGTGGCTTATATATTAAAAAAATTATATGCAGCAATGAAGAATAACTTTACTTCTCAGTCAGACTTTAGCAGTTGGAACTAGTGGAGTAGGATTTAGTACCAGTGAATTTTTTTGCTCCTTACTAGGGATGTAGAAAGTATCTAGGCATTTTCACATTTCTAAAAAGAAAGGATGTCTTGAAGATTTTTTAAAAAAATAATTGGCATTTAATTTGATTCGTTTTTTTGTTTTTTTTTGGAGGGTGTGCTCTATGTGAGAATGAAAAGAACAGCACTTATTTCCCAGCATGCAGGGTATTTCAAGCTAAGGTTCTACCCCAATTGCTATTTGGCATACTACTTATTTCACTTTTTTTTTTTTAAGATGCTAAATGCATTATGTTTGTGAAAAAGCACTTTGTGCAAAATATAGCTTGTTCTTTAAAATACTGCATTTTGCACAAAACAGTAATTATTGTATTCCAAAGGGTTTTTTTTAAGTATTTTCCATCTCCTGTTGTGGGGAAAACACTGAAAACTGTTTAAAAAAATCTTTATAGTCTCTCTGTTTTTTCAGTCACACATGCAAGAAAAAAAATTAGAAGGATGTACAATGTGTATGGCGTTTAGAAGTTTCAAGCATGTATATATTTTACCAGGAAAGTGAGGTATTCAGCTATTTTAGCTCCATTACATGTGTATCATATAATAAAGAAACAATCTCTGTGATCATCTAGCCTCTCCTTATAGAGACTGTGTTCATTTATATTGATCTGGCAGGGTGAACACCCAAATCCAAATCACTATAACTATCAGTTGAATAAATACAGTCATGTAAATCAGCCCTTAAATAATGTTTAGGATTTGTAAAAGAAACAATTTACTGATCCTAGGTGCTGCACCTGGATTATATGGATTGAGGAAGGCCTTTGCAGTAGGCCTGTTTATGCTTCTACTTCCATCAAGCTCCTGTTTCTCCACTGGCTTAAGACTTCATGAGCTGCTGAGAACCTGAGTCCAACCAGCTGAGTTCCATCCAAGGCCTTCATTTTCCTGGCAGGTGTCATAACTTACCTTCTGGAGGACTCAAATGAGGAGGAGGCAAATTGCTAAAAATGCTGCAGCTCTTTTGAAGTCTAATGAAATGAGGGTTAGAACAGTAAGAGATCCTGCTCTCCAGCAGGACTTGGCAGAAGCTGCAGATGTTGAAGACGACACACCGCCATCCTTTGTTGAGAGACAGAGAGAGAAATGCCAAGCCCAACAAATGGTGACCCAGTTAGGCACTAATGAGGCAGCTGTAGCCTTGAAGGAACTGCTAATAAATATCCCAGCAGTTGTCTGTCATCCCTAGTGCTGACAACTGCCTTGGTTGGTTGACTAGCAGTGTTCTCTTGTGTTCCTGTTTTGTCTTGATCTTGGACTGGTTAAATTTGGACTATTCTGTCTACTCTTTGCTGGTTCATGTACCTGGTCTTCTGACTTGCTGGTGCAACTTCTTGACCACCTGTGTGCTTCTCTCTTCATCTTGCTCAGATAAGTCATGACTGATCTGGACTGGAATGACTACTCAACTGCTTCCTAGACCAACAACCTGCTGCCTCAGGCACTTGCTGACTTGTGTTCAGGACAGATAGAGAGGATATATGAAAGCACAGTTAGACACTGGCAACAGGTCACCAGCAGTGGGTTCGTGAAAAGTGAGAGTCACCCTTTGAATTACCACTTGCGGGGACATGGTCAGGGACACAATTTCTTTGTTGGAATTGCACAGAGATGGACAGACTTTGTGTCAAAGTCAGGGGCTTGTGAAATAATATCACTCACAGAGAGTGTGTATGTTAACTCCTTTGGAACACTACTTGAGAGTCCTTGGGTGGGAGACGGGGATTACAAGAAAAATGATCAGGTGCTTGTATGAGTGGTGATAATCAGGAAGATAAATGATATATCTGAGATGGAGGTAGAATGTCCTACTGAATGATTCTTGACCTAGCTCTTTATTGTAGCTACCCTTACACTTTTGACAGCTAGTACCTGAGAAGTATTTACAAACTGTCCTAATACTGATCAGCACACAGTTGCATTGACCCGTTGCATTGGTATCTTACCAGTGTCTGTTCCATATTACATTGCTTGTTGTGCATTATAAATGTGTTTGGGTGAATCCAGGGAGGAAAGGAAGAATGGGGTGTCCCTATTAGTGGGATCTAAGAGAAGGGGAGGTATGGTGTTGGGGCTTAGTAGGATAGATACTCAGAATTTATGCTGTGTTTCCATTTTCCCCCCTCCCTCAAGGTACGGGTTGCCCTGTCAACCCACCATCTGATATGTTAGTGTTGCTGCTGAGTTCCATGTAACAACAACAGAAACAGCTGCCCTCCATGAATTGACTGAGGATAAATGGTCAACCTGCTATGACTCAAGGTGAATTGGGTAGATATATCCCAGCTTTGTCCATCCAGATACTTGGTATAGCACTCAACTAATTGAGGGGGGTCTTCCGTTGTCTGTATGGATTCCACCCCTTCCATGAAGAAATCTTGTCTATTATGGTACCAACTTTGAGGGTTTGAACTTGGGTATGTCACACACTCTTAGCCTTCATGGTAGGTTCTCCTTAGTATTTCCATAAGTCAGCAACAACAACCTAGCACTGGATCAAAGGGACAGAATATATCTTCTACCTTGCTGCCAAGCAGCTTTCCTGCTTGAGTTGGTTGAAGTGGTCTCAAAAGTGGTGTTGGACAAACTAAGGACTTTGGTTTTGGGTCACAAAAGCTGACCTGAAAAGGTTGGCTTAGGATTCCACGTATATCATGACAACCATAGAGCTGTCTCAATAATTGTTGGTCCAACACATGAGGCAGGACTTGGACCTGTGTTTGGCGGTTAGACAGATGTATGACAATCTGTGTTGTATTTTTTGGGGGGTGAGGAGCGGTGGGGAGAATAGATAGGCTTTATGATCAGTTCATTTTCTTATGAACTTTGATTTGGATAGATTATTTTGGAATGGCTTTTCCATTTCAATTGTTACACCCTGATGATGAGGACAAAATGTTTGAGTCATTCAGTTTCACCATTCATAAGTGTATCTAGGGTAATAAGATCTAGTGGAGTGGGAATGAGTGGGTGGTTTGGGAGTGGTAAATGTGTCTCTCTTTCAGGGGAAGGGCTTGCTGCTTTGAAGGGCTGTAGTGTGTTCTCTCCTGAAGAAGAATATGGAGGAAGAAGACGACTTCCCTTGACTCAAAGATATGTGAGAACTATTATCCACTTCTCAGGCAAAGTGCTAGAGCATTTGGTTGCTGGGCATTGGAGGACATTAGGAGCCAGATAGGTGATCACCATGTTAAATAATATTTTTAATGCATATGGTCAAATGGCCAGATTTAGAATCAATAGGGCTGAAACCAAAATCCGTACCAAAAAAAAAAAAAAAGTTCAAGAGAAGAAGCAACCTGAAGTAGCTTCAGGACTCAGTCTGTAGATAAGAGTTAAATATTTAGGTATTCAAATTATGGGTAATAACAATCAGCTATTTCAAAACAATTATGTACCTATGTGGAAACAGGTTCAGAATAAGTTTGAAAACTGGAAAAGATTAGATCTGTCTCTATTGGGTAAAATGTCACTGATTAAAATGAGTGTTCCTCTTAGATTTCTGTTTATATCAGATGATCCCAATTGTAATTCCAAATAAGTGGTTTGAAAGTCATAAGAAATCTCTTCAAAAAATTTTATGGAGTGGGAAGAGACAAAGAGTAAGATTTAGAGTAATGACAGATTTCCGAGATAAGAGGGTTTGCAATACCTGATGTCAAGGTCAGAGACCCAGGAAGCAAGCCAGCCCAGAGAAGGGAGAGATAGCAGAGTCCCACCAGGAGGAGTCAAACCAAGCAATTACTCACATGGAGTCCATTTACCTAAGCCTGAGTGACAAGCAAAAGCCGTAGTCCAAAATCCAGGGGTCAGAAGCCAAGAAATCAATCCAAGGTGTCAGGTGCTGGAAGCAAGGAGAGGGCTTGCAGAAAGTTTGTGACAAGTAAAAGAAAGCTTCCAGGCAGGCAGTTATATAGCCCAAGCACAGGTGTGGATGGTCGCTGCTTCTTGAGCTTAATCAAGGAAGCCTCCCTTTGCTCAGCTCTCTTGAGTCTCCACCTTGTTTATGGGCTGATTGATGCAGGCTCCAGGGCATCCTGAAGATCACAGCTGAATCCCTGTTGCCCTAAAGGAGCAGGCAGAGGAATGTCTGAGCCTGCTTGGTCCATGGCAGCAGGGGGAGCTCTTGAGCAGCAGGACTCATCTCCAGCCAGAGCCACAGGGACCAATAGCTGCTGCTCGTCATCAGCAGCTCTGACAGGGGCTTCAGTTATCACACCTGATCTGAAGAGTTTGAAATACCTAATCTGAAGATTTATCATGCAGCATCGTGTTTAGTTTGGATCAGGCCATGGGTGTTATTTGATAACCATAAGCTTTTAATGTTAGAGGAACATGAGTTATACTTAAGCTGGCATGCCTGTTTATGGCATGGTAAGTCTGAAGTACAAAAGGCCTTTCTTAATCATATAATAAGGAGTTCCCCATATAAAACATGATCCAAATGTAAATATTTCTTGTGCCCCAAATTGCCATCTTTGGTCTCCCCAGCTGAAGCAGTGTCAATAAGAAACATAAGAAGGGAAGGTGAATGGGTAACCTATAAATAATTACTGAATCAAGAAGGGTCACAAGTATTATTGAAAGATCAGCAGCAATTGAAAGAAGAAGGTATTAATATACATTGGTTTCTTTATTTATAAATTCAAGAAAGACATAAGAAAGATTTAGAAGCAGGAAGTATAGAACTAGAAATGAAAGGTTTTGAAAAATTGTTACTTAAAGGAGATAAACAATTGCTATCCAGATTGTACTACCTGTTAAGATATGAGCTTATGAATGAATCTGTCAAAACTTACTTGATAAAATGATCTAAAGATATTGAGTTGGATGAATGGGAGACAATATGGAAAAACTATAGAAAATTTACCAGATCATATATGCTCCAAGAAAATGTACTAGAAATGTTGTTCAGATGGCACCTTTCACCAATAAGAATTGCTAAAATGTTTAAAAATGCCAAGAATTACTGTTGGAAATGTGAAAAGGAAATGGGTTCTTATATACATCAGTGGTGGGGGTGCAATCAAGCAAAGAAGTTTTGGTATATGATTCAATCCAAAATGCAAAAAGTGCTGGATATAAGAATTGAGTTAAAACCTGAAATTTTTCTATTTTGCATTTTCAACTTGGATAGAAACTTAGAAGGAAGGTTAGGTAAACTTATGTGGCATATGATAACATAAGCCAGAATGGTCTACGCTAGGTATTGGAAAAGTAGCATGGTTCCAACAGAAGAAGAATGGTGGAAAAATTACTAGAAGTTGCAGAAATGGATAGATTAACACATATGTTAGACAATAAATCTGATGACCAATGTTCAAGGATATGGCAGACATTACAAGACTGTCTTAAAAGCAGAGTTTAGGATATGAAGAGTAGCAAAGGGATTACTGAAAAACTATGGAAGAAGTATAAAACTCTGAGAACAAAAAATGTGTGCTAGCATGATCTTATTCACAAAAATGAAAATTTCCATTGAGTTATGAGTAGAGAGATTTATAGTATTACTTTTTGATTTCATACAAAGACGTAGTAGAAGATTTTGATTGACTAAAAGTTTGGTTGTTATACATGCTATGTTTGTTATTTACAGGCTTCTCTCATCTTATATATGAGGGTGTGGAAGTAATAATATTAAAAAAAACCCCATATCCTCCCCATTGGGGGAGTCCTTATTTGGGTGTGATTTGTTTTTGAGGACATGATATGCTGTGTTTGATAGGATATACTGTGATATGATGTATGTACAGTTGTATGTTATGATAGGATATCATGTATGATGTGGTAGGATATGATGTGATATGGTGTGATATGATGTATATGTAGTTTTATAAAAAATAAAATGAAAAAGAAACCAGATAGCTGCAACAGTATAGAGATTTTTGAGGGAGTAATCTGCGGTTGCCTGTTACAAAGTGCCTCACTGCAGGGAGAGTGCTGGATGTTTCTTCACTGACTGGCCCATTCCCAAGTTCCTTGGAAATCTCTATGTTTGATGCAGCTGCCTAAGGTGTGGTTTTAGCAGTCATGTTGAGAAACATAGCTATGATGGTGGAGCTCCTTTGTGATAGCTACATCTCCTGGTGCAAAATCAATTATCTGTCTATCTGCCATCTATTTATCTACTATCTATCTATCCATGTGAAAGTGCTGAGTGAAGTAATTAGGAGTTTGAGGGCTGGATGCCATGAGTTTGCTGCTAACACTCACATCTATCTCTCTGTGTCATCAGAGTTAGCTGCAGTTGTTGATGAGGACCGATAAACTGAAGCTGAATCCTGAAATGATGGAGATTATGTGGATTGAGGGTTCTCAGCACTGAGAAATTGGTAAACAGTTTGTCCCAGATCAGCTGCATTCTGTTTGAGGGACTGGCTGCATTGCTTGAATTCATCTTTGTCACTGGAGACCTCAGTGGATGCTGTGCTTCAGAGTTCCAAAGCATGAATTGTGCAGAACCAGATATCTTCCCATCCTTGCCAGATCTCTCTTTTTATTGCACAGAAAAACCCTCTGGACAAAGCTGAAAGAGATTATCCTCATACACACACGGCCAGCATTGCAGCTGCTTTAGACCTAACACCAACAGCATTTTCAATTCACAGAGATTATAATGAGGGTTATTCAGTTAGTTTGAGGGCAACTGGTAGAAAATTTTGGGGCAACAAGCTCCCTGTTGTGATTCCTGTCCAAATAATGGAGTAACTGTCTCCTGTTTCCACTGTGTCTTACCCTGAGGTAGATGAGTAATTTGATGACTGTCTGTTAAGGATTGGGGAAGTACAGCATCTTCCTCTCCAGGAACTTGGAGAACTCACTGAGGGTTTTTTCTCTACCTACCACCTCCATTTTTCACCCCCAAATGACCAATAAGTTCCCTTTGAAGTCTCCAAGTGGTTTTATCCTGTTTGGAAAAACAGTGAGGAGGCCCTAGAAAAGGCAAGAGGTCCTACTTTCCAAATATATAAAACCAGCAATAGTGTCCCTGAAGATGTTTCAGACATTTTCGGTTAAAAAAAAAAATCCTCCAAATTTTGAGGGTTATGTGGTAGCAGGTAACTTTCATGTCACTGTGGCACATAATCCAATCTAGTTTGTGGCCTGATTTCTAATCTAATGAAGCTACCTTAGGTGCTGTGCTTTATCTTCAAAAAAGTTTTGGGACTTTGTGGGGCCTTGGGAAGAAGCAGGTGGGCTATAGAACACATTTTCCCCACTCCTGTTGCAATAGTAGAGCTAATTCCTATAATGTGAGATTGTTTAAAGTATGGTTGTCTCTTTAGATTTGTCTAAAGTTTACCATGGAAATATGGGATCACCTGAGAATAACAAAAGTATTTATCGAAATATCTGTTCATTTCACCTAAAATAAAATTTTAAGAAGAGTGTAACTGGAATTATTTTTCCTTGAAGACATATCTGACAGAAAGCATTCCTATACTAGTTTTGTATAGAGGCTGTCATTTATCTCACTAGACAGAAAGTCATAATATTGTAGTCCTTTTCTCAGTAACAACTTCAAAAGAAAAGTTTGCAAAGGCAATCTCATAGTCTATTTATTCATGTAAAAGGAATTACATTACAGACAGGAGAAGATTACATTTCTGTAGCTCCAGTCCCCATGGGATTTGGTTGCACATTAGCTGTTCGTCATCATCAAATACTTCAGTGAGCAGAATGAAATCAAGTGTCATTCTGATGTGATTTGGCATTTTCATAAAGGATTTGTTTGTTTTCTCTTTCTAAATTGGATTGTGTCACTGTACAGGTTAAACCAGAATGGTAATAATAACCTCTTCTTCTTATAGAAGAGATGAAAACATTGTTTTTGGTGGGTTCTGTTGTTTTCCCTCTCTCTCACATTCTCTTGTTTGAATGTATGTTTCATTTGCAGCCAAATGGCTTATTTGTTTCCAAGGCTTTCTGTGTTTCACATTATTGTGTGGATACCTGCAAAAATTGTTTAGCTGCAGATGATTTCGCTCCATGTGTTTTTCAGGAAGATAGAGGGGTAGTTTTCAGTGTGGCAGAATGCATGTTATTTCTCTGAAGAAGAAATGCATTTTGCTAGATTAACTAATTTGTGTGTGTGTGTGTGTGTACACATATATAGTACTAGAAGTTATTGTCCCACAAGCAATATTATGTTGAAATATGCTGAATATGCTGAAAATATTATGTTGGACAACATACTGGATTATAAACTGGCCACAACTTTATTGAACAACACAATAGCACACAGATGCTAGGTTCCAGGTGGTCCTGTTAGGGGAAACCTCCCTGAAGTATAAACTTTCTCGCTTAGAACTGCAAAAGTAAGGGCTAAGAATTCATCATTTCCTGTTTCCCATTCTGGACTTCGTAGTTTGGGGAAGTATGTGAATTTTCTGACTAAGAATTGTAAACACCCCCCCTTGAACTGGAGATCCTAGGATTCCATAGGATGTAATTATGCTAGTTAAAGTGAAATCATAATACTGTTATTCTGTAGTGTGAAAGAGTCCCAGGAACTGGATAAGTGACCTACCTTGTATGAGGCTGCATTCCCCTTGAAGGAATAGGTACATATCTGGGGAAAACTCTTAGATCTGTCACTGTTACTTGACACAAAGGTAGACTCCACATACACACCTTTGTTTTCCTCTCCCGAGCTCCCTCCTCACATTCCCAACCATTTGCCCCTGTGCAAAAAATGTACACCAAGGCAAAACCCCATTGAATGGCAGGAGGAGCCCTGGAAGGGAATGGCGGGGATAGCAGAGAGGGGGAATTATTCACAAGTTTTCCACTTTTTTGAGGGTTCTGTGCCCCAAACCCTTGTGAAAGTGCCGAGGAACCACTGTAGTATTTGTGTGTGCACAAAAGATGATTTTTTTCTAGTTTCCGTTCTGAAAAGATGGGATTTGTATGTTCTTTCATTAAGGAAATTCAAACATAACTGGTGGTTGTAATAGACATACCAGCAGAAGGACATATGATACTCTTACAGAAGATAGTGGTGTTGTTGTTGTTGTTGCTTAAAAAAAACAAAAAAAAAACTTCTGAGTATGCCTGAGCTTCCATGAAGGTAGTGATTAGATTCCTTACCACGACCTATCCTCAAACAATTGAAAACCTTAGTTGGAACTATTTCTTTGGGAAGCTTCCTCCATCCTAAGGGAAGGGAGAAATATCTGATACTGTCTGCCTGCGACTCTAAAAATCCCTTCAAGACTGCTGTTAGCAACTCTGCACATTAGTCTCACTTAGCATAGTATTATTATTTTTTCTTTTTCCTCCTTTAGTGCCAGAGACTAGTAGAATTTTCTTGATATATCGTTATCTTGATACAGTTTCCACTGAAAGTATGATAAAGTTTCTTAGTCTTTTTTCAAGTTATACTCTTCATATTTTCATGTAAGGTAGTATATTTGTTGAAATGACAATCTGGTCACTGATAAACAGGGGTTTCAGTAAAGGCACTGAAGCAAGTTTTCTATTAGTATTTAAGCTTAATCTCACTGTTTTGGATATAAAACCCCCTGGAACAGAAAAAGGAAGCACTGATTTATTCTTTCCGAAGAAGAAGATTATTTTATTATGATTATGCAGATTTTGTTATGCTTGTATGGCTTTTCTTTCCTTACTGATATATTTAGGCTGCTCCACACTCAGATGTTTTATTTAAAGTCAGTTTTTAAATTTGTCCCCTTCTACAACAGAAGAGGTTTTTTTTTTTCAACCCAGTTAGCAAAGTAATAGGAACAAATGTGATGTTATTCACATACTTCAGATTATATTTCATTATACATGTAGAAGCATGTAAACTCAATGAAAACAGATTAATTGGCCCTCCATCTTGGATGGCTAACAAATGTTATTAAAATGTTGCAAAGAGTAAGTTTTGTTTTTGTAACTGTCGGCTAGCATTTAGAATGCAGCATAATTATATGTGGAGTGTCACTGCGTGCAAGAGTAACAAGATGATCAGTATGACGAAAACTGTATAACTCTCACTGTGAATGGAATTCAAATATGCTTGGGTTGTAACCAGGGCTGAGTGCACCAACTGAATCCAAATTCTATTCCAAGGAGGTTCAAACATTGTGTTTCAGCATGAGTTATGCATATCAAGTATATTTGCATTGTATTCCGTTATGTTACTTTGCAAATACATTCTTTGCTCAAGATTAGATCTTTGGAGCAGTTGGGAAGTGTGTGTGTGTGTGTTTGCAAGCAAGTATTTGAGTGTCAGAAGATTAAAATTGCAGGGAGAATAGATTGGAGGACAAATGGGGATAAGATATAGTGGGATATGTAGAGGCAAGGAAGCAAGACATAGTAATTATCCATGAGGACAATGGAGGTGTGCAAGTAAATCAGTCTCTAGCCCATAATCAATTCAGGTACAGTCAATATGTGGTCATATTACTTGAAACTTTGAGGGCTGAAAAGATAAGGCAATGTGGGGTGATTACTTTGAGGACTATATACTGGGGGTAGCAACAATGTATTGGAGACCTTGCACCTTTCTGCCTATCTTTCACACCCACACTACTGTACTATCCTCAGATAAGATTGAAGATATTCCATCATCAGTGTTGAAGAGAGATCCAGTTGCAAGTCCAGTCAGCTTTTCTATATGGTGTTTAATTCAGTCAGCAAAATGCCTTCACTCAGCCTTGAGAACAAAAGAAATCTGAATGTGTACCCTTCTGCTGTTCCAATTTGACAGTGACAGTCTTGTTTAATCTTCTGTCATCCTACTTTTTCAACTGCTTTTAAAATGTACCTGTTTCTCTGTACTCCTCCGACTTTCTTCCTTTGTCCTCAGCTTACTTCAGTTGTTGCAATGGACTTCAAAGTGCACAAGTTGTTTGTACTTAGTTAACACAATGGTGGGGGGGAGCAGGGCAGAATCTTCCCAGTAGTCTCAGGCAAAAGCAAACTGGTAAAAGTTTTCCTAGTTCATTTCCCCCTTATTAATGCCTTCATAAACATACTGTGATGTCTCTTGATCTGGTTTTTTTTTTTTTCAATCTGTGAAATGTTGAACTGTATATGAATTCACTAGGATTTCATTTAAATGTCACTAGAGTGGTACAGTGATTTGAGCATTGGACTATGACTCTTGCGAACAGGGATTGAAACTAACTGGGTGACCTTGGACAAGTCATACAATCTCAGTCTCAAAGGAAGGAAAAGGCAAGCCATTGAACAAATCATACCACTCTATTCTGCTTTGGTCAGACCTCATCAGGAGTACTGTGTCCTGTTCAGAGCACCTCATTTCAAGAAGAATATTGACAAGCTGGAACATGTCCAGAGGAGGGCGACCAAAATGGTGAAGGTTCTGAAGGCCATGCCTTATGAGGAATGGCTTATGGAGCTGGGTATGTTTGGTCTGCAGAAGAGAAGGTAAAGAGAGAACATGATAGCTATGTTTGACCTCCCCAGTCAAACTCAGTTTAAAGACCTCCTAATCTGTTTTGTGAGACTGTTAGCAAAAATGTTCTGGCTGACAGTTGTGAGGTGCAGGCCATCCCTTGCCAGAAGACCTTCATGGAAATGGAGGCTGTGATCTAAAAACCCAAATCGCTCCAAGCAGCACCGTCATTGGAGCCAGTTGTTGATCTCCACTAGTCTTTCTCTTCATGGTCCATGTCCTTCCACAGTGAGGAGAGATGAAATGACAATCTGTGCACGAAGGTCCTTCAGCTTCCTACCATAACCCCGTAATCCTTCGTGATGCGGTGAAAGCTTTGCCTTGCAGTGTCGTTGGTTCCAATGTGAACCAAAAGGAGCGGGTTACATTCATTCAGTTACAAAGAAAAATGCAGAGGTCAAGCTCCATGATCAAAATAATTTGACAATAGTTTCTGAATAAAATGAAGTTAGTATGCTCTGAAGACATCAGAGAACATTTCAATGATATGTTTGGTTCCATCAACCATTTTCTATATTCAAAATTAGCAGCTTGTAAATGCAAGCACAGTATCCAGGTTAGTGATGCTTAGAGTGGATCCAGTAAAATTAATTAATATTATTGACTTTTGTCACATTGATTCCAATAGAGTTCTATAGAAATCACAAAGTATGAATCTAGTCCATAAGCTTTATAATCCTGTACCTCAGTTTCTTAATCAACCCTTATGTCCTTTTGGAAAAGGACACTTTGCATATTTTTCTTGTCAGCTGCCAGGCTTTCATTACTTTTAAGATCAAAAAAATTGCACATGCAAGGCAGGTCTTGGCCTTTCAGCAGAGAAAACAAGACATTATAGGCTGCATCTAAATTATGTTGCTTGCATTTGCCTTCATCACAAGGACATATTTATGTGCTATAACACCAGTATGCTTTTAAAATATTTTACATGGTATGAATAAAGTCACCAGAACAACTCTGTAGTTTGGCTCACATTTCAATACTCTTTGAACCACTTCAATAGCAAAATGATATAGGATGAAGTTATAAATCTGTAAGTGTATGAAAAAATAAGGAATGACCTTCTGGGGGATGGAATGACTTCAAGCATTTTAGTATTTAAAATTGTGTTGAACTGGTTTTGCTAGGAAGGAAACCCTTAAGGCTGCAACCTAAGCACAATTATTTGAGAATTAATCTAATTGAACAAAATTCAGTGGGACCTACTTCTGAGCAAATCTATGGATAACTGCCACCCCAGCAGAATTCACAGAGCAGGCAGGAAATAAACAGCAGACCTTACTTTCCTGGACTTTAATTATTAACCAGGAGTGTGTTGGGAAATGTGAGCGTTAATAGTGGATGTCTCAAGCAGGGTAATCTATTTACAAGGCAGAAGCTGAACTACAACTAATCTCAAAATCTCATTGATATAGTGTACCAGTCAAAGAATCCCCACACACCTAAAAACCAAAATACAAACTTTATCTGTCCAACTTTCAGCAGCACAGTAAAAAAGCATGAGTGACAGCCATTTTGTTTACAAAATGGTTTCACCAAGGCTTCATCTCAGAAGTTAAAAAAAAAAAAGATATATTTGCAACAGAAAGATTTGGAATTTAAAGTTCTTTTAATAATAGACAATTCTGAATCTGTTTGCTATGAAAATGAAAATGTCATTTTTTTTATTACCTCTCAATACAATCTCACTGGTTCATCCCTTTGATCAGGGCATCATTTGTCTTGTCAAAGCCACACATCTGTCTGGCATTTGATTTTATAAAAATGTCCTAATGTGGACATAATGCAGTGTTGGAAATCTTTCACGATTGCTTACACAATAACCTTCATCAACGCTGCAATAGATGAATTAAAACCAGAAATTATAAGTGCTTGCTGGGGAGAAAAAAAACTTGTGGAATTAAGTTATGAGTACCTTCTCACGAATCAATGGAGAACTTAGGAGAATCATTCACATAGCAAGATGACTTGGTGGATCAGGATTTGCTGACCTGCTGGATGAGGAAGTGGAGGAACATACTGGTGGCCATGAAAAAGTGTTATTCAATGGAGGATCCTGTTAAGACATCTTCAGAGAAAGAAGGAGAAGAAGAAACATAACCAGAAATGTGGACATTAGAGAAATTTGTTGAAGTTTTTGAAATGGCACAGACATTAAAGCACAAAATTATGAAATATAAGCCTTGGATGGAATGCAGAATTAAAATTACTCTATGATCACCAAAGGATTACAACTTCTGCAGCAACACTTTGATGAGTTAAAGAGACAACAATATCTGATTGCAATGTTCTTTCAAAAGATTCCAAGAAAACTAACTAACAATAATAACCTCCTTTGGAGGATCCCCAAGCATAGTCTGCTCCTGACATCAACATTCAACCATCAGCATCATCCTGGTGCCATAATCCAGAATCAACTTCAGATGATCCTCATGATGATGGTCCGCCTTCTGACACATCATCAGAAGATCAATACTAGCCTAACAATAAGCCTAGCCTAGCTTTGAGATGCTAGTGCCAAGCTACTATTGGCCTTCTACAAATGAAGACATTTTGTTCCCATCTCTTTTTGGACTACACATTATTATTTTTTTACATTTTTATCAGCTGTGTTGTGCTGGCTTTGGACTTCAAATTATGGTTACCAAGCCTTTTAGATTCTAAAGTTCTGTCAAGTTTCAGAGCTTCCTTTCCAAGATGTGTACTCATCTTGATATCTATGTCACTAATCTAGTTAAAAAAATAGCATTTGCTATTATCTCCTTTTTTGTTATTTATACAGGAACCCATTCTCCACAGGTATAGGGGATCTACTGTAATTATATAGTGACACTTCATGCTGAAGATGATCTATGTTGATGGTTTCTGTTAACTAATTGATAAGCCTGTTTAGTACAGAGTTCTCTCAGTTATCTGACAGGTTACAGGAGTGCTGTCAGAAAGCAGACATGGTCAAAAAGTGGAACCCCATGAAATTGTTGAAATGCAGAACCATTATGTACTCTGACCTATTGAATAAGTGAGGGACCCAAAGAAAAAGGCCAAACCTTTCTCAGAAAAGAAGAGAATCCCTGACAAATACATGGACAGAAATCCTTCCTTTGAACCCAATTGTTCATTTACCCCCTCCATGTTCTCTGCCGGTACAGGCTGTGTACCATCTGTACTCACAAACTCTGCACTCTGGTCAAAGAAGGAGAGAGAGCAGAACAGAACCAGAGACAGCATGGAGGTGAGTGAAAGGAGTGTATTGGTGGGAGTAGAAGCATGTGTATACAATCACATAGTGAGCAGAGCTGGGGTGATATTTTTCCCCTCTGCCTTGCAAGTACAGAGATGGAGGTAGAAAGGGTGATGGGACTGGGGCAGGCATTTGTGCACACACACACACACACAACAAGTGAAGCTGGGACAATATTCCCCCTACACTACTCTGCCCTGCCAGCACAGGAATGGAGGTGGAGCTGGGACGTCTTAATATACGTTTCTGGAACATGCACCCCAAAATATGATGGGTGGCTTTCACACTGTATTTCATTAGGGAGAATTATGCCTGCTCATTTCTTGCATATTTATTATCCACAGTTCAGTTCATTGTAATGTTTGTGGAGTAGAACAGAGCTTTCCAAACTTTTCATGTTGGTGACATTCTTTTTTAGACATGCATCATTTTGTGACACAGTAATTCAGTTTTACCAGCAAACTGGAGGTTAAACTAACCCTTATAAGAGATATAAGGAGCCCTGGTGGCGCAGTGGTTAAATGCTAGTACTGCAACCACAAGGTTGTGAGTTTGATCCTGCCGGGCTCCAAGGTTGACTCACCCTTCCATCCTTCTGCAGGTCGGTAAAATGAGTACCCAGCTTGTTGGGGGCAATTAGCTAAAATACACTCAGTTGATAAGTGGTATAGGAATAAATGCTATTGCTATTATAAGAGATACAGACACATGCATAAATTGTAATGAGAAAATGTATCGAGACACAACATATCTTACGAAAACCTTTATTATATTTTTTAAAAAATATATTATTTGTAAATAATAAGATACATTTCCAAGATTGTAGGAGACATACCTACCCACCTACAAACACTGTGTCATGACACACCATCTGGAAAGCGCTGGAGTAGAAGGTTATGGATCTATATAGAATATCTAAGCTTCACAACTTAGATAGTGAAGAGGTCCAACAGGTAAGCTGCAGTGGTTGGAATCCTGCACTATCAACCACTTCCAAGTGGGTCAAGTTCCTATCTAATTTATTCATTAGTGAATTTTGTATCTCGCATTTTCCCAGATTATCACAAGGCAGCTTACGTGGCTCTCTTCCCCACTTATACTCACACCAATCTTGTAGGACAAGCTAAGAGAGAATGAATTGCTCAAAGTTACACAGCCTCATGGCTTAGTGGCTGTTTGAAACTGTATCTCCCCTGTAAGCATTTAAAGCATACACTTAAATGGATGCTGACAATGGTGCCACTACATTCAGAGAAATGTGAAATACTATGGAAAACTATGACTAAACCCATGTTCTTTTTTGAGAAATGAAGATCAGGTTATTTTTCATAAAAATAGCCATGATTTCCTTCCTGAAGTGTGTACTATATATTGATTTTGCTGAATCACAAGTAGGGGGAGGAGGTGAAATCATACTCTTGGACTTTGCTTTTGAGTAGTCTTTGTTTGTGGATTACTTGTCACTGTGAGCTAAGGTCATGGCCAATTGTTATTATGTACAGGAGGAAAACAGAATAGAAAAGAATATTTCTATTTGACATTTAAGTAATCAATGTTCTGTGTGAACATAGCTGAAATTCTGTGATGAAAAAAATGGAGTTCCTCAGATTTCATGAAACATACAAACCGGTGGATGGGCATAGTTTTCTAATTTTTGCATATTTTATTCTCCATTTACTATCATTTTATTAGCTTTTTCTAGTCAGGGGAATGGATAAAGAGATTAACTGGAATGAAAAGTAATATACAACAAGTAAGTGCAACTTCTAAGAATATGAAATCTTTGTTGGCAGTTGACATGGTGGCAAGTAATCCCACATTGTGCAAACCCCTTCCTTTCCCCAGTGTTGTTTGGTGCCTCACTGTGCTCCCACACTGATATATTTTTTTTCATTAGTCAAAAGACCCTCTTTTTCAAAAATAATGTTTCTTTGTTAATCATAATGCCTCATTACTTATTTGAAGAAATAAAAAGAAAGATGGGTTAATCATGATAATTGAATAAATTCTAGTTTTCTCCTTCCCCAGTACGGTTTTGTGTGAAATATTGCAAGAACAAAATTTGTATTTCTAGTACTATGTTAAATTTAAATGTTTTGGTTTATCCAGAAGAAACTTACAAGAATTATGACTTGAATAACCCATTCCATTTTACCTTAACTCATATTCTAGTTTGAAGAATTTAGTCTGGTAAGTAAAATGAAATAAGCTTTGTCCTTGTGGGCAAAATGCTGCATGCCAAAAGTGAGAAAGCAACTATAAAAAATTACATGTGCTTGACATTGTTGTGAATTCCATGAAGCCAGTATAAAAATGAATCCCCCCCCTTTTTACCCTTCCCTCCAAATTGATTCTGTATGCTTTGAAGAACTTGTGGAAGATAGTCATAACAGCACCTTTTTATGTTCATGCCTTAGATGATAAGAGACTTGGAAAGGATAAAATGTCTCAGTAGCCATAGGTTTGTTTTTTTGATGTCTGACATAGTTCTCCTTTCTCAGTGCATCAAATCTTTTCAGCAGTGCTTTGAAATGTCCAGCAGTAACCAATATCAAGTAGTTTTGTGGTGCAGGAACCAAGATTCCATGTCATAAGCATAGCCTAAAAGCCTCCCTGCTACCCATTTCAGTTTTGGAAGTAATTTCATAATATGTGAAAGATTGTCATCTGATTTCTGCCAGCCTTCCATATTCTTCTGTTTAATTACATAAAGGGAATGCTTAACATTCTTTTGTTAAAAATGCCTTTTTAACACATCTGTGGGTGATTTGTATTCATTGTCTAGATAAGTTTACATAACAGTTGCTCGAGATTTTCTAATGTATGCCTGTGTACATGTGTTCCAGTGTAGCTCCTTACAGCAATCTGTGTGTCATAAACAGTATTCCAAAGCTGAAGTTTGATGCAAATACTAGTTGAAGTGCACTTGGTCTCTCTGTCTCCTCAAGAAACACAAGTTCTCCCAATTTGCTGCTCCTACATTTTTAAAGCTTTCAGGAATCTTATGATGAGTACCTCAGAGAATCCTCTCCCATTATCCCACTATTTGTAAACCCCACGCATCTGACTGGCACAATTCTGACCCCTCTCTTGTTTTCCTGCTGTTCCTTGCATATCTCAGGAATTTTATCAGCAATGGCTCAGAGAACTTTCCTCTGTTTTATATTTGAATTATACCAAGCACTGCCCAGGTTTATACCTAATATTCAAAAAACATATTATAGGATCTCCTGTCCCACCTCTTTTTCTACTTCAGAAAATTTTCCAGCAGTACTTAGTGAGCCCTGTTATGTCACATTTTCTCCTTTTTTTAAACTTTAGGAATCTTAGCTGCAGTGTCATAGGGCCTTTCTGCACTACATGGGGTATTTCTGCACTGGTCTGTTATAGTGTTATTATTCCACTTTCAGTATCCTGGGGTTTGTAGCTTACTGAGGCCAAAGAGATCTCAGATGAGAATTATAAACGCTCCTCCCTAAACTGTAAGCCTCAGGATTCCATAGGATGTTGAAAGTGGAATAATAGCACTGTAACAATGTTAGTGTGGAAAGGCCTTTAGTCTTTTCCTATTTTTGCATCTATTTTCCTGCCTCAGTTATCATACCAACAGTGCTTCAGAGACCTCTAGCCTTTTTGCTGTAAAATTATCATCATCATCATCATCATCATCATCATCATCATCCTGTTGAGTTATAGTAGGCCCATTTTTCCCCTCGCTTCTAGGAAGCTTCCCATTTGTAACTTGCTACAACTTGGGTGATAACCCAAAACTCTCTGTCAGATGTTGAAGTGTTTAACACAGTGTCTGAGAAGTTATGGCAGACACCTATTCCTTCTCATAAGCCCTTCTCTTTTGAATTTTTACTTGAAAAAAGTCACAAGAACTTGGAAAACAACCAAAAACATTGTCAGATTTTGAGGTATATACCTTGATTTCCTGATGAGTTATGGAAGCTCCCCCTCATTATGAATTTCAATATTTAACATGAAACTGGCCAGTACAATCAGAGGAACAACCCAAAATATTCAGCCAGTACATTTATTTAGCTATTTTTCATCATATTGTAGGCTACTACATGAATTGAAAGCATGTGACACAATCACATGCTTAACCTAAGTAGGTCTTATCTGATCTGTGCCTGAATGTGAGTACAATATATGCCACTTTGAGTTACATGGCTAAAGAAAGGTACCATATCAAGGAACTTAAATAAAGAAATGCAACAGGATGTTATCGATACTTTACACTGAGACTAGAACTAGGTGTGGTGATGCTACCTCACCTTCATTGGGTAAAAGTGCAGCTATGTATCTAGCTTCTATTTCCTAAATTTTTTAACAATCTGCCATAATATTTTCTATATAAATGTTTACACTGGCATAAGATTAGTACACAGGCTAGTTGTGTAATGGAAGGAAAGGAAAGGTTGAACCCATGTACACTGACTTATCTAACTCCAGACTAAAGTAGTAGACAAATATAATAAGAAATTATTTCAGATATGAAGCTGTAGCAGTTACACACATCCAGGAGGAAATGAGGTTCTGGACAAGATGCTGGCAGAGTGTAAAATATCTGGTCTTGGAACTAAATGTGGATGGACTTCATGGAAGCTATGTGAAACTCTATATTCAAGGGTAAATTTGCACAATGTACCTGAGATTTGTGCAAGTAGCCTTTTTCATAGTTTACCGATGCCTTGTGTGTGAAATGAACATTTAATTAATTCTTGGAGAATCAGCACATCCAAGAGAAACTTTACATCACGAGGGAGCTAGTTGTATGGTACAGCAGAGATGGGCAAATTGTAGCCTTCAGATCTGTGCATGTATGTTTGTGTGGCCCTTGATTCCTCCAAAATCCTTAGACTGCCTCTTTTCTGGGAAATAAATGAATTGCTTCTCCTAGAAGATTCCAGGTGCTACAGTCCTCCTTTTAAATAGATTATAGTCTCCTCAGCACTATTGAACAAAAGTTCTTCAAAAACAGGAGCCTGACCAGACTATACAATTATAGCATTATGATACTATTTTAACTGCCATGGCTGCATCATATGATTGCATCCCAAGGGTTTGTAGTTTGTAGTGGCATTAGAGCTTTTTGGCTGAGAATTCTAAGAACCCCTCCATGAACTGCAAATCCTCGGATTCCATAGAATGTTTCCATGAGAGTTAAAGTAAAATCATAGCACTGCAACTGAGTAGTGTGACAAGGCCCTTGAAATGGATTTCTGTCTTTTTTTTTTCTTTTTTTGTTGGTCTCACTTTGTTTCCCTCTCTTTTGTTTTCATGGAAGCTGTTTGTGCAACCCTGGAGGACCCCAGGGGAGAAGCCTATTCCCTAATCCCGTGAAAGCAGGCATTCTGCTGTTCTGTTTTCTTAAATTATCCCCCCATTTTGCAACCTGTACAAATAGATATTTTAAATAATAAGAGTGTTGAACTAGGACTCCAGGAGACCAGAATCTGAATTTCCATTCAGCTGAGGAAACCACCAGGTGACTTTGGATAAGTCAAACTCTCTCAACCTGTGATGAAAGCAATGACAAATTTCTGAATAATTTCCGACAAGAAAACCAAAGGACAGGGTTGCCAGTTGGAGTGATCTTGAAGGCACATAACAACAACAACAGTAACCGCAACAGATTCATCTATGTCTTCTTGAAGTCTAATATTATGGTATCCCAGTACAAGAACTGAAGATCTGCCAAGTGTTTTACGATGCAGTATTTATTTAGCTATATCTTTATCATCTGCCACTAACAGAGTGTTAAGTAGCTGTCAACTCAGCATCCAGCTGTCCCTATAATCCCATTGAAAGCCTTGACTCAATAGAATTTAGAGGCAATTAAAAGCCCTTCAGGTAATCAGCTCATGGACACCAATCCCAGTTAAACTGTCCTTCTTCTCTGTATTTTTACAGTTCTCTTTAATTTGTGTAACTCGTTGTTGTGAGAACCTGGATGTGGAATGTTCCTGTTTGTTCCAGTAAACCTCTTAGGGCATGTGCAGAAAGATTAAGAAGACCAAAAAGTCCCAGATTTTGTTGTTGTTCTTCCTTAACGTTTTGGAGATCCATACACGATTTGTTTATCCCACAATATTTTCTGTCAGCCCCCGATATGATCAGGGACTTTTTATACCAATTCCCCAGGTTGGTTTACTTTAAACCACTATAAAATTGGAAAGGACAGGAACAAAATCTGCAACTTTTAAAATCAGTCTGAATGTAATCTCAGATACTTTCATCATCGGTCTTAAAAAAAAATTGACATACTGAGCGTTGAATGGACCCTGTTGTTGTTGTTTCAGTCATTCTGAAGTCAAAGTCTCAGAAGTGACATTGGCAGCAGTGGTAATCTTTCCCCATGACCCTTGGATTCTGGTTCTATAACAATCTCTTCCTGTGCAATTTAACTGCTACATGAATTTGTGCCATCTCCTTTACATCTGTTACCAGAAACATTCTGGACTTCCTGAATTAATACTCTGATCTTAGTGAAACACTGAGTATGGTCTAACAAATGGAAGCTTAACACAGACTATCTATCTGTCTATGTGAAGCAATTACAAAATTGTAACAAGTGCATTACTTAGAATGCAACAAGTATGCTGAAATATTTATGGGCCCAGGAAGATAATAGGTATGCTTTGGATAGTGTGTGTTTAGCTTCAGATGATGTACAGACATGGCCTTTTCCAGAGAAAACATAGTCTGGTTACTTCTAGATTTGGCTAACGTTTATGATCTTTATTATCCTGCCTGTGAAAATGTCCAGAAACTGTAATTGCACTAAAATATAGCACTTGGACTGCTGAAAAGATCCTAGTTGTTTTACTCATATGGGACACACTTTAGTAGTTAGTTAGTTATTAGTTAGTTGATAGTTAGCCATCAACTGGAGAAAATAAATTTGTTTAAAAAATACAATGACATAGTCAATTTACAACAATATAATACTGAACACATTACTGAACACAGATACAGATATCAATTACAAACTATTTAAACAAAATATATATAAACAAATTATTTAACCAACTCCAGGTAATTTACACAACAGTAATAGAAATATGGACCTGTTGTTTATTATGACTCTCCTTTTCCTTCCTACTTTCATGATGCTGAGACATACTGGTAGTCTGTCATATTGAGCTGACCCCATTCCTTTTTATTTGACTGAACTTCCATTAGAAAATTGGTCCAATAAAATGTAATTCTATAGTTCTGCCTATAATAACACCAGAAGATCATCTTTGCTTCAATCACTATTCTTCCTTGGCCATTGTGCATTTTACTTATATCACATTGATAATAACTCAGTTACACTGGAGTTCTGAAGCCATGAATGCCTGAAGGCTGAGGTATCTGAAATACTGTCTCATGAATATAATTCTTTACTAAGTTTCTTCTTCAAGGAAGCAGCAAGTACTTTTTGCAATTTTATTTCCATTGTGAGAAGAAAGTCCTCAAAAACCACAGTTTTCAAAAACTGTTCACAATTTGGGTAGTTATTTTGTGGAAAATTCACAAATGCTTCTTTTGCACAGAAAACAGCATTTCCTGCATAGGAAACTGCATTGTCTATCTAGAAGATAATATTTGTGCACAGAATACTTACCTGGACTTGCTTGTTAACGTTGCTGCAGGGGAGGATAGGCTTTTGATGATCTCTGTGGAGTGAGACCAGGGGGTGATGCTTGATTGGTGCTACGTGCCAGATCAAGGCACGTGATGGGGCAAGTGAGACAGCAAGGAGTCTTCATGTTTCCCATACTTAATGCAGTGTGAGTTAATATGGTTGTTTTGGGGCTGGATAGGATTTTTTCCTCTTTTCTCAGCCCCCCCCCCAGTACATACTGTATTTGATGGAATTGGGAAAATTGGCTCCAGGTGGTGCCTTTAAATAGGTTGTCCTATAGGGGGATAATGGGGGATCACCTCTTAGCACTCCTTTATGCCATGGTTAGACATCAGAATGTTATTTTCTATACAAGTCAACCATGTGCAAATTTTCTACAGACTAAATCCTCAGTTAAAGCATTTTCTGCATAGGAAACAGCTTTTTCTGTGTAGCAAAGACTATTTCTGCATAAACATTTTTTTATGTGTATGTGAGTGTGTGTGTAGAAATATTATATTGTTTTCTGTACAAAACAACCATGTGCAAACTCAATTTCTCAAACCATGTCAGCAAATATTCTTGTCAGTCCAGTACTCTGCTCAAGGTTTCTCAAAACTTTAAAAACAAGTTTTTTTTTATTATGTCTTGAATAATTTTTAATATTTTTTCCATCTCTATATCTCATTAACATGAAAAGGGAAGTGATCAGTATGATTTCACATTTCCAAAACAAATAACATGTATACCTAGGAAAACAATGCATAACATTTCAATGTAACAGCTTTTATACACACACACACACAGTATATACACATTCATACATACATTTGGGGAAAAAAATGAGAATTTAATGACATAGCAGGGAAAATAATTTCTGACTCTCCCATTCTTAATTTTTCTCTCTGAGATCACAATTCCGAAATCATTTTTCTGATTCAACTTGATTTACCTATAGATGAGCTGCATCCAGCTCAAAAATTAATTTCCTTTCCTTTACTATTACTCAATTTTATTTATTTATCACAGTATTATCCCTCCAGGAAAGTCAAGTTAATACAAAACCTAATATATTAAGTTCTTTTTTCCTTCTTTCTCTTGATGAAATTCATAGTTGAGAAGTGAGACATAAAGAACAGAGAGGAAGAGCAGTCCCTCCCAGCTTGTAGTGAGCTTTCTCAAATAGCACTGGTTTCCTTTGCTTCTTAAACCATAGAGAGAAACTGGGGAAAGAAAATGAAAACAAGCCCACAACTACCATTGGGGCTGAAGCTTCTAGTACTTCATATTTGAAAATCCGATACTTTTCTCAGCAGTCCTTCCTATACCAAGTGATTCAATAGCATAAAAGATACCTAACCAACCTGATTAACTTGCCTGCACGATACTGTTCTGAATTAAGATCTGCATTAGGTCAGTCCATTCTGCAAGATGTAGGTGGTGAGGATACAGGGAATGGCTTTTTTAATAATGAAGACCAGCGTAGTCAGTGGGAAGGAATTATGGAGGGGCATGCCTTTGCTGTTGAATTTTGCATACATTAAACCTTTTTAAATAACTGTGTGAAGATGAACCCATTTCTGTCTTTTAAGAATTACTTCAGAGAATGATAGCTGATTTGCTTTGAAGACCACACATGGATACTGGTCACTGAGACGTAACTTCTTCAAAAGCAATCTTTATCTATCCCTTAGAAAAAATTCCATTACACAGTGGACTAAAGTGATGGGGAATCAAAAGATGCATAGAATTATATACATTGCCTTCATCTTATGAATGTGTAGAGTTTTCAGATAGGGTCCCCAATTCCTTAGAAAATGGTAAGAGGAGAGATAGTAATGTTAATATACTCTCTGTCTGTTGTGTCCATGAGGCTTTCCACACTACACTCTTATAGTACTACTATTCCACTTTCAACATCCTGTGGAATTCTGGAGTTTGTAGTTTACTGAGGCCAAAGAGTTCTCTGGATGAGAAATTCTAAATGCCCTTCCCTAAACTGGCTGGTCAGGCTGGCTCCATCCCTCCAAACTTCTAGCAGACAGACAAAAGTAGATTTTTCATTATGGCCTCTGGTTCCTAAAACCCAGGGCTGCTAATAATAATAATAATAATAATAATAATAATAATAATAATAATAATAGACATTTTTGTCTTAAAAGAATATTTTTACTTGCTTTTCAGGGAAAGCCTGGTGATCTGGAAACCAGGCTAAAGTGATAAACTTTTAATCATCATCACTACCACCACCATCATCATCATAGTAGTAGTACTAAGCTTTTGCTGCTGCTGCTGCTGCTGCTATGGTTATTATATGTGGGATCTAGTTTAGTCATTTGTTATTTAAACAAAGAGCTTCTAATGAGAAAAGATAGTCTTGAGCCATTAGAATTTTAAAGAACTTGGCAGTGCTGGAACAGTCTATTGAGCAAGGCTAGGTTGGCTTACTCTTGTCTTTACTCTGAATGGTAAGTAGCAACAGCAATTCCAGCAGCCACAACTCCTCCTCCTCCCAGTCCTCACTGGGTTGCAGAAAGGGTTTTTTTTTAAAAAAAAAAAATGAGATGGGTGCTTATTTATCTCTGTGTGTGTATTTTTAAGCTGTGCTTTTTTTTTTAATTCATTGCATGTTTGTATTGTTTTTATATTATTTTATTCTAAACTTCCTTGGATCCTCTTTTGGGGGAAAGAGGCAGGATATTAATGAATGAAAGAATCAATCAATCAATCGGCTCAGAAAAAAAATACAAGTTAGCAAAGCAGCTGGAAAACAGAACATGTTCCTGATAACAAGCTCTGGTGAATGGTCTTGATGTCATTATTTGACCAAACTAAAAGCTCTTTAAAGATAGTCACACATACAGTCAACTGCAAGAACCATTTCCTGAAATAATTAAGAGAATCCAGATATGCATCCTCTTATGCAGGTAAATGTAGTCCTGCCTATGGCTTTCTTCTTTTCATGTATGTGCATGTGTCTTCAGGTCATCAGTCAGCTTTTGGAAACTGAATGGATTTCATAGGACTTTCTTAAGCAAGGAATATTTAAATGTGGTTTTGCCGGTTTCTTCCTCTGATATTTTTGGTGGTCTCCCATCCAAGTACTAACCAGGGCTTATACTGCTTAGCTTACAAGTTTCAGATGGGATTTCATGCCATTAGGATTTTAGGCCCCTTGGCATATAATAGCAAATTTGGAGTCAGGAGAATTTCTAACCTGTGAACATAAGATCTCAAGGAGATTTGGAACTCCTATTCAGAGATGGCTGGTCATACTGACTAGAGCACCTGTGTCTTATTTAGTTTAAACTTCAATTTGCTTTCTTCCATTGACTCCATTATCCATTTCAGCCAATGATTCCAGACATTGACAGAATCCCTGGGATATGATAGAGAAGAGCAATAGAGTTTGGCAAGCATTCCAAAACTGCATCAATTACTATTGCATTAATTGTAGTGTCCATGTCAGAATGAATTGTAGTAATTTGCAAAATATTCACACTGGTCACAGAGAGCCATTGTGTGGTCTTCCTACCTTCCTTATGGTCTAAGATGTAATGGCCTTCTGAGAACATGGAAGAATTTTGCTGGACTACTTTATAGATGCAGTGATGATAGAACAATACTGTCTCTTTGCTACTACCACTGCAACAAAATGGACCCCAATGTGCCCAAGACAGAAATGTTTCAGATAGGCAAATTATTTCACTGGTTGGTCTAAACATGACATTTTCATTCACTAGACCATGTTTCTGTCTTCTTTGGTTTATCCTGTATTCCCTGCAACTTTTTTCATCTGATACATAAAAGTCAAAGTTTGTCTGTGTTAGGTGAAGACCTCATATGATTGGCTGCCTAAGAAGATTCTATGGAATCCTGGGGTTTCCATTTTAGAGAGGGGTCTTTAGAATTTTCAGCCAGAGAGCTCTTGGGCCTCAGTCAACTGTGTCTGTCTTGAATAGGCCGGTTGCTATAGAGACGAGGCTTAGCAGCAAGGAAGTGGACAGTGTATTCCCTCAGGAACCCAACCTGTGTATGTTAATAACTCTGAATACAGATTGGATTAGGGACTCGGGAAAAGTTACAGGTACCAGACAAGACAGTTTGGAGGATTAGGATGTCAAATCTGTCTAACAAGTATTACCTATGAGAAAATAATATCCCAGGCAACACCGGGTATATATGTTAGTTTTCCATAAAAGACAAATATGGGAGATTTTGATTACTGCACAAGAATCCTACATGGCATTTGACTCTGAGAGCACCTGTGCTGAGCTGCTTTCATCAGTCTCCCAGGGACTAATCTTCTTTGGAATGTCCAACCACCAGTCTACAGTTATGCTACATCAGCACCCATCTCTCATTTCAAGGAACATTGCCCATTTCAGGTTCATGCAGAAGTCCAATCTCCCATATAGTCAGTCTGTCTCTGCCTGAAGTGTAAAGTGCCTTTGCCTAGGCAAAGATCAACAGGCTAAACTGCAAATCCCAAAGAGGTTGAGATGAGAACACACTGCCAGATAAAGAAACTTTAAAGTCTTCCTGTTGGGCCATGGTGAATGATGGGGGAGTCTTTGATACAGTATTCTATCATCACCCATAATTTTAAGTTAGTCTACTCTGAGTTCCCTGTTCATGAGAAGACATTTATACTATGTCGTTCAAGTTGCCTTAATGCCCTGGTAGAATAATACCTAACACTTAAATCTTTGGCTGTTTGACTTCTGTCCTTAGAAGACCTGGCCAACATGAAAAATAGAGTAAACCTATGGATTTTAACCAGGTTCAGAAGCACTTCCTTCATAAATATAAAATTGGATTGGGCACGTCAAAAGACCTCTTTTATGCAACATCCGTAGTCATTTTTCCATCTGTTTATGAAGAAGTGGATTTCAAACCCAGGTGACAAAGGTATAGTGTGTATAGTATATTAGATTCTGTAAGACACAACATTACTGAAAAAATGCATGTGCTCCTTTGGGCACTGACTAAGTCTTACTTGAAGCTTTCTTTCATTAGACAAAAGCATAACAGAACAAATCCAAATTCAGCAGAGGGCAACTCCTATTGTATTTGTTACAAAATAAAAATGACTTAAGTAACCGAGTCGTACATTGTTATCCCATGAAAGGGAGGAAAGAGATAATAGAACTGCTAGTGGAAACATTTTTAAATGTATGGAGACCGTATGTTTGTTTGTTTGCTTTTAATAGCCAGTAAGTGAGGAAATAGTAATAGGATTAGGAGCTTTAGCAAATAGATTAAATGCTAGAGAAAAGTATCTTGCTTGGAAGTAAATGTAATTCTTGCCTTTGGTTATTTTTTTCCACCTTTTTAAGAACCTTTAACTAAGAATATACCCCTACTGATTCTCATTTTTCCACTCTTAAATCAATTCCATTACATTTTTGATTCATGATTATTTTAATGTACCATGCTCTCTGCATAACATATTCTTACTTTCTTTTCCTGGCAGTCTTGTTCCAGAGACTTCAGTAGCCTTGATCTCTACCATTTGATTTTGATGGCACGGTTTTTGTTTCTTACCAGTGTTTTACACAGCCAGGAAAGTCACTAAGCAAAATTATCATTTCTGTATAAAAGACATAATTACTTACTTATTTAGTTTGTTTATATATCCTCTTTACGCAACATAGGGGAAGAGAATAGATGGGGAATGGAAGTCTGAGTAAATCCAAGAGATTTTGACTGCAATGTCATGCAAACTCTTCACAGAGGGCTGTCATGTGGTCTTCATTCTCTTCTCTTTTCTGGGGCAGAGTGTAACTGCCCCTACCACAAGAGCCAGCTCTGTCAGATGACCTTGTGCAGATGCAGTGGTGTCAGAGACATGTGGTTTCTTTGCTTCCACTCTCACAACATCATAGATTTTCCAGTGGGTTCTAATGCATGTTTGTTGGTACCATTTCAAATTTTCTTCCATTGACACTCTAGTCTCTACCTCATTTGTTTCATTACTTCTAGCTCTCTAACAAACAAGTAAACTCTCTATTAAACTAGTAAACCAGGTTCCACTTTGCAGGAGTGGGTACTCAGAAGTGATCATACCCACCATACTGGCCAATTCCCTGCTCCAGCGATCAGCCAGAATTTCAGCAGAGTCATCTGCCAAGGCAACATGCCAAATCAACTCTCTTAAAAGCCTTGTCAGAAAATAAGCTGGACCATTTTCTGATGTTATGGGATTTGGTTATGTTAATTCCACGGTGATCAAACCAAGAGATGGGCTTCGTATCTTTCATAGCAATGTAGTTCTTCACTAATTTTCTTCTTGGAGGAAGTAATAAGTAATTTTTTAAATTTTATTTTTCTTTTAGTGATTATTTGCTGTGTTGCACAAAATCCACATATTGCTGTTCTGTGCGAAAAAGAGCATTTTTGGGCCCGAAGTATCATTTACTATGTAAGAAATATTTTCTGCATGGAAAATAATACTTCTGTTAAGAAATGTTATTTTCTGCACAGGAATAATTCTTTTTTTGTAATATATGAATATCTGTGTGTTTGTGTGGGTGCATGCACATATATATGTGTGTGAAGCGTGTGTATATGCTCCTTCTGTGAAAAACCAGTATTTTGTGTAGTAGGTCCCAAATTGTGAAGACTCTTGTCAGTGCACAATTCTTCTTGTCAGTATTTCTGAACACTTGAGAAACATTTTTTTTATCATTTTTTAATATTTTAAAATATTCTTGTCATCCTAAACCTCTAGTTATCACATATGATTTAAGATCCATCTGTTTTCCACTTCCATTGGTCTCATCAATGCCTCATAGATACATGTACTATTGAGCTGTGTAAGAAAAGTGCATTCTATTTCTCACATTATTTTTACTTGCCCCTCGTCACAGGAGCTTAGAGTGGCTAACAACTTGCATACCTCATCACAACTGCAAAACTACATATAAGAAATATGTAATATATAGAAATATCTAATAAAACCAACAATTCAGAGAGGTAGTAAACAAACCTTTGAATATGTTTTTGTGTTTATATGTACGTCTGTATTTAACTGATTGATATGTTATTCACCATTTACATGAAACTGTTAGGGCGGTCAACTGGGGATTTGGGTTGCGGTGTTGTAAATGCAAATAATATTCAGCTCTATGTTTTCATTCCATATAGGAAGGTTGTTAGTGTTTTCAATAGCATCTGGGATTTCAAACTACAGTAGCCCCTCCGCATTTGCAGGAGTTACGTGCACAGAACCCTCATGAAAGTGGAAAAATCATGAATAACTCCCACCCCTGGCAATTCCCCTCCAGAGCTCCTCCTCTCATTCTCTTGCCTCTGGCCCCAGCATTGGGGGAAAGGGGAGAAAAAAGACACAATAAAGGGCTTACCAGTACTTTCCCCTCAAAGGGAAAAGAGCACATTCCTTCCTTTCTAGTTACTTCTAGTGGCCATCTTGACAAGGGTGGGGTAGGAGCCAAGAGAGCACCTGACCAATCAGCAGCCATTACACAGAATAAAGTGGAACCATAGGGGAGAGAGGACAGGCCTCCAGTAATTGGTGAGGGCTTTGTCTCCCCCTGAAAAAAAGTCCATTTTAAACACAAGCCTGGGGTGAGGAATGCAGGGAATTGGAGGGAGGGGAAGCAAACATCTGCCTCACAAACAATCAAATTTGCAAAGGTCAAACACAAAAATGTAAATGGAGGACTGTAATCCAAACAAGGCAGAGGTGGTTCTGGTCAGTGAAATTTCTCAGCCAGCAGTAGGATTTTAACCTCTGTTTGGTGAAGATTTGCAATTAAAAGTATGGGATATACTTCCCTTTTTAAAGCCTAAGTCTGGTGATGAACTCAGTTGTACTTGTGGTATTCAGGTGATCACAGCCAGCTGTCCCTTTGTTAAGCTAGGCTTAATACCAGCTATGCCCATTCCTGGCAAAAGAGCTCAGCACAGTTGGGAAGGAAACATTTTATTGTGGCATTTAGATCCAGACAAGTATAGCTCATGCTGTTACTACAGCTACTAGGAGGAGAAGAAATCGGTGCTAAAAATCATGCTTGGGGATGTTTATTAAAATGTATTTCTTCATATCTGTGCATCTCTTCTTCAGATTTTTATTTGACACAGCTAATCAAGATTGCTGTTAAAGTAAAACAAACAGTATTCTAAATAATGAATTAATTTGTTCTGATCCTTCTCTGGTGCAGTTACTAGAAGTTGTGCTTCCTTATGGCAAAATGGAGATACAGCTGATGGAGAAGACAAAGTACCATGACAAACTTGGGGCATCAGCCTTACAGGAAGTAGAAGCCAATGCTGCTTCTAAGATCACTAAGTCTAAAACATATGTGAGTTATGTCTGCTTCACAGGTATCCTAAGGATCTCCTTGAGAATCTGTTTAGAACTTCCTGTTTTCTAGAAAAAACTATGAACTGTCCCCATATTTCATTAAATAAAGTTCTATCATCCTATTAATCATTAAGTACAAGTTGATGCCCCATTTTATGGAGGAAAAATGATTATGCCAATTGGTTGTTTTTATCTGCTGAATGTGAAAATGTGAGGAATTTTACATTCCGGCAGTAACTGAAGATTTGTCATTAAATGTCCAGAAAATTAAAACTTCAAAGTGAATTGAACTGTTTGTAAAATGTTTGTGTCTGACGGTCCACTAGAATGGAAAGATCAAACCATCCCTCGTTTGTTGACCAACTGAAAAGCTACTAAATAGTCCCTAAACATTAAAGACCTTTATGAGCCATGGTGTAATTTCAGAAATACAGAAAATATAATTTCATAATTAAAATATTGATTTGTTTGTAATAAGTTATTAGATGGGACCATGATATGCAGGAGGCAGTAGTCTGTGTTACAAGGATTGTGTCCACCATTGTGTGAAGAGACTTGCAGTTGCACAGCAAGATCCTCCTGTCTTGTATTTCCCCTTGTAATTAACAAATTGTGAGTCCAGAAAGGACTGGAAGGGAAGGGAGAATTGTCTTGGCATTTTTCCAGTGATATCAGATAACTGGATAGAATCTTCACTTTCTACTGGGCTCCCAAAATGTAATTCTAGCCCTGCCTGGAAATTTCAAGACCTTGGTTACCTCACTTCAGGATTATGGCAATGTGGTCTATGTTTCAAGAAACTTCAATTGGATTAGAATGTAGCTGCAGGCTGCGAATTTTGGTTGCTTGTGGGAAGTATGAAGCTTCCCTGCTGAAATAAGTACACTGACTCCTGACTTTCTGGGGCCACTTCAGAGTGTTAGTGGTGACCTATACAGTCCTTTAAAAATTAGCACCAGGCTATATGTAGGACTGCCTTCTCTCAGACAAACCTGAGCAATAACAGTGATAATTCCTAGACACCCTTTTATATGTTCCAGTCCGTTTACGTGCTACCCTGTTATAATGCTATTATTCCGCTTTCAACATCCTGTGGAATTCTGGGGCTCGTAGTTTACTGAGGCCAAAGATTTTTCTGGCTGGGAATTCTAAATGTCCCTCCCTAAACTACAAACCCCAGGATTCCACATGTTGTTGAAAATGGAATAATAGCACTATAACAGTATAGTGCGGAAGTAGCCCCAGATATCCTATCCTTCAGGATCTTTTGGGACCTGGGGGGAAAAAATTCTTCCTGCCTCCAACCTTGAGCTGTTTCTCCAAAAGGTGGAGATCTTTTCTTTAGCACAGGGTGCTGGGCTACATGCTGTTGTTGTATCTTGTCATATGGTGCTAATGGAAGCTGGCAGTGCTTGGTTTTGTATTGCTGTCCTGGTGTTTTATGCTATACAGTTTACATTTCTGTTATTCTTTTTTTAAATATTGCTCTTAGCTGCCTTGCATGATTTTTTTTAATATTAGATCTAAAATATTTAAATAAATAAAACAATCAAGAAGTAGGCATAATGAATTGTAGAATTCTGCAACTTTAGACATGTATATGATATACTGCTCGAAATGGATGACAGTGTGGCAAACATGGTCATTAAGAGAAAGAGTTAAGTGAATTACTTGGTATCTATTCCATTCTGTCCACTTTGTGTCCTTGTTTACTCAGCACTGTAGTTGAACCCATAGATTGTCATGCTCCATTTCCTTCCTCTCTTGTCTTTTAATTGCTGGGTGAATAGATTCCTCTGTGTGTAGTTCTGAAATAAAATTTGTTTTTTATAGTTTGAGAACCTTTCAGTGAAAATGTGCTAGAATATGCATGGTGTTTTACTGCGTTGTTTAGTGTTTTATTGCTGTTAAATGAACATTTACAAACAAGGGAAGAATATTGATTACCAATACAACAAGGCACCTTTGCACATTCATGAAGATTGAGCATTTGATGTTAGCAAATTAGAGATTTGGATCAAGCCCAAACTCATACTGCATTTTCTTTATGTCTCCTTGGTTTTGATTCCACTGTATAACACTTTTCGACAAAGAAAAAAGACAATGAGAATTTCGACTGACTATTTATGTAGGTAGCCCATTTCAGCTGGGGAAACTAAACACACACACACACACACACACACACACACACGAGTTGATACTCAATAGAAAAAAATGAAAAGAGAGGAAAGGATTAATATTTATTTTGCAGGAGAGTATAAGCCCACATTAAAATCTAATTCAGAGTTTCTAACTACATGTAGAAGAAAAGGGAAAAACATGATTCTGCCATGTAGGCATGATGTGTCTGCACATTGGCATTTACATGTGCAGCTCATCATGCTATCAAAGTAAAAGTGTGTGTGTACATCTGAATACATTACCTCCTGTTTCATCCACTACTAAATAGTTTTCATAGGGCTGTGCCAAAATATGCTTTCTCATTTCACAGAAATTCTCCTGTGAATGAAGCTTCTGCTGCTCTACTTCATCCTTAGAACAGTTTAGAACTCATTTAGCTTTTTTCTAAATCATAGCTTATGCTTGAGAGGTTTCTGTTTGTATTTTCTGTTACAATTGTCATGTAATGACATCTTCACCTGGGTTTTAATGGAAACATAGGTGTCCAGGAAAGCTACAGGCCACTGGATAGCCAGTTTTACAATGAAAGTAGGGATGTGTGGGAAGTTGTTTTTATTCCTTATTGTTAGTTGTTGTGTGCCTTCAAGTTATTTCTGATTTATGTTGACCCTAAGGTGAAATTAGCATTGGATTTTCTGGATGTGAGAATATGTCACCTGGTGAGTTTCCATGGCCGGGTGGGAAATTGCATCCTTGTCTCCTGGGTTGTAATCCAGTGTTCAAACCACTATAGCACACTGGCTCTCTTTTGTTCCTCCACCCCTCAATTTATGAAAATTTGTAAAATCCCAATATGGGAGAAAAATGCTCCATAGCTACCTGTTAACTATGGTATGCTCAATAGCCACACAATTCACGTGCAAGTAATCCAGTACAATGTCTTCTTTGATTTCTTTATCCAAAAGTAGTCTACACAAACAACATTCAATGGCATTGGTAAAAAAAAAGAAGTGGGATTTATTTATTTATTGCGATACCACTACTGAAAAAGCTAGGGGTTTTTTTTTTCAAAAAAAAAAAAACAAGAACAAAACAAAAACAAAAAAACAAAGATTGATGTATTTATCATGACCTGTCCACTATTGTGAGGGTTCAGGATGTGGAACTCTTGTGAAAGTGAAAAAAAAGTGAATTAAGTTCTGCTGCAGTCACCCTCCCATTCCCTTCTGTGGCTCCCCCTTCCATTCCCTTATTTTTGCCCTGGTGTGTGAGCCTTCCTTGTCCACACTGGGTCCAAAGGCAAAGGAATGGAGGAGAGTTCCAGAGAGGAGAAGAAAGGCACATAAATGCCTCCCCACCATTCTTTTGCCTTATGCCTCTGTGAACATTTTAATCACCAGGGCCAAAGGCAAGGAAATAGAAGGCAGGAGCTCCTGAAGGGAGAAGGGAGTCTGCATGCCTTCCCCTCTATTCTCTTGCCTATTACTTGTGTGCACTTGCCTTCCTTCTCTATGGTTGTCAATTGGGGGGGGCACGTGTGCCACATAAAAATAATCAAATTTGAAAATATGGAGGGAGGACTATAGAATTAATATTATTAGTTTTCCATGGAAAATTAAAGAAAAATAACATTGTAAAGAGAAAGTGAGCAGAAACAAACATAAAACATAGGCATATTGCACATTTTGTGTGTTGGGTGTTAATCTATGAATTATGAACATCTAAACTAATGGCCTTTCCCTGTCTTTATTTTTGAATGCTCTTACTAATGAAACAAACCACATCTTTACACTTTTTAAACTATACATTCTTACGTGCTGAAAATAGGTCAGTCAATATGATTTTTTTGATAGTATGCTTTTTGTTCACCATGCCATCCAAAGGAGGTGGTTCACAAAGAAAAGGATTCTTAATGTCAAAACCCTATACATTTCTGCTCAGAATTTATTTGAATTTTCCTCACTTTATAACAGCATTGTCCAATGGGTTTTGTACCTAACTGCCCTTCTTTGTAATGAGTTACTTAAGAGGGTTGTAACACAAATGGACACTAATAAACTGTGGTATTAACAAAGGTTAGCTTCAGCCAAGAGGAATTATTAAAGAAATCTCCCATAAGAATAGTGTCTTTAATCAGCAAACATGGAAAGTCAATTTTTCAAAATCTTTTTTCAGGAGGTATACTTCTCATTCTCAATCTGGCCACCAAAATAGAAAATAATCTTTCACGATTTTTAGGAAATTATTTTGCAGGCCTGTGTTATCTTATTATCCTTAGAACAGCTTAAAAAGAGAAGAGCTTCATAACCCCCACAGTCAAATTAGTGAAAGCTAACTAGAGTTTGTTGATAGGATTCTACCACTGTGAAATAATTTATCTTCTATTTAAGATGCACTGTTCATTTGGCAATCAAATAAATTAAACTCTATCATAGCACTATTTGGATATTCCCCTCACTTATTTACAATTACATGGGGTGGAGGAGGAGAGAAGCACTAGCTGGCCTTGGTTTCCACTTCATATTCTTGTCACTTCAGTGTATCTTCTACACCTTGGAAGATAAAAGTCTTCCTGACCTAGGCCCTTTTCGCACACAGTTTTTTTGCGCGAGGGCCCCTTGAGCCAGTCTGTACGATGCACTCCCATTCACACGACGCTCAGGAGCCTAAAGTGGGACGTGCACACATTTTCTTATTTTCGGCTCTAAGCCAAAAATACTGTGCGGTCGCGCAATGCTCGCGGGACCTTCGCACACTTACCTGCGTGCGGTGCGCCGAACAAGCCGGCCCGGTTGCACTTCCTCCCCCCAGCGCAGCCTACAGCTCCCAGACTGTGCTGCGGAAGGAAGGGGCGGGGTGCTAGTGCGACGGTCGCGCTACCAGGAAGCGACCTGCGGGATGAAGGAGTGGGGAAGCGGCAGCATTCCAGATGAGGCTTTTCACGTGAGACGCCCCCCACAGCCGTGCAAACGGGTAACGTGCGAAAAGGGCCCTAGAACTTTTAGTGGTTTAGAACAATGTCCTCACTTCTGATGCCCCCCTCGTGGAGACATGAGGAAGAGAATGGGGCCATATGAATGAGAAGCAATAGAGGGAACAGAGATAAGAAATATTACTCCATTCTGACTATACCTGAATGTGAGGGATTGCCTGAATTAAGTTTTTCTCTTCAGCCTGTTGTAAGCTATTTTTATGGACATCAGCACATGTTATAGACAGTTCTGAAAGTACCTGAATTAAATTTATCTAGCTAAAATTAATTGTTGCTGCATAGATCCCAAAATTTTGAAGCTATCACACATTCTTTCTATGACAGATTTTCTTCCCTTTCTTTTTCTTTTCCTCCTCCTCCTCCTCCTTTTTTTTTTTAAAAAAGATACTTTGTCTTTGCAATAACTTCCTGTCTCTGATTGCCTGTCCTGTTTAATGACATAAGAATCTATGTAGCACTTGGAATGAGAAACACAATTTTAGAAGGCCTTTGTAGTGGAATTAATCTACTGGAAGGATATCTGACAAAAAAAAACAAGAGAGAAAGTTGATGTATAATACCTGATCAATATGATGTCCCTTGTGCTGTTATCTTTATTTTAAACATTATTTTGTTTGTATTTTATTATTTCTGAGTGGCTGATTGAAAATTCTGTCTTACATCTCAACCAAAATGACTGATGAGACCGTCAGCTTCCCTGAATACCTTAAGCCTCTTCATTAAGGAAGAGTTCTTAGATTCTTTTGGATGAACTATTTTGTAGTAGATAATTAATAGACTGGAGAAGCCTAGCTCTAAATGCTTGCTCAGTCAAAAAGTGTGTTAGGTGTCTTTGTTGTAAATTGTCATCTGTCAGCCCAACATCTCAGAGAAGTGATGTGTTGCTTTGAAGAAAAAAGGTGGCCCATGTGTATTTCCTTGTGCTGTGTGACAGAATAGCAGGATACAAAAGCAATACATAAATGAGACAGCACATAGATGTCTTGAGAATTACATTTGCCTCTCATATGTAGAGTTATAATTTTAGTCACATTCTACATCCTCAGATAAAATTTGGAAAATAAAATGTATAGTTATAACCATTATTCTTCTGTAACCTTCACTCCAATAGTTAACTGAGGCCCTTTCCGCACCTGCCTATTAAAATGGTGCAGAGCGACCTCCGACGGAGGTCTTCTGCACTGTGGAGTGGACTGGGGCGGACTACTTTTCGTAGTTCCGCACCTCAGTCTGCTCCGGAGTGACTGGAACTGGTCACCCAGCGTGCTTTTTAAAAGCCTCTTTTAAGAGGTTTTTAAAAAGCACGGAGTGTGCAACCCCATGTCGCTCTGTCGCTGTGCTCCGGTGCAGATTTGCAGGCGCGCACTAGTGCGTGCCTGCAGATCTACCGGGGGCGAGCTTTAGTCTGCCGAGCTTCTCTGGTTGGTGGATAGTCTCCACCAACCGGAAGCTGCCGTTTTGGATGCCGGAGCAGTGCGGAGCGATGAGCTCGCACTGCTCCTCGTCCCGACGGACGTGCCTGGATGCTGAAGAAGTCCGGTGAGTCCCGTTTTTGTGCGGTTCCTTTCCCATGTGCAGAAAGGGCCTGAGATATCAATAAGCTGTTTTCTCTTTGAAATCACTAACTGCATTATTGCCAGCTGTTTGGACAGGGTCTAGAGACTGTCTTTAAGTTTCTTATGTGAAAGAGTGAGTTTAAGATAAAGAAAAAGCCATGTTTTGCGACTTGGCCAGTAGAAGAGAAACACCATTTGAATTCTTTGCAATTGACCTATAGTGTCATCATGAATTGTCAGGGCAGCTGCTTTTACTGTGAGTCTGATATTTTGTAGTTGGCTTTGTCTGCTTATACATCTGCTTGCTTTATGCTTGTGGCCATCTCTGCACATTACCTGAACCCTCAACTCAATGTTCATGCTTAGTAGTACTAAGAGCTGGATTAGGGTTCCACTTGAGTTGGATGGAACAGCAGTCTCTTTGAAATAATAGATTCATAAATGGGGTTCCTTCCAGATGGACTCAGAGATTCAAGTGTTAGTAATGGTCAAGTCTATAATATTTGTGCACTAACAACACTAGTCCTGCAGAATGCAGATCTGGTAAGGCTTACACATGCCTTACTTATATTATGCCTGGATTACTTAAACCTATTTTTACAGGTGGCTACTCTTCAATAGTATTGAGCAACTACTGTTTAGCCAAAAATAAAGTGATACACATGTTAATAGGAGGATGTGTCCCCTGGTTTAAACAGCTGCACTGGCCTCCACTTTGTGGCCAGGTACAATTCCAGATGCTGGTACCTAAATACTGCATGGTTTGTGACAAAGATTGTTGAAGGACCACTGTCTTTTGTTCATCTGTCATGTTTGCAACCACATAAAAATATCCTAGTTCTCCATGTTATTTGTGAAAAAAAGAACTACCTCAGTTGCCTTACCAGAATCTACATTCAAAGTGAGCTCCGTCTCAAAATGGATATGAACAAATTTATCACAGTGTGTTTACTTCTCAGGACTCCCACTTAGTACTCTGGGGTCTAAAACATACCGAAGACCTCTACTGTGGATGAAATGGACACAGCAAAGAAGAACACCTTTGCTGCTCTAACTGCCATAGAGCAGTCATAACTGTTGTTCAGTGATATTTTTCCTGGGTCTTTCTCTATCTTCACTCTGAACATTACCTGTTCTTCTAATTTCCTCAGATAGTCAAGGGAGAGTACTTAAGAATCATTCTATCAACTGTGTCTGGAGGTCAGTTGGACTTACCAATTTCAAAATAACTTACCCAGGACATCTACCTGAAACCTAATGAATGAACTAACTCAAGAAATATGATTGATACCTGATTGGGTGAAGAAGAGGGAATGGGCTTTGCCCAGTTGATTTTTCATACTATTGCATGTGAACATCTCTTGGGCACAAGAAAGCAAAGCAGATTCCCTCATCTTCACCCCATCAGTCAGTTGTCCTGGGTCAGCTTGTTCATCCAGGATCAAATCCATTCAAATATCCAGGAATCTGTGTGCGTTTTTTTTAATGGTACGCAAGAATGTTCTATCTTTGTTTGTTGTACTATCAAACTTGAGTTGTGCATCGTTAAGAATACTTTCCACCATGCCATACAGGATATTCCTGATTAGCATCTGATTAGCATGCTTATAGCTGAGCTGAAACAGTCATTCTAGTTTTGTTTTTACTTCCCTTGTTGGAGGTTTCCAAAACTTGGTATAAAAGAATTGTGGTTTCTCTTGGCTCTTGCCTGATCAGGTTTTGTGAAGCTTACAAAGCCAAGTGAATTACAGCTTAGTTACAGATCATAGAGTTTAATGCCCTGCTAAATACAAGAAATCCAGAGCTACAGCCCATTGAACAGATTGCTAAATAAACCCCACTTCTAGTGAAGAAAAGGTCACCACCTGATATGTAAAGTTCCACTGTAAAATTGCTCTTCAGCTACCCTAGCAGAATCCCTAATTCTAATCAGCCCTGTCTATAATAGGAGCGTAGAAGAATATACAAAGTGATTCTGTCTGAACTTAAGCTCAGTTAGTGAGCACATGCCCAGAATAGGTAAGGCAACCTATACATTGCATTTGATTCATTCATCAATTCATTGAAGATCTCACCTTTTCTCCCAGAACCTGATCGTCTAGATCCCAGTCTCTGTTGATTCCAAGTTATGTATCCATACAGGTGTGCCATTGTGAACTTAATGAGCCACTGAATAATTTCAAATTTATGTTCCTAAATATAGCAGATCTTCTCACACTTATTGATGCCAAATTTCCATTTTTTCTTCACTTTTAAGATAATAGAAATAAGTTTGAAATCAACCCAGCTCTAATAAAGACATTATTTCTCCACTTCTCTCCATTTTTAATGGGTGATAGACATAACTTTCTTCCAACTCATTACAAGCAAGAGACAAACTAGATATATGACTAGAAAGGATGCCAGCAGCACTTTATGATTTCATTATCCCTAATTGTACTTACAGGTAGAGACCTGCAAATAAAAATTAGTTGATTAGTTCAGATTGATTCAGGCCATTTCTGCACTAGACTGTTATAGTGCTATTATTCTGCTTTCAACATACTGTGGAATCCTGGGGTTTGCAGTTTAGGAAGGGGCCTTTAGAATTCTCAGCCAGAGAGCTCTTTGTAAACTATAAACCCCAGAATTCCACAGGATGTTGAAAGTGGAATAATAGCACTAAAAAAGTGTTGGGTAGAAGTAGCCTTAGTCTACCACAAACATACTGTCTCTTTAAACTCAATACACTACTTTCTACCAGCCTTCAAAGACTGTATCTTTGTCATTTCTATATGACCACAAGACATAGCTTCTATGTCTTTTGTGAGATATTTCCAACCTTCATTTTCCATTGTGTGTATTTTCCTCAGCTTATTCATTCATTAATTTGTTCTTTTTTTCCTTTTTTTTCCTTTTTTCTTTTTGCCTTCTGACTTTGTATCCTGTTCATTCAGTTCAGTAATGAGGCATGATCCCACTTTTCTGTCAACAGTAAGTAATCTTTCTGTCTCCATTTGGACTTTTCTCCAGTGCATTCCTTCTTGGCTCAGAATACATTTCAAAGATACCTAGCATTGTTATCGGAGAATTCAGCAGAACTCAAGATCTCACGACATTTTCTTCTTTTATTTTATATATTGAGTTTTGGAAACATTCCAGCCTACCATTTAGTCTAATAAGGACTCTCAAAAAAACAAAGCAGACACAGTCTTACCTTACTACCTATCAAAATGCTATAGTTTTGTTTTTAAAAACATCACACAGGGAATTCAAGTTTTAACCAAAGGAGCAGTACAAACAAGAATATATCTGATGATGTGTGCTCTATTTCTCAGCTTTTTTGGCAAAATCATACACAAATTGAATTATCACCTTAAGGCAGGGTCTTTTTCTTTTGTAGAGAAGCATTGGAGAGTAGTGGACTTATCTTGCAGCTTAGAGGATTTATCATTGCTTATCTACTTCTATTTTTCAAAAGAATATAGCAATCATATTTAATATACAGCTTTCTTCTTCCTTCCAAAATTTTGACCACTCAGAGTCTGTGAAGTATTGAAGTCAAGGAGATAATAAAAAAAGTAAATAGGAAAGGAACTGAATGCTTCCAGGTTTTCAAGAAGACTTATTCAGGTTCATTCACATCTTCACCATCAAGGCCCTTTTCGCACACATTTTTTTTGCGCGAGCGCCCCTTGAGTGTCGCATGAATGGGACCATCGGTCCGTACGACACACTCCCACTCCCGTGACGCTCAGGAGGCTACAGCGGGGCACATGCACATTTTCTTATTTTCGGCTCTAAGCTGAAAATACAGCGTGGTCGCGCAATGCTCGTGGCACCCTTGCACATTTACCTGCGTGCAGTGTGTTGGAGAGCTGGGGTGGTCTCGCTTCCTTCCCCCAGTGCAGCCTACAGCTCCCAGACTGTGCTGCGGAAGGAAGGGGCGGGGCACTAGCGCAATGGTCGCGCTACTGGAAACCCAGCTGCGGTAGAATGGAGGGGCGATGTGAGTGCCTCACACAAGAGGCTGCTTGCGCGAACGGCACCCCCCACCTCCGCAAGCAGGTAATGTGCAAAAAAGGGACAAGTTCTGAGTCTATTGCTTAGCTTTCACACAGACTGTAGACCTGCTTTCTCTTTCCCTGCCACCACCTCCCCCCATGTAGGAATGTACATATTTATCAAGTCCACATCTATATAATGATGTCTTCCTGATTAGTCATTATGTCTGTGTTTGATTCCATCAAAAATAGAGGGTGACCAGTATGCTGAAAGGTCTGAAAGCAAAGCCTTATGAGGAATGGTTTATGCAGTTGGCTATGTTTAGCTCAGAAAAGAGAGGTTTTACAGGTGATATGACAATCATCTTTTAAATATTAAAAGATGTCCTGCAAAAGATGGAGCAGACTTGTGTTCTATTGCTCAAGAAACTAGGATATGAACCAGTGAATTCAAATTACAGGAGAAAAGATTCCATCTAAGTATTAGGAGGAACTTCTTGATGGTAACATTGATGGGCATTGGTAGACTGCTTTGAAGGTTGATGAATTCTCCTCCTTTGAGATCTTACAGCAGAGATTGAATGGCCATATTTCAGCAGTGTTTTAAATGTATAGTCCTGCATAGGGGATTCTATCCAACTCTGTGGCCTTTTCCACAGGATGTTGTCATCCCACACTGAGGACAGGAGGAGGATGGGACTTGGATGACGCTTATGCATGACGTTGCCCAGGTCCCGACCTTCTCATATACCCAGGCATTGTGATTGCACTGCAAATCAGTGATGGGTTTTCCCCATCAATGACAAAGATTGTGCAGCCTTTCCACCACCTGCCCACACTTCCCTGGTTGGCAGAGGTCCTGGAAGTTCAATGGCTGCACTTCCTGCCCCAGCACAGCCTGGGACAGTACCCAGCTGCACTGTGGCAGGAAGAGGCAGCACCATCATGCTTCCTCCATTCAAGGAGGTAGCTAGTGCAGAGGGGAGCACTCCTGTTGCACTCTCCTCCCAGCAGAGACAATGCTGGGACCAGCACTGGATGTCTCCAGAACAAAGTAGGCTACAGAAAGGGCCTTAGATTCTTATAGGATTGTTTTTTTCTTTTTTTAAATAGGACAAGTTTTTTCAAAGTATGTGCACATTTTAAATTATACACGTTGCTTACATTCATTCCCTCAACTGACTAAAGTAACATTAAGCAGAAGTTCATGTGTGTTTGAAATGTGCATTTTTCCCTTCTCACATGTGCACAGTTTGGGGGAAACACTTTATGTCCACTCTATGGGCAATCTGAGATAAGTACAGCAGGACAAGATTGTCAATCCTAAATGAGATTTTTTACATACCTAAACTTCATTTCATTGGCACTTTAAAAAAATTAGGGAGGATGAGGAGGTGGTAGTGAAGGAAGAGCAAATAGTAGTAATAGCAGTAGTTAGAGGTCATGCAAGATAAAGTCAGTTTGTATGTGCTTTTTCAGTTTGTAAAAGGAAATCTATAGGCAGCCTCTGAACATTTAAGACTTTTTACATGCAATAGTGCTCATGCTTGGATCTCCACATGTTGATGGATTAATGCCAACAGAAATGCTGACCACTAAAAGTAATATTTACCAGTGTATTATCTATCCTTCTCTACAGTGTGGGCAGAAGAGAAATAACACATTGATTCACTAAGTAGTTTTTGCTGAAATGAATGACTTTAGCATGATAGTGGATATTAATTGATAGTTAGTGATATTAATTGATAGTTAAGTGAGAGAAGTACTGTTGAATTTATATTAGACTTGTTCAGTTTCAATTTCACATATAGTTTCATGAGGGGAAAAGCAAGGTTCTTTCGCTGACCCTCTCTCTGCCTATGTCTCTGCCATTTTACCCCTGCCCTCTTCCACTCACTCAGTAGAAAATTCAGAAGAACTCTGTGTTTTTTGCATCAGGATTCTAAATCATGGAAGGATCCTGAAAATATAGAGCAGGCTCCTGCTTTCATCCTTTCTCATGCATATATCACAGTGAGGACTCAAGGGTGGAGACAATAGGACAGGGGATAAGGCCCAGAGATGTCCATACTTCTCCTTATAGAACTGTAATTGAAAGACTAGCTGTCTTATTTCACGCCAATGATGGTCATACTTTTTTGTTTTCTTCTGGAAGTGGGGAGAGTAAAGGACTGAGGGGATAACTAATTAGTTAGAAATATATGTTCCCATTATCTTATGAAATAGTATCATCAAAGATTTAATGAATGGTGTCCAGTTTGTTCTGTTTGCTTTTTAACAGTTGTGGCTGGTGAATAGCTCTGTATGCAGTCTAAAAGCTTGAAATGTTCTAAATACTAGAGTTCATCCAATGAACACTCTTGACCTCCTCTTATGCACTAATTGAATTTATTCTTCGATGTTAGGCCTTTACAATGTCAATTAACTAAGTTAAACTCAGATGATCAGATATGCCTGGGTGTCTCACCAGGAGCTTGAAAAATTTGATTTAACTCTCAGCCAGTTCTGCCACACAGTTGCCAAAGCACAGTAGGTGGTTGTTGAGTTGCATTTTAGTAATATGGGCAAATGGTACAGGACTAAAATAGTTCTTTCTAAAAGGCAAATTAATAGAGGGCAGTGCTAAATGTGACAAAATGTCACATGGGAAACAGTAGACATCAAGAATCATGGTGCTTGCTGACATATGGTAAAGTTAGGCTATTCCCCTCCTTCACTGTATGCTTTCCACATTTCATATATTCTACAAATGATGCATATCTAATATATTAAAAGGAATACATAATATATCCACTTCTATGCTTCATATTCACAGTTGGACTAATATGCCTGACCTGATAGGAATTGAAAGAATATTTCAATCCCTAGGTGAGAAAAAAGTTTTCCTGACAATAATGCTGTTAGTCTCAAGGCCACTGTGAGTTCTTTGTAGTTTGGAACATGTTTGTGCAGAAAAGTATGTTGTGTTTGCTTTTCTATGTTACATAGAAATTGTGTGTATGAGGAGAATGTGCTATATAAAAAATATATTTGGAACTGTTCACTAGTTCACCTCATATTAGGGGAAAGGAGAAAAGGAAGAGAACTATTTGGATTGAAACTACACCAACATTTATGCAGAGCAGAGCACTGCCTCCATATAGATATCTAAGTGCTGGATTTACCATCTCACTTCCAATTAAATGTATTTAAATGAATCCTTGCATTTATTGATTTCAAGATCTAACAATTATTTGACAAATTGTTGTATATGTCAGTGTGGAAACCAGGAATTATATTATACCTGTTGTCCTCAATCTGACACTTTTTGTATGTTTTAAGCCTCAGTTTCAAGCTTATCAGTCCCAGGAAACAGCCAGTGTCAGGAGAGACAAGGCTTTGGCCCAGAAAAATCTGTGGAGCACCAAGTAGAGGAAAGATGGACTGCAGATTTGGTCTGCTCTTTTGTTTATGTGTAAAATCTCTTTGGATTGAAAACCAGTTTCTGTATATTGATTAGTCCCTCTGGATCAGGAAACCTCTGGATCAGGAAAATTGATTTATACACTAAAATTTGAAACAAAATCTAAATATATGGAAATTTGTTTTTTGTTAAAAAAAAGAGACTGGCATGCTGTTTGGTTTTTAAAAGCTCAATCTCAGTAAAATAGAAGATTCCCGTCCAAAATTATGGAGATATCAAACAGTTTTCCATAATTAGAAGGTCAGCAAAAGACTCCCTATCCACATGCCAATTACAAAGCTTCAGATAATTCTAGCCATTCTAGTAACTACACAATAATTGTAATCACCATTTTGGGGGTAAAAAAAAAAAAGAAATTTGCTAGATTTGCATTTTAATATAAATAGAGATTACTTTGATAGGAATGACACCCCTGTCCTTCCATTTGTGTATGTTTTGGTGCATTTCTAAATTTGATGATGCAGTTTGCTGATCCAAAAAATGAGTACATTAGGGAAAACTGTAATGTATCAAACTATATACATTAGGAAATATATTTTGCTTCTTGTTCACTTTTTAGCCCCATCTTTGAGGAAAAGGGTAGAGTATATTTATAATAAACACCGATACAATACACTTAATACATGAAATCAGTTATTCTCTAGATATGTTGTTTGAGTAATCAAACCACTAAACTACCTGGAAAGAGTTGCATAGATTTATATGCCTGCTGCTCTGGTTTAGCTCTTAGCCTGCTTGCCTGCCCATCTAATGCACTTTAGGCTATTTTTCCAGACACTGCTAAACCACCCTATCTTTTCTTCAAATGGCCCTTTTGTGCATTTCTTTAAAAGTAATTTGGGGGGTTTCCTATTAAGGTGCTCTCAATGCTAAGATGGCAGTGCCAGGGCACAAGTGTGAATTGACAAGATTGAGCAGTCAGCTGAGAGTATAGGTTTATGTGTTGTTGTTTTCTTTTTAAAGGTGCTTAGTCTGCATTCTGGCATTCTTAATCTCCTCTGCAGGGTAAATCGTGTCTCCAGATTTCATAGTCATATGAAAAGAAAAGCAGGTTATGGATATATTTTGTTTCTCAATACATATAAGTGAAAGGGCATGTAATCAAAGGATCCAAACTCATCTGGATTGAATTGAGATTGCACTCAAATCACTGTTTAGGGATCTGAATGATTTAGGAATCCTTTGGACAAACCTATTTTTTCAATTAATACCAAAATAGACCCACTAGAGTCAAGTGTTTATTTTTGAAAAAAAGATAGATTTAGATGCTAAATCATTCTAAATCGTACCATATATGCATAGCAATGTTACTGGAAAATGTTTGTCACATAGGGAGTTGACTTTATAGAGATGTAAAATAAATGTACCACAAAAGCAATAATAATTTATTATGACTGATATAATAACCTTCTTCAGAACAATTCTCACCACCCTCATTCCAAGATGAAAATTTCCAAAATGATAGAAAAAGCCAACATCTTCAACAAACATAACATAACCTTATATAGTTTTCTGTTAAGAGTTTATAAACACTAGACATTTCATATTAGATAAAAAGTTTTTAACAATTCTCACATTAGTTCCAATTATGGAATTATAGAGATTACTTTTAAAAATCCACAACAGTAGCCCTGTTCGACATCATCTTCTCTGTGACTCTAAATCATATAGATTGACAGTGCAGTCGAACTGGTTGGTCTCCCAGTGTGGTCACACTGCCATTGACACCTCATCAAAAGCTGCAATCGTGATTGCATGGAGAATGGAAAAAACAACCACAAAGGTCTAATTTCTTTGGTATTTCCATGCTCATTTCCAGGCTCTCATCTTTTAAACTTTTTTCTCCTAATAAACAGCATAATACATATGTCTGTTCTATTTTTTTTAATACAAAGTTTGAAATTCTGTATACTTGCTCTGTTTTTAAATAATGACAAGAACAACTGTAAGAAAATCTGTTAAGCACAGTTGTAAGCACTCTTCAACCCAGAGATGATTAAGCATTTGTTAAAAGATATGTATTTCTTCTGGGGAAAATACTTAGAATTCAAATGCAGCAAATCTACATCCCATTGTGCTTCATGTTTACTCATTTTCAAAAATCAAATGACAGATTTCTTACTAAAGAACAGCATAGCCTCAAGTCACTTCTGCTTTGTGTTCAGCTTAAGTGATGCATCACATTTTTGAAAAAGCATCATTATCCAACTAGAAACCCAATTATTCAGAATGAATTTCTGATGGGTTTGTCTTTTGCAAAGCAAGTATCTGAAGAAATAGCGTTAAGGAAATGTCTCTCCTTTTTGCAAGGAGAAAACATTGTTTTGGAATATTATTGTTCCAACTACTTTGAACTACATTGTGGTAGTTCCATTATAGTTCATATGTAGGTAGTTCAACAAAAATGTGTGTGTGTGTGTGTGTGTTAAATTAAAGGTATGTACTTCAAAACATTCATATTTTTATAAAATGTTTAGGGTGTCCATATTAACTGACTGCTTCAACATCTAGCCTGGGCAAAATCCCACATATATCAACCACTGTTTGGCCATTCTCTCCTCCTCAGGAGCCTGCAAAATCCTTGTGGCTCTTGGGAAGAAGACTAACAACAACAAAAGGGCAAATGGTCAACCACCTCCACCCCACTTTCCAGAAATGGCTTCTGTGGTAAGTCTTGACCCTTGCCATTTTTCCAAAAGATGCTCAAGCTGTACCAAGAGATAGATTTAGAGACAAGTATCTTCTACTGGGGAAAAAAATCCCATACCACCATCAGAAATGTTCTTTTTTTGTTCACTACGATCTCTCAGAAGAACATGAAAAAAAATGAGATGGGGAAGAAACAAGACAAGGAGAAGCTGAGCTAAGATCAAAATCTCCTCAAATACATGAATAGAGCTATAATGCTGATTAAAAGTTAGGCCAGCCTGAAGTAGTCTTAAGTAATTTCCAAATATAACATTGGGTTAAGCATAGCTCAGCTGACCTTTAGCAACTATGCCCATCTGACATTCAGTATTTAAGTGTTTTGTTAATAAAACAATTATCTCAGGTGCCATAAAAAATTACAAGCCATTAACCAAAAGGATTGAGACCAAAATTAATCACTGGAAAACTTTCTTTGTTGGGTAAAATTGCATTAATTTTCCTGGTTCTGGAATTGTATTTTCTTTCAATCCATCCCACTAACTCCTTTGCTTTGAGAATTCAAAAATGGGTGAGCCACAATTAACAATTTTGTTTTTGATAATAAGAGACCTTGTTTTCCACACATAGCTAAATGTTCATGATCTCAGAATGGTGGTCTCACTGTTCTGAATATGTATCTCTGTTTTGAAGCTTTCCAGAGATCCCAAATTGCTCAACTGGTTAGAAATGATAATTCCACTAGCAGGTAAGATTAGACTTAGGTCCTTTTTGCACACAGTTTTTTTTGCACGAGGACCCCTTGAGTATCGCGTAAACGGGAGCGTTGGTCCGTATTACACACTCCCATTCACGCGACGCTCAGGAACCTAAAGCGGGACGCGCACACATTTTCTTATTTTCAGCTCTAAGCCAAAAATACTGCACGGTCGTGCAGTGCTCGCGGGCCCCTCGCGCACTTACCTGCGTGCGGTGCACCGAAAAAGCCGGCCCGGCCACACTTCCTTCCCCCAGTGCAGCCTACAGCTCCCAGGCTGTGCTATGAAAGGAAGGGGCGGGGCGCTAGCGCGATGGTCTTGCAACCAGCAAACAGCTGCGGGAGGCAGAAGGGCTACTGTGAGCAGCTCGCGTAAATGGCTGTTTGCGCAAGCACCGATCCCCACTGCTGCGACGAAGGTAAGGTGCAAAAAGGGCCTTAGAGCATGATCTTTCTAAGGGATTGAGAATTGTATTTTCCCAAGTTACCGATAAAAACCTCAGAAGAGTTTCAAACACATTTTTACAAACCACACTACTAGTATGGAAAAAGATATCACATTCTTGCACCTTACCCATCTACAGTGAGGCCTTCTGTGTCCAAATTTCCATAGCTCTAATAAATTTTATAAATTTGGAGCCTAGAAGGACAAAGGGTTATTCATTGTTTCATGAGCTGTTTCATAATTCAAACCTGAAATCACAGGTTGAATTAATTAGATATTATCCCCTATGATCCCATATGGTTCCTCCTTTATCAAATACTTAATTTCTCTTCAAAACTTACCCATGCAGGGGAATTTCTATGGCCTTTGACCTTTTTTGAAAATATATGTGTCTCAAATATATATGTGTCTCAAAATATATGTGTCTGCAAAGCTTGGCATCACAGATTAGTAAATGGTTATCTGATGAGACCTGTGACCAGGGTCTTAATAGTAAACCAGACTGGAAAGCTAATCTTTGAGGTCTGATTTCAGATATTAATTGGTTGAAAAATTGGACATCATCTACATATAAATCTCACCTGACTAAATTTAAGGAATGCACTTTCTTTCTTTCTTTTTGTATATATTTTTATTAAAGTTTTACACAAAATAAATCTCCCCTCTCCCTGCTTCCAAACATCATTTTTCCAGTTGAGTTTGTGCTTATATCCCATTCATACATTTTTTCTATTCTAAGGTTAACACATTATTACTTTTAACCTTACTACTTATACTTATTCTATAACATCCTTAATTTTCATTACCATTTTTTCCAACGCTGTTTCTTATTCTTTCCCTCATTCCTTTATCCAGTTCAGAACTTCTTGCCATTCTCTTTCAAAGGTCTGGATTGGTTTATTTTTAAGTGAAAAAGCCAACCTTTCTATTTCTACCATATCCAGAACTTTTAATTTCCATTCTTTTATATCAATATAATTTCCTTCTTTCCAATGTTGCGCATATGTCATTCTTCCCGCAGTTATAACATATAACAGTGTTTTCTGGTGAGATCCTATTTCTCTTTGTTGGCCTAACATATTCAACAAATAAATTTCTGGTTTCATTTCAAAGTTTAAATTATACATTCTCTGAATTTCATCATATATTTCCTTCCAAAATTTCTTTGCAACCTTACGAGTCCACCACATATGAAAGAAGGACCCCTCTTTTTCACCACATTTCCAATATTTTCCATTCCCATTTTTTGTTATTTTTCTCAACCTTACAGGTGTCATGTACCATCTATGTAACATTTTATAAAAAAAATTCCCTTAAATTCAAACTTGGTGTAAATTTTATATCTGTTTTCCATTATTTCACCCATGTATCCAACTCAATTGAGTGTCCAATATTTTGCTCCCATTTAATCATATTATCTTTTATCATCTCTGGTTCCATTTCTCTTTGCAACAATATTTTGTAAAATCTAGAGATTCCCTTTTTCAAATCCCCTTTCATCAGCACATCTAATTCATTATCATTTTTTTCAAGCCCATACAATTTTTGATCCATCTTGAATCTCTCTCTTAATTGTCTCTATGAAAACCAGTAAAATTCATGCCCTAACTTAAAGAATGCACTTTCAAATTGATTCACAGGTGGTACATTACACCTGTTCAGTTGGCTCACATCACCAAAACCACATTCCCCCAACTTTTATAGGGACTGTAGCTCTAAGGGCACCTACTTCCATATGTGGTTATTCTGTCCTGTGGTAGCCCAATCTGGTCTGAAGTTTTAAAAACTATTAGTGGTATTAGAACGCAAATAGTTGATCCTTGTCCTACTTTTCAGTTGCTTTCCATACATGACCCACATCCTAAGAAGTTGAATCAGAAGGAACTCATTAACCTTTTTCTCATAAATGCAAAATTTGAAGTCGCTTCCAATTGGTTATTTCTCCATTGAAAGATTTGGAAGACGTGACTAATGGAGAAGCTTGAACACAATGAGAGGATAATAAAATGATACATCACACCAGCCTTCGTGTGTGTGTGTGTGTGAAGAAAAATGGTTTCTCTTTATTGATTACATCAATAACACAACATATCACCAGCAACATCTCCAGCACCCCATTCAGGACCCTGATTTCCTAAGTGCTTTTCTTATGCGATCTGGATACCTGTGGATATGAATAATTAAATAGATTTGTGTTGCTGACACATTCATTGTTTATTGTTTCCATTGAATTTTGTTCTTTGCTCTCACATTATCTTATTGACAATTAGAATTTGAACTGAAACTTTTTTTAAAAAATCAATAGGAAAAACAACAAGGCCCACAACAGAAACTTGTGGATAATATATCCAATATGGATGAACATTTGGATAATATATCCAATATATCCAGTATGGATGCAATGGAATCATTTGAAAAAATATACAAGCATATTTTATTTAGCAGAAGTATACAAAAATATACATATACATATATAGAAATGATATATTTGGGGAGTGGAAAGACTGAACAGAAGTAGACATGAGTTTCTTTGCGTTAGGATAAAATGCATCTTATAACCTGAGATGAAACTGAGATGATATAGCAATGTAAGAGGGATACTGTGCAATGCCAAGAAAACAGTGCTGACATACTTTTACATCACTAATTTATCTTTCCATTAGGATATGCATAGCTGTGTATCTTTTACATCTGTTTTGTTTGAGCCGCTAACAAATAAATGCAATTCTTAATATAGTCTAAAAAAGAGACAGTAGTACACATACATTTAAGATATTTAATTGGCATCTTATTGTGGAGCATTTTCTGAACAAGCTGTTCTTTTCATCATGTTGTTTGTCTCATGACAGATGCCAACTATTTTATGGCAGGTATTTACATTTTAGAAAATCATCATCATCATCATCATCATCATCATTGCTGTCATCAACAAAACTAAAAATACATTGAAAGTATAAAATGTTTTTATTTATTTCACTAGTAGAAAAATTGTTTCCTTTTTAATATCAATCCAGATGATCATACCATATGTATCTTCCTATTCATCCATTTTCTTTATGGCTGATATTTCACTCTGAGAAATAATTAGCCAAGGCAAGTGCCATGAAATACGAAAGATCTACTGCTATCAGTAAAGGTCAGACTGATAATTCAGGATGCAGTGATGTCTTCCACTGTATTACGTGTCAAGCTTTTATCAGTCTGCTTTTAGAACTTTTACAAAGAACCTCTATCCATGAGTAGACCCTTCACACAAAATAAAAATATGGTTGAAACCTCACAACCAAGTTTGAAGGATTTATAACAAGATTTATTTGTAAGTCTTCTTAATTTTGTTTTCCTAGTAGCAGTTCATTGAACTTTATATTGTCCAGTGGCACTTCCTCTTATATTGAAATTTTAATGAAATTACAAGTGGAGAACAGAAATAAGAGAAGCACCTTCCTATTTAGGAGCACATACATTACTAGTAAATATTTTCACTCTGAAGTCTGTGGACTAAATCCAGTGTGGTGCTGGTGGTTGCAACTCACTTTTCTTCAGTACTCTGTTTAGCCTTACTTGTGGTCAGAAAATAATATGTCCTAGGAGGATTTCCTAGCCATCCTGATCTGGTTTTGGTAATGTGCTAGGTTTAGTTTGTAGTGGGATGAGCATCAACCCTTCTGCAAGTTTTAGTGGATCCTGCTATGCTGAGAGCAAAAGTTCACAGCTTGTTCAGCTTTCATCTGATCCCTCAAATCAACTCTCATATAGTCAAGATAGCACTACCATGGGACACATTGACACAGTTGTCTCAAATGGCAGATCTTGGAGTGGAGTAGTCATAGCTCTCCACCTTTTTCTCCCTTCCACTTTCCCCTGTTTTGAAGAATAGACTTCTGTGTGCCTTCTTAACCTTAATGAACAAAGTTCAATTGCTAATTCAGATAGTTTTTCTCCATGAAATAAAAGATACAATCTTGCCCTTTCTCCCAGGCAGCAACATGCTTTGCACTGATCCTGCTTATCATGCTGTTAAACAGGTTAAGCACTTATTGCTTAGTTACAAGGAACTGTCATTTGTGTTCCAACATTATATAAGAAAGGATTTAAGATGATGTTCTATTTATTCAGGTTTTGGCACTCACAGCTTTATTCAGCATTTTTTTCCAGCATTGGAGGCAAAAAGCAGAGCTACTATAAACTCTACATTGATTCACAGTCTTTATTGTTGCTCCTGCTTCCCTTGTTCAAAGTAAACCCACCTCAAATTAGGACATTCTCAGGACACAATATGGAAAAACAGGATAGTTTCTCATTGGCATGGTGGTCAGAAAAGCCTGCATTTTATTACCCTATTTAATTTATATGCAGAACATACTGTATGGAAAAAAAAGAAATCCAGCCCACCTGAATGTAGGAGTGTGCATATGGTTATGGGGGTTGGGTACAATAAGAAGCAACTATAGCTTCTTCATTTTAAAGAAATGGTTTTGACAAGTGGTAAAGCCTGGAAAAAAGAAAAGCTTATTTCAGAATTAAAACAGTAATTAGCCCAAACAGCAGGCTAATTCAATTTTCAGGGACTGAGATAAATTTGAATATAGTTTCTTGTCTTACAGAAGCATAGTTATAATGAAAAGTAGAAATGTTAAAATATGTTAAATATAATGAAAAAATGTGATAATCTGTCAAATGTCTTCAGAGGAAGACAAAACCTCATCAATAACAATTTTGTATTGCTACTCCAATACTAGCAGAGTTAAAAGGAAAAAGTACTTGTGTTAGCTATAAATCAAGTGTTCCATGAATCAGTCTCTTGAAAATATATGAAATTCCTGATAGAAAAATAGATCATGGTTTGAAACTCTACAGCTGACCTCCCCCTCCCTTTTGTTTGAATCTCTTGGTCCTATTCAGAGTATAGAAAACATCTCATCACATCACACAGTAAATACCATTGCTGTATCTATATTGAAGTTGAAACAGTTCCCACTTTTCTATTTCCAATCCAAGTCATAGGGAGCTTCTCCATATATAATATGTAGGTTGGAAATAGAAAAGTGGGAACTGTTTCAATTTTATTATTTTTATAAAAGCCAAGATCATGAACCAAAGATTAATAATAGAGTTTAAAAAAAAAGTATTGTTATCGTGTGCCTTTGAGTCATTTCTAACTTATGGCAACCATTATGGCAACACTTCTCACTTATGGACCCCATATGGAGTTTTCTAGTGCTGACAGTGTGTGATGTGCCCAAGGTCACTCAGTGGGTTTCCATAGCCAAGCAGGGAATCAAACTCTGGTCTCTAGGGCCATAGTCTGACAGTCAAACCACTCTATCACACTGATGTAGAAATTATACTTTGGCCAAAACTGTATATTATGAGAAACAGTACAGAGTGAGCAATCCTTTATCCAGAAATCCAAAATCCAAAAAACTCCACTATCTGAAATTGTCCAATGTGTGGCTGAGATAATGACCCCTTTTCTCTTTAATGGTTCAGTGTACACCAACTTTGTTTTGTGCAGAAAATTATTAAAAATATTTTAATTTAACTATCAGCCTATGTAGAAAATGCATATGAACCATAGATGAAATTTCTGTTTAGATTTGGGTCCCATCTCCAAAAAAACTCATTATGTACATATATGCAAATACAGGTATTCCAAAATCCAAAAAAAAAAAAAAAAGTCTAACGTCCAAAACACATGTGGTCCAAAGCATTTCAGATAAGGGTTACTCAATCTGTATTTAGTTTAAACCAGGAAGGAAACTGCTCTTGTCTTTATCCCATAGGAGTGAGTTGAGCTGACTGTCAAGACTTAGAATTGTTTCTATAAAATTGTGGTTGGTATTGTAACAAAACTGGCCCTGTATGTGTCATAGTGACTGTGTTCTCATCAGAACACTATATAGGTGTGGGAAGTGGTTGCATTAACATCAGCGATCAAAAACTGATAATAATCAAAATATGTAACTGGAGTTAAGAACTATCTCATGCTCAAGCTCCACCTTGGAAATGGAAGCGGAAACTGATACCTTAACACATATGTCATCTGATCACTAATGGTGCACCCATGCCACAGGTTAGGTTACTTGCATTTTCCCTTGATTTCCAAGCCCAAGCCCAGATGGGAAGACTGAACATACAGTAGCAGCTCTTGGCTTCCTTGTCAGTGAAACATTGAATCCATTTTTTTGTTAATAGTTAATTGATGGACTGTTAATTATTGTGTGTTTTAAGGGGTTGGTTTAGGTGGATTGGTGGGTGGGGAGGATTAGGTATGTTTTTAATGTCTTTTAATGTATTTAATGTATTTCATGTTGTTCGCCACCTCAATCCATGTAGAGAGGTGGAATAGAAATAATAATAATAAGAAGTCGTCAAAGTGTTAAAGCAGTTATCCCCAAAACAACTTGAATGTTTAAAGTTTGGATTCCCTGCCTGAGTTGGAAGCTAACAGCTCCTCTGGTAGCCTGTATCCTGATCTTGTGTGATTTCATTCCATATGTAAAGCAACAGCATTCTAATATCACAGACTAGATTCCCTTTGAAGCTCAGAATTCCTCTGAAAGCACTTGATTACTGGAAGTATTAAAAGCTTCAGGATGAAACAGAATGTTCATAAATTTGCCAGTGCTTACTGCCATTGGGCACAGACACCAAATTTTTGAAATGATATAATTTCAAAGTATAATTTCTACGTCAGTGTGGTAGAGTGGTTTGACTCAGCTCTTCATCAAACTAGTGAAGGATATGACTCCTTGAGAAGTATGAATAAAATAATTTGTGGTTCTCACCTATTTTAATACAAAAATATATTACTTTCTGAAAATTGGTTTAAAAGGGGCATATGTGTCAATTTACATCACTTGTTTTATCTTATGGCACTTGTGTTTGTTTTTATCAGATTGTTTTGAAATTTGGCATCATTATCTTTCTTGAATTCTGTTGCTGATGCCAGATTTCAAATTCCTAGTTCAACAGATTTCATTTTTAAAAGCAACATAATTTTGAGGCTTATAGGGGTGTATTTTTTCTGTGGGGCTCACTTTAATTACTACTGCAATTCTGCGTCTTTCTAATTCTATCTTTTTTTTTTTAGATGAGACCTATCATATCAATTGTTGAATGTTGAGTCAGATTGGGCAAGTCATGCTCATTCAGCCTCAGAGGAAGATAGCAGCAATCCCAATCTGAACAAAACTTGTGAAGAAAACACTGAGATAGGATTGGCTTAGAGGGAGCCATAAGTCAGAAATGACTTAAAAGCACACAAGCAGAACAACAATTATATTTTTCAAATAGCCCAGCTGCTGCCATTACTGCTCCAGCTGCTGTTGTTTTTGGTTTTATTGGTTGGGGAGAACTGTGGTAAGAGAAACCACAAGTTTTCACATTTCTTTGAAGACTGGTGCATAGCAACTAGAGAGAGAGAGAGAGAGAGAGAGATGAAGTGAAGATCCAAGAAGACTAGGGAATTAAGTGGGAAACATGAACTCAGAGTTTGTCTATTGGGCTGCAGGGTCCTAGACAGCCAGGACAAAAGTGTATGGAAGGCATGAACCATTGCGTCCAGGCTTCAAGAATCTGGTATTTAGAGAAAGGAATAAGCACCAGTATGAGCAAGAGATGGGTATAGAATTCTGAGCCAATATGCAGGTCAAGGTTACTTGATTGTTGACTGATATGGAAGGTTTTGTGGTCTTACCAACATGCAACAGAGCAAATATAGCACACAAGAAACAAGTGAGCTATCTGGGTAGTCCTTTGGATGTTAAGGCAGTGATCTAATTCCAATAGACAATTAAGAATCTTTGAGTACATTGTGCTCTTAAACATTTCTAAGTCTTCAGTGAATTTAGACCAAGGTCATGTCATTCCATTCTGTATCTCTGGCCAGCTTATTACAAGGACAGCACTACACATTTCATCAAGATGTTGCTTGTAGCACTGGCAGCTCCTGACAACAGCTGTTCATAGATAAAATTACAAATCCCTTCCAGAAAATAGGGAAAAAAACTCACAATGAACTACTAATATTTATAAAAAGGTCACTGTAAAATGCTCACCCTTTATGCAGTGGTCTTCACAGTTAGCAAGAAAAAGCAAAATTATTTACAAGCCATACAAGACAAATGTCAGGATTAATTAATTTTTTCCCTTAGTTTCCCCTTAGCTCTGTTACTCATACAACTCAAGAAAGCTACAGTCTTAATGGGCAGAAGGAAAAAGATGAGTTGATAAGAGCACTCCATGTTCTTTTAGTCATTTGGGACATGCAGTAGACATTGATGGATAGCCAGCTTGTTGGGTTCCCATTTCATTACAGCATGTTCAGTTTTGAAGTCATTTTCTTATAGCAATACAGACTAGAGAGGATCAGGTGAAAAAAATAGCTGTTTCTGATTTTAAAATATTTTCAGTATTAAAATTTACTTTCTTCCTTTAACCTTAGCAGAATTTAATGCCATGTTTCTTTTCTCCAGAAAACCACACATCCGGGCCTAAACCTTTGTTGCTCTGAGTGAGCAATAACATTGAACAACTCTCAAGTCCTATTCTCATTCATATAAACATTTTTTATTTTTATTTTTATTATATTTTTTTCTCTAGTTGGATATGAGAATATGTTACTCAGGTTTAATAGAGCAAACAGGCAGATGTCATAGTATTTAAACATAAAGGATAACGGATTAATCTTACTGTAGCGGTGTTAGAAGAATGCATTTTACTGTATTGTTACAGCAAAAGTCAAAGTCATGTTTTTAAAAAAATGAAAACAAAATGGTATTACAACATTCATAAACAGTCAATCAACATTACAAGATTATTCAATTCACATCTTATTATGTTTAGGGAAGGAAAGTTGATGGTCAGGATCAGCAGTATATCTTCACAATTATTGTTTTAAATTCAATATTCCTACAGAGAAACTGTCCAGAGTTTTGGAAAAGCTAACAAGCTGTAAGAATTAAAGTCCCGTACAGACATGATGGAAATCTTGGCATTGTTGAATCCCTTTCAAGACTACCTTTCTGGAAGGAGGCATGTAAAGACTAGTGCTAGAATAAGAAAGGTGAAGTGTAAAACAAGTAGATGCGTTTTTTCTGAGTTAAAGCCTTTTTTTAAAAAAAAGGTACTGTTAACTGCAAGCCTTCTGGGAACTACTGGCAGATTCTTTCCTGCCATTCCATGGTCAGATATCATAAAATGCAAAATGACTTATAGTATAGAAACATGCTTGCTGATACAGCCTTCCCAGTTGTAATTTTTCTGTTTTCTTAAAACTATCTGTAAGTTACTTTTCAGAACTTCTAATTGGTAATCTAAAAGATACCTTGTTCCTCCAGCTGGTAGAAATAAAATAAAATAAAGTAGGTGAAGCATAACTTGCTCTGTCTGTATTGTTTTAAAAAGAAACTCAGGATAAAGTATATTTTAAACTTCATTCAGAAACAGAGGCCATTTTCGCATGTTGCCTTTTTGCGTGACGGGGGAAGGCGTCTCGCGCGAGAAGCCTCCTCCAAAATGCTGCTGCTTCCCCCTCCTTCCTACCCCAGGTCGCTTCCTGTTAGCGTGATCGTCATGCTAGCGCCCCGCCCCTTCCTTCAGCAGCGCAGTCTGGGAGCTGTAGGCTGCGTTGGGGGAAGGAAACGCGACCGGGCCGCCTCGCTGATGCACCTCACGGCAGGTAAGTGCGCGAGGGCGCCGCGAGCATTGCGCGAGCCCGGGCATTTTCGGCTTAAAGCTGAAAATCAAAAAATGTGCGCACGCCCCGCTTTAGCCTCGTGAGCTTCGCGCAAATGGGAGTGCATTGTACGGAGTGATGCTCCCATTTGCACAACGCTCAAGGGGCGCTCGCACACACAAAAACCATGTGAAAAGGGCCTAAATGTGTTTTTACCAGATCATACACTTCCACTCCATGATATGGTTTAATTGGCAAATGTTAATTGGAATGAGATATAAGTTATATCCTGCTATGGCTAAGAAGCCTGCTGGCAAAGAGGAACTGGCTGCACATGTGTGTTGCAAATCTAGGTCAGATTAGAACCTCAGGGCATAGCTAAGTCATAGTCAGGGAAGCTCTGGGGTAATGGGTAACCTCTCAATGAGATAGTTTCAGGTGCTATTGTTCTTAAAGGTCAAGTTGTTGACAGAATGACTGATTGTTTGATGCTCTTCCTCTGTCCATTGATAGTCCCCTTTTGTCCCCTCACCTGTTCTGCCATTAAGGAGTCATCACGATTCCCATCAGTCCATTGTCACTTAATGCTAAGGCCATCACCTTGTTATGGATCCCATTGTCTGCTCTGCCATTAACACCTTACCCCTCAGAGTGGAAAAAGAGTATTTAAACCCTGACTCTGAGCCAGATAGCTCATAGTACTGCAGTACTTCTCATGCCTGGCTTCCAGAATATGGAAATGGACTCTGACTCAGAGACTGAAACAGGGAACATGCCAGGAACAGGTGAACAGGAAAAAGTTATGGTACAACAGATCCCAGGGACAGAACAGAGTGCAGTGCCAGCACTAGCAGAGAGTCCTGCCTGTCCTATCTCAGTCCTGGCACAGCTGATAAATCGAACAAAACAAACTGAGTATCTCCCAGCTTGTTACTTACTTCCTGGCAGTAAGGAAGGAGTCATAAATAAAGTCCAACATAAGCAAAGTCCAGCAGGATTTCATGGCAAGAGTGTGCCCAAGGTCAATCCAAGCATTTGTCAAGGCATCCAGCAAGGCAGCAGGTCAGATAAGCTCTGACAACTCCTGGAGGGGAAGGATGTCAGCTAAATAGGTCCCGAGTCCAGTGCAGCTGAGACTTGATTGATTGTTACTGCTTATAAATTCTGAGAGAGTGACACTGGCTCTCTCTTTGCTGCCTGTGCACTGCGAACCTAGGTCGAGGTAAGTATTCCTCTACATCTGAAGAGGCAGGATTCTCTGTTGAAGCTGGCACCATCCCCTGTTCTGTTTCTGGCATTGTAATCTATCTCTGTACAGCAGGCCCTGAAGTGCCTTCAGTTTCAGCCTCTGGCATGCCCTTTGTTTCAGACTGAGTCAGAGTTCATGCTCTGGAAGCAGGGCAAGACACCGCCTCTTTAGAAACAGAAGACAACTTACCTATATCTACCTCTTCTGAGTGTAGACAGCAAAGAGAGAACTTGCACTGGTCTTAAAGGATTTATGGCAGACAGCACTTAGTTAGGCATTAAGCTCTGGAGCTATATAGGATCTATTCTTCTCCTCCAGGAGTTGTCAGAGCTTGTCTGACCCTTCTGGCTGCTGGTTGTTTTCCATACATAACCATGGATTGTATTGACTGACTTTGGACTCATTTGCTTTGCCTTGGATTCTGTTGGACTCTATTTTTGACTATGACCTTGTGCTTACCGAATAAAAGTAAGTAATGAGCTTTGCACTGTTTGGCCTGTTCGTTTTAATTATCAGCTGTGCAGTCCTGATCTAGATAGGACATTACTTTGGATATAGGCTGTCACTGTACTGCTCCCATTCTGATTCTGGTATTAGCTTTGGACCCTAGTGTGAGCCACATCACTTTGTGTCTTCTCTCTGGCTAGGTAAAGATCACTCACTGTGCCCTAACTTCTCACTGTCCATTTTTTCCTCCCTTTTCTTCAGTTAGCCTTGTGTGATTATGAAACTGCTCAGCTCTTGTGTGTGTGTGGTTGATAATTTCTGAAATAAAACAAATATTATTTGAATCTCCATTGGTCTTCCTGATTTAGTACCAGTATACACAGGTCTAAAAGATCCTATAAGGTTCCCCCCTCTTCTGGGCCTCTCCTTTGAGCTAATATTCCCCATTGTTTAACATAGGCACTGGCATTATGAATGGACCTCTGAGTCACCCACATTTTAGGGTAACAGTGCCCCTCCAGTTACTGTTGTGCTTCAGCTCCTATTAGCTCTAGCCAACATAGCCAATAGTGAGGAATGTGGATAGGATTTACCTATTTCTAATTTAGGAGACTTTGCCATCTCATCAATAGTAAATTGAATGATGTCCCTTAAATGACAGTAGCTAGACCTATTTTATATGAAAGAGCCGGCATGGTGTAGTAGTTTGAGCATTAAACTATGACCCTGGAGACCAGGGTTTGATTTCCCACTTGGCCATGGGTGACCTTGGGCATGTCACACACTCTCAGCCCTGGAAAACCTAATTGTCTGAGGGTCTCCACAAGTCAAAAATGACTTGAAGGCACAGCAATAAGTTTTGTATGGAATGAGTTTCAACTTATTGACCTTTATCCATTCTGTTAATAATTCTAGCTCCAAGTTATCATCATCTAAACGTGCTGAAAAGTAGTTAAATATTATATGTATATTTACACCTCTGCACAAATGCCCAGAAAATCAGTGTCATCCATTTCACAACAATTTAAAATAGAACTAAGGGAAAATTGAAACAGATTTTTTTCGGTCCATAATTGCCAAGAGGCAGAGAAATACTTTCCATTCCAAAAGTGATTATACAGTCAGGAGGATAACATCAACTGCAAGATTTCCTCAGTTCTTGTGCTATGGAAGAACAACATGGTAATGTTCCTGAAAACCACTGAGAGTTCCAGGAGAAATGGCAGGGCCGCACTCTGGAAAAGGTCATGCATCAACAACTGCAGCTGCCATTGTAACTGTGGTCTAAAGTCTTATGTACAGTTGATTGATTGATTGATTGATTGATTGATTGACTGACTGACTGACTGACTGACTGATAGATTAATTATGGTTTTTTTAAAAAAACAAAAGGCCAGGACAAGGAAGAAATCTTTCTGAACTAAAGTTTGTGAGCTAGGCAAATATATATTCTTTCTCTCTAATAGTTTGGCATTGCTAAGCTTTGTATCATTAATTGAATCCTACTCAAAATATGAAACAGCTTTATTGTATAAACCTATGTGAAGTTTATATTGGCACACAACCATTTATCTTCCTTCTGGCTTGTAAAAGCTCTAGGCAAAAATGAATGAAATATATCCTATTAATGCAACATTCAGCATTTACCTTCTGCTGACTCCTGCTGGGATATAATTTGCATGCTTAAGTACAAACTTCTGATATGAAACCTTTCCTTCTTAGTCCTTACCCTCGCCGTTATACTTTAGGGACCCAGAAAAGAATTAACTATGATTGAACATATTTGTGACATTATTCATGAAACTCCTCAGAAATGAGTGCTTTTATTTTTTATACAAAAGTCATGTGCTTAGAAATTGTGAAATTATTCTATCTTAAATATTTATTAGATGCTTCTGCTATTAACTTGTGTTCCCAAATTAATAACAATAGTGTTGTAGATCATAACAAGTCCCTTTGAAGTTAATTAAATGTAGTTCCTGTGCTGTGTTTTGGAAGGTATGATTAAAATACATGAAAGGCAAACAAATGAAAGCATTGTACATACTACTGGACAAGCATTATAACCTTGAATTGGTTTAATGATGAGTAAAATAGAGGAAAAATTACAGAGCTTTTTAATTTGCACTTCAAACAAATTTCAGTGCTTCAAATTAGTGACTCTAAATTCAGTCAAGGGAGCACACTGGCTTCTTCAGATTTTCAATACCTTGTTCTTTACAATGGGATGTACAGTGAATTCAAGGAATATAGCTTTTCTGAAAGTCCATTTGTAAAAGTAAGACCTTCTTGATGCTTACAGAATGAGTATGTATGCAAACACTCCTGTTTCCAGTGTTATTATTAAAGTCATATACCACCATTCTGAAAGGGCAGTCCTTTATTTATACATGGATGTTACATGGAAATGAAAAATTTTACAATGTAAAACACTAACAGTTCCAATATATCATCACAGAATAGTTAGCTACTGAAGTTAGTAGTTTCATCATGTAATATACTTCTTTCATTTTGTAACACTCTGGTGCTTTCCCCTTATTTTTCTAATTTAAATCCATGCACTGCTAGGCAATAAAAGGCATGGGGCAGGTAAATGCTCCATTCTGTAAATTCCCTGCCCGTTATTCAGGAAAAAAAAATGCAAAAGATTTTGAAAACTCTGCGTATTCAGGATGACTGCTAAGTTCTTGTGTGTTTGATTGCACTTTACTTCCTGTTAGTCATCTGCAAAGCTGTAAAAATTCTGAATATACTTGTTAAAAATAATGAAATGTTTGAATGTCCACAAGTGGGAAAACCATTGGGAGTATTAACTTATTTACTTGTTTGTCAATTTACCTTTCCTCCAGTGCAAGATCAAGGAAGCTTACAATGTACATTTTTAAAAAAAAGATGAAAAAGTAAATACCTTAAAACAACAATAAAAACAAATAAGCTATAATGTTAAAAACAAGTAGTGAATTAAAATAATATTAAAAATATTTTTAAAAAAATTACAAAAAGAGATTTTCAGAATAGAATGTCTGATTGCCTAAATGTACTCGTGGCTACCATTGAACTTTGTACAAGCTATGAACACAGGTTTCAGTGAGCATAGGCTGAATCTTGATTCCCTGATACGCCTTTTATCTCACCAGGAATATCTTTGACTTCTTGCCTGTATTAAGCTTAATTTTTTTTCATCCTCATCCAGACACTGATTTAGCACTGAAATAGCTTCTCTATAATTAGAAGGAAATGAGTAATAGATCTGGTTGTTGTTGGCATATTGGTGGCATTGTACCACAAAATGCTGAGTAGTCTTTCCCAGCTGTTACATATGTATGTTAAATAGCATGTGAAACAGAAAAGAAACCTAAAGGTCTCCACAAACCAGTGATCAGATTATTGAACCAGAGTATCCAAGTCTCACCATCTGAGCTCATCCATTCTATGAACACTGGAGCCACTGTTAAACATTATTGCAAGGCATCCACATGGATATTATGGTTAGTGGTGTTAAAAGCTATTAATAGGTCTGCAGAACTAACAAAGACACATTCTCAGCCCAGGTCATGGTTGTGGTGGTCTGTGAAGACAACTACAGCTGTCTCTATCCCATAAGCAGCTATTTTGAAATGTATCTTGATAATCCAGTTCATCTGGGATCCCCTGGAACTCAGAGCCACTGTACACTCACTCACAAATAGAATATTAAAGATCCAAGGACTGCTGGTGATTATCCAGAACAATAGAGCCTCTTTTAGGCAGGCTGGAAATTTGCCTTGTTCTAGCATGCACTCAGTCCTTAGGAGAAAAACAAATATCCCACATGCATGTAGTGACTCTCACAATGAATCCTATCCATACCTTCAGGCTATACAGACTGAATTGTATCTAGAAAAATACTACTTATACAAGCAAGGATCAAAGTTATATCTATTGGGCCTGTGCCAACTATAGGATCCAAGTCAGAGGAAATCCAAGTGATTTTCCATATGTGTATTTTTTTTAAAAAAACTTTTTTTCCATAATGTGCTCTTGATTGGTCTGCATTCTTGTATTGTATACCAGAGAATGACTCATCAATGGTTACTCAAGACACTTCTACTGGACAGCTGCATGCAGACATACAGGTTTCAGAGAAGAATGATTTTGCTACTTTCACCACCACAGAGTAGGCTTTCCACAGGGTTCTAGCACACATTTGGTCATACCTTTTCAAGTTCTCCTCTGTGGACAATCTAGCTGTTCTCCCACTTATTTTTGCCCAGTAAATCAGAGAACCAGCTTGGTTAGAGGAAATTTTCAGGTGTTCACCACCCTGGTTGTTTTCCTATTCCATAGATCAGTCATGGCCAGGGCAACAGGAAACTCACAAAAGCCATCAAGAAACCATTCATATCTCTCAGTCTGCTTGTGTCAGGCCATATTAATTGACCTGCAGAAGCCTCAAGTGAATCTAAAAGTCACCAGGTAATGTGATAATGTCAGTGATAATGAAACTGCAAAAAGTTCCTGTAAATCCAGATCACTGTCATCCTGCCAACCATTGAAAAATAAATCTGTTCTCAGTGTTCAATTGATTTGCAACCTGGTGAACATTTTCAGCCCAGAGACTGAAACAAATGCAGTGGGTACTTTTTTTTTAAATATAATGTGGAAGAACTGAACTTGTGTAGCGTATTTAACAATTTTAGTAGCAAAAAATAATTTTAACAAGCTCCGCCAATTATTTGTTTCAAAGAAGTTTTCAAGGTTCCAGAATGGAAAGAGTTAAGAAAAACAGAAGGAGCTTTTGTTAGTTTCTTCTATTTGACAATCATGGATTGCTTGTGTAGGCAAAACCATTCAACTAAATCTTTGATTCCTTGCCTACTTTTAAAGGCAATGTGCTGAATTCTTGCAAATATACAGCTCTAAGGAATGCTGACTGCAGGGGTTCTTAAAGTTTGATATGTTTAGTATCTATGGTTTAAAAAGTTGCAGTATGTGAAGTGTTGTGTATTTAATCATTGCAAAAGAGAGAGAAAAATTCAGAGATGAAGATTAAATTTCTGCATCAAAAAAAGATGAGAGCCAGCGTGGTGTAGTAGTTTGAGCATGGCACTATGATTGGAAACCAGGATTTGAATCCCCATTTGGCCATGGAAACACACTCTGTGACCTTGGGCAAATCACACTCTTTCAGCCTTGGAGGAAGCAAAAGCAAACCCCCTCTGAACAATTCTTGAAAGGAAAACTCAATAGGTTTGCCTTAGGGTCTCTACAACTTGGAAATTATAGAAATAAATTATAGAAATAAAATTATAGAAATAAAATTATAGAAATTTAGTTGGATATATGATTAATACTGAACTTCAATAGAATATTCTTAGCTTTCAAGATATACAACAATGGCAAACTAAAAATATCAAAATATTCAAGAAAATAGATTGAAAGGGGAATGGTATGTCTCTCTGTGTATTTACCTACATGCACATACACTCCTGTGTTTCTTTCTACAAACATTCTATTTCTAGCCTTAGCCACTTACTGTTATTACAACTTACCTTTTAAAATATACATCAGCTTATAATGCACTTTAATGTGTACCTCTCCATTATTTCCATGTTTCCAAGTGTTCTGAAGTGAGAACATTCTTACATATATATTCCCAATGAGATAGAATCATAGTCCAGGTAACCCTTGGAACAGATTTTGGATTCAAGTAAATCCCGGATCAAATCAGGCTGTTTCAGACAGACTCAGGGGGTATCTTCATCTCACCAGAAGTAGACTGAACATGAATCTGTCCATTTCTGAAGATGAGTTAGTAATTCACGGAGATAATGATGAAACACCGAGATATTGTCAGAAGATTACAGTAAACTCCCAGCTCTGATGGCATCAGTAAGCTACTGGGGTACAGCAGAGGACAACTATGAGTAGTGCTATGGTTCATGATGCAACTGAACTCAAGCTGAAAGGATATTTAGCTGTTGTGTTCAGAAGTGAAAGGGAAGTCAGAAAGTGCACAACAAATATAGGAGCATGGAACGTGGGCAGCATGAATCAGGGGGCAGCTAGACATAGTAAAATGAGAAATAGAACATACAAACATAGCAACACTTGGGGTGATTGAACTGAAGTGGACGAATGGGAGATTTTGAGCCAGATAATCATATGGTGTTTTACTCAAGAAATGCAAGACATTAATAATGAGGAGACTTGTAGTAAAAGCAGTCAAAGGATATAATGCAAAGTATGACTGAATAATATAAATAAGACTTTGCAGAAAAACCATCAACATAACCATAACCCAAGTTTATGCTCTAACTACAAAAGCAGAAGAAGAAACTGAAAAAATTCTGTACTGGAGTCCAGGAAGAAATTATCATGCACCCAAACAGGACTTCTTCTTAATCACAGGAGATTGGAATGCAAAAGAAGGAAATGGAACAGAAACAAAGATATTGGGCCTAGGATCCAGATATGAAGCAGGACAGTGACTAATTGAATTTTGTCAGCCAGCAGTCTGTTCATCACAAACACTTTGTTCAAGCAGCTCAAGAGGTGACTGTATACTTGGATGTCACTTAACGGCCAGTAGAGGAATCAAATAAGCTACATAACTGGAAACAGAAGGTGAAGAAGCTCCATTGTCTCTGAAAAACAAAACAAAAACAAAAGATCAGGAGCAGATTGAGGCACAATTCATGAACCACTAATATCAAACATGACAAGAGTACTAAAAAATAAATACTAAAGAAAAATACTGAATAAGCCATCATGCCAAAATACAATCAGAAGAACATTGCTGTAGAATTTAAAGATAATGTAAAAAAACAAAAAAACAAAAAACAGATTTACAAGTAGGCCTAATTGACCAGCCTCTGGGCTGAAGTCAGAGACATTGTCAAGAAGGAATGCAAAAAGATACTATCAGCAGCCAAAAAGAAAGAGAAGCTTCGACAGATGACAGATGCAATTCTTCAAGCTGTTAAGGACAGATTAGGAGCAAAAGTAAAAGAAGACAGAAATAGAGTCAGAACCCAGAATGCAGCTAATCAATGAATTGTGCATTAAGACAAAGAGAACTACTATGATAATCAATGCAGAGAAATAGAAGATGATCCCCTCCCAAAAAAAAAAAGAAAGAAAGAAAGAAAGAAAGAAAGAAAGAAAGGGAAAACCAAGAGACCTCTTCCACAAGAGCTGAGAAATCAAAGGGCAGTTTAAACCAAGAGTGGGGGTGTTCTATACCCAGTAGTAGAACACATTACCTGACTGAGTAGAAATAAAGACAATAGAAACACTACACTTAAGAACTGTATAAAAGAATTGAAAGGATGACAGATTCATCCAAGAGAGAACCTCTTAAAGAGGAACTTAAATTTTTTGAAAGTGAAATGGAAGCTGCACTGAGAGCACTTGATGAAATAAATCACCAGAAATAGATGATATGCCAATAGAGCTGCTTCAAGATATAAATACAGAATCTATTCTGGTTCTTTTTTCTTTTTACAAAAGTTGAAAATGACATCTTCATTGACAACATAACATAAAGGTAAATAAATTAAAAGCATAGCAATAAAAAACATAACCAGCAACTAACTTTTAGACAAGTTTACAACAAACCATCTGGTTCTAACTGAAATCTGTCAACAAATATGGAAAGCAAAATAATGGCCTCCACATTGGAAAAATGCAATATATATTCCAGTCCCTAAGAAAGGATTGCAGTAAGCAGAAGACCATTGCATTAATTTTTTATGCAAGTAAAGTGATGCTCAAGATCCTAAAGCAAAGACTTCTACCATATATGAAGGGAGAAATGCCACATGTCCAAGATGGGTTCAAGAAAGGAAGAAATACTAGGAATCACTTTGCAAACATACCTTGGTTAATGTACCACACCAAAGAATTTCAGAAGAAAATTGGCCTGCACTTTATGGATTATTGCAAAACCTTAGATTGTGCAGGTCATGAAAAACTGTGGATTGCTCTTAAAGAAATGGGTGCACCACAACATTTGATTGTCCTATTGTGTAAGCTGTACTCAGGGCAAGAGGCCTAACAATATGACAGAATGCAGAGAAATGGAATTGTTTCCAGTTAGCAGAGGATGTTTTATTTGTATGCTGATAACACATTCTGTATGATAACATACATTCTGCATTAAACTTGGAGAAAGGACACATGAAAATTGAACAAAGGAACATCAACAATTTGAGACAGGCAGATGATACCCTACTTTTAGCAGAAAATAGCAATGACTTGGATTGACTGTTGAAGAAAATCTAGGCAGAAAGTGCAAAGGCAAGTTTATAGTTGAACATTATGAAAACAAAAATAATGACCACAACTGATTTTAATAACTTTAAAATAGACATTTAAATATTTCAAGATTTTCCATAGTTTGTCCCAGTTACTAATGAGAATGGAGACTGCAATCAAGAAAACAGATGAAGACTAGGACTTGGATGAACAGCTATGACTGGACTAGACAAGATCCTGAAGTGAAAAAATATATATTGTTAAATACTAATGTTATGATGGCCCATGTCATCATAATTCCATAGATTGCTAAAAAGACCAGTATATGGGTCCTAGAGCAAATGAAGCCTGAATTCTCCCTAGAAGCCAAGATGATTGCACTGTTGTATGTTGGGCATATTGTAAGAAGTCATCATTCTCTAAAAATAAGACAATAATGCTTGCAAGGTGGAAGACAGTAAGAAAAGAAGACTGCATGACAAATAGATAGACTCAATCAAGGTAGGTGTGACACTGAATCTGCCAGACTTGAGCGTGGCTGTTGATGATAAGGTGACTTTAATACTCTTTCATAGTATTAACATACAGTAAGTCAAAAATGACTTGACAGCAGCTAACAACAACAAAGACAAAAAGACATAGGCAGACTAACTGCAAAAATTGTTACATATCTCCTTAAGATTAACTTATAAGGAAAACACCAGAATGGGAAATAGAAATATCGTACCGCTTTACCACTCTTCCCGATAGGGTTTCCTGACTGCTAGGTGGATGTAATTCTTAGCGAATTACATTCTTGAAGGAACCAACAAATAATTTTAGCAACCTTCTTCCCATTAAATGAAGGTCTTTAAAAACTGCACCATTTTCAAAGACCATTTACAGGGCTTATTCTGCAAAAAAAAAAAAAAAGTGTCTGTTTTTCTCCACAGGAAACATCAAACAAAAATATTTCTACACAGAAGTGCCTGTTTCACATGCATTTTTTTTCTGTTTTCTGCACAAAAATGTGCAAATTTCATACAGAATAAGTCACAAAATGTCAAAATTCCGAATAGTCCAGGGTTCTCTTTGTTAAGATTTCTTGTTTTTGTTAAGATTTAAGCAAAACATGAAAAATAATTTTGACAACTTTTAGAAATATCTTTACATACTCATTCCAATCCTACTGTTGAAAATCACATTTCTGTAATGGGAAATTACTAATAATGGGTGTAATTTTTTGACTGGTAACTGTGGTTTCAACTCACAGTGAATGTTTTTACCAATAATCTCTAATTTCAGTTATTGCATGCATGAGTAATAGTGCAATAATGTGTTGTGCATGTAATTTAATGTTCAGTGTTCTTTCCCAGTCTTGTCTCCCAAAAATAGCCATACTAATACTGTGATTATGTTTGCAGGATCTGTTTTACTTTCTGTTATTTTAGTAGAAGGTTAAAAAAAAATCCCTAATGTGCCCCCTGAAAACACGTGAGCTAGAAATACTGCTCTTGTCCGCAACCCCTTCAACACAGGCCTGTAAAACCTGACAGGTTCGATTCTCTCACAAGGGGTGGTATCCCTACAAATTTCATCAAATTCTGCCAATAAATCAAAGTTAACCAGCAATTCCCTTTCAAAAACAGCAAAAGAGCTTAAAAGAATATAGCACAAATGTTTCTGCATTTATCTGTCTGAAATGTGGCAGACATGATCATACGTTCTACACCTCCAAATTCTCCATTCTGACAAAAAGTAGAAAAAATGTGTCTGTTCAGTTTGTAATGATAATGTGAGGCAAGAAGATTTGGGTTTCTGAACTGAGTCACCTCCAAAACAGTCCACCATGAATGGTACTATTTTCTGAATCGCCAAATTGGCATTCAACTGAATCTCATGCACCCGTATATCTGCTACATATTTCCAAAAGGGAAGCACAGACATTTTTAGCATTTCTACAAGAAAGCAATTTCTGGCTGCGGATTCCACATAACTGATAAAGAAGCAAAAGACGTGAAATATAAGTGACTCTAAAAGACCTGTAGTAGAATGCAGTGGGATGGCTATACTTTTTGAATGTTGTAATTCTGAGTTTATTTCTAGACTAAGGGTAGGTTTATCATGTCAGATTTACAAAATAACCCTGAATGTTATTTGTTTGTGAAAGTTTAAGGACCCAGTATAGATGATCCTGATATATTCATATGTTAATTAATCAAATACCACAGTAGAATGCATCCATTTTTATGGGGAAAACGTGAATGAAATTCCGGTTATATCACTAGGGATATTCAGTCTCATAGTCTGAAATCCCAGGAAAAGAAAGCACTACATTACAGAATTTCCAATAAGATCCAGAGCTGAGAGTCAACTTGCGTGTATCAGTCTAACAGGTAGGAATGGTGCTTGTTTGTTTCAGATGCAGAATTGTTCTTACCTTCACTATCTCCTAATTAGTTCTTCATTTCTGGAGTCAGCTAGAAAGTAAAAAGTAGGACCTTGAACTATTGCAAATATTGCCTTAGGAATTCTAACTTCTCTCTACCTCTCCCACACAACTAAAGTTGTTTAGTGGCATCCAAACATAGCACTTCGTGCTAACTGCTGAAGAATGTTTATGCAAGAGATATTAACTTTACTGCAGTATAGTGTGGGGAAGATCCTATATTACTGTCATTACTGAATGTGTATTATGATATGCAAGATAGCTAGTGTAGGGGAAGGATAGACTTTAGCTAGAGCACTACAAAGTAGCAAAAGCCAGTTATTGATTGGAATATTGTATCTATTTGCAGCATGTATGTGTATTTGAAAATATCAAATGGTTAATTACTTTATTGCTTCGTTACTGTTTCGGAGGGGGGAATTAGAGAGGGAGAAAATGAAAGCCCCAAAAGGTGGTGTGGGAACTGAACATGCTCACAGATAAGTGACAGGAAATATGTTCTTGCTTCAAGAACTGGAGTCTGGGAATTGGCTAACTTTGTGGAGTGATTATGATTGTCTTCAATCACAGCTTTATGCACCTAAATTTGTATGGGAAGGTATAAAACCTATGAATGCCATGTATTCTTCAGTCTCAGCAACTTTGAAAGCAGTTGCTGTGTTGTTTGCTGATCACAAATAAACAGTGCTGTTGACCTCAAAGTGGAGTTTGTACACTGCAAGTTATCCAGGGCATGACAATTACACATGGAAATAATATGTTGAAGTATTTGATAATGGTTGAGGATGATGTTAGCCTGATAAGAAAAGCTCTGGACTAATGAGAATCTTCACAATTTAGGACATATTTTATGTGATATTCTCAATTGTTCTTTTGTGCAGAAATCAGCATTTTCTGTGCAGGAATTTTATTTCTGCAGAAAATATCCATGTCCAAATGTTGCATAAAAATAGAATTTTCTGTCCAAGAATACTGTTTTTTTTTCCCCTACAAAAAATGCTGTTCCTGTTTGGAAAATGCTTAGTTGGGGATTGCTCTTTGCAAAATTCACATGTGGTTGCTGTTCATAGAAATCACGATTTCTGTGTATGCATATATTTTTGTGGTGGCATTATTTTCCATGTAGAAAATGCTGTTTCCTGTGCAGAAAATGCTGTTTTATATGCAAAATAGCCCTATGTGTGAACTTTGAACAAAAGAAATTTCAAACTGCTATGCAGAAGAAAATTGCTAACTTTTTTTTTTAGCAATGTTGCTTCTTTGAGGAAAAAAAAATTGATGAAGAATTACTTCTGTATCATACCACTAATATTTCTGCAGCCCTTCTCTAACTGCCCCAATAATCCTTCTTTTATGGCCATGCAGTGTCTAGTTAGTGAAGGGGTCCTAAATGTGATAAATATAATAGATCATTGACCATAGACTATATTCCCATATCCAGACACATAACAATTATATTACCTGCTGAGGTCCATTAAGATCCTCTGGAGGTTTGTTTTTTTCATAAATAATAAAGACTTTGTGTCATATAAAAATAAAGACAGTAGCAAACAGGTAACCAAACTGGAAAATGTGATGCATTCCGACAAACGGTGTTTATTATGAACTACTTTGGACACAGCCTGTTGTGGGAAGGCAGCATATTATCTTATCCTCTTTATGCTTATTTCATACAAAGCCCAAGAAACCTCAAAAGATGTTTGAAAGATAAGGTGAATAAATGTACACAGGGCTAAGGTGTTACTTCTTTCTATGTTCCCTTACATACTATATTTTCAAATTTGTTTGGAAAGTACATAGTCCATGGTGAGAACATAAAAGAGAGTACAGTTGGGTCCCTAAAGGATATGTTATTGTATTGCTGTGGGAACACTATGCTTTAAACCTAATATGAATTCTATTTGCAGAGTTCCTGGGCTTCAAAACCCTCAAAAACTATTTACAGATCTATCAACCATAACAATAAAACCAAATAATCATTCCAAGTTGGATTGCCTTCAAGAATTTTAGCCCCAATGTCAGCTACAATGTTTACAATTTTAGCAATGTTAACGGTATCTGCAGGACTGGTTTCCATTTAAACATTATTTCAAAAATCTATCAAGAAGTCTGTGTAAAACAGAGTCACTCTTCTGTCCTTTGCATCCTTATAAATACTACAGTACAGAAACATGTGTACTATGGTCTCCTAAATCACATGGACAAAAACTCTGTTCATAGAGTACAGCATAATAATCTCCATCATCACAGAGGGCATGACTTTGCCACTAAAAAAATTCTCTCTGATACTTTATAGCTACAAGGAGTTTTATCTTGAATACACAGAATTCTAAAGCTACAGGATGACAAGATTAACTGGCATATTTTGTCAACATCCAACACCCTTTACTGGATCAAAGATTTCATAATCAAGCTGTCCTACCAATGCAATTTGTGTCAGAACATTTTCCCATAGAGAGACACATGGGTCAGGTTCACACTCTCATTGTGAGAAAGCTTTTCCCCTCCCCATAATAGAGGCATAGGATTTCAATTCTTGTAAGGCTTATTAGTGAGCAGAACTAACTTCCAAATTAAGGGCAGACCACAAACAGATTTAGAATTGCTCAGTACAGATCTCAGCAATTAAGACTAGAATGTTTAAAAAGAGGTACGAGTCAGTGAATCACACTGCTGCTCTGTAAAACCACTGAAACGTTAGTTTGACTTTTAATATTTTGACAGTAAGGGAGGAAAACCTATTCCATGCCACATTTAAAACCAAGACCATTTTTAAGCTCTGTTTCACGTTGGCAATTGGAAAACACTACCTAGTGAAGGCTCTATTAAAATAAATACTAAAATAAAATAAAATAAAATAAATCTCAAATGCTTATAGGAGTTCTTTTTTTAAAAAAAAAATCCAAAATCTCATCTACAAGACTAGTTCATGATATCATTTCAGCTTCATTATGGCAAGTTAAATATGGGCATTTAACTTAAATGTCAGTGTCAATCTAACACAAGCTTAAGTTAAGTTTTGTAAAACTCTTCATTATGAGTATAATTTAGATTTGTTTTATATTATGAAGGATTAACTACACACATTAATCTTTTCCTAACTGTCCTAGGGAGTGTAGTGCTCCTAAGCATCCCCTCCTACAAAGTGGAGTCAAATCAATTTTCCTAGTTTACTGGAGAGCTGATGATGATGAAATGAATGAGGCGGAGACTAGAGCAATGTTGACGTAAGACTTGGAGCGAGTCTGATCGAACATGGGCTAAGTCTTATTGGAAGGCCTCTACCATGGCAATCGTGGCAGCAAAGAGATCATACTTCTCTACCACCATTGTGTTCTGCACAGTGCAGTCCAGTGGAGCTGTTTTGAGTGGTCAGGGGCCTTTTACATTCTGTAAAAGAAGGAAATGATGGCCACTTTACAGCCCGCTGTGATAAATTTGCAAGACACTTTGCAGACAAAATTGCTCAGATTTGTTCTGACTTGGGTACTGTAGTTGAGACAAGTCCAGTAGATGTAATCTTGGCACCTGCTTGTCCTGTATTAGTGGATTTATTTCACTTTATGCAGCCTGAGGATGTGGACAGGATCTTTGGAAAGGTGAGAGCCACCACATGTATACTGGATCCTTAGCCCTCTGGCTTCCGAAAACAGCCAGAGGGGGACTGGCCAACTGGATAAGGGGAGTGGCATTTTGAATAATTATTGACCAGTCTCCAGTATTCCTTTCTTAGGCAAGGTTCTGAAGTGTGTGGTGGCCTCCCAGCTCCAAGGATTCCTGGATGAAACGGATTATCTAGATGTGTTTCAATCTGGCTTCAGGTCTGGTTATGGGACGGAGACAGCTTTGTTGCCTTGGTGGATGACCTACCCCGGGAACTAGACAGGGGGAATGTGTCCCTGCTGGTTCTGCTGGACCTCTCAGCGGCTTTCGATACCAACAACCATGGTATCCTTCTGGGCCGACTCTCTGGGATGGGACTTAGGACACTGTTATGCAGTGGTTCCAGCCATTCCTAGAGAGGAGAACTCAGAAGGTGGTGCTGGGGGACTCCTGTTTGACTCCCTGGGAAAATACCCAGCTGTGCTGCGGAAGGAAGAGACGGAGCCTTCATGCTGCCTACCAGCCAGCAGGTACCTCCTGCAGAACTGAAACAGCGGGGGATGCGAGAGCCTCTCGCAAGAGGCTGCTCGAGTGATCCCCATGCCACTGCACCAGAAAGAGGTAAAATGGACTGGATTAAGGCAAACAAATTGAAGCTTAATCCAGACAAGGCAGAGGTGCTGCTGATCAGTTGAAAGGCAGATCAGGGAATAGAGATTTTGCCTGTGCTGGATGGAGTTACACTCCCCCTGAAGTCTCAGGCTCGCAGCTTGGGTGTTCTCCTGGATTCAACTCTGAGCCTGGATGCCCAGATTTCAGCAGTGACCAGGAGTGCATTTGCAGAGTTAAAACTTGTACACCAGCTGTGCCCGTTCCATGAGAAATTAGATCTGGCTTCAGTGACACACACCTTGATTACATCTCATTAGTGTAATAGATAATGATGCTGTGATTGAGGAGCAACTGATTGTGTAAGGGGCTGAGCCAGTGAGTGAGCAAGTCAACCTGCAAACATCCACTTCACTGGAAGGTCAAACAGAGATCGAGTTGCCCCAGCCAGCTCATGACAGAGAGGGAACCAGCAGTGATGCTGAAGAGTTGCAGCCAGCTGTGCACATCAGCCCTCAATCACACAGAAGGCTGAAAGAGGCTGCTGAGAGGGGGGCTACTTGGGCTAGGCTGAGGAAACAATAACGAGCAGCAGCTGCTCACAGAGGCTATTTAAGTCTGCTGGCATGGCTGCTCCTTGCTTGCAGCAAATTATTAGCAAGCCCTCACAACCTTTGTGTCTCCTGCTCCCTGAAACCCTCCGGACGGATCTCTGCCTCCTGAACCTTTGGACTGCACCTTGACCTGGCTCGGCTTGTGTTTTCCTGGTGTTTGGTATACTTGGACTCCCCAAGTGTTCCTGACCTCTCTCCTCCCTTGCTGGCTGCGGCCCAGCAGGGAGAGATTCCTGACAGGTTGGACTACTGTAATGCACTCTACGTGGGGCTGCCTTTGGAAACTGTTTGAAAACTTCAGCAGGTTCAAAATGTGGCAGCAAGAATGCTGACTGGAGCCAATTACTGGGAGCACATCACTCCCTTGTTATAAGAGCTCCACTGGCTACCTGTTCGTTTCCAAGCACAATTCAAGGTGCTGGTTATGACCTATAAAGCCCTAAATGACTTAGGTCCAGGCTATTTGAAAGACCGTATCTCCTTGTATAAGCCAGCTACAACTTTAAGATCTGCTGGGGAGGGCTTTCTCTTTGTCCCACCACCATCTCAGGCTTGTCTGGTGAAAACAAGAGAGAGAGCCTTCTCAGTGGCTGCTCTCACCTTGTGGAACTCTCTTCCATAGGAGGCTAGATGTGCCCCTTCCCTGCTCTCCTTTCACCGACAGGCAAAAACCTTTCTCTTCAGACAGACTTTTCCTTTGGCTGGATAGCTTATTAATTCAAATTGTTTTCATGTTATATATCCTTTTAATGTTTTTTAGCTGTTTTAAATGTTTTTGGTGGTTTTAAGTGTTTTTAAACTGTCTAATTTTATTAGTTGTGTTTTTAACAAATATTTATTGATGGAAGCTGCCTTGGCTCCCAATCTTGGGAGAAACACAGCCTATAAATATAATAAATAAAATTAATAAAAATAATGTAATTGTCCGAGTGTTGGACTACAACCCTGGAAACTAGGGTTCAGTTTCCTGCCCAGCTATAGAAACTCACTGGGTGACCTTAGGTGTTGTCACATATACTCGTTCCCAGAAAGTCCCATGGTTGCCATAAGTCAGAAATGATTTGAAGGCACATAACAACAATTACTTTCCCCTCTCTGAAATGGGGTATCAGTTCTATGAGGTTTGGAATGCACTAATTGCAAATAATGGGCAGGTGGTTAATTATCTTTTATTATCACAGTAATTGAAACACAACTAAATTATGTTATTAGGAATAACTTAAATATAACTATTTAAACTGTTTTAGAGTTTCATGTAAATGTGGCCTCAGTATTTTTTGTACAAAAAGCCAGCATGTTTAATTCTGGTTTTAGAAAAAAATAAAATAACTAAGGCCCTTTTTGCATCGGGGTAATAAAATGGTGCAGAGCGACCTCTGAGGGAGGTCGTCTGCACCATGGAGTGGATTGGAGCTGCTCCGCATGGCGATGGACCTACTCGGCTACTGTTAAGCTCAGTTTCAGCATGTTTCCCCCTGTTTCTCCCTCCACATGTGGAAAGGACCTAAGATATCTTGGCCTCAGTTAGTTCCAAAGAATAAGAAAATAAAGTTTCACTTTTGAAATGTGGAATAGTGATTAGAACAACAAGTGCTTTTGAAGCTTCTGAATGCTAATTATTTTTAAAAGTAATTTTCCAACCTCTACATTTTTAGTGTGTCTTTGTGACTAAATGTTTGTTTCTGTCTCTCTCTCTCTCTTTTGCACATTCACTCTTCTCTTCTCTTTAAGTTAATCAGACATCATGTAGTTCTGTTGATTCAATTTTTTTAAAAGGAAAGTGTATTATTTTCTTGTGGTGTAAAGAATACATCCAATGTTCTCCTCCTTGATGAGGAACACTATCTGGCTGATACAACTTTAGTGTTACAAAAATGCCCTGGAGCACTAGACATTTGACATTTTGAAACTTTTCTGAGTGGGGGTGTTGTTTTACATTCAAAAAGTTATGCTTTTTTTCCCTCCAGAAATATGGGAAATATATTTAAAGTTGTTTGTTCTTGCATGCAACAGCAAAATTAAGATTTACATTTCTAATCTGTAAACACGGTGAAGATAACAATGATAACAGAATCAGTTGTACAGATCTTAGTGAGACAATATTTTTCTTAGAAAATGTGTATGAAAGGATTGTATGAAAATAACAAAAAACAACAGAAACAAAATAAATGCATTTTGGCAAAAAGAACAAAAAACAAAATATAAACGTATTTTCCCATTCATCTGAAAATGCATAAGAGGGAAAATCACAGTTATGGAATATTTTCCTCTTAGAGGCCCAATTCTGGCATCATTCTAACATCAAATAAAATATGTCTTTTTAAAGTTAATTGATTTTACACAGATATGCACGTTTAGAGTTTTTGTTTGGAACTGTTTTAACAGTGTTTTTTTTAAAAAAAAAACACAATCTGAACTGTTTTATAGCCTTTTAGACTAACTTGCATTTTTCTATATAAATTGTTTTAATTTGGTTGAATTGGTTTTAGCTTTAGATATAGGGTGTGATGTAGATATTTTAATAAAACAAATTATGAATAAAATTGTGGAGGAAGTATTTAGTTTTAGATGGGACTTGTAATGTACACCCATCATTAATTCATTATGCCTGATCAGTTTGGGGATATGCTTTTGACACAATATTTTGGCTACAGCTTAGAATAGCTTTAAGAATGTTTAATTCAAGGAAGGTATTTCTATCATCTGCTATAATAGTTAAAATAGATTCCTATGTTCAGAGGCTGGGAACACATAATATGGAGCTGGCTTAATGATTTGTTTTTAAACTTTGCAGAAGCATCTGACTATTTTTGCTTGAAAATAGGACTGCTTGTATCTTTGTTCTGGTCCAGGGAGAAAGTCCTTGTGTTCTTAAATTGTTTTATATCTGTATGTGACATTGATATTTAGGTTTATGTTTGCTTTGTGTGTGATTCTCTAATTGAAAACATTGAATTGGCAACTGTATCTGCAGTGCTGGTGTAATATCAAGATCTGAGCCTATGGATCAGTGGTTTAGCAGAATGTAATGGGACTGAATTTAAAAATATGTGCAGAAACTAAGATTATGAAGTGCAAGGCATAGTGGTCAGGCAAATGCTAAACAATGTGCCAAGAATGAGAAAGCTTTATGGGCTGTGAGAAGAATGAGCCAAGGTCTAGGAGAGCAGTTTGGTATTATTTATATCACATTGCTGCCAAGTGGCCCCAGCTTGATTCAAAGCACTTCAGGGTTAGATGTTGTACAAATATGACTCATGCTGGCATTTTATTTTCCTGTGTATGAATAGATCCCCCCTCCGCATACCTATAATATGCCACCAATGCCAGAAGTGTTCTGGATCAGCATGGGAGATTTTTATCATTGAAAAGAATAAAATAAGTAGACATGAACAACTTCAAAGAGTTTGCAGCATAATTTCAGAATACTTCCAGTCGAAAATCCCAGAGAAGGCAAAAAAATAGAGATCCCTGATTTTGAAAAATGCTTGCCTGTTCCCTCAATTCTGCACATTTATTTACTCAGGAAGAAGGAATGACACAAACAACATTAAACACTGCTTATATTGCAGTACTCCTTGGAAAAGCTACATTTCCAAGAGTCATGAGGGCTTTCGTCCTGGCACATGGCTTCATAGCAGGTATTTGTGTTAAATAGGACACCAGAGGCTCTTGGTTTGATCTAGCAGGTTGACTTCTACAGATATGAGATGCTAGAAAGACATGGGGAAACACTTTTGTCTTCCATCCCCATATGAGTGGAATGGTGCCAACTGTTCCAGCTGCTTGCCCAACCATAACAAGTTTTGAAAGGAAAGAAGAACTGGAGATTGTTCCACAGTTTGAGGCAGCCTGAGGGGTGGGGGTTCAGAGGAAACTAAACTATCAGGGTTTCTCAAATCAGAGGAGAAAGTAGTCTCTCTTACACTCACCTCTTCCCTTTGGAGTCAAGAGTTATGGCATGCTACTTGACTCTGTGAGCTTCCCCAACATTTTTTCTCGTTGTTATCTACTTGATAACAAAAGAGAAGCTATGGAAAGTAATGATTTATGCCCCACACTGCTGTGAATATAAGACATTCCATTACTGTAGAGTGAAATTGACTCTTACTTAATTCCTTGTCTATTTCATTTGTTATAAATAACAAACTTTCTTGAAATCTTTTCCTTATCACTGCTGCTCTTTAAAAATATATAAAGGATGGATGGTTTTTTGTTTTGTTTTTTAATTACATAATTATAGACAAAGTAGACATGAGAGCCTCCTTACCTTCTGTTTTCACAAATTGATGGAGAGTGATTAGACAAAAATTGTGGGGAAATATAGGGACTTCTGAGTATGATTATGGTTTCTCTGCACACCCTTCCTAAGCTTGAACAGCCCTTCAACTTGGTGCCTTCAAGATGCTTGGATTTTAATGACATGGCCCCATCCAATTAGGAGGCCAAATTGGAGAAGACTGTGCCAAATTGGAGAAGACAACAGAACCAGACGAAGACAGTATAGCTAGAGTGGCTCTCTTCAACGTGTTTTAACTAACATTTAAGTAGGGCTTAGATTGTCAAGTAATCCCTATTTAAAGTGTATAAAATTGTGAAATTGAAATGGAAAGCCTCCTTTGGTCCACATCTACAGTGAAAGTCTCTCAGTCTAATTTCTTTTGAATTTCTTAGGCCTAAACTCAGTTGCTAACTCCTGCTAGTATAGACTCATTGAAACAGTTGCTGAATCCTAAATATTCACTTACGTAAATCCAATTGACTGAATCAATCCACACTCATTGGAACTAGCAACTGGATTTAAACCTCCAACTATTGCTAGAATCTTGTTCTATCATTTTGCAGATGTACACAGACACATTTTAGTCAATACAAAAATATGTATTAAAAGTACATCAACAGTATGTTATGCACACAAATTTCTGTGTAGAAAAAGAACAGCATCACAACTTGATAGAGATAAGTGACAGAACAAGATTTTAGCAAAAATCTGAAGTTTAAATCCAATATAAATTGTATATATTTTAAACTGCTCAAGTGGTCTTATATTCATATTTTTTTCTTCAAAACCCTGAATTATTACATCTATAATAATTTATGTTACCCTTCTTTGAATGGATGGTGACTTTCTACATCCATAGAATCTCCTCCAAACATGGAAACTCTCCACTACAGTTGGAATCATAGAAATTCAAAGTTCCAAATCATGTGGAAAGCCTTTGAAAATAGCAGATCTTCTTGTATCTCCAAATCACTCTCCACATACACAGGACAACAGAACCAGACGAAGACAGTATAGCTAGAGTGGCTCTCTTCAACGTGTTTTAACTAACATTTAAGTAGGGCTTAGATTGTCAAGTAATCCCTATTTAAAATCTAGATTGGAAATCATTTTGAATATACTGCATCAAATGGATTGAGGAAAGGGTTCTTCACTCCTCTTATCACCTTGCCACTTCACTCTGTAACTTTTTATTAACTGTGCACTTTACATTCATTACCACTGTTCACTTTGACGACACATGTTTTGCTTCTTCTACTCCTTATCCACATGAAGAGAGAGTGAGTGAACAAATGAAAGCAGCTACTCTTGTGGACACTGGTTGAGGATATACCTCCTTCACTTCCTGTCCTACATGGAAGGAGGAATAGAGCTGCCACTCTTAGGTGGTATCTGGAAGTCCTGGCTAAACATTTACCTAGGAACTCAGTTGGCATCTGCAATGTTGACTGAAAGTATCTTGCTCTTTCCATCCACTCTCTGTATATACTGTTGCCAGGGAGATCAGAAGGAATAATATTGCCTTCAGAAGACTATGAAACCTAAGAGTGAACCATTTATAATGTAATTCTTCTGCCCTCTTGCTATGCAATAGTGTTTGACAATAGTAGCTGTTCTGCACATGAATGACACAATTAAAATAATGGACAGAATGATGCCAACCAGACAACCTGATGAAAGTTATTCAATATTATAATGCTGGTTCAGATTTGGACACCAGCAGTGACCTTTTATATGAATTAATGTATCATGCTTCTTCTTATTTTAGTGGAAAACTGCATGTTTTAGTTGACATGATCACATGTATTTTTGTTACAATAATTTGTTCTAAACTTGATTTAAAATATTTTTTATTCTGTCAAAGAAAGAATATGAGAGAAGGAATGTTTAAATAAATGTAAGCTGAACAATCTATATTCAGTGGAGAATATAATGCCTATCAGGATATGGATTTTTCTTCATGGTAATGGGGAAAAAATGACTGTATTAAAGTAACAATTGATTTATAGTGGCAACAGGTAATCTCTTGTTTCTGTGAATTGCCAGACTACCTATTGAAACAGCAAATCTACTGCAGTGGAGCTGTTTATTGGGGAATGCAGTCAATTGCTGTCATGTACTCTAAAAAGACTCTTTTGTTCTGAGGCCTCTTTTCAAAATACATATTTGAGACAACCAAATGAGAGGAAAAGAAAGTGAGAACAAGACATACTTGAGTTTCAAAATAGCAGTGTTTCTAGCAAAAGAAAAAAGAAGTTAAGAGTCAGGAAACACAGTCAAATTAATTTACAACACAAACAGCTCTTTAGAAATAGAGCAAAGAACTCAACAGTTAATACAACATCAGTTACATTGTTCTTGTTATTTGACATCAAGTTTATCTTGACTTGTGGTGACCCTATGAACCTTATGGTGACTCCAAGATCCCCAGTGATCAGTTGTACTGCTAGGTCTTCCAAACTCAAGGCCATGGCAATCTTGATTAAGCCAATCCACCTGTTGTGTGGTCCCTATTCCTGTTGTTGTCTACTTTACCCAGAATTATACTTTCTGGTGAGTCATCTTGTGATATGTTCAAACTACATCAATCTTAATAATCTTCATTTCTAGTGAGACTTCAGGCTTGATTTGTTCTGAGAATCATTCATTTGTCTCTTTAGCAGTCCATGGTATTCAAAGATCACTTTTACAGGCCAGTTGGCCCTCCACAGTTGTAGGTTTGATTTTCATCAATATGATTATTTGTGAGTTTCTTCAACTCCTATCCTTCCACCTCAGGCACTTCTTTTAAGGGAGAACCTTCCATCTTGGTGGGCCTGATCAGGGCATACAATCCTTTAAAAACACACATCTGGTTCTTCTCCTCCTCCAGCAGCTGCTGCCTAGCCAGCTCACAGTCCGATTTCTCAGCACAAACCCTCTCCCAATACCTTCTCACACACCCAAAGAAGGAGATAAGCAAGACAGAGGATGTATAGGACCTCCATGCAGATCCATCCTTTTTCTCTCTCCTTGACCTTGTTTGTACTGTGTGTGCCCACTGTCTCTGCCATGCCTTGACCGCCTTCCCACAGACACACACATTTATTTGATATTTGCAATTTTTCTACTTTTGTGAGGGTCCTGCACACCTAACATTAATAAATGTGGAGGGCCAACTGTACTACATTTAAATTGAATTTATTTTCTTCCAAACAACTTTCTTCACTGTTAAGCTTTCAGCATGCAACTTTTTAATATATGGTCAATATTTTAATGTGAAGCCAACACAGTGTAGTGTCTGAGTGTTGGACTATGATCCTGGAGACCAGGGTTTGATTCCCTGCTCAGCTGTGTGAACCCACTAGGCGACCTTGGCTGTGTCACACACTCTCAGCCCCGGAAAGTTCTGTGACACCTTAAAGTCACAATAAGTAGAAACTACTTGATAGCACAAAGCAACAACAACATTTTAATATCATCCCTGAACTGGAAAGACCTGAGTAGGGCTGTTGACAATAGAATGATTTGGAAATCTCTCATTCATATGGTTACCATAAGTCAAAATCAACTTGATTGCAGTTAATAGCAACTATTTTGATACAACTATTAATAGCATAAGTAGAATGTCAAGTATATTCTGACAAAAAAGTTTTTTGAGGGGGAAGAAGATGCTACATTTTTCACTGTATATCCACTTCATTTCAATCATTATTTTCAGTTGTTTGCAGGCTTCCACTTAAACTTTCTGCTTGCCAGATCTAAGCCAATCTACCTTCCCTTCTGTAGCATGTGTGATAGGAGCACTATCATGACAAACAGGAGAGGCCTACTTCCATTACCGGGTAAAACATTATTTATTATTACTAACATCAGAAGCAAAGTAGGCTCTGAATTTCCACACTCGATGAGGAAACAGACTTAGCTATCATCATTTTTCACACTTCTCCATATATTACAATGCCATTCCTGGTAATTTATCAAAATATGTAGATTTAATGAGAACTATGTTAAAATATTTTTGAGAATAAATGCACATTTAAATATGTATTTTTGAGAGCAAATACATATTTCAGTATACATTAAAATAAACAATAAGATACATACTTTGAGAAGTTTTTTAAAATGCAGATTAGTGCAAAACAGAATATAATTGTAAGTAAAACATTAGCAAGTAACACAAGGAGAAAATAGATTATTTTTGCTCTTTCCTAGCTATTTCACTACACAGTAGTACAGACGTTTGCATCCATTTCTGTATAAGTTTGGTTAAGTATCTTAAATCTTTTCTAATCCAGTCACATTTATGATTGAGTATTGAACTAGAAATTCTAAACAAACACTAGAAATGTATACAGTCATCCCTCCACATTCACTAGGGTTAGGAGCACAGGAACCCCCATGAAAGTGAAAAAAACATGAATAACTTTAGGCACTCCCAAACCATATTTAACACACAAAAAAGTATGACCCACTGTGGATTCAACCCACTGTGGATTCCTTTGAGGCATCAAGATTCTTTCTCAAGGCAGAAGTGGCTGGCTGGTGGGGCTTACTGCCACCTCCGCTACTGCCCCACATCATTTTTAAGAGGGACTTAGTAGTGCAGTTTCTCAGTCTCACGAGGCTTGCAGTCTCTGTTAAAAATGGCATAGGGATGCAGCAGAAGTGACAGCAAATAATCTGTGAATAATTAAATCCACAAAAGTGAAATCCACAAATGTGGAGAGCTTACTGTATTTGCATCCAGTACATTTTTCATTTATAAGTAGTGGTGTTTATTTGTTCTGAATTCCAACAGAGTATCAACATTCTTTCTGTGCAATGTAACATTTCTTTTGATTTTTTTTTAATATTCAGATATAAACTTCATTCAAATTTATAGCTTTCATTTGACTTCTTAATTTAATTTAAGCCACCCACCCCAATAAGCGGGGAGTTTAAAAAAAAAGATCAAAAATGTTTGTTGAAGGATAAAATATTAGAAATCACGTCAAGAGACTTTACTCCCCCCGCTTTATCCTGTATTGATACTGATCTTGATCACATGCTTAGTACTTCCATTGAAAAGATGTAGGAAATCATGGCAAGTGTGGTATATTTGGGAAACATCACCTCTTTCTGGAACTATGCTATTTATCACTGGGAAAATGTATTTTCTCCATTGCTATTTCAATTGACTAATATGTGGTTGTTATTATTATGTACATGTGGAAATGCACATCTGAGGCTAAGGTCTTTTGTGAGCTTGCTCTAAGTCTGCTTTGCTATTTCTGAAGAATACATTTACTCCCTCATTTTCGCTAGAAAGAATATAGATAAATGCATTTTTGAAAGAAAAATTCTCAGTTGGAATATACTAACTAGCATTCATGGCTAGGAGCCATGATTTAGGAAGAACACTATGTTGAAAATGCTGTTTTCTCTTCTCTCTCTCTGACACAACTTGATAAATATGGAAAAATCTAGAAGTAGGGAAATGGGTAGAGAAGAGCTTGGGACTCAGTGTTTCTAAGCTTTGTATAATCCTTGACAAAATCCTAGCATTTCATAGAGATCCTCCAAAAATTATCACAAAGATTCAGCCTATTCCAGCTTGAGAAGGATACATTTCAGCTACTTCAACTCAGAGCTCAGTGTTAATGTCTGCTTATGCATTAAGGTTTGACTTTTGCTCACACTGTACAGAAATGGAAGGATAGACCAGTACTTTGCCCATTGTTCTCATGGTTTGAGTTTTGAACCCATCATCTCCAAATCTATTTCTCCAAGAATCTCTGTGAGACATAATGCAGTCGATTTTAAACAGTGTAAATTTCTTTTATATAGGCCAATCCAAAGTATGCTTGATTTGGAAGAATCCAGACCAGTACTTCCTAAGCTGCATGAGCTAGGACCATAGTTTGAAAGGAATGTCAATGAGCACATCACTTTTAATAAATAAATAAATAAGCAAACAAACAAATAAATTAGTAAATAAACAAAATATCTACTTGATTTTCTCTGGCCTTGCATCCTTCCATTTAGAGTCCTCTGGGACAAGTCCCATGTGACAGAATCATTTGATTTCTCCCAATAGATCAGAATTATCACTGTCTGACAGCCTGCAGAAATAGAAGGAACAGAAGAGGTTTCTCTGCAGCCTGAGTTTCTCTTCAGTGTAAATGAAACTGGCACTACTGAAACCTCTAAAATGTGTATGATTTAAGTATGGGTCTAAGTTCAGTTCAGAAAAAAGAGTATCCTTCTGTTATCTAATTACAGATTTCAGTACTTCCTCCTGATCTATTCCTTCCATAGCAGAGGTCTGAAAAGCCATATAGAAAAAAAAACCATAATAATTTCCTTGCTTGACCAATATCAGCATCAAGGACCTGTTATTCAGGCTGCAGCTGAAGAGACTGAGAGAACACCCTGTTAGCAAGAACATTGCTAACACCGACTGAGAGGGGTATAACACTTTGTTAGCTCAAAACATTGACTCAGAGCCGTTGGAAGAAACATTAGTTGCAGGAATGGGGTTGAGGCTAGGGAGGAAACAGTAAATATGTACTATGGAGATCAGACCACAGAATTGTAGAGCAGATCATGGAGAAAAGAAGATGGGATGTACTAAATGGAGATGAGATTGTGCTGAGAAATGCTGGCTTGAAAATTCAGGTAGAGAAGAGAAAGAAAGGGAACAGAGATAGGGAAAAAGAAGAGGAAGAAGGGTGCTGAATTCCCTGTTTTCACATTCTCAGCATGTAGAAGACTGAGTGTCCAAGTTGGCTGTATACTTGTTACAGACAGCCATACCAGAGACTTTTAAGATTATCTGTCAGAAGACCTATCTGTATCTAAAGAGAATCCTTGTCTCATGCTTTAAGGCCTTACCTGTCTCTGCTCCTCCTCCTCTTATACTTGCCACTGTCTGTCCAGCTAAAGATCAGCAAGAGAGAGGAAGTATAGGAGCACCATGCCAACCTATGCCTTTTCCTCTACTTTCCCTGACCTGGTTTGGATCCTGGGTACACAGTCTCTCCACCATGCCTTGGCCCTGTTTCCACAGATGCAGACACACACACACACATTTTGATATTTGCAGTTTTTTTCATGTTTCATGTTTTTCATGCACCTCTAACCCTAACAAATCTGGAGGGCCAACTATACAGAAGATTTTTTACCAGTATCAAATAGCACTGCAATAATAAGGTTTCACGCAAACTCCTTATGGGCATCAGTGGTACACACAGAGAGGGCAACAGGACTATGCCATTCTAACATGTGTTCCCTATTTTCCTATACTTGAAGGCAATTGATGTGTTGGTCACATCTGTTCAGTAGCCACATCATTATGTTCAGTGTTAAAGAGTCATACTTGGATATAGATATACACATATGGGCATAGGACTCTTCCAGTTAAATGTGAATCAGGATTCACCAATGCTCCTTTCTCACTAATGTCAAATGGGAAGTCACACAGGGCATGATCCTGTAACAGCTCCTCATATATTTAGTGATCACTCGAAGCAAGGAGTTATTTGAACATTCTTAAGGTACTCATCTTTGATATAGACAAGGTATGGCCAGAGCCTGATCACATTTCAATTGAGGAATGGGTTAAAATTTTGTTTTCATTGTGGTTTTGAGCAGAATTTACCAGATCTGATGAAATTAAAATATGAGATAAAGCAAAGTTGACATATCTATTTATCAATATTATACTTTTCATATATCATAAACAAGCAGAAGTGTGAGTGACCATAATATTTAAAACTCTGTTCAGCCAATGTATTCTGCTTAAGGATTATAAGTGTTCAGGTAAATATGCCTAAAGGGAACAGAAAGTAGAGAAATCAAATCCAGGGTCATATGCAGAGCATCAGTGAAAACAGGAGCATGGTTGAGGCAGTCGGGGGTCTGAATGGAGAAACAGCTGGTTCCAACACAAGTCAGGGGATCATTGGAAAGGGTAATCAAAGGTATATGTCAAAGTCCAGAGATCCTACAGAGTTGGAAACATCAGACAAAAGAAGTTTTGGAACTGTTGTTTACATCAAAGGACTGAACCTAGTTTTGACAAATTGTGTGTGTGGTCTGTGCCTTCAAGGAAGGAACTGTTGACTTAGGGTAGCATCATGAATTCCATAGGATTTTCTTAGGCAACTGTTCCTTGCTATGAAATACAGCCTCCCACACCTGGTATTTGTTGACAGTCTCCTATCCAAGTACTAGCCAGGGCTGACCTTGCTACACCTCCAAGATCAGACAGGATCTGGTCCCTTTAGGATATGTAGGCCTTGTAACATTTTATAGCTAGATGAAATTACTATAAATTATAGCTGGCCTAATTATTTCAGCATGCTCGTTTTAAGGCAAATCAGTGTGTTTCCTGTTCCTAATCTGTGAGCTTCAGAATCTGCTTCCAGAGCAGGAGTACCAGCTCCTTATATCTTGGTTTCGCTCTTCTCCCTCCATATCTAAGGTCATCTCCTAAAGATAGGACATGATTCAGTATCTCAAAGATGCTTTTTTCATAATGGCACTCTTTCACCAGTATGATATGTTATTTAAGTTTCAGTTGATAAACCAGAATACCAGTATTAAATCATATAAGGAAAATATTAAAAGGGAATAATATAATATTATTATTTAATCTGCATGTTTTGATTTTTCTTCTTCTGTTCATAAAGGAGGCAGTTTCCTATATCAAAACTTATGTCCTCGTTCATGTGCAATGAATTTATTTATTTGATCATTTAAACATACTTTTTCACCAAGACTACTCTAATGAAGGGTTCCTGATGTATATGATATAATCTGGAGTAGTAATGTTGTACAATCATAAATGATATGGCCTTGCATTTTTTTGTTATTATTTTCTATGCTTACTTTGTGTATACAAGAATGGTGATCTGAAAAGAGCTGTTCTTCCAGAGGAAAAGACTAAACTTTTCAAACAGACCTTGTGATTGGAACCAGAGAATACTGTAATGATGTATGGAAGGTATAAAAGGAGACAAAGAATCAGAATGTGTCATTTGAAAGTCTCGGGTAGTTGTTCAAGACTTTGAATTTTTAACTGAGGCTCTTTGGGGCAGTGAAAAAAGTACCTAAATCTTGGAGGGATGACTAATTTCAAGGAGAAATTTACCTTTCAGGGAATAATTCAATTAGCTATTCAGTTAATGTTTTTTTCCTTCATGTTTAATTTTTTTTCTCCTTTACCTTCAGCCATTATTCTTTCCTAGAATGCCTTTGAAAATAGTACACCATTAATAACCCCACTGGAAACTTACACTAATGCCCTAGCACTAATGCCAGATTTTAATATAATCTCATTCTGAGGGGAAATACGACATCCAGTGGCTACTGCACACAACACCACTACCAAATGATTCTGTGCATCCACCCACCCCCAGAAAAAAACATTACCCAACTGCCAATGATAAACATCCTTTGAAACTAAAAGAAAAGAAAAGAAAATGAGTAGTTCTTGCTCCCCACCATATTTTTTATCATATGCAAATAGAGGGAAAATTGGGGAAGACCATTTTACAGCAATCCTATGTTTGAACTTTTTAGAAATACTGACTCAAGATTAAAGAACATATTCATATAATATATGTCTTATGGAATTTTTAACTTCTTTCTTTGAACACAAGGAATGTGTGCTGTATTGTAAAATGCTGCTGAAAATCTCTCTCTCTGCTAAGTAGCATGAATGATATTGCTGAAGTAGCAGTAACATCCTTGTTACGCTGGTTGGAAAATTATTTGGATTGTGGCCATTGTGATCCAAAGTTTTTGAAGAGATAGTCCAGATAGTTTCAGTAAACTTTAAACAAATTAATCCAAACAATAGGAAGTTACGGGAAGGATATATACATTCTGTTTTGTATGCTATCAATAAGATATCACATTGTGTAAAGGCTCCGTTTAAAATAATATATTCAGTTTCAGAATACCATTTATATAGAATTAAAAACAAATTGGAACATAATTTTGATCTTCAAATAATATCTTGATCTGAAATCTACATTTTAACAATCTGTTATATATTCTTATGCTATACAAAATACATCACAACCTGGTATCTGCAGTGTTCTTTGCAAAGACTATCAAAAAGTTGTCAGGTATACCGACATCTTTGCAGTTTCACACTTTGACTGCATCTGACAGCAGCAAAAATACAAGACCTGAAGGCTTCAGTACTTAGAATTCCCAGAGGAGTCCAACCCCCTTTCACCCCAGATTATTCTTAAAATCTTTCTATTGGAATTGTTGATGCATGATGACTACACTGCTAACATGTGCCTGAGGTTATTTTCCACAAATACTTTAACATTAGTAGTACCGGTTTAAGTAAAAAAGATGGAACAATGTACAGGACAATAATTTTATGCGTTTTTCCCCATAGGTAAGTCTCACTGTGTTCACTGAGGCATTTTAACAGGTAGCAGTTTATTCAGTTATACTCAGCCCTCTACATTTGCAGGTTTGACTTTCACAGATTTGATTATTTGTAAGTCCCCAACCTCAGGAGCTTCTTTTCTGGGGGAATCTCCCCTCTTAGCAGCTCTGATCGGGCTGTTCAGCCCTTTAAAAACCAAATTCTGGGTCTCTTCCTCCTCTAGCAGCTGTTGCCTGGACAGCTAAGGACAGCTCACAGCTTGATTCTTCAGCACCACAGACCTTTCCTCAACCCCCTTCCCACAGACATATACACATATTTTGATATTTGCAATTTTTCCACTTTTGCAAAGGTGCAGCACCAGTGTTCTTGCAACTATGTAAGACCATGTTTTCCTGCCACCTATATATTATTTGGAAAACTATTATATTGAATCCAGAAAAACATAAGCTAGAAACAGTTATTACTGTTCCTATGAATGGATGAATTCTTAAACATTAAACATAGCATTCAAATTTTCTGGGGTGAAGGTCTTCTAGATGTATATTTAATGAATTTGGTACTATTAAAAAGAATGCAAAAACTAACATTCAGACTTCTAAGATAGTATGGGGTTACTGCATTGTGGCACAGTGGTTAAATGCCAGTACTGCAAGCCACAAGGTTGTGAGTTCGATCCTGCTGGGCTCCAAGGTTGACTCAGCCTTCCATCCTTCCGCAGGTCGGTAAAATGAGTACCCAGCTTGTTGGGGGCATGTATAGAAATGTATCAAAATACATGCTATTTGTAAGTTGTTCGCCGCCTCAGTCCATATGGAGAGGCGGGATACAAATAAATAAAATAATAATAATAATAATAATAATAATAATAATAATAATAATAATAATAATAATATATTGAAAAGATAAGAGGCTGTGCTGAGATGTCATTATTTGTGAATAAAAAGGCTATTCACATGTTTCTAGAATATTTTCACAAACCACACCCTTTTGGTGATTTTCTTTAGTGTGTGTGCACACACACATGCACACACACATATAATTAAATGTTAAAATATTAAATATTAATGTTATATTATTATATTACTATATATTTTTATATTCATACGTTAAATTATTGTATAAAATACCAGAAGTGTTATGTGCTAACTGCAACAACGCTGCTCAGGACAGTCATTCACTATCATTAATTATTGTTCACATTCAGTTTCTCAAGACGATGAGGGTCTATTTCTTTAGGTGATCAGCAGTTCTCATGTTGGACATCTGTCTCTTGAAAGCTATCCTTAAAAGAACATGATCAGCCTGTATTTAATGTATTTACATGTATTTACATGCATTTAAAAAAAAAGTTGGTGCCCTACAAGCCATCCCTGCTCCGTTCTCACACAGTGCAAAGTGCTGCAAAGGACAAGTGGAAAGAGGTCATGTGGTCTTCTAGTCAGGCACTGAAGCATCTTAATACTGAATGTGAAGGGGAGGAAGAGCTAGATTTTTTTTAAAGAAACTTCTGCCCCCTCTGCATCCTCTTTTGGCATGGGAAAACCTGTCTTGGAAGTGGGGCCAAGTATTCCATTCCATTATCTCAGTAAGTTGTGGAGTAGTTGGTTGGCCCTTTGCACTTGGATGAGGCCATTGTGTTCGACACAGCATCTTTGACTGACCTTTTTTCGTGCCTTGCCTATTAGTGATCTGGTCATGTTGTCTAAAGAGAATACATTGTGCAGAGCATTGGAGTTTAAGGACATCACTTTTTCTGGACAGCAGTTAATAGTCCATACCTGAAAGACTGATCAAAGGTGGGTAGACATGAAAGTGTTGTTGGATACTTATCATGATCAGGCCTAGTGCCCTATATAGGTTCTGCAGAGTTATGTGCAGGTTAGGAGACCTAGGCCAGGTCCTTTATATTGTCATGTTCTAGGTTAAGTTTGGGGAGGAGATGGGTCTTGATTTGGATCTATATTATGATCTGTTGGGCAGTGTGTCAGTCCTGAAATTGCCACTTTGGGGCTCCACTTGGTGTTGAATGACTGACCCACAGTGGAATAGCTGGGGAAGACAGGGGTTTGTTGGCATGGTTTATTACTATTGTTATTTAGGGGTGCACAGGGCTTCCTCTTCACATTTTGATCATCCATCTTAGTTAGAATGACCTTGGTTTCTTGAAGTCTTCTTATTGTACAAGCTCTGCCTAACCTTTGGATAATTCAGACCAGATGGTATATACTTTGTTGTGGTCAGCCATTTTGCCTTGCCAGATTGACATGGGAAGGGTGATGGACATTGTCTTGATAGAGCCCTTGGGAGGGTGAATACGGCAATCTATAATGCCTTAAACAGAGGGTTGTGTCACTTTCTCTCACATTCACAAATTGTCTTTCAACAGCCTGAGCTCTACTGAGCAGATGGTGTGCATTTATGAAAAGAGGGCAATATGTTGTTCCTGATGGATTTGCAAAGTGAGTGAGGCCCCTTTTGGCCAGCCTGGTGGGAGAAAGGGGCTAACCATACACTTTTACCTTGTCCATGACAGGTAGTGAGGGGAGAAAAGTAAGAGGTATGGTGAACACATTGGTGACCTTTTGGTGAAAGGGGGGGCTCTAGAACTGCCTCTTTAGTCCTTGGGACCCAGAGGTAGTGACTATCCTTAGGGCTGGTCTGGAGGCTTTGCCTTCACTATAAGTGTTGGGACTGGAGAGGAGGAGATTTCTCAGGTCCTCCTTCCAGTAGATGGTTGGATGGGGAGCAACTCAATTTTTGGTTTGCCCCCAGGGCCCAGGTGTTTCACTCAGGAAATCAAGGGATGACACCTGCCTTATCTGATCTTGCACTAGGTGTTCCACAGTCTTGATACTTTGCAAGAGTTTAAATGGGTTTGGGGTTAAATTAAGCTCTTTGCTCAATCCAATCTTCTGTGTCTGGTCTTATTATTTTGTGGTTGGTCAGCAGTGCAGCTCTTTTCTTGTATGGGCAAATCACTGAGAGTACGGAGCTGCCTTTGCTGGCCTCCAGTGAAAAAAGGCCAGGGGATGTTCTCATCACTCACTGAAGTATCTTAACACTGAATTGAGGGGGGGGGCATAGGTAGGAGTTTTTAAAGAACCTTCTGCCACCTCTATGTCCTTTTATGGGCAACAAATCAACCTCCCCACCTCCAGTGCAGTGTGAGCAATGCTGGTCACTTCAGGGCCAGGATGATGATGATGATGATGATGATGATAATGATGATGATGATGATGATGATGTCATTATTATTGTTATTATTGTTGTTATTATTATTTTCTACTCTTTACTGCACCTGGGGAACTTTGAAAATTGGCTAAGGGTAGACTCTTTAAAGAGGTGGCCTCTTGGCAAGTAGTTGAGAAAGAAAACTTATGTTAAAGACCTTCTCACCCTTTTGGTGAAGGGGAAGACTCTGGAATGGACTCTTTAGGTCCTATGGCTTAATGATAGAGACTGCCCTTATAACTGGCCTGGAGTCTTTGTACTCAGTTTAAGTCTATAAGTGGGCTCTCAGGTCTTCCTTCCAGCAGATGGTCAGACCCGGAACAACACTGCTGTTGATTTGTCCTAGGGCTCAGGTGTTTCACTTGGGGGAAGGCTGAGAAGGAAGTTAGGATGATGCCTGCCACAGCTGATCCCATACTAAGTTGCTCCCCTTTCTTGCTCTTTTCCAAATTCAGTACTGTGTTAATAGGTCTCAGGCTAAAAAAAAAGTCCTTATTCAGCCAAGCCTTCTGTGTCTGGTCTCATTATTCGATGGCTGGTCAGCAAATACCATCTATGCCACACATCCAGTACATGAAATCAAACCATTTAAACCTGCCCTATAGCTTTGGTGAAAAACTATCCAGCCATAATAACAGTGTTCTGTGTGATATAGTAGCTGTAATGTTTTATCAAACATTTAGCAACTTTTAATATTTTTATTTTAATTTTAATTGCCCACCCATGTACATCATCATGATGCTTTTGTACTTTACATGATAATCCCTGGCCTCTCCTCCCTGCAGCTCCATCCCTGCAGTACCCCATGCCACCCAAGCCTGGAGTGGCAATGCCTTCCTGATTTGAAGCTGTCCAATTTGGCAGCTTTACAGAACCAAGGATGAGCTTAATTCTTCAAGGAGGAGAAAAAGTGAAAGAGCTTAGAGCAATCATTTTTACACTCTGTGTAAGGAAAATAATAAGAGAGAAGATCTGCTATGGCACTGCAACACTGACTCATCCCTGAGTGAGCTGAATTCATAAAACTTCACATTTTTTTCTTTGCATTGCTCATATACTCTGGGTCTAATGTCCATGCTACATGGAAAAGAAGACTATATTTTTAATTTAACAACTTGTGCATAATCCTTAGTTTATCCAAATTCAAAATTCACTTGTGTTCTGTAGCTTATAGTGACAGCATGATCAATCAGAGGCAGTCTTTAATTGGGATAAAAGTATAAAATCACCCATGACAGAACTAAAGGAATTCCAGATAAAGTCTGAATGCCATAGGACTTTATGTTAAGAAGGAACACAAATATAATTGTGCATTTTTCTTTCTTTTTCATAGCTATTTACAGATTGTCTTTTATTTTTGGTGTGTGTGACTTTTCCAAGTAGAATGTTTTGATAGCCTTTCCTTAAAAAAGGAGAAGGAGCTCCCTTTTGCCTAAGCTGTTCCTCTGCATAAGTTGTATTTGTCTATAATACTTATTTTCTCAAGTTCTGTGCTCGTTTGAGATTTTTTTTAGAACATCACTGAAATTTTATTGATCCTTCAACCTTTCAGCTGATTTAAGATCATATGAGTGGCCATTCTGGATTAGACCAGGCACTTATCTACTCCAACATTCTGTCTGTACAGTGGCCAACCAGTTACCTCTGGGAAACCTGACATAAAGATTAATGTTACCGCACCTTGCATTTCACATTCCCCAGAAACTGAAATGAAGAGGTATACTGGCACTAATATTGGAGGTGGCAACTTTTCATCCTTCTGGCCACTGTAATTTCATATTGTGTTATTGTTAAGTGTCGTCAAGTTGCCGTTCTTGCAGACTCAGGGCTGTGTCTTCCTTGATTGAGTTTATCCATCTGTAGTGTGGCCTTTCTAATGTTCCACTGCCTTCTATCTTACCAAGCGTTATTGTCTTTTCTTTTCTTTTTCCTTTGGTGAATCCAAGAGTGTATGTGCCCTATGAGAAAGGTAAAATGAATCATTTTGCAAGAACTTTCAGCAGCTTCAGGAGATTTCTAGCCACCTGAATTTGAGACAAGAGTGAGTTAATTGCATAGCCTTTCTCATTTAAGTTTGTATAAGAAGATTTGACTCTTTCAACATTGCTACTTTTTTTGTGATGTACAAATGATGTCAGTGTCCCTCAATTCTGGCTAAGTGGAACCCATTCTCGTAATCTGAATCTGCCACTAGTTGACCATGAATTGACCTGAAGGCAAATAACAACAACAACAACAACAACAACATAACTTTTCATTCTGCTTTTTCATCAGAATTGTATGAGGTAACTGCCATGCTAAATAGATGTGTAGATGCTCAAGTGGCCTGAATGAAGAGCAGTGAATTGAAGGAGAAGATAGATGTCTTATTGTATAGAAGCCCATTGGGTCATGCAAATGTTTTCAGCTGGGATATTTGGCTGAGCAAAATCAATCAATTAATAATATTATTTATACCCCATTTTCCCCAAGACTCTAAAGGATCATATTAACAGCTCAGTGGTAGTGATTATCTAGTCTTATCTTTGGTGATCCAAGTGGCAGGTAATATCAGATTACCTGTACCTGAACAGTTCAACATTCTGATTGTTCTGGGCTTTTTGTATGAGAGTCTGCTCAAATTCTTTGCCGACAGTCTGAGGCTGTCCTCCAGGTCTTCCCTTCATTTCACTTTAAAGGTATGTGGCCAGTGAAGTCTTAGGTCCTTTTCACAGGACATCATCATCCCACATTAGGGATGGGAGGAGGGTGGGTCCCAGACAATGCTTATGCATGAAGTCGTTCATGTCCCGTCCTCCCATCCCCAGACAGAGTAATATTGCTGCAAATCACTGACGGGTTCTTCCCATCAATGGCCAGTGATTGCACAGCCTTCCTGCCACTCTCCCTCATTTACCTGAGCTGTGAAGGATCAGGAAGCATGATGGCCATGCTTCTTGCCCCCCAGTACAGCCTGGGACAATGTCCAGCTGCATTGCAGAAGGAAGAGGTGTGGCCATCATGCCTCTTCCATTCCCTCAGCCAGCCAGTGCATAAGGGAGCACTCCTGTCATGCTCCCCTACCAGGAGGAGCTCTACTAGGATTTCTTCAGGATGCCACCCGGATCAGGTAGAGTGCAGAAAGGGCCTTAGATAGCCTTTAAAATATTTAAAGTTAAAATATTTATTTTCCCAGGTTTTCCCACATTTTTTAATAACTCATTTCAATATTATCCTTACTGTTATGCTAGATTTTATTGATTCATATGTCTCCTTTTCCTAACAGTGTGCTTTCAACATTTTATATGCAATGTGCATATAAGTGAGTGTGTTTTAATTGCATTTCTTATTATTTTAATTGTATGCTGCCTTGGGAATCTTGCATTCAAAGATGTTCTATAAATAGCCAAGATAAATAAACAGCAGGAAAATGAGCATATGTACTGCAATGCAGAACACAATTATGTGTGTTCATTTCTAGTGGGTGAGGAATTATCCGTGAAGATATATCCATACAATGACTATCTGCATCTACACTAAAAGGACATATACAGATTCTAATGGAGTTATATAATTACTTCAACTATATAATCTAACACTGGAAAGATACCAATATATATCAATGTTGAAAAATACCCTTGGTAAATGTTACTGATTAAAAAAAAGGTGCTGAAATCCACAAATGCAGGAAATAAAGAAAAGATAGATAATTGGAAAGAGCAGGTTTTGGTGCTACAAAAGACAAAATATTTTTCCTTTAAAAAAAAACTGAAAAAGAATGATTAATGGAGTCCTCAGTAAATTGGTTGGAATCCAAAGAACTGCATGTGATGCATTGTTTATGTACCAGGAATTTCACAGATGAATCATCATTCCAAATTCAGTTCCTTCTGTTCTTTCTAAAAAACCTACTGAACATAGAGAAACCTTGTGAATGGTGTCTGATAATATAGCTGTTGCTATGTGGCTTCAATTTATTTCTGAGCTTATCACAGGGTTTTCTGAGGCTGAGAATGTGTGATGCACCCAAGGTCACCCAATAAATTTCTATTGCCAACCAAGGAACTGTATCCTGGTCTTCAGGATCGTATTCCAATGCTCAAACCATGTTGGTGAAACTTGCCAGAACCTCTGGAGAAGTGCTTTAGTGGCTTATACAGGATTATTTTGCTTATAGATTTGTTTTAATATGAATGAGAACTGCTGTAAGAAAATGAATAATGTGCAAGCTATTTTAATGCACAAAGACTTGGAGAAAGAAAAGATTCTAAAACACTCTTTGTGCTACTTATAGAGAATTGCTGGTAAGAGATGCACAAGTAAACAAACTGTGTGTACTGTATCATGTATTTTAATAAAGATCTCTGTCCTCCCCCCCATAGGGGGTACAATTTCAGTAAAAGAATTGATTGTCTTTCATGAAATGTCCCAAAGGATCTGTATGTATGGATGTGTAGCACCTGTATAGCTTACAGTGCCAATAAGCTGTCATTATCTTAAGCTATACATCTCTAAAATATAATTAAAGCAAAAAAATGTTTGGAAGCTTAATGTTGCTGCTCATCTGGGGGGAAAATCAGTCTGAGAGGAGAGTATGTGCTTGGCAGCTAGAAGTAAGGTTTTGATCAAAATGCCTAATAATTCATAAGACCTGGGAGGTTTCACAGGAAGCAGCCTGAAAGTGCAAGGAGATACATGACTGTATTTTAAATAAGTATGCTATTGTCTTCCTCTGAAAATGGGTGCAGAACTGTTGGGATTATAAAATCTAAACTGTCATATGTTTTAAAGGTTTATATACTTTTTTAAAAAATAATTATATTCATCACTAAACATTTTTCTTTTATTTTTTCTTCTTTCTCTCTTTCTTTTTTTAGAAAGATGCTTTTAAAATGATCAGGACCCAGCAGGGTGTTATGTAGGGAAAATTCTTTTAGTCTTTTGAAATGGTGGTGTTACTAATCTTTTTTTGTCTTCCTCCAGGCAGATTAAAAACAGAAAGGTAAGAGAGAGAAAAAGAGTTTGCTCTGTGGAATTTTTGATCTGGTAGGAAGTCCAGTGTACTGCAGGATATAAAAATGTTCCATATCCACAGATTTTGTGGAGACAGAATCAAGGGATTCCAACATTCAGAATCATGAAACACTTGCTTACATATCTCTTGAGTAGTATCTGCCCACTTGTACTAACACAATTACAGTAATCCCTCTAGATTCACTAGGGTTAGAGGCACAGGACCCCTGTGAAAGTGAAAAAAAAACAACATGAATAACTCTAGGCCCTCCCAAACCATATTTAACACACACACACAAAAGTATGATCACCATATTCAACCCACCATGGATTCCTTCGAGGCATCAGGGTTCCTTCACAAGGCAGAAATGGGTGGCTGGTGGAGTTCGCTGTCACCTCCACTGCTGCCCCACACCATTTTTAATAGAGACTTACAAGACTTGTTCCTAGTCTCTCAACCTCATGAGGCTTGCAATCCCTATTAAAAATGGCATAGGGTGGCATCAGAGGCAGTAGCAAATAATCCATGAATAGTCAAATCCGCAAAAGTGAAACCCACAAATGTGGAGGGCTGGTCGTACTATATATTTAAAATATTATTGTTATCCATAATTCAAAACAATACAGTTAAAAAAAAACCTCAGGGGGAGGGAGTGAAAGAAAACAACTGTTGTGATTTATTTATAGGAAAACCTAAATGTTAATGGTACTGGTATGAATACTGAATAATAAAATGATTATTGCTGAGGAAAATATCCCCATTGTAGGGGTTGCCTTGCAGACAACCAGAGTATGCCATTTAGCTGCGTTGATGGTCCTTGCAAGCAAACTTGCCACCTGTGGTTGCCTCCTGTTTTTCTTATTTGCTTCTGCACTGAAGAAATAAGAGTGGAGGATGGAAGATATATTCCTTATTCTCTCACATGTTTCCTGTGTGTGGGGCGGACTTTCATTATAATGTCTTCTGCAAGTTCTGAGCTGGTAGAGATCTCACTAAGGTCATTGCAGCACTAGCCTATTATAGCGCTATTATTCTACTTTCAACATCCTATGGAATCCTAAAGTTTGAAGCTGGCCCCTCCCTAAACTGCAAACCCCAGGATTCCATAGGATGTTGAAAGTAGAAGAATAGCACTATAATAGGCTAGTGCTGAAATGGCCTAAGTGTTGCTGCAAGCTAAATTTAAGTGGATAGATATAGAAGAACAAAGGGCTTTCTTTGTCTGAACAATGGCCTTGCCAAACAGGTTAAAAAGAATCAGTTCTTTTTTAATCTGTTGATTTGTATTTTGGTTTTTAAATTTCCTTTATTTTAGGGTGTTTTACACATTGTCAGCTTTTCTGCTTCTTTGATAGATTGTTTTTTATATATAAAAGATCCACAATGGATTACAAACAATAATATATTACTGTTTGTAATCCACTGTGGATCTTATTTTAACCAATAAGTAGCCCATAAATCTTTAAAATTAATTAAATGGCCTGTTTGATGATGGGTCAGTGTTTCGTTTTGTTTTTTCCCCATACAGCGCAAGGACACTGTGATGGCTTTAACTGTAAAGTTTTAACTGGAGACTTTCTGTAGCTCAAGGTCAGATTAGATTTTATGGGGAATGCATATTGCTTGTGGTAAACTCTTTTTCCCATTTTACCACAAAATTTCTTCAGATCCTTTCCTACTTTTTTCACCTTCTTGGCTTTCAGGATCTACCATAAAAACAAAGTTAGTGTCTTCTTTTAGTAGTATTAATATTAATGGTTCGCTCTAATAATTTTTGTTTACTATAGTAAATTTTATTTTGCTTCTTGTATTTTTGTTCTTAGAAACAAAACAAAAGAAAACAAAAACCATAACAAACCTGTTTTTCCCTGAGCTGTATGCCATTAAAATAACTCAGAAGTTTTTGAGTGAAGTACAAAGAAAATGTTTAATTAACAGTTGTACAATTGGACCAACCCAGGGGCTAGTGCTCCAATACTAAGGCGGCCCTGAACATGTTTTCCGTTTGAAATTTACACATTTATTGTCTTTTCAAAAATACGCATTAACATTTCTCATTGGTTAAAACCCACACTGATGCACTAGTTACAAGTTAATCTCTCAGGAACTGCATGACTTGTTTATTTTTGCCCTGAAAAGTTATATTTTATCTGTACTAAAGGTTTGCTTTTACAGTCAGCCCTCCTCATTTGCTGGTTTCATTTTTGTGGATTTGATTATTCACAGATTATTTGCTGTCATCTCTCTTACCTTTCTATGTCTTTTTAATAGGGACTGCAAGCCTTGTGAGACTAAGAAGCTACAAACAGGGCTTGTAAGTCCCTCTTAAAAATGGTGTGGGGCAGCAGTGGAGGTGGCAGTAAGACCCACCAGCCACCAATTTCTGCCTTGTGAAGGAACCCTAATGCCTCAAAGGCATCCACAGTGGGTGGAATATCATGATCATACTTTTGTGTGTTTTAAGTATGACTTGGGAGGGCCTAGAGCTATTCATGTTTTTCCCCACTTTCTCAGGGATCCTGTGCTCCTAATCCTAGCAAATGTGTAGGGGTGACTGTAATTCTAAGATTGCCAAAGATCAACTCTACCTTACTCTTATCTTTTAGCCCTAGCTGGTTCTCTTAACTTGTTTTTCCTCCAAGCATCTTCTTATCTCCTTCTTTCAGTCTCCTAGTAGTTACATATTCACTTGTTACACATTCTGTTCGTCACATATTCACTTTTCCATCTGCTGATTTTCCAAAAATTTTCAAACACAAAAAAACTTCTCTTTCCATATGTTACATCATCAAGAGTACAGCAACAACAAGAAAAAAATATGTATCTTCTGAAATGCATGCTTCTGGTTCCAATGAAAAATCAGAAAATGAAGCATGCTAAAATAGAAGTTGAGCATAGTCACATGCCACAATAAAATGTTTGCTGTAGCATATGACTGTACACTCGAGTGAGTACTCTCCAAAATACCTGCTAAATGTATTGTCCAGTTTGATCCTCAGTGTTTTAATCACTCAGTCTGCCATAGCCAATGAGTGATTTGGTTTGTTTTATTTGTACAAAATGACAACAATGCAATTTACTGTTCTATCATGCTGTACTACAGTACTTTATTATGTTCCTTATTATGATTCCCTTTTATTTCCAAACTGAAGAAATGGCTACGGTGATAGAAGAGTTGCTAGTATGAAAGTGGCTGCCAGCATTTATAGTGAAGGAGTATGAAGTGGTGAAAGTTATGTCTGAGACTTTGGAGATATAATCCTTTCTTTCTTTCTTTCTTTCTTTCTTTCTTTCTTTCTTTCTTTCTTTTTTTCTTGCTTGCTTCTTCTCTGTCTTTTGGAAAAGTATATTCTGCTAAGAGTATTCTGATGAATGTAGAATACTTTTCATCACAACACTTTTTTATTAGTTCATGCTTGCTATTTAATCCAATTTTTCTTCAGGAATGTCTGTTTTATGCTGCAGAGAAATGTACTAAAATAATATAACTCGTAATAAGCATGACTACCTAATTTTTAATCCTCTTCATTAGTGAAACTTCTTACAGACTATAATTTTGAATCATATTGAGTCCCCATGGGCCTTCATACATTTGCCAATGAAAATTACCAGTTGAATGGCTGGGAAAATGACTGCTACATATAATAGTAGTAGTAGTAGTAGTAGTAGTAATGGTAATGAGTAGTAGTAAAGTTTTGAAATTATGTATTCATATATAAAATAGATAGAATGTAAAAACTCCTGTTGATCAAAGTGAACATCATTTCAGTTTTGCTTTTCCCTTCCCAACATTTGATTTGTAATAGATTGCAATCTAATTTCCACTAATATTTACAAGCACAAACCTGTGACATGTTAACTTCACATGTTGGGAACTATATCCTGAAGTTGATTAATTTTGTGTGAGGAAAGCTAGTTTGTCCATCATATTGATTCCCATGGGTCTTCATATTGAGTCCCAATGGGCCTTCATACATTTGCCAATGAAAATTGATTCAGACATCTTATGTGCATGATCCCTGGACACACAGGCTGGAAGTTAAGCAGCTATGATGGTATCAGACCATTTGTGCCACTGTAACTTCTGTCCTATTTTACTGTGACTGAAACACTCAATTAGGAGTCATTGATTAGAAATAATGAAAGTACAGTGATGTGAGACTAGTATTTTATCTGTCCATTTTATTGTGACTTTCCCCTCCACCTAGTCTCCTTCTCTAGTGGAACCTTCACTGGTTTGGTAATGGGATAGTACAGTATTAGTAGTCTTTTTTATATATATTGTATACACAGAGATGGTTTCCAGTGAAGGGATGGAAATAATATTCGTAATTATTTTTTTCTTGGGCAAAATTCAGGTTTTCTGACAAGTGGGGGACTCTGTCAGGAAGAAGAATAGACCAGAACTTTTCACCATTTTTATTTAGTATTCAAACAACCCAAAATATTGCAGAGAAAATATTATGAATAGAAAAAGATGGAGCTTTTGCATATGCACACGCAGACACACACACGTTTTATGTGCAAAAAATGGGTTTCATGGACGGAAAACATTGTTTCCTTCTCAGGAAACCCATCTTCTATTCAGGAAAGAAAATTTTTGAGAGGGAGGGAGGTTGTACAAAACTCTCAGACCAATGCTTCCAAAACACTTTGAAATGATTGAATATAGATGGACTACTTCAAATCATCCATTTTCTGTTGCAGTGGGAAGAAACTACCATAATTATTTGTCTTCAAATATAAGAATGAAATAGTCAAGGACCTACATCCCTGTGCCAGGGTCATGTGGTCTGTAGTGCCAGGGTCTTGTGATTCTACAGACCAAGCTTCCAAAGGGCCTCAGCTATATTCATTGGTTTCTAAATTTATTCAGCTTTTAGTACAAGCTAAAAACGCTAGTCCTATGGTGTTTTAAAATATGGGGAGAAAAGTGTTGATTTTTTCTCTCCATTTTTATGCATTGTTGTCCCAAAACATGCGTGACTCAGGGGGTCCACACGTGATGCCAGTACCTCTTTTCAAAGATGGGGAAATATTAGCTCAAAGTCAGGAGAGCTACAAGAAGAGGACAACCTAGCCAGATCCTTGACACCAGTGTTTACATGGTCTTTGCAGGGAAGAACCAACCAGAGATTTGAAAGGTAAACTAAAATGTGCTTTATTTAGGGAATTAGGTGAATGATGTAGTTTGCCGAGTGGAGTGAAGTGGAATGGACAAAGTATGGCCTGCTGGCCAGTAGTGTCTCCAAGAACCCATGAGGTGGTCATTTTTCCCATTTTTTTTTCTCCAGAATTCCCCAAAATGACCTCTGGGGAATGTGGAGGGCATTTCCCCCTAGTTTACAGACCACCTGTTATCCAAGAGTAAAAATATTTTTGTTGCTATTTTCCCAAAACAAACAAACAAACAAACAAAATGTTCTCTTAGGGGTAAGCAGTGTCTCCCTCCCAAATCATGAGAATGTCCCATGTCCTGTAGAGGGTTCTTGTGGGCAAAACATTTATGCAGGAGCGGGATAAATGGGGAGTGTGTCTACCACATTCTCCTGGTGGGGTAAAGTATCCTCCTAGCATTCCACAGTTGCCCACCCCTGGTTTACAAGAAGGTTTTAAGAAAGTCAAGGTTTAGTTATGACTGCTAAGTCTAGTAGAAACTCATTACAATACTGTAGTGTAGTTTCAAAGCTAGATATCTAAGACCTTGTACAGAATGCCATATGGTTTTGAATTCAATAACTCCGGTAGATGATAGTACAGTTGGCCAGTTCTATGGACAACAATTGAGAAGCAAAAAGTACAGGACCAAGGATGATGACATTTAACCCAAACCAGGGTTATCCTCTGGATCAGACCTATTATATGCTGTGTTGTTACTTCTAAACAACAACAAAAAAGTTCTTGCTATTAATCTTTAAAGAAAATATCTATAATCTTCATTTCTTTAACTTTTAGGTCAACTTCTGACTAATTTATTACTTTTAGAATAGTTCACTTGATTCTGCAGTAGGGCCTCTATAGGATAATTCTTGTTAAGTATTGACTGCCTACACTCAGGTACATGCTTTCTAGAGAAGCTGATTCTGGGCTTCCAAATTAAGATCAGTAAGTAGGAATGAGTATTCTGTACCTGTGAAATACAGCTAAGTACTTGTATAAGTAACATATGTAAAACTGATCTCATATTAAAATAAAAATGAATGAGTTACTACACATTGGTATGTTAAATTATATGGAGGGTATAATTTGGTCCCCCCATGATGATTCTGAGTGAGAATAGACACAGGCCACATTCCTTATCATAAACTAATCACAACAAGGATTTTCCTTTTAAAAAAAAATCAAAAGTTTTGATATCACACAGACTTGACTCCAAGCATTTTTAGATTATACTAGGGGTAGCTAACTGAACCAGAACTGGGACCAGTTTTCAGATTGAACAGCTCTTCAAAAGTGTGTGTAGATAGATAGACAGACAGAGAGAGATACAGAGAATTGTTTTTGTTAAAAACAAAAACAAAAAGAGATAGATAAAATAATTAAATAAAGTTAAAATTTAAAAAGTTCAATAAATAAAAAAGTTAGAATTTATTTACTTCCTCAAGTAAATCACGCAAATATCTAATCACTCAAGACTTTTTTTATTTTGAACTTTGTTTACTTTATATCACCAAATATATTTTATTTAATATAATATTATTTTCAAATAAGTTATATTTGATATTATTAAATTAATTTGAAAATATTTTTACATTAGACATTCACATTTACTTCATGAAAAGTAGGAGTTTAAATTTCATTTTAGTTATTCCATCACTCATCAATTGAGGAAGACAAGTGGAGCTGCAGAGTTCGGTTGAACTGACAGTCCCAGAACCATAGAGACAGAAAGATGGCTAGACGGGATGTAGCTACTGATATCTGAGAGAGATAGGAAACCTGTTTCCTTGTTAAAGAAAATCTTGCTTGTTAGAGAAAGGCAAAGATTCCACTGGATCAGTGGCTTCTTTGGTTATATTCAGTCAAACTGATAGTTTTCAAAAGTAATTGATACTCCTTTAGCCTTCCACTCCAGTGTGATTTTTGACAGCAGACCACCTGCGTATTACATAATTTCTGTTCCCTATCAATATCTGTCACTTCCAGTTTTGGGAAAAAAAGGGAAAAAAATCCCAAATAAAACATGCTAATTTGTGCCATGCTCAGAGAGTGTTTGCCCTACTTGGGCACCACAATTGGAACACTGGAGAACTGAAGGTGACCTACAGATCGGACTGTCCTCACGCCAGTATGACTAAATAATAGTGGTTTTTAAAAACAAAACAAAACAACAACATAGCTCTCAAAGAATACATGTGTTTAGTCAAGAACAAAGAACATTTATTTCCCCCTACTGAAGGGTGCATATTGTAAAGTTTGATACAACATAACCATAGCAACTGCTTGGTTTGCTCTGGAGCATGCTTGAGTGCATTGTTAAGGCATCACCCACTCAATGTTAATTACAGTTGGCCCTCCCCATTCAGGCCATTTCCACATGGAGGTTTTAACACGGGGCAGAGCATCCTCCAGGGAGGACATCTGCACCTGAGAGCGGACTGGGTCGGACCTACTTAACATAGACCCGCAAGTGATCCCCAAGTGGTCATCCAGCATGCTTTTGAAAGACCGCTAAAAACAGGTCTTTCAAAAGCATGGAGCGCGCCACTGCGAGCCTGATCCCTTATGTAGATTCGCAGGCTCGCATTGGTGTGAGCCTGCAACCTGCTGGCGGCGGGCTTTAGGCTGGCGAGCTTCAGCAGTTGTTCGAGACCCTCGACCAACTGGAAGCCACCATTTTCATCCCCGGAGCAGTGCGGTGTGGTGGCCACACACTGCTCCAGAGAAGTGTGGACCAGACCAGGGAGCCTAAAAGTTGGGTGAGTAGCGTCACAGGGCGATTCCTTCGCCCCATGCGGATATGACCTCACTAGATTAAGGGGTTCAAGACTTGCTAGAAAAATCACAAATATCAAAATGCGTGTGTGTGTGTGTTTGAAGGAAGGGGGCTGACACATGGTGGGGAGAATGGGTGCACAGGGTCCAACTGAGTCAAGAAAAGGAGAGGGAACGAGGAGTTAGCATCATGGCCCTATACTTTCTTCCTCCTGCCCATCTATTTTGTTGGGTGGGTTGGGGCATTGGAAGAGAGTGTGTGGTGCTGAGAAATTGGACTATGACACTTCCTTAGCTAGCCAGGCAGTGACTGGTGAAGGAGAAGGAGGACCAGATGTGGGTTTTTAAAGTGCTGGGTGGCCTGAGTCACAGAGAGGGCGGGTTCTCCTGGAAAAGAAATGCCTGAGGTGAGGGGAGGGGAAATCAAAGCAAATCTGTTAAAGTCAAAATTATAAATGTGGAGTGCTGACTGTAAATTAAATGTCACTTGATTTTGAAGAAGGAGGTTAAGCATGTGTGCTCCTCCATTACTGAAATACATTATGGTTTATAGTGCTTACAGTTGATTTTATTGGTTTTGTTCACTGTATTTCCATAAGCATGTAAAATCAGATTATTATAACATCACCCAGTATTCTCTAGATTGTTGCACTCATTTTTAGTTTAGTATTAAACTTTTGCATCACTCTTCTCACACTAGAAACATCTTTAATATCCCATGGGCTGAATGAACTTTGTATGACTTCTAGTTCAGACCCCTTGGGGATAAATTTATTTTACTTGATAGAAAGAATCAAACTAATAGTGAATGTTGTATAATGCAGAATTTGGAACACTGCCTTTGTGTGGTATAGGGAAAAAAAAGCAGTAAACGGGTTAGAATCTCTGTGAAGAATTAGTTATCTTGATTTCAGTTTATGTTTGGAAATCTAATTCCAAATGTGCACAATTTATAAGAATGCCAATTAATGCCGTACACTAAATATACACAGTTAATGATAGCAGAACAGTTGGGAAAGTTTTCCCACTCTTAATTACTTATGAAACTTAATGTTGAGCAATTAGAATGCAACAAGCCTGCCTTATTAACTGAGATCTCTTGAGAATGTAGTTTGCCAGATATATGAAACAAACAAACAAACAAAAAACTTTAACCACCTCTATAAAGTTTTGCTTGTTGAACACTAGCAGATTTAAGCTACAGAACATAGGGACGTTTACACAATGCAGAGTATCAAAAGCTCCTGCTGTATAAACATGTAAAAGGTTAACAATGGTTCTCATTGGCTGAGATAACATTTTTTTTTTCATATAATACAGTCCTCCTCCTGGGTAGTGAAGCACAACTGTGGTTAGGAGACACCTTTTCTTGCCTCTAGGAAAGAGGAGGGGTTATGGGAAAATTATTGTACTGGTGCAGTGTAAGAGACACAGAGAAAGAAAGGCAGAGCTATATAGCTTATAAACTTGAAATTCTCTTCTCTTCTGAATGGCTTAGCTCACCCACTGTACAACCAATCTAGGCAATTGATGGTTGGTCTTGGGGCTGAGTAGGGTTTTTTTCCCTCCCTTTCCAGGAGGTTTTTTGCCTACTCTGCATGTAGGGTTGCCAGAGGAAAAACTAGAGGGAGCTCCTGTACTTTTAATGGTTGTGTAGAAGAGGGACATTCAGCAGGCATTATTTGTCATACAACCATATAATAAGCAACATCTGTTGAAATTAGCTCTTCTACAGAGTCACTGAACGTGCAGGTCCCTCTTCAGTTTTCAGTCGGGCAACCCTACCCTACAGAGGGATAATCACCTCTGTGTATGGCAGTATAAATGGGCAGTAATTGGCGGAGGCAAGCTGAGCAGGCAGTGATGGTGAGCACCTCTAGGTGACTATCTTGTCAAGGGGACATCTTCAGACTTGTTCCTATGGGTCATGAATGAGAAAAGAGAATAGACTTGAGGCCAGCCTGGGACACATTTTCCCTTTATGAAATGGGATATGGGAAGGGAGCTTCTCTAAGAAAGAGAATGTCCATAGATGTCCAGCCAAAATGGTGACTTATAATCAAAGTTTGAGTGTTTTGCCCAGTTGTTACTAAGGAGGAAGTGAGGTTGGGAAGCCAGCCACAGCCAGAACCCTCTTTAGATTCCCCCTTCCTCATAAATCTTTAAGTTTAAAGCTAGAAAGTTAAATCATTAATGAAGTGGCCATTTAGCACCAACTTTGTTTTCTGATCTTGTTACCGGTATTTCCTTGTTGGCAAACAATGATGTCTATGCCTTCCTATAGATGTATATAGATTATAATACCCATGGGATTGATCTTCTACTGACTTTTCCTCTGGATAAACTTTCTTTAGCTATTTTAAATTTACCTTCAAAATTGAATGTTTCAGTTATAGAGCTGCATGTTCTGTGCCAGATTTTTTTTTTAAAAAAAGATTTAGGTCCAAATCCAATTATTAATCCAGACTAGTGCCTATTTATTGAATCAAGTGCTCAATGGTGTATCAATGTTTGAGTAAATCTCATGTTTCAATAAATCTATTCTATATACATGTAGCAATTGAATTTCTACTGAAAGTTATCTGAACATTTTATAACTTCTTTAAAGAAGACACTTTTATTACAACAGAGAAGAAACACATTGGGACACTTATGGACGTGTTTCATTTAGAGTATCACCACTGCCTTATGTTTACCCACTTTTAACAAGAGAAATGTATTCATTGTATCCAGTACCATCACATACCTGTCTGACAATCAAGTTCTATTATCACCAAAGGAATGACAATTCATCTGACACAGGTACACAAAATATCTAAAATATTTTAGCAGTCACCTTATAAACAAAATGACCTATGCATGTGTCTATATACACATAGATACATATACCTGCATGTATGTGTGCATGGATTATGAAAATATATATTACTGCATTGCTACATAATTATTAATGTACACAAATCGATTCAGAAGTGCGGTCCAATGAATTTATTGAACACTAGCATATTTACCTGGTATTGCCTGGGTTTTTTATTTTCCGCTTAAGAACTCATCAAACTGTCTTCTCCATTTCCTGTAATTTTGTTCCATATTTCCCAATGCAATCTATATTCAGAGTTATTTACATACACAGTTTGGGTTCCTGCAGGAATACACTGTCCTCCTCCTTACTGCTAGGCATTATCTCCATAGCAACTGGCGTATTCTAACACCTGTAACTTTTCCCCATACTCCCCAATCCAATCCGTGTTGTCTGGTGACATTGATGAACTGGCTTTTTTTTTTTTCCCTTTCTGTTGAATTTGTGCAATGGCTTTACATTTTTCTGGAAGCATTTTTTGTTTTGAATTTCAACTTTAAGATTCCTCACATATGGAATCCATACAGTCTACTGTGTGAGGGAGAAGACATTGTAACTATAGCCATTTCTTCACTACCCCGTTATAGTGCTACTATTCTACTTTCAACATTCTGTGGAATTCTGGGGTTTGTAGTTCACTGAGGCCAAAGAGCTCTCTGGATGAGAATTCTTAAATGCTCCTCCTTAAACTAAAAATCCCAGGATTCCATAGGATGTTGAAAATAGAATAATAGCACTATGACAGTGTAGTATGGAAATGGGCTATGTTGTGTATGTCACTTTAATTTTTCTCACATATGATTGATTTGAGGGTGTTCCTGCATGGCAGGGGGTTGGACTGGATGGCCTGTGTGGTCTCTTCCAACTCTGAATTTCTATGATTCTATGATTCTATGCCTCCCAAAAGTTTTCTGGCATCCTTTTTGATGGTAGGCCTCATCTCCATAGCAACCGGCCTGAGGCCCAATTGCTGTCTGGCTGAGAATTCTATAGGCCCCTCCCTAAATTGCCAACCCCAGGATTCCATGGAATCTTCACAGCCAGCCAATCAAATGAGGTCTTCTCACTTTACACAGCCAATCATATGCTGACACAGACAGACAAACGTGCAGACAAACTTTTACTTTTATATATTAGATTACTGCTAAGTAGTAGTAGAAGGCTTTCAGTCTTAATGTCTCTACAGTATGTGTGGGAGGAATCATGTGGCTCCAGATGTTGTTGAGCTCCAATTGCCAGCACTCCTATCCAGCATAGCCAATGGGGAGTAATACTATGAGCCGTAGTTCTACATCAGAAGGGTCTCATGATTCCTACTCCTGCCATACAAGTACACATTAACATGTGTTGATGTGCAGTAAAAGAGGAAGACCACATTACAGATGGGTTGACTCAATCAAGGAAGTCATGACCCTGAGTCTTCTGGACTTGTGTAAGGTGGTTGAAGACTTAAGAGGTCTCTCATTGATAGTATCACCATAAGTCAAAGTTGACTTGGTGGCAGTTAACAACAACACAACAAATTTTGGTGCTGATGCTCTTTTTTTTCTTTTTTGAGTTAAAATTATCTGATAAATATGAATATAGGATATTTACACAGTGTACATTATGGCTCTCTAGTTTTGGTAATGCCATTTTCCTCCCTTCCCAATCTGTTTCATGAAAATCAGAAAATATAGGATTGACTGATATATAGGCTCTGTGTTCTACTTAGTACCTGGCACTACTAGGTAACATAGGCCCTTTCCACAGCACCCACCAATCCCACCATGAGGACAGAAGAAGGACAGGACCACAGTGATGCTTTTGCGTGAAGTCCCTGTGGTCTTGTCCTTCTCCCATCCCTGGGTGGCACAATTGTGGATCAATGACCCACGATCATACCACCATCTGTCCTGTGAAAGGGCAGGAAGTGCGATGTGGCATTCTTTGCCCCAGTGCATCTTGAGAAAGTACCCAGTTGCACTGCAGAAAGAAATGGCTGGCCATCACACTCTCTTGTGCAGGGTGCTGGTCTTTTGTGCAGGAGAGTGCCACTGTCGCACTCCCTTACTGGCAGAGCCGCTGCCACCAGACACCACCACAAGAAGGTAAGCTGTGGAAAGGGCTATAGAAATACTAATAGCAAAAGTGAATAGTTAGGAACTGAGAGAAATGGATATCTCCCAAGACTAATTTATTGATGTGATAATCATAGAAATCATAGAAATCATAGAAATGTAGAGTTGGAAGAGACCACACGGGCCATCCAGTCCAACTCCCTGTCATGCAGGAACACCCTCAAAGCACTCCCGACAGATGGCCATCAAGCCTCTGCTTAAAAACCTCCAAGGTAGGAGACTCCACTACTCTCCGAGGCAGCAGATTCCACTGCCGGACAGCCCTGACTGTCAGGAAGTTCTTCCTGAGGTTCAGGTGGAATCTCCTTTCCTGCAGCTTGAATCCATTGCTCCTTGTCCTGGTTTCTGGAGCAGCAGAAAACAAGCCCCCTCCTTCCTCTACGTGGCATCCCTTCAAATATTTAAACATGGCTATCATGTCCCCTCTTAACCTCCTTTTCTGCAGACTAAACATACCCAGCTCTCTCAGTCTATCCTCATAGGGCATGTTTTCCAGGCCTCTCACCATTTTGGTCACCCTCCTCTGGACTTGCTCCAGCTTGTCAATATCCTTCTTGAATTGGGGTGCCCAGAACTGGACACAGTATTCAAGATGGGGTCTAACCAAAGCAGAGTAGAGTGGTACCAGTACCTCCCTCGATCTAGACACCATACTCCTGTTGATGCAGCCGAGAATTGCATTGGCTTTCTTGGCTGCCGCATCACACTGCTGACTCATGTTCAGCTTGTGGTCTATGAAGACTCCTAGATCCCTTTCACACGTACTGCTATCCAGCCACGTGTCCCCCATCCTATATTTCTGTATTCCATTATTTCTGCCTAAGTGTAGGACCTTACATTTCTCTCTGTTGAATTTCATTTTGTTCGCCCTGGCCCAGCTCTCCAATCTAATTAATGTCCAAATTGTGATAGCAACTGTCTTTCATGTGCTAGCTTCATCAGGACATCTAATAACTTGTATTCATGTCTCGGTAGCCTCTTTAGAAATAAACTTGAACAAGATGTAAAACTTTTTTGGACAGTGCTATCTCTTCAGCAAATTTTCATTTTAATTAAATGTCATACTTCAAATAACTGATGAGTGAGTATTCCATAAGCTGGTAATGGAGTTTGCCTCATCACCTCATAAGCACAGATTGCTAAACTAGTCACTAAGGACATACTTCCTGATTATAATTTGCATCTGGGAATATGTTGTTTTTCCCCTCTCCACTTAAATAAATGCATTCAAGAAATTATGATTCTGGCAAACTTCAGAACAGAGGACATATGGTCTATGCCCCCTCCTCCAATTTTGAAAATACAAAAGAAACATGTATAAGGAATGTATCCCCCCCCCTTTTTTTTTTTTGCCTATCTATGCTGTTATTTTCTGCCTAAAGTTTTTTTGTTTCTTTGCTAGCAGTGTATTGCTCTCCCCAGATCTTACACATTAGCTTAGGTTGAAATATTGTCTTTGTGCTAATGGAAAGTATTGCCTTTATGCTAGTGGAAAACTATCAGCTCAGTCAGACCAGGATTCATTCACACTGCAGAATTATCACTCTATCATTCCACTTCAACTGCCATGGTTTTGTCCTCTGGAATCCTCAGACTGGAAGAGTAGGGAAGGAAATTTAGAATTCTCATCCAGAGCCCTCCAATGCCTGAGTTGACTACAAACCCCAATATTTCACAGAATCTTGGAGTCATGGCAGCTAAAGTGGAATAATTGTGCTATCATTATGTACTGTGTATGAACCCCTGGTTTTTGCTAATGTCCCTTACTGAATGAAAAGCTGCCTTAATGATCTGAAAAACGTCAAACTATATGGGTGATGGGCAGAAGATTACAGTACAAAGGTGGGATTAGTGATAATTGGTTATACTTGCTTCACAAATGCAAGACCAGAAGCCTAATAGCAAATTGTCAGCATTTGAAATAGTTCTGCAACTTTGTAAGAGAAAAAATATGATTACTAATGTAGAAAGACAACAATATAGACAAACCAGTGAAGTCAATTACTCTATACTATACTTTAGCATTCTCTATAATATATGGTCTTGCAAATAAGCCTGGAGAACAGTAAATAGTCCTTGACTAATAGTGGGTTGCTGCTAGACTTGTTACAGATGGGACATGAGGACTGAGGCTGTCCTAACATTATCATTCTGGGTATAGTCGTTATTGTCATTTTTGTCTTTGAATCTTAGGGATACTCTGGAATGATTTAAGAAATATTTCTTGTTAACTTTATGGGGCTGCGTCTGTTTCACAACCATTTAACATTGTGGTTTGCTAAGGTGCCATGAAAAAGAGTATTGTGTTTGTTTAAAGTACATTGATTCTTGAGCAGGACGATGTCCCCATTCTGAATTGGATGGTGTTATTGTGGTTTGGAACATACCATGGCCATTTCTGCACTAGACTGTTATAGTGCTATGATTCCACTTTCAACATCCTACGGAATCCTGGGGTTTGCAGTTTTGGGAGGGGCCACCTGGCCCCTTCCGAAACTGCAAACCCCAGGATTCCATAGGATATTGAAAGTGGAATCATAGTGCTATAACAGTCTACTGAGGAAATGGCTCATGTCTTGAAAATGGTATCAGAGTTCTATTAGTGTTGTGTTCTGTCTTCAGTGTTGTGTTCTGCAGCAGTAACTACTCAAGGATTTTAAAGCTGCAGAGTGAGTCATCAGATTCCCATGTGAACTAGCATCCATTAACACATTAATCTTACAACTTGTATGAAAATGTGGCAGACAAGCTTGTCTAGAAGTGACTGTATGTATGGAAAACAAGTAAAGTAAATGTATGAGCTGACTTCCTTTCAGTAGTCAGCTTTTTGTTTTCAGGCTTAAACATTAGCATTTGACAAAAAATATCTTCATAACTGTTTATTCTAATAATTTGATTATTTGTGCCTTGTTAGACAATTGTCTTTGTGGGGAAAGGATTCTTTTTTCACAGTTGCAGTGGTTACCTTTTCTATAACCAATTGTCTTGAAAGTATATCAGGTGTTTTCTGTTGGAGAGTTTATTTTGTGTAAGGAGGCTGCTGGACATGTCTTTCTGACATTTTGTTTATGTGAATAGTGCTCAGTATGCTGATCAGAGTTGTCCAGGGTTCTTTTGAAATTTAACAGCAGAATATCATTGAAGAACATGCTTTGATAATCCATGTAATTGTACAAGGTGTCATAAATAGTTATGATGTTAATTAGTACTTTAAACTATATTTTAATGTGCTTAAAAAGAAAGATAGATTTTTTCTATTCTTTACAGTGCCTGTAAATAGCTAGCTTGCTTTTCCATATTTATCACTATAAATTTAAAGTATTTGAATGCAAAATGTTGCCAGAATGTGTTTTGGTTGGTACGGTCATCTTTTCTTTTCTTTTCTTTTTTTCCAGTGTAAGAAATAATGAGACATATAAAAAAAAAGTGGAAGGCTTTCAAAACAATGCCTCATTTTTGCCCCCAATGTACCTGCACAATTTCCTTTGTATGTGAAATTCAGGGAAGGTAGGGAATATGTTGAAGACAGCATCAAATTTGCAAAATTGGGAAGAATTCTTCTACAATTCTGATTTAAATTCTTTGTCCAGGAACCACTCAAAATGGCAGCCCCCACATCATGTAGGACTGTACTTGTGAAATACTCGATATGACTATTGTAGCTGAAGGGATGGGCAATATCATACGAAATCCATGTGAATGGAAATGCAAATATTTTCACTATCACGAAATGTTATTTATAGCAAGCAGTAATTATGGTTACTGCCAGAATTGTGCAGTAGGAGTTGGTGTGGGTAGCCATGCTAGTTTGTTGCAAGATCAGGAGCACGAGTCTGCAGAACCTCAAAGATTAACAAGTTTTATCTAACAGAAGATTTTGTGGACTCCAGCTCACTTCATCAGTTGTCTGATGAGTGCTGTACGGTTGTTTTTATAGTTCTGCAAGAAGACTCATTTTTCCTTCCAAAATTGCCTTTCTAGTTTAGTGTAAATGTGGGTGGCCTAATTAGTTTCCGACACTAAAATACTGTCCTGAATCAAATTGTGGATCTGTCAGCAGCATTACAAGCATATCTGACAGGAATCACAATTATTTTAAAAGTCGTGACTATCGTCCAGAACAAAAATCTGTGTCAGTTTCTTTTTTCTTCTCTGCAATTGTAGTGAGGGTAGCATAGAAACTGATACTTTGCTCCCCAGGCAGTTTACTCCAAGTGTTTCTCTTATTTCTTTCCCTCCCCCAACTTGTTTTGTTGGTCTGAGGATTTTGGCAGTTAGTCCAGCTCCTTTGTGAACAGTAGGAAAGGCAGGGGGAATTTGAGAGGGGGAAAAAATCTTGTTTTATGAGAGAAACCGCAGTGGCTAAAGAGGGGGAGCATAGAATAGGTTTTTCAGATTTGGAAGACGAGTATGTTGGCTCCTTGAGTGTCTGAAACTATGCCAGAACTGAGAGGTAGGAATTCTGGCAACGTTTCAGATAAAGCCAGCTCCTGCTTTCTGTTAACAGCCTGGCCCACATAGTTAAGAATGGAAAACTCTGACTGTGCTTTTGAAGCTACAGGAAAAGTATGTGGTCTACTGTGCTTTGAGTTGCTAGATAAATAATTGTCAGCAGTGCTCCAAAGTTTTAGTCTTTTAACAGAGAAATGCAAAGTGAAACTTCAGTGTCTACTATAAACACGAGCTTGCCAACATCTCTGCACTGCAGATGACATCATCATCATCATCATCATCATCATCATCATCATCATCATCATCATTCCTCCTCCTTCTTATTCTTCTTCCTTCTCTCTCTGTCTGTTACCCATGTCTGATTTTTTCCTGGCTTTTTCTTGTTTTGATTAGTTTCCATTTGTTTGTTTGTTTGTTTGCTTGTTTTTCTTCTTCTGTTACTAAAAATGTGCCATTTGAACTGGTTTTAAACTGATTTTAGCTTAGCTTTTTGAACATTATTTTGTTTTTAAGTTTTTTTTTTAAAAAAAACAAATAAATGTCCTTTGAGAAAGCAAATTAGAGCAAACATGTTTGTATGCTTCCAAGCTGAACTGAATTATTTCATTTCTGTTAATGTTTTACTCTGCTGTGTAAAAGTAAATGAGTAAATATCTCTAGTGAAATTATTAACGTACAAGCAACAAAACAGCACAACTTTAGGTATGTTTCTTAATAATCAAGTTCCACAGTGGCTCTGTGGGATTTGCTCCAACCTACTTCCATACAGGATTGTAGTTAAGTGTAAAGATTTTGGGAGACACAGATTGATCTTCACTGAGAATATACATAAATACAGTAATCCCTCCACATTCACTAGGGTTAGGAGCACAGGACCCCCATGAAAGTGAAAAAAACATGAATAACTCTAGGCCTTCCCAAACCATATTCAGTACACAAAAAAAGTTTGATCACCATATTCAACCCACTACGGATTCATTTGAGGCATCAGGGTCCCTTCACAAGGCAGAAGTGGGTGGCTGGTGGGGCTTACTGACCCCTGCACGGCTGCCCCATGCCATCTTTAATTGGAAATTATTAGCCTCGTTTGCAGTTTCTCAGTCTTACGAGGCCTGCAGTCCCTATTAAAAATGGCATAGGGAGGCAGCAGAAGTGACAGCAAATAATCCATGAATAATCAAATCTGCAAAAGTGAAACCTGCAAATGTGAAAGGCTGGCTGTTCTTGAATGTCACCTGGGTCTAGGAAAGGGAGAACAAGGAATTTCATTCTCTTACTTATCTTGATCACTGTATCCTTAGTCTCTGAAATCTGCTACCCAGTTGCTGCTTATGGTGCTGTAACTATTCCAAGAGGTCAGTATGGTCTCTTTCAGCTAGTATTCCAGTTTATAAAGAAAAGATTGTATGTATGAATTTAATGTGTGAGGTTCCCCACCACCACAGATGGCACATACAAAACTCTAAATACACTTCTTTTTTTATGTTTTACAGCACTTCAAGTATCAATTTCTCTGAGTAAGGTAGAAGTCAGTGTGGGTGTATCCAAGTTCTTCACATGTACAGGTATGCATATTTGCATAATTACAGCATTTTAAAGAAAAAAAAACTAAACTGGATGTATTACTACTTTGTTCATGTTATAATAAAAAAACAAATTCATTTGCATGGGGAAAAAGAGGTACTGTGCATCATGCTGGTTCTTTCAGATGCCTTATTAAAATGACTTGGAATTGGGCACAGCTGAGATTTTACAGACTCTAGTTATCAGGTGAAGAATATTTTAATTTTAAAACATTCTTCTCCTGATAGAGAATAAAATGATGAAGGACATAATCTACAGGGAAAATCTCCTTCCAGTGGTATTCTTCTGTTTTGTTTATTCTGATTCTCACATCTACTAGTGCCTAAGTCATTATTTGTGCTGGACCAATTAGAATACATTTTTTAAAAATGCATGAAATCCCAGTACATGATTTTGTTTCACTGATAATGATTATGATGATTAACCGTCTGACTTTTACTAGTGTAACTCTTCTGAAATGATTGTCAGAATTTCCTCCAGTGAAAGGAATAATTAACTTTGGTATGTTTGTCCGATTCCAGTTTTGTCAACTGAAATAAATAATTCTTACTGCATATTTATAGATGTGGTAGGTGTTGCCCACTAAGGAAATGTAGGTTATGAAAGAATTGATTTTGAAATTAGGGAAACTAAGGGAAACGAATATGAGATGACAAGTGGAAGATGTTTGTTTAGTCAGTGGAAGGAAAGTCAGAAAAGAAGGGAAGGAGATGAGTATAATGTGTCCAATGGCTGAAAGCTGGAGCAGTACAAGAAGTGAAACAGCTGGTGACAGTTTTGAATTTAAGAATGGAGAAACTGCATCTGGGTAAGATCTTAACTTGGCCATTGCTGGTCTGGGGACCTGTAAGTAACAGTTGTAGGGAAATGGATGAACAAGAACATCTGAAGTGCAGTGGGCTAGCAGGCCAAGGTGGCATTTAGAATTGCACCGGCTTGTCACCATGTGGAAAATAGAATTTAGTAATAAAATAAAAAAATCTGAAAATCAGATATTATCTGTTGGTATATAACTGAAAGTGCTATGAGAAAATGTAAAAAGTATACCGTAATAAACACTGAAACTGACATGCTGAAAATACAAGTTCATTAGATGTTATCGCCACAGAACAACTGAAGAATAAGCACACTAAAGTTGTTCCCTTTGACATCAGGCCCTCCATGACACCTTGCTTAAACAGCAGCAATCTTTCCTTTTATTTTTATTTCACATAGTAAGGGACAAAGATTGTAACTTCAATAACTCTGAAAAAGGCATGGACTAACTTCTGAGCATTTGTATTATTCGTTTCCATTTCCAGGTACAAACTAGAGAGTTTGTCGTGACACTGATTTCTAATTTAGAGCTATAATTTAGATCAATACGTTTAAAATTTATGCTCATTTCTTTCCTTGGAATAACACATTTGAATATGCTTATTTGAATAATGTGCATGTAAGTCCCTATTTTGAGGGATCACAAGGTTTCCCAAAATGTGAAGTGTCTGGATTTGTTTGTGGATGCTTAAGTACACGTATGGATCATCCAGATACAATATCTAGCCATCATTGCTTGGAAACTTTATTAGGTCTATTGCTCTCAGATCCCCTAGTCAGCTATGAATGAAAGAGACACTGGAGCACTGCATCCCACTGATACCAGTGGGGCTTACTTCTCACTATTCATATATGGAATTGTACTATTAGGTTGACTTGTTGAGATAATTGTTTGTGAACACATTCTATTTTTTTCTTTGTGTGTGTTACTGTAGTATGTAGAAATATCTGTTTCTGCATTCAGAGGAGGGATATTTTTGAATACTATGAAAATACTAGAAATAGAAAAAGAGAAATACTCTTATGTTCTTTCTCCTCTTGTGCTCATGCATATAAAGTTCTCCAACAGCCCTTTGTTTTCTTTTTTTAAAATGTAAAGTGCAAATAAAAATGTATAAAAGCAACAACATAACTAGGCATGTTAGACATAATAATCTACAATTCACTGCTGTTTCTTTCTGGAAGGACAAATTTGCTTGGACTTGTTTTTTTTACTTTTTTTTTGTTAAAGAACATGCAATTGTCTTCCAAAATAAGTTATTTAAGTTAGATTGTAAAATATTTGTTTGTGAATATAGTATGTATACTTATTTGTTCACTCTTTTATTTTATCTTATTTTAGTAATTGGTGAGCCGGAGAGTATAGATTGGTACAATCCACAAGGAGAGAAGATTGTTTCCAATCAAAGAGTAGTAGTACAGAAAGAAGGTGTCAGATCACGGCTAACTATTTACAATGCTAATATAGAAGATGCTGGAATATACAGGTGTCAAGCAACAGATTCAAGAGGACTAACTCAAGAAGCTACTGTTGTTTTAGAAATTTACCGTAAGTAAATACAGATCTAATGGTATGATTTTCTCTTTTCCCATCTTGTACAAAATTGTGAGTACAGTATTGTAGATGTAATGTGGAAATTAATGGCCTTTTCCTTATGTTCTTTTTAAAAGGTGTGTACATGAGAAGAAACTTTAATATATCTTCACAGCCCAAATACCCACTTATTTGTAACAGGAATCTTAGGATTTAATTGAAAAGAGGTGGTATAAGAGAACCAAAATTACTCCAAAATTCATTTGTGATTATTCTGATTAACCAAAGATTCTTTTATCCTGGAGGACATGTACATTCATAAACTCACATATTTCATACTGGTACCACTTGCCCAATTATTGGGTACCCAAAACAAGTTTCCAGGTCATAGTGGTAGCCTGTTCCCTTAGGAGAATTCATTTATTCTGAAGAAGTTTTGTAGAAAGCAATAAACCTTAAAGATTGATGCATTTATTTTTGCATTATTGTCGTTGTTGTTTGGTAGATTGGTGCCTATTCACTAGGTGAAGTTTATTGAAGAAGCTTGTCCCCTTGACAATTTATGTTGAAAAAAAGTTTTAAAATATATTTTATTTATTTCTCTTGCAACAGAATAATATGGTGAGAATCCTTTCCTATCTTATGCAGCACTTTTAACACCGTTGAGTGCTGAAGAAATACAGTTATTGCATATATATATGAACTCTCTGCAAAAATCAGGAACTGTTGAAATTTGTTTTTTGTTTTTGTTTTTTAGAAAAGCTCACATTCCAAGATATCACATCACCACAAGAATTTGTACAAGGAGAAGATGTACAAGTCATTTGCCGTGTTACTAGTTCACCTGCACCTATTGTCAGCTGGTTGTATCAAAATGAGGAAATCTCAAATATTGCTGACAGTTAGTATTTTGGTAACTCTTTAAATTATGTTTTCATTCTCTGTTCAGCCAGTTTAAAATACTAATACTACTACAAATAATAATATAAGGGATAATGTTGCAGTCACTAAGACAGTTAAGTTGACAGATAAGATTACTGCAATGTACTTTACTGTAACATTTGCCTTGACCACCTTTCCCTGGAACTTGCTGCCCTTCTAAATTTTTTATTTTCTATTCCTTGCATAAGGAAACAGTACCTTGGAAATAGCAGCTCAGAGACACTGAATAACAATTGGGTAACAAGGTTTTGTTTTCTATTTAAAAAAAACTGTGTGGTTCATTAATAGAAACCAATTGTACATAGGTAATAGAATCATAGAATCACGGAGCTGGAAGAGACCACAAGAGTCTTCAAGTCCAACCCCCTGCCATGCAGGAATACACAAAGCACTTCCAACAGAGACCCATCCAGCCTCTGTTTAAAAACTTACAAAGAAGGAGACTACACCATATTCCAAGGCAGCACATTCCACTCTCAAATTGTTTCAAATTTCAAAAAGTTCTTCAGATGGAATCCCTTTTCCTCAACTTTGGAACCATTGCTCCTTGCCGTAATAGAATACCTTTCATTAAGACCATAATTGTTTTACAGAAGTGGCACATATATGACACAGTCTTCTGAGTTCTCCAGAACTCTCTATTAGGCATCAGGGTACAAAACTGAAGGGACAAGAAAAGGAACATATTATGTCTTTTGTTTGCTATAGAAAATTACCACAACTAAACGAGGCTGTATCAGAATAAGAAGTCTTTCTGTATCCAAAAGAAACTGCACTACAATGAGTAATCCCTGCACTTGGTTTTAATTTACTCTTTTTAAAAAAACATTATAAAGAGATGATCATAGTGCCCTGTACCACTGCTCTAAGTCATCTGTAAACTAAAAAAAAAAAAAAAAGACAATGAGGAGTTCCTAATTTCTGCTCTCTTGTCAGTGAAATCAGTGAAATGCATATCAGAAAGCTAAGTGTTGATAACATCTCTCTTTGCTGAGCCTTTAGCAACTTGCCAAGAAACAGGCCCCTGTCACACTATACTATTATAGCACTATTATTTCACTTTAACTCATGCTATGGAATCCTTGCAGTTTAGGGAGAAACGTTTAGAATTCTTAACCAGAGAGCTCTTGGGGTTCACTAAAGTACAAATCCCAGAATTCTGTAGAATGTGGCCATGGCATTAAAGTGTAATATTAGTGCTATAACAGTGTGGTGTGATAGGGTCAATAGACAATGACCATTCCACCAAGTTTCTACCTTTACTGCCTCTGTTTTGTCCCAACATGCCTGACAAAGGCTGCCTGAGTAATCAAATGGACCATTTTTATAAAACTTCAGTGAGAAATTCTTCATAGAAATGGCACCAAAAAATAGTGTTCTCCCAGCCAACTCAGAGTTGAAAGGTCTCTGGAGGAGGAGAAGATTTGAGTATGACCACAAGATTTATATTTTCCCATCAAAATTTAAAAAATTAAACCCATTGTTTTATTTGAAAACAATTTATGGTGCTAGGCATGTGATTCATGTCTTAAAAAAAAATCACTTGAGACCTTTGGGTTTTTTTCCACTTTGATGTGTTTGCACACACAAGCATGGACATGACTACTGAGCTTTGAGTAACACTGACTGTCTGACAACACCAGATCATTCAACATAGAAGCTTCATCTTTAGTAGTCAGATACTTGTATTTTGTATGAGCCTAAACTTAGATCCTGAGTAGAGTTAAAATCAAAGAGTACAAAGGGTGTGAAGTCTTATTCTTCATAGTGCATAAACCCATAAGTGGTAGCTTCTTCTCAAGGAACTCTGATGATATAATTTATTCTCTTTCAGTTCCCTTTTATTCATTTTTCCTTCTTGCCCTATGGCACTTTAAAAAAAAAAAAGAAATCATTTTTTAGCTGTTAGGGAAAGCGGTAGTTTAGATTGAATGATCTTGTCTGTTTATATTGCATACATTTGTTAAACTAAAGAAGGGGAAAATTTTAGGAAAACACAATAAAATCATCTGAGACAGGAGAACTGAAGTGCTGAAACTATGTTTTATATGCAACTTGAAATGTGTTTGTTGATGGACACTTCCACAGTACAGTAGTAATAGTGGTTAAATCTTTTGTTTATTTTCTTAAAAATATCTTTTACTTTCAGTACCAGGTTCACAGCAGTGCCTTTACTTACTTGGTACTATTTTTATCTTTTGCATTCCTTTCCAGATAGATTTGCCATGTTGCCAAACAACAATCTTCAGATTCTTAAAATCAGTAAAAGAGATGAAGGAATTTACAGATGTGAAGGAAGAGTAGAAGCCAGAGGGGAAATTGATTTTCGGGATATCATTGTACTTGTAAATGGTAAGGAGCAAAGGTGAACTAAACTGCTTCTATCTTGCTTTGGTGTGTTAGAACAACTCAATCAATATTAGGGAATTAATTGTAGCAACTAACTTCCATTAAGGACCTGCTTTGAGGAAGATACATAAAAATATGGCACTCAACGTGGCTTTGAACACTTAAAACAAGCATATTTTACAATTCACTGCATGTGAAAGTTAAAAAGCTTAAAGTAACATTAAATTAAAACCAGTTAAAAACAAAACAAAAGAACATTATGCAAGATAACTATAAGATAGGTATACATTTGTACAAATTTTGTAGAACAAATATAGTACACCAACTCCTCTCAAAAAGAAGTCTAGATGATTTATATGCAAATAAAAGTATTAGCATATACAATTTTGTAGTTGGCAATTATTTGCAATTCATTTAAAGGGATTTTTTATTTAAATCTGACATGGTCTGGGAAAGTCATTTTCATCATTTTCAATAATGAACTGCTGAAATCCTTTATAGCAATAATAACATGTAAAGAGTGTGTTTGGAATGTGTAATGTGGTCATGTCAAAAAATTGCAATGCATTATAAAATGTAAATTTGCATTAGAAATGCTAAAAGTGATCCATTTAGAGCCTAACATGTAAGACGTTTCATATTCATTAGTTCTTTGGATAGTTAAGCTCATTTCATTCAAATGGGCTATGTGAAGATTGTTTAAATTTTTGTCTATCTGTGGGTTACTTCTTCTGTTGAACCATTTCTGCTGAAAGTTATCATGTAGATTGGGTTTTGTTTTGTTTGTTTTACATTTTTTTCCACCATTTAGGGTGCAAGTTCCTGTCTTAGGCCATTTCCGCACTAGCCTGTTATAGCATGATGATTCTACTTTCAACATCCTCTGGAATCCTGGGGTTTGCAGTTTCAGGAGGGGCTGCCCAGCCCCTCCCAAAACTGCAAACCCCAGGATCCAGAGGATGTTGAAAGTGGAATCATCACACTATAACAGGCTAGTGCGGAAATGGCTCCAGAGTTTAAACAGAAGTCAAATTCGTTCTGTATAATGATTCTGTATAATCCATTACCATATTTGCCAGTGTATAAGACACACTTTTTTCTCCCCAAAAAAACTCTTAAAAATGGGGTGCGTCTTTTATGCCAAGTGCATCATAGGAAGCCCTACTTTCCCGCTCTCCCCCAAGCTGGAGCAAAATGCCTATAAAAGGGAGGAGGTGAAAGAAAGACTCCCGTGAGGCTTCATTCCACCTTCCCTGCCATTAGGCAAAGTAACTACGAAAGGCAAGGGAGGGGCTGGGGAAGCCCTTTGAGGGCACTGGCTCCACCCCCTGGACCCTCTCCTCCCTTTTCTAGGCATAAGGAAAATGCCTAGGAAAGGCAGGGAAGGGGCTGTGGAAGCCCTGCGTAGGCACTGGCTCTGCCCACGGATCCTCTCCTGCCTTTTCTAGGCATTTTCCTTATGCCTAGAAAAGACAGGGGAGGGACTGGGGAGCCCAGCATGGTTGCTGGCTCCACCTCCTGGATCCTCTCCTACCTTATCTAGGCATAAGGAAAATGCCTAGGAAAGGCAGGGGAGGGCTGACTCCACCCCCAACCCTTCACCTGTTTTTTCTATATTGGCAGGGGAGGGTCTAGACTCCCTCTCTCTTTCCTGTGCATTTTGCCTTGGTGGGGAGAACTCCCTCTGAGGTGAAATGGAAGGGAACAGGGGAGGGTGAAGCCTCACTGCCATATAAGATGTACCCATACTAAAAAAGTTTTTCCAAAAAATATCCTTCAAAAATGGAGTGTGTCTTATATGCCTGTGTGTCTTATACATTGGCAAATATGGTACACTATGGTTTCTGGTGATGGCTGGAAGAAAGGAGGAAGATCTCAGAAAGTCCAAAAAATGATTCTTGCATAGCCATCTCATAGTCACATTATTGTGTCCCCAGAAGTAAATTTGTGGTATATGGTTGAATTCGAAGACATTTTGGATCTCCTTTGAGACTGGCTGAGAGAAAGGACTTCATAGCATAAGCTTTCATAGACTTAAGTCTACTTCATCAGATGCATAGAGTGAAAAACCTAGGAACAAGCCTTTGTAGCTACGAATGAGCAAATTGTCTGTGAGAATAGCAGTAGAAATGAAAAACTTTTGGGTAGAGTGATGAGGTGACACATTCAGTTTTAACAATGGTCACTGTAGGAGAAAGACAAGAGGAAAGATGTGCCTAAAGCTAAGTTGAACAGATAACCATATGAATAGTGCAGCAGGTCATTGGAATGTGGTATAATACTGGCTTGATACCAAAAAGGACATGTGATAAACTGGCAAAGAGTACTGAAATGTAGGCTGATATGATTCAGGCACTGAATATGAACAATACTTTGTTTACAGGAATTAAGCATGTGTAACAACAACAACAAATGTTGTTTGGCAATTTGAAACTGTTTTCTCACATCAGTAGACAGTTGCAGTTCATCTACATGGCTGTGTCAGGAATCTGCATTAGGATACATTTTAATTTAAAGTAGCTGATTTAACTTTAATAAACATAAATGAAACCCTTTTCATTTCTTTTCTTAATTGATGTGCACAAAAAAAAACTTCAATTTTTATTTGGTTTAAAATTCTGCTAATTTAATCATGCCTAAATTATGCAAATTAACTGTTAATTTTAACCCATGGGGGGGGGCAATAGCTTTTGAGGGTATTATGAAGATTTATCTGCTTAGGAAATATTCTTTTGTAAATGTTGACATGCCTTACTCTTTTATATTTTTGCTTGTTTTATATTTTTCTTTTATATTTTTGCTTTTGCCTTTTCAGGGTGAGCATATTTAGCCAAGCCAGTATAGTTCAGTGCTGTATTGCTATTGACTTTCCCAGAAAAAGCTTTGGTGGCTGGGTAGTTTCTTCATTTTTTTAATTTATTTTTTATTTTTTATTTTTAATGACAAACTGTTCATTTCCCTTCCTTCTGTATTACCAGTCCACTTCTGTCACAGGATCAGTGTTTTAATAACTTGTCTTTCCAATCTCATGAACTCATGCTGAGGAAAGGGATTTCCATTCTGTTGGTTTGGTTTCTTTCTTGTTATTGGAAATCCATGAGTTACTTTTGTACTTTTTATTAAATACCCAAGGTGTCTAGGAAGAAATGATTGTTATTGGTTTTGTCTGAAAAGCCACATTTTAAGACAAAGAGGCCAGCAAATATAGTCCAAAGGAGAGTTATTTTAACCTGTAATACACCTTTTTCTATATTAGATGAGTAATGAAGATTCCATAGAAATTAGATAGACAATTGATAAAGATAATTAGTTTTATTTGCCAAGCTGTGTCAATGTGCTTGCATGCTGGAAGCAGCAGTTTGCACCCAGGAAGTTAAATAAAAGTACACTGTAGTCAAAAACTGTATTATGCATCTTATTTTCATTTTCATCTGTATAATTTTGAGAGAAATGTTTTAAAGCACTAAAAGCCCAGGTTCCCATTTACAAGGGTAACTGTGTATGCGATAAAGGGTGCTGGAAAAGTGTCTATCTCTGGTTGGTGAAAGGAGGGATCCATACAGTTTTTAGGCATGACAGATTATGTGACAGGGTGTGATGAAACTATGGGAACAGTTGCTTGGCATCACTGAAAAATAGCCCAATGAAAAAACAGTTAGACCTCCTCCATTTATCTCTTGTAGTGAGGAAAGAAGGGCCTCATATTCAAGTTGGTCAGGAGAAAGGACTTTATAGAGAAAAAAGCAATGAAATCTAGAATCTTTCCCCCCATTTCAAAACCCTAGAGAATTTTATTTAGATTTGTTATCAGAAATGAAAGGGCATTAAGATTTTCCCTCCATGTTGATCACATTTATCTGAGTTCACTAGAATAGGTACAGTTTGCTAAGAGGTAGAATGTAACCAAGGCCCATTTCGCACGCAGTTGTTTTTTTGCGCGAGGGCCCCTTGAGTGTTGCATAAATGGGAGTGTTGGTCCGTACGATGCACTCCCACTCACACAGCGCTCAGGAGCCTAAAGTGGGACGCTTGTGCATTTTCTTATTTTCGACTCTAAGCTGAAAATACTGTGCAGTCGTGCAATGCTTGTGGGGCCCTCGCACACTTAACTGTGTGTGGTGCACCGAACAAGCCGGCCCGGTCACACCTCCTCCCCCAGCACAGCCTACAGCTCCCAGACTTCACTGCGGAAGGAAGGGGTGGGGCGCTAGCGTGATGGTCGCGCTACCAGGAAGTGACCTGCGGGATGAAGGAGTGGGGAAGCGGCAGCGTTCCAGCTGAGGCTTTTTGCATGAGACGCTCCCCCAGCTGCACAAATGGGTAACATGCGAAAAGCCTCCAAATTTGGTGGCATATTTAAGAGACGCATTTTCTGATCATGGCTTATATGATTACACATTACAAGAAATTATTATAAATGGCAAGTTTATAGCAACAGACACACTTTGGTTTATTTAGGAATCTGCTGCTCTCTCTCTGTAAGCCCTGCTGAGAGGCCTAGTGTTGCCCAGGGCAATGACAGAAGAACCTGCTAGTTCCTCGAGATGGCTACACTTCTCAAATAAATGAGCAAAAATTTCCTAATGATTCTGAAAAACTCAACATTTTCTCTAGTGGATCCTGACATTCTGGTTCCAGAGTTGTGTATACAGCTGAGTCTCATCTTATAGCCACTAAAATAATATGGCCATTGTAGAGTAGATAGGAGTTTTATGCTCTTTGTCCTCTGCCTGAAATTTTTGCTTCAGCAATGCTTAATTTTCCAGCATATGGGCATGCAAAGTAAAATTCTGCCCATATCTGTGATCGCAAGATTATTCAGCATCCATTTTGAACTGGATTTTCCCAATAGATAAATGTGCAGTTATACCCTAAAGAGTGTATTTTTTCAGGGTCTAGTTTACGTTGACACCTTTGATGGATTTTGGGTTTATCTTATGGAGGGAAAATAATAATGTTTAAAAGATGGAAATCCTGCAAGTATGAATGTTTCTTAATTTGCCAAAACTTCCAGCACCAACCCAATTCCTAATAACACAAAAGATACATGCATCAGCTCAGCAAATAGTTTCACTTCAGTATACAATATTATCAGAGGTGGGACTTTCTTCCTATCCCTCTCCTGCTACAGCGTTCTGTGGCATCAAAAACCTGCACTGAAAGATTTCTCAGAACTCCAGAGCGTATTTAAGGGTGTATTGAAGGCCAACTGGGATGATATTCTGGAATATAGATTGATATTCTGGAAGGAAGGAAGGAAGGAAGGAAGGAAGGAAGGAAGGAAGGAAGGAAGGAAAGAAAGAATCTTGTAGATGTGTACCTTTGGGTCTTGGACAATGTCTCAACAGGGACCTCTAAAGTCTTATCTCCAAAGTGTTGTGAGATGTTCCACCTTGACTCATTACAAAATGAAAGTAGCCTTGAAAATAACTATAATCTATACTCACACTACAGCAAAATACTTGATGTGTCATCAGTGTTCGGATAAATAACTGAAAGCAGAATGTTAGCCTGTTAATTGGTTTTATTCTTGATGCTGTAAAAATTAAAGTATTACAATCATTTTTGTTCCTGGGAGTAAATAACTTAATTTTAATTAAAACTTGAAATATTCTTCCTCAACTCCAAATCCTTCCTGCTGTGTTTGCAAATGAAATTGTTATACAGAGATATATTTATTTAGGTAGCCAGAGAAAGTTATATGTTTCTAGTTATAATATATTATAACTCAGATATATTTTTTTACATTTTGTCCAGTTCCTCCAGTTATTACATTGCTGCAGAAATCCTTTAATGCTACAGCAGATCGGGGAGAGGCAATTACATTATTCTGTAGAGCCACTGGTTCTCCTGAGCCTGAAATCAACTGGTATAGGTGAGTTAAGTTCAAAATTTATCTAGGAGGCATACATATGAGTGTGTGTGTGTGTGTGAGAGAGAGAGAGAGAGGAATTATTTTTCTAATGCTGGGAACTTCTATTTGGAAATAAATAGTGTATTTATTGAGAAATTGAATAGGGCTATTAAATTTATTTCTGTGGATCATGTTTCTAAATTTTATCTTCTGGAATCAGACTGCTATCTGAAACCATCTGAGTTAACATGGGATATTGGTTGAATGCTGTAAATAAAAAGGCATTTAAACAAATGTCGTTTCAAAAAGAAAATATCTGAGCTAGACTGGCATAGTGTGATAGTGTGTCACACTGATGCTTTGGAGAGATAGTATTATATTTGCTAGCATATAAGACACACTTTTTCCCCAGAAAAAATGCCTTCTGAAAATTGGGTATGTCTTATACACCAGCAAATGTAACCACCATTAGCAGTGTCCTAACCCTCTATCACCTCTTCCTAGTTCTGTCAAGCCTCTCCCTGTCCATTTCTCCTGCACTTCCTTCCTTCCTTTCATTCCTCTCCACACCTGGTTTCCGCACCTCTACCCTGTGCTTCTCCCCTCCATCTGGGACTCCGACTTTGGGAGAATTTCCTCCACCCAAGAAAAGTTGTGTGTGAGGAGAGCAGGGTCAAGGAGATTTCTTTCTTGGCTGGATACTCTGTGGCATTGCAGGTACTCATACCACCCTGCAAAGGAGGGCATGGTGGCAGCTGTCCTTGCAAGCTATTCGTGCCTCCTGGAAGGCAAGGAGAAGAGAGAGAAGAGCCCATGCTTTCCACTCTTCGCCTGAACTGCATCTATCCTCACAGCTACCAGTCAAGCTAGGGGGCAGTTGAGTGGAAGCAGGTGTGAGGCTGCTGGAAAGATCAGGGGAGAGAAAGAGAAATGGAGGGGACTGGTTTCTAGTAAGAGCATGAGCACACTCTATTTACACACACACCTCAAGTGGGGGGCAAACCAACAGACACATGGTGCCCCTGCATGAAAAGTGGGAACAAGTGGGCATGTTGTTGTCTGATGTGTGTGCATGTGTGAATGTATGTGCAGCTCTCTCCACCTGCCCTTGGCTCGCTTAGAGGGTACTTGGTGTCATCCCCTCACCCAGTTGAGGAAAGGGGGAGACAGATTTTTTTCTGCCATCTCATGTGCATCCTCACATAATACCACCCGACCTGAGGCATTTCTCAACTGCATAAGTGAGTCCCTTCACCGGTCAAGGGTAGAGAGAAGCAGGAATTGAGGACCACACATAAGGACTACCAGTAACTCCTGCTGGGCCTAAATGCAGAGAAAAGCAAGGAATGATCATGCAGGTGCCTGTCTGGGGAGAAGTCCCTGCCAAGGCAAAAAGAGCTTTCCTTTCCTTTTTGCCTGGGCAGGGACTTCTCCTTACCAAGGCAAAAATGACAGAAACAGGGGAGAAAAGAGCTCCTTTTGCTCCCCTGCTTTTCCTTTTCTCTTTGCCTCACTGGGGTACTATATTTTTTCCCCCTAAAGAATAAAATCTGAAAATAGGGTGTGGCTTATATGCCAGTGTGTCTGATATGCTGGCAAATACAGTAGTTCATGTTTAGCACACTGGAACGACTTTCCACATTATTCCCACCTAAATTCCTAGAGGTTATTAATTCTCTTAGAGACATATGATGATCCAAATGACTAATTTGACATTAAAATTGAATACCTATAAGTATTTTTTACTCATTAACACACTCATACACACTTTATATTGTGTGATGCACAAGGAAATTCAGCCCAGTATTATCTTTTACGATTCTGACTCTTACAAGTTGGAAAGTAAACAGTGGTTTTTCCTGATTTTTCATGTGAGAACAAGAAAGAGCATTCCTTTCCCCCTCATCATTTGCTAGAAGATAAGTGTTTTGATGGTGTTCTTGAGAGAGTTTTTGCATTTGTGAGAACAATTTGTGCACTAATTGTGCAAATTTCATAGGTAAAGTACAATATCTGCTGCCATGTTGTCATAGTTTTTACAAATTAGAATTATCTTATGGATTCTTTGCATCTTTCAGGTCAATGGGCCAGTCCTTCTCTGTTTTTGTATATCTGTATTCCTTCATAGAGGGAAAAGAAACTAGACATATTTTTCAAAAACTTGCAAAATTTCACCCCTCCAAAAAAAGAACTTCTCTCATTCTAAAGATGGAAATAACAAATGTTGAAGATGAACTCTTGACACGCTGTCTCACAGAGAACAAATAAGTCAAAGAGATTTCTTCGTATTCCCAATTAGAAATCAGACCTTGATGCTGGTTTGATGTATAAAAGCCCAATTTGTTACTGTAAAAATCAACTTGGGCTGATCTTTCAAGTTTTATTTACATATCTAAAACAGATTTTATTTAAAATTTAGTCCATGACACCAATATAATCCATTTAAAGAAGAAATCAGTCTGGTACTCAGACTTTGAAAGAAGCATTCAGATTATATTTAGCGATAACATTAGTAGTGGATGATGATTTTTGTACACCATTTGTAACTTTATTCCTGACAGACATGTTTTTAAATTTTATCTTACACAATCAAAATGTTGTAACTATAAAATACCATCTTTTTTTTCCTTAAAAAAATAATTGTGCTACATTGGCATGGTGTAATAATGTGTCATGCTATGTGTCTGTGCCACATATACCCAATTAAAACAATAGTTTCAGGACAAGTTGCCACTAATAGAAGAAATCTTTCTTGTTTGTTTAAATACACTTTTTAAATGTAAACAGTTGTCATGATTCACAATTGCTCATTTTCTTGAAATATTTATATCTCACAGAGTTTGCTGCAGCCTCTTCTGTCTCAGTTGAAATACTTATATCCTGACACAAATAGAACCTGATACTCCCTCTGGGAGATTTTTTCCCCCCTTGTTTAAAGATAGCGTGGTTTGCCTTTGGGGGGACTTTTGTTTTTGCTTTTGTCTAGGTGAAAGTGTCTAAAATTTAGCTGTGGGAGACATTTGTGTTTTGTTTAGAAAGTTTCTCTTCCATCCCAGAATACTAAGTAATGTATGCCCGGCAGCACATGAGCAAGCTAGAATTTACAGTAATGAGATAGGGGAGTCACAAAAATTGCATTCCTGCCCCACTGAATCAAGCCAAGAGAATTTCATATTTGTCCATGCTGTAATCCTTTTATTATTTATTTCAGTGGTTCGCAAGCTATCTGATGTACAGGAACTGACTTTTTCCCCCTCTAATGTGTCAGAGACTGAGAGTCAGTGTGGTGTAGTGGTTTGAGAGTGGGATTGTGACCATGGAAACTAGGGTTTAATTCCCCACTAAGCTATGGAAACTCGCTCGGTGACCTTGGGTGCATCACACACTTTCAGATTCAGAAAACTCCTCGATACATTCACTTTATTGTTACCGTAAGTCAGAGGCAATGTGAAGGCAAACACCAACACAATAACAAGAGGTACAGGCACCATATTTGTGCCCATTGGCTACAATTGTATTTTGTTTCTTAATTCACCAGTAGCTGATGGGTCACAGGTCAGCATCAGCCCACAAACTATTACTTTGAGTAACAGTGGTTTAGTATATTGAAGCCAATAGAAGAGGCACAGGGAGCTCAGACCTTCATAGTATTCCCTTTGTTAAAGTATAATACTGTGATTCTATGATTCTGTGTCATCAGTTGTTGTAATCAGAAGTTAAATGGACCACAGTCAGGAAATTCAGACTGATGAAACAATTTAAAATAGCAGATTCTGTAGTATAGGATTCTGCACTCTTGTGTTTGAATCTGGCCATCCCTTCTCAGGAATGCAGAGTTAATTTGTAACTGACTGTATATTTACCTCTCCAGCTCCAAATTAATTTATGTAACAATGCTTATTACACATACAGAAATCTTTATTTGTATAGCCATGGCCATTACAAAGTATTTCAGACAAAAACCACATTAAAACTATAGAAAGGGTGTTATACTTCATGCTCTCATCCATCATCTCTGATTTCTATTCATCCTTACTACAAAGTCCTCTTCTCAGGATTGATGCTTTGAAAAGCTAAACAAGCAACTTTATTGGAAATGTGTGGGACTGAATCACCCAAAAGAAGTTTAATTAAAAATGAGCTAGGCTTATTGGGTGTAAGGTCAGGATCTTTAAACGGCGCCTTCCTTAAGTCTATATAAATTGGGCATACCGGTATGTAATGTACTAAATCTTCAACTGTCTTGCTTCCACATGGGCAGACTCTATCCTCCTTGGGGATATGGTGGTACCTTCCATGCACCACTGCTGAGTCCATTAAGTTACAACGGAGAGCTGTGAAAGCATGTCTCCACTTAGAATTGGTTATGCTATTTAAGTATTGAGGATGAGGCATTTGTATACAATGCTTATTTAGTTTTGTAGTGAAACATATTAAGATGTATTTCTGTGTGCGTGTATAGGTGCACACACACACATGTATATATACACACACAATTGATGATTTGCTTATGAACTTCAACATTGTTTGATTTTGTCTGTATGCATTTCCAGACCAGAAAACAGAATATAAACCTTTAGATTGTAAAGCAAGCTTTGGAATTGTAAAACCTTTTTATTCTTTAGAAAGGGGAAACGTATTGAGGAAAATGACAAATATGTATTGAGAGGAAGTAATACAGAACTGACAATCAGAGATATAACAAATATTGATGCTGGTCCCTACATATGTGAAGCAAGAAATAAAGCAGGAAAAATGACAAATCAGACATACCTGCAAGTTTTCGGTAAGTATTCTTTTGTGTAACTATATCTTATTTCTCTTTCAGTTTTGAGTGCCAGATATGATGGCTTATATACTGGCATGACTTCATAGACCGCTAATTTGACTAGTACTGTTCTGGAGATAATGGCATGCAGTTCAAAATTCAACTGAGCTTAATGGGATGGAGAGATAATCGATATAAAATTAATTAATTAGGAAATTCAATACCATTTCTAAATAGCTGTGTTTGTTATTTATTAATAACCTCATTTTGCACTGTACCTTTTTAGAAGCAAAACATTGAAATAGACTTAGTATGCTTTTCATACTTCATCAAATCAAGAATGAGTAATATAATTTATATTTCTTACAGTACAGCCTCAAATAATCCAACTTAAAAATGAAACCACCTTTGAAAATGGTCAAGCTACCCTCATATGTGAGGCAGAAGGAGAACCAATACCTGAAATTACATGGAAAAGAGCCATTGATGGAGTAACTTTCTCTGAAGGTGACAAGGTAAAATAACCTGTCTTGAACTCCTGCAGGAATCAGGGTTCGTGCCCCTGTTGCATAAGCTCTAATTAAAGTCTTCTTAATAGAAAAAAAAGGGGGGAGGTTAGAGTTAAATATAAAAATGAAATTACATCAAAGGACTATTTTGTTTATAAATCTGGATTTCTAGATGAAAGAGAAAATGAGGGGAAATAGTCTGAATGGAATTTTCAGTGCTTTCTTTGTCCAGTGATCATGTCCAGCCCATGTAAGGAAATACTTCTGAAGTAACTTTAGGCTGTGAGTCTGTATATTCTTACTATGTGTGTCACTGTGCCCAGGTATTCAGAAGTGATCAAGTAGGTTTTCAGCATTAGAGAAGCCCACAGGCAGGGCTACCACAAGTATCCCATTAGATTTATGTGTATTTATTTAATGATGCAGCTTCTCCGTAGGACTGCAAACACTGGCCTTCTGTATACATGTCTTGCCTCTGGCTGGAAGACGTACTGACTGGCAGCATATACAGACTTGTTGGACTAGCAGTGAAGGGTTATGAGACTAAAATCAGCAACAGAACATATGTATACTTTGCTAGAATTAAAATGGCTGCCACTTTATTGACTACAGCTGTTAGAGTCTTCTCACAGTATGGGATGAAGGACCGAAATACTAGCCAATTCAGAAAGAACCCCACACCCCATCTTGCTTGTTAGAGTACAGTTGGGGTTGTAATAAGTTGGGATCTGTCACTGCATCTGTCACTACAGATCTATCACTGTCTCTATGTTACCTGGCAGTGAGCCAGCGCAGCCCTGATCTGGTCATGAAGATTCCTTAAGGTGTTTCCCAGAGCAAGGGAAGAGCTGAATGTACAGGCTCTGTTTCCTCTAAAACGGATCCAGTACTATGCCAAGAGCATAAACCACCAAAATTTGACAATTAAGATAACAGAATCACATAAATTCTGCAGCTGTTTACATATGCCAAAACCTAGAGTCTTGGGGAGAAAGGAAAGCTGGCAAGTAGAGCTTATCTAAAGTTTTTGCTTGCTCTATTTTTAGCTCTTCTGCATAAGAATTAGAATTGAAAATCCTTTGTTACTTGGGCTGTTTTGTTTCCCAGTTCATATTATTCAGTGCCACCCATCCTCTATACTTGTTTATGCAAGTTCTCCAGTAGTGCAAGCAGTATAAAATTGGTTCCACAAACATTGACTTCCTGCTGTGAACTGAAAAAACTTTGCCCATTTCAATCTGTGAACTGGAATTTTCACATAGGTTAGCAAGTTGCATATTGAGTACTGGATACTTTATTGTGTTGGTGAGGATGACTTTTAGTGTTCAAGGTGGTGGTGGTGGTGGTTCTCCTCCTCCTCCTTCTTTTTTCTTCTTGTTTTGTTTTTTGGCTACCCTTATTGCAATTCTGTTTAATTTGAGTCTAAAAGTAATATTGGTGCAGTAACATTGTGCAGCAAGGTTTTTCAGGACATGTTGTCATCCTTATGGTTTACTGGGTTTACTAAGTCTAATCTGGTTTCTCACTAAAGATTTTTAGCTCATCCCCACTGGGGAAAATTTATTGAATCCTATGGAAGAAGGTTGAAGTTACCCAATATCATTAGTCTAGAAAAACTATTGAGGAGGCTTTTTTTTTTCCAAAATAGAATAACAGAATTATAGAGTTATAAGTGGCTTCATAGACCATCAAGTCCAACTCCCCACACAATGCACAAACATGGCATCTCTCACAGACTTTCTTTGTATGTTTTGTTCTCCATACCTCATAGCATCCTTATCATGCCTTCCTTCAATCCCATTACAATTTGTCTATATTTTTATTTAAAATCTTTTAAAATGTGTTAGAAAAAACTGCTACACTTGTGTTGGATTGAATCTGCATTTGTACATTTCTTTTTAAAGCATCTTAAATTTGTATTTTTTTTAAAAAAATGTAGTTTAGAATAGGACACAGGCAAATATCTTTTCAGAATTGTGATCAAAATAACTGCTCCATCTTTACTGAGAGAACAAACAATTACTTTAAAATACTACCAGGAACATCAAATAAATAATCTGGTAAGATTATTCAGTCTAAATTTTAATTGTTTTATGGTTCTGTCTTCTTTGTAAAGGTGATGACTGACATGCCAAATGTGAGGAAATTAATGGCAAATACTATACCCAAATTTATACCTCCTGGCCATTGAGTTATGTAAGCTGTCTGTATTCTTCTACCAACGCATTAAAACCTACACAGAATAGGTTGTAAAATATCTGGTCATAGATACAGTCTATATTCTTCTTTCTCCATTCCATTAAACCCTGCAATACATAGGCTGTAAAATATTAGCCATGTTATATTGTATTAAGCATAGAATTGCAACTGGTGATGAACACAGTATAAGTCCTGGCCTTCTGCTTTTTATTTTTGGGTGTTTTTTCCCCCCGATAGAGTTTAAGGTGAGTGGGTTGTTGTGTGCCTTCAAGTCATTTCTTATTTATGGTAACCTCAAGGCAGACTTATTGCAATATTTGTTCAGAGAGGGTTTGTCATTAGCTTCATCTTAAGCTGACAGAGTGTGACTTGTTCAAGGTCAGCCAGTGGGTTTCTTTGTTTTTTTCCACTACATGAAATCAATACAATTATACCAGAGCATCACCAAAATGGGATAATGGTAGTGGTACTGAGTGGTGATGAGGTATAGCATGCCTACTTGCTAAAAGATTTCTTCATTTTGAAAGCTGGGCTATGAGATGTAGTCCTAGTTAGATTTCTGAAATTGTGGAATTTTTTTTTTTAACTCCTGTGCTCTTAAATGCAGTTCCATGTCTAGTACTGTTGCTAGTTCAAGTAAATATAAATCTAGTAAGTAATTGCAGTTTCTCTTTGTGTGGATGCTGTCACAATAAGAAGATAGTAATTACTAACTAAAAGCTATTAGGTTGTATGTGTTTGAACAAGAATAAGTCTTGTCTTAGAAAATGCATTAAGCATGTATATACATTAGTTATGTCACTGGCCATATCAGTCTAAATACAGTTCCCACTTTGATGAGGCATGGAATGAATGCAGTTGTGGGAATACATTTAATACACAAGAAACAGCAAAACTGAATTTTAGTTAGAGATAATTCAGAATTAGATATAATGTTCTTTAATACATTTAATATATTAAAGAACGTTATATCTAGTTCTGAATTATCTTTAACTAAAATTCAGTTTTGCTGTTTCTTGTGTTTTTAAGGTGTATGTTGGATAAACATATATGGTTTTGTATTCTTACAGCTTTCACATTGTGATCAGTGGAACTGACCTTTTAAAGTGCTTTCTGTTATATGCAGAATGCATGTGGCTGTAATGGTGCCCTAGTTTCTGGTGGTTATTGAAAATAACTGTGGACTTGTTTTGATTTTTTAGCACTTGTGTAAATTTCCTGCTAAACTAAACATTGTGTAAAGAATGTGTAAATTTCCTGCCAGACTCTTTGATTGGCCTTGATTGGTTTGTAAAAGTCCTACTCTGTATCCCATGACTGTTTTGCTTGTTCTTCTAGAGATACAGTCCTTCACAATATATTCCAAATCCTACTTCTCAAGCTCAACAATAATAATAGTCTATAGAAACAAAAGGCATTCCTGTACTTAACCTACAAAAAGATGAACAAGTAAGCAGGATCAGAAGATTTTGAATACATTCAGCAGTGTTAGGGGTTCAGGAACCTCATAAAAGTGGGAAGATCTCAAATATCAAATGTGTGAGTGTGTCTGTAGGTAGGGGGCTAGGGCATGGCAGAGGGGAAATGGACATCCAGGTTCCAAACCAGGTCAGGGAAATGGAACTGAAAGAGGGTGAGTCAGCATGGTTGCCCAATGCTTCCTCTCTCACACCTGTCTCCTCCCTTGGGTGTGTGGGGGAATCAGCAGAGTTTTTTGGTGCTGAGAAACTGGGCTGCAAATTGCCCTTATCTGTCCAGGCAGCAACTGGAGGAAGAGGAAGAGGAAGAAGAGGAGGGGAGACAGGCTTTAAAGAGTGGCATGGCCTGATTGGAGCTGCCAACTGGGGAAGGTTTCCCTGGAAAAAAGGTGCCTAAGGTTGGGGCCAGGGTTGGAGAAACTCACAAATATCAAATCTGTGAAAGGTAAACCCTCAAATACAGGAGAGCTGCCTGTATTTGATAATTGTGAGCTGCTTTAGGGACTCAAGTGAAATGGTGATAAGGCAAACATGAACAAATTGAATTAGGCCAATTTGGAGAAAGAATTAAGCTAGATGTTTCTTTAGAGGACCCTCTAATACATATCTTGATACTCATCATACCTTTAAAACATTAAAATACTATGTTAAAGCCACAAAAATAGGACAATGAGAAGAGAAATGTGGAAAAGTTATAAAAAACACAATGTTAAGATAACAGTCTAAACTTAACTGTTATTTTGCATAATGGTAACGGAGGAGGATGAAGGTTCATCTAAAGGTTCATCTAAAGGCAGATACCTGAAGGTGTTTTTTTGTACGCCTACAGCCTTTTACAGGCTCTTTTACTCTTGATATTATATGACCAATGTAGTGATTGTCATTCCCACTTGTTCAGCAGAAAATACACGACTGTCTTGTTACATATCTTCTCATCTATATAATGACAAACATAAAATTCAGAATTCAAGTATTTAACTGTTCAGCATTGTTTTATCAAACAAAGTTACTAGTTTTTTTTCCTCCATTCTAGATAATAACAGATGCTGCCTTTTTAAATTGGCAACCACAAAAAAAATCTGATTATGGTCTCTTTTGAGATAATTTATGAAAGCACTGGTATCCTTTATCTTCATGGTTTTCCTTTTTTTTTTTTTCTTACCTTCCTACAATTACAGGCACACCAATGTCGGCTCTCTCAAGAACAGAAGAAGTAGTATTGGTTTTGGTATGTACAATGCCCTGTGTCACCTCTTTATATAACCAACCAAAATGTTGCATGTAAACACCAGCATAAAGCAGTGATTAATCATGTCTCATATTGCTACCATTTCTTAAATTATGTATGATGTTATTTGTACCTGTATATAATAATGATTACCAGGTAATGTTAAATGCAAACAAAGTGTCATTTCCAATTTTAAATCTTTAAAATTAGCTATTATTTTATACAGATGGATAGAAAGCCAAAGCAACAAAGTTTCTTTACATCTGGATTTTTTTCTCTGTGTATAGTGGCTTAAATATCAAAGTATCTCTTAAATTAGTTACTACAAACATTTTTTTCTCCTGAGGGGGAAACAGATGAACCTATTAAGGAAATCGTAGCATGTTGCAATGATTAGTATCTGTGTGAAGCTGAGGGGAAAAAAAACTGCATTTATAGACTATTCAGATCTCCCATTTAAAAATTCAAGTGCGAGACTCAGGTGTAACATGACTGAATCAATGGACGATAAGGAAAATACACATGGCAATACTCTGGAATTTTCTGCTGTTTCCAACAGGTGCATGGATAGAGTACATTTACCTGAAGAATGTGGGGAATGTTGTGAATGTTCCATCCATAAACCAGAAGGGAGCTTCCATCAGCTTCTCCACATTGGTGGCTGTTGTGAATAACAGCCCTTGCTCATCAAAGGTAGCTTTTCAGCCTAGGAAATCCTGTCCATCTGTTTTGACTTCTGGAATTTTCATAATGCCTTCAATTCAGATAGCACTTCACATCTATATTGCTTTTCTGCTAGTTGAGGAACTAGCTTACTGCTAGACTTGATCTTCCTTGTGTCTTACACTGAAGCCCAACTTAATTTCTAGTGTGTATACTGATTTATTTTTCTCTTCTGTGGATGCTAGTTTATCAACCATGCATTCTTGGCAAATTGATATTTCATGGACTTTAAAGAAAATACTGTTTCTTCAGGATTGTGGATGTATAGTGCTGAAAATTTGAGTAGATCACATGCTTGACCTTCACAGCTAGATACCTTTTGCCTGTTGAACTAAAAGCAGCTAAACTAATAAGATAATTAAGGTATCATCTTGCTTTGGCTCTCCTACCATCTATGCTTATAGCAATAATTTAATTATTCATTTTTTATTACTAAGTGTTGTCTTTTTCTGAAGGCTGGGATGTAAGTTTTGTCAAGAAAAAATATTGTAATATATATCATATATTTGAGAAATGGCAGTATTATACATACTGGAACTTTATTTCCTGTCATTATAGCTGGTGACACATGGCATTCTTTAGATCTAAACCAAGTGAATATATTAGGAAGACAAAAAGACATTTTAAAATGCAACATGGTTATGAACAGTGACAAGCAAATGAACCTATACTACAACGTGTGTGTGTGTATGTGCCTTCAAGTCATCTATCAGCTTATGATGGCCCTATGAATTTCATTGGGTATTCTTAGGCAAGGAATAGTCAGGGGTGGTTTGCCCATTCCTTCCTCTGAAATAGTACCTGGTATTTGTTGATGGTCTCCCATCCAAGTACTAACCAGAGCTAACTGAGCTTGGCTTCCAAGTACAGTCAGGTACTGGTGCCTTTAGGGCATTTAGGCAGGCTCAATAGCTACATATTATAAAGTTTTAAAAATGTATTTGGGAACAAATATAACATCATATTTACTGAATTTTATTTCATTATAAAAGACTGTTCTTGTACTTGGACCATGAAATGTTATTGCCTGAAGAAACCAACTTAAGGTTACTGAGATTTATGGAAAGGGAGAGCTTACTAAAGCTTTTGTTAGCCATGTACAAAATACTCATTACTGCTTGCAGCCATTCTTGCATTGCATATTATCCTTCACCCATCAAAATAGCTAACCTGGCAAATGTGCAACTCTTTCATTTACTGGAAAAATACTACAGAAGCATCATGTGTAGATATTTATCAGTGAGACTGATTTACAAAACTATGAAAACACGAAGTGACTAATTGGATATCAACACAAAGATAATCTTAGTATAGGATCATACAGACAGTCAGAAAATACTGAAACAAAAAGCCATTCTCCTATAATTGAAATCAGGCCATTTCTCTAGCATTAGGACCTGAGAGTTTGGTTAACAAAGAAGTTGGATTCTGTCTCACAGTAATTCTTGAAAATATTGGTGTTATTTATTATTTGTCAACCTCATGTTCTCTGAGAACCTGTAATACTGTGTTAAGAATAAGAAATTATAACATGCAACTATGTATTCTTTTATGCAAAAAAGTCTGTCAGGAAAGCATGTGCTAAAAACAAGAGAAAAAAAATCATATAATTAATTATAAAGTTCCTTTAGAGCTCTTTAAAAGTCCCTAATTTCCCTTAATAAATTATATTACTGTATACAAAGAGATTTCAAGTAGAACTAATTGCTTTTGCAATAGACCTAAATGCAAACTTTAGTCTCAAATAAAGGAAACCCATTGAATCAATGTAACATGCAGATTTGAGTTTCCAGATTGTTATTGATTCAGTAGTTTATCCTAGTTCAGATTGTTAATTGGACCTAAATCCATTTGCTAGTCCCAACTAAAGTAAATTGATTGAAATAAATGGGATTTATGAAAGTTGATTCAGTAGTTTATTACTTTGGTTGTTGTTGTTGCCGTATGCCTATGGCAACCCTATGGTGAACCTATCACCTTAGTTTTCTAGGTAAGATTTGTTCAAAGGGGTTTTTACCATTGCCTGCTTCTGAGGCTGAACACATACAACTTGCCCAAGGTTACCCAGTGAGTACCCTGGTCTCCCAAAGTCCTAAACCATCACTCAAACTATTACGCTATGCCAGTTAGGATTAGCATATGGATTTAGGCCTTGGATTTAGGCCCATATCACCAGGTAATTAGATGTTTTCACTAGTATGTAAATCTCTATAAAATTGTGAGATATGGTACAGAATCTCTCTTGCTTCATCTTTGAAGTTATTTTTATTTTGAATTCTACTGTCAGGTAAGTGTTTATAGGGTGTTAAAATTTTAAAATAAGGCTTGCAGGATGGAAATGTTAGCATTTTTTTTAAAGAAGAGCATGGTTTAATTTTCATGGCATCCAGCTTCATTTAATATGTTTTGTGCTTCTGTACAACATTTATTCAACTGAGCGAATGTCAATTGAGAAGATTTATCTTCAGATTCTCAGACAATACACTTTGGCTTTTCTGTAAGAGCTTCTAAAACATTGATAGTACAAGACTTTAAAAAACATTTTGGAAATACATATGAAGGGACCATACCACAGAATCATATTTGAGAGTGGTATAGTGCAGATTATAAAATAATAGAAAATATATTTCATTTTTTAAGGAAAAAGATATTTAGTCAATTTTTTGCCTTTCTCCCGAAAACTGGCTCTTGTCAGCTGAGGGTGAAGGGGAAAGAAGTGATTCATCTGTTCCACATTTATTTCCGTCTATAAATTTTCATTTCATTTTAAAGTTTTGTCCTGGTTTTTCAATCTGCAAGGTGTAAAAGATTGTGTAATAACTGAGTTTTGTATGTCATTAATCCTTTTTGTATACATTTAAACCAAATTTCAATGAAATGAAATTGTCAGTTAGACTAGAGTTGCTTCCATTGGTGACATAGGAGTATGTAAAAGACTGGAACAAGAGCTTTAAAGCATGGAATCAAATATATCTGAGAAGAACCAAATCAGGGAAATCATACAGAAGTGTCAGAATTCCTATTAAAAACTAATTTCAGAACCTGAGACCTATGGATAGCCCTAGAAATGTCTTCAAGTGTTGTGGAATAAGTACCAACCATAGTTACTCACAGCTTGTCATTCAGGCACACACATCTATATGCGTGGAGGAATTATTTGCCTGTTTCGAAATTAAGAAAGATAAATCTTAAAATGAAATGAGGGGATTATTTTTTCATACCTACTCAGGGAACGTTTAATGTAGCCTACTTGCTACTAGTCAACTTGCCAGCAGTTATCATCAACCAGCTTGCCTCTAGCCAGATGGTAGATGCAGAACAGATCACAGAGTAAGCCCTGGAATCACAATGAGTATGAGGGAATCAGCAGCACACTCTTTATTTGCCTGAAGCTGAGCCCACTGAAAATGGAGAATTTGTATCTTCATATCCCACATAGAGATTAATGAAATACTGGAGATTCAAGGCCAAACTGAGGCCTGGCAGTCCTAGTTACCAGGGATCCTTGTGCTGCTTTATGTATCTGGACACTTTTCTATTTGTTTTTTGGGGATTTCTCAGTTTGGGGTGTCTGTGAGACCCCCAAGATTTTCAAGTGGTCTCGGCTGCCCATCTCTGATCTATATATGTATATAGGAAACTAGTACAATCGATAGTATAGAGTTTTGTTTTGGGAAAAAAATAAATTTTAACTGTATGTATTATATTTTGACCATGCAATGAGAAGCATTATTCCCCTGGATCTTCATAGCTTACTTTGAAAGTGAAGAAAATATTTTAATGTATATTCTGACCTCATGTTAAATGATAGCACCATAGATTTGAATCACTACTCTTTACTGAGAAACCTAGGAGCCCCTGTTGGCTACCAATCTTTTCTCTTTGCTTCTTTCATTCAGTTTCACTTTTTCAGTTGCTGCTCACTTGAAGTAGGAGGCCAGAGCTAGCACACACCTGTCTTTATGCATTGATTCAGCACACTTACATGACTAGCAAATAAGGAGATAGATAGAGACAAGGCAGCGTGTGCTTGTGTTGGGAGAGCAGGCACAGCAAAGCATTGTCTTGGTGGTGAGAAAAGATCCATTCTCATTCATGGACCCATTCTCATTCATGGACCAAGCAAATCTATCAAAATTTGCCAGCCTAATGACTTGCTGACAGAATGATGGTGGTAAGTGGATGTGGAGGAGGAATGAGGCCTGAACCAGGACATCACTTGGCTAGTATGAGACTAATCTTACTGTGGCTGATAGGATATGCAGTTCAACAACATCTAGAAGACCACAGTTGCTGATTCCTTTATTTCAGTATGGGAAATTATTGCCAGCTCTTCAGTTGATGCATGAGGATTTGTCATTTAAAGGTACTAGAAAATACAGCTTGCACTCATGCATCCAGGACCAATGGGCCCAAAAGCACCCCAGGCAATTGGCCTCATTTTTAAGTACAGTCCCATCCAAAATGTCTGGCGATCACTCCATGTTTCAGTAAATATAGTTGCATAGAATAAAGCTGCTTATAAATGTTCAATGTTGCTACATTTTCTTTAAAAAAAAAATCAAAGAACCACTGTGCATTTTTACACAGTCCCCAGTAGTCATAGATTGTAATAACTTGCTTTTAATGGTAGCAACTTGTTTTTCAGGTACATATATGGAACTAAACATTCTGAATGTTTTCATTTTCACAAAGTCCTGCCTCAGAATTTCCATATGCTTGACGTAATGTGGAACAGAAGAGCACACAGGGTAGTGGTGTGATGGCAGGGACAAGGGCAGTGCATAAAAGTACAATTCAATGATTTTTTTTTTAAAAAAAAAATCACAGCTCTAATATTTTGTTGCATACAGAAATTCATAGTTTATGAAAAACTGTCTCTAAAAATATTTATTTAATTGTAAAATGCATAAAAACAAGTATTCCATAAAATGCATGTACATCATATTTTTCCCTATGTTTTAGATTGAAAGTGTCCCAAACTGATATGAACTGTATACAGATTGATTAGTCCATTCCTACTGGTGATTCTACTCCTCCTTACACTGAGTTCCACTAGACACCATTAGCGTGTTGTAGTGTTACAACCCCAGCATTGCTATCATGCAGTGCCATTATTTTAAGAATGCTCTTTTCCTCACCTTTCCACCTTAAGCAGATGAGTAGCGATATTGCCACCAGTGCTCCTTCCATACTACAGGTCATTGGCCCTGCCCTCCCTTGCCCTGTCTTCACCCTGCCTCACCACCCCTGATGGAGCTTTTTGTTTGTTTTGTTTTTGGAAGATATACTACTGCACCAATGTTACAACAGCATGACACACCAGAACACTATTGCATTTTTGTGCTATTATGCTTAAAAATGTGTTTAAAAAATAAATTTTAACTCAAAGGAGAAATTTAAAATTAACACAGAGATGTGATAGATTTTGAAGTTACAATGCTGAGGGAGGGACAAGCTGGGCATGCCCACACCATGCCCACTACTGAATGTGGGAGGACAGGAAGCATTATCAAGCACTATTACAGTACCACAGTAAGATGGCTGATGGGACTGAAGCATTAAAAGAGGCTTTTAATGGATTTTTTTCTGGAAATAGAATATGGCAGTTTGTCGATGCTTGGGGGTGGGAGAGCAGCTGGATAGGGACAACATTGTGCAGTAGCATGACTCCTGGACTGGAAACAACCTGTTGTTGTTGTGCTATAGCAACATTGTGTGGAAATGGCCTTGATCTCCTAATATAAAAAACTGTATATCTGAGCTGAAAGACATAGGAACCACTCACTAGTCAATGAGATTGTTCTCAGTTTTCTTCCTGAAGAACATTATTTACTACATTTCTGATGTTTATGGACAAGTATTTACTAATTCATAGTTTCCTCTGTTGTTCCCTGTCTAGAGTGATAGCATGTTTGAATGGGATGATATGGGGGTCTTCACAGTGGCTTCACAGAGAAAAGTCTATCTTTCTGAATGTTAAGGACAGGCAGGATGATATGGGAAACAGTATGCCTTTAGATATTCTGGCCCTGAGCCATTCAGGGGTCTAAATATAATAAATTTGTGTTTCAATAATTAGAAAGCATCATGAATGAAATCCATTATGAAATTATGAATTTTAGTGAGTAGAGTATCAAAAATGTACCAATTAGTACAAAAATGTACTAATTAGATTAATTTCCTGTGTTCCCTTCAAGAATCTTATTGAGACAGAAATCATGTAGTAAGATGGGCTACAAGACTGAAGTCTCCTTTCTTACCTCTTAGGAGATGAGTAGTTTGAGAGCTTGGAGTCTAAGGAGGAGATTCTGACTGCATCAGAGAGAAGTTTGCTCTTTGTGTGTGGGTGGTGTGTATGAGAGAGGAAGTACATCAGTGGTTATGTGTTTCTTTATGAGGGACAAAAAGAGCAAGTGAATTTTTTTAAAAAAAATCTTTGTGTGCTTGTGTATATACCTCTGTGTTTACCAAAGAAGAAGAAATTATTAAAGAAATTATATTTTAAAACTCAAGAATCTGCTTAATATGCTTTAAAATAGCAAGGTATTTTGAGAGGTGGTAATATGTTTTCAGGTATTATTACTTAGTACTTGATTTAAAAAGTAATTAATACAAAAATAAACTAAATTGACACATCTCCCCCGATGTTTCCAAACAGAGCCCAGATGGTCGTATAGAAGTCAAAGGGCAGCATGGGAAGTCATCACTGTATATTAAGGATGTGAAGTTGTCAGATGCAGGAAGATATGATTGTGAAGCTGCAAGCAGAATTGGTGGGCACCAGAAGAGCATGTTCCTTGATATTGAATGTAAGTTTTGTTTTATTTTTTTCTGTTTGTAGGTACTTTGAAAAAGTTTAGTTTGCACTTTAGAGCAGCTGAAACAATTTGAGCATTTAGCACTTGGGATACTTTCTTTAAAATGTATACTAAAGCCCAAAGAGAGATCACAGACTCATTGACATAGAAGCCTCTAGTACTACTGCCTGAATGGGAGAGGATCAGTTTGACACACTGGCAAATCAATGCAATGTCTTCTCAATGTAGTATAAATATCTATGTGTGGACTTATCCTGTACCGTATCATATACTCTCCCTTGACATACTGTAAAGCCCCTGGGAGGCACGTGGCTTGGGCATTCCATACTTAACAGAAAGCAGGACTGAAAAGCATCTGGTTACTTCCCTATAGACAGATGCAGAATGATTAGAGAAGTGCTGAGCCCTCTGTAGGAGCCCCATAGATCTCAGCACTGATGTCACTGTGCATCTGGGTTGGGGATATGGCCATATACTTTTGTGATCCTGACTTCTCACCATAAAGCCTGGAATGATTGTGTGGGGCAGCTTCAAGGGCTTTAAAGTTAAGATGGTGGGGAAACTTTGGGCACTATGGAGGGAAGAAGGAAATAAAAACCCTGCAGCACCTGGAAAAGAGCAGCCTCCTGTGTAAGGGATAGTTGGATAGTCCCTAACAGAATTATAGCTACTGATGTGTAGAGATAGGTAATTTGGAAAAGTCATGAGTGTTTGCAAGTGCAGGATTTTTGAAACTGATGTTATTTTGAAGACAAGTTCATTCTTTCATGATACTGTATGCTAAACAGGTATATGTAAACATAAATTATTAGAAAAAGAAACACTATTTCTGAAATCACTGAAGGAGATCTGTGTGTATATGGAGCCTCCTGCATTCATTAGTCAGTGTAGATGCAGATCTGCATGCAGCACATCATCATCTTTGTTGTCATTTTCATTCAAAGCCTATTATACTGTCTGCATATATGTTTTGATATGAATGTGAATGTGTATTTGGTGCCAGAACCATTTTTATGTCACTAGTTGTCTGCAACTGCAGTTGTCTCAGGACCTGTATCATGTTTTTCCCCCCATCTTCTTATAAGGAAGTGACTTTTCTTGCCCTTTAGAAATAAAGTATTGCTTAGTATACCATTTCTGAGCTTCCAGTTTTTAAAATTTGTGCATTTATCCTCTTATTCATAATAAATTATCCAACTAGACATAACAAAAAGGAAAGATTAGGACAGAAATAAAAATAGTTAGATTGTAGATGACTGCTGAGGTAATATAGGAAGACTAAGGCTTTAGTATCAAAAGTACCTACCTGGAAGTGAGTTCTCTTGAAGTCCTTCTATTGGATATGAAAAAATCTTGGTTTGGAAAACAGTTTATTAGTTAACCATGGAAGATGGGAGGATCAAGTCACCACTCTTAACATTGATTGGCAAAAACATTATGTTAATTATTGTTATTTAAGTCATTTGTTTTTGTTGTGTAATATCACTTTATCATGGATCTCCTTGTACTTCAGCTGCAGAATATTTAACTGAGGTCTTCATTCAAGCAGTTGAAATATATTGTGTTGATAAGATAACAATTGGTTGGCTGTGTAATATGGTAATAACATCTAAGGAGTTATACAAGGCACAAGTGACTCATAAAGAATTCTGGTTCAGCCTCTGAAAGCTAAAGAGACACAAGCTGAGCATGGATGTGACTCAATGAAAGATAACAAGTGTCCTTATTGTGGCACAATTCACAAACCTGAAAGATGTCCAGAATTTGGAAAGACTTGTAATAAGTGCATCAAGAAACGTCATTACGCCAGGATATGTAAATCAACATTGGCGAGTCCTGAAGATGTACAACAAAAGATATCAGAGTGATGTGCCTATATTACCTTAGGAGAATTTGTAATCCAAGCCAAAGCAAATGATTTGCTACTCGGTGTGTTTTTAAAGCTGCTAGGAAAGAAAGTGATTACTAAAAGTCATGTCAATATTGTGTCTTATGGTGGGACAGGAATACAACTGTTGGGAGCTATGGTTTTTGTATACAACTCATCAAAAGAGAGGGCTACATTTTTGTTTTATGCAACAGGCTGTTTAGTAATTGCGTTATCGGATATGCTAGCCTGTGAGATGTTGAATTTACCTTTTTTGGGTCGATAGGATGCACAGAGATGAAGCTGTAATACAGGAACAGCTGGTGTCTAAGTTTCTCAGCAAATTTCAAGTTTGTCTCATAAACAGTTTTTTTTAAAGTTAATTGGGGAAGGGGCCTTTTGCAATATCTGCCAGATTTAAAGGGTGTTTTGTATCAAATGTGAAAAAGTGAAAGTGTTATATAGTTATAGGTGTTACAGATTGGGTGAGTAGTGTCATTACATGGGACTTTGTGTTCATAACCTGAACCATGAGATTGCAACAAATCAGTCTGAAGGTAGCATTATACCATTCCTACAGTAGAGGAAATTTTGAGTCCTTTAGACAAAAAGAAAAATTTAGAATTATAGATGAGAAAGATGGATAGTAGCCCATTAAACTGGATAAATTTGTATCCTGATTAATATGTGGTGGCAAATCCATTGTTTTAATTTAATTTTAATAAATGTTTTCCATTTGTGATTAAGCCCTCATGTGAAGTCTTTCAACAAATGAAGAAACATTTGCATATATAAAAGATTTGCCTATCAGAGTGAATGATATGATCACACTAGCTGAATCAGATGAGCAGCATGATTAGATTTTACATCAAGTTGGGAAACAGCCCGTGCTAATAATGTGAAATTTTATTAAGTTAAAAATCAGTTTAAGATTGACTCTATAAAATACATAGGTCATATAATGACTGCTGAGGGAGTTCAATATGGTAGCAAAAAAACTAAGGTCATTTGGATAATGTAGCCTCCTTAGGATAGAAAATTGTTCTCAGATTATTAGGATCTGTACAATATCTATCAGATTATAATCCTCAGGAGGCTGAATTGACAGTGCCCTGACGAAGTTTGTTGGGGAAAAACAAGTAGTATTATAGCGGATAGTGAAAAAGCAAAAAACATTTAAGATGACTAAAAACCAGCAGTTTTGCCAAGTGCCTATACTTCGATATTTTGATGTTACAAAACCAGTTGTCCAAACTGATGTGCAAATCATGATTTGAGAATATGCTTGTTTCAGGATAATAGACTGATGCCCTATGCCACAAAGTCACCTAACATAGTAGAAAAACAATTATGTTCAAGTAGACAGCTAATTGCTTGCCATCTTGTCTACAATGAAAAAGTTCCCTAGTATGTCTTTGGCAAAAGTGTTTTAATTCAGACCAATCATAAGCCTTTAGAAGTAACCATTAAAAACCCTGTAGGAAGTGCTGCTGCTGATTTGCAGTGGATGCTTTTACCGGTTCAGAGTTATCAAATCACTGTGACATATATCTCAGATAAACATATATATCTTGTTGATACCTTGTCACAAGCTACTGTAGATTCTCCTTTAAGTGGAGAAGATCTTATGGGAGGTAATATATGAGGTGAATACATTAGCCAAACATTCAGGTGCAGGATATAATGATACAAGAAGCAACAAACTGTCAAGTGCATATGATGCAAGTGTATGTACAATAAGGGTGGTGACAATATTTGAGAGATGTTTCCCCAGTGGCAAAGTACTTCTGTCCTGTGAACATCATTTGTAGTGGCAAGGTGGTGTCCTTTTAATGGAAGACAGGATTATTATTCCAAAAGGATGATTATGAAAAGAGTATACTTTCCCAACTTCTTAAGTCCTTCAGGCTATTCAGAAAGCTAAAGTTAAAATAAGAGAGTTTTAAAAACTTTGATTGATAAGTTTACATCTATATTTGGTTCTCATGGAATAATAAGGGTATTGTGAGTGATAATATGCCCCTGAGTAGTCAGGAATGTCAATTGCTTGTTAAAGACTGGGGATCTGAGCAATATTTGAGTAGCCTAGGATATTCACAATCAAATGGATTAGCTTAATTTAGCCTACAAAGCACCTGATAAAGAAGACAGAAGATACACATGTGGATATAGGCTGTATTTGGCACTGCTGGAATATTAAAATATAAATGTTTACTGAGATGCTATATTCATCTGCAGAAATTCTAGTGGACAGGATGTTAATAAGTAAAGTTCTAATAACAACTGATCTGTTACATCCCAGGATTCATAATGATGGGTGTTTGGACTTAGATCAGCCTAGAATAAGCAAAAATAACTTTATAATTGAAAATCAAAGTCTCTTCAACTTCTATAAGAAACATATTTAGAATGAATGAAGTCTAAATATTGTAAAGAAGAATGGTTCCCTGTTGTTGATACAACAAAATAAAAAGCAACTGTGTTGGTATCAAGTGATGCCTTCAGAAGGATAAGTGTATCTTCATAATAGGTATAATTTAAGTTGGACTTCTTGGAACAGACATAATTCCCCACCCATCTCTTTAAACTGAGAGATTGGGGGTCCTTTGTCATTTGTCTACTAATCTTGATTCTGTCTGGGGCCCCATTGTCATTTTATGGCATCCAATTTGTGATGGTGGTTAAATCCAGGCAGGCAAAGTTAACATCAATATGACAATTAAGTATTTATTAAGTGTATGGAAGCATGAGCAGGCTCATTAGTAATCTTTTAGGCTCTTTGTTATGTGCAATCATAGATTCATTCGTTCATTCATTCATTCAGGGAGAAACACAGACATGTTAATGTTTAGATATTTTCATCCCAGTACATTGCATTGCATGTAAGGCATCTTATATCTATTAGTATTGCATTATCATTTATATCATCATATCTGTTTGAGGAACTATACATCTCTTAAATTGGCATCTGTTTATCTATAAAACTATGTTACATAGCTATAAACTTCTTTATATTTATATTAGCATAGCCGAATTGGTTCTTACCAGCATCAGCATGTCTGAACAGTTTATCCGTTATCATGGACAACATTATTGTCTGAAAAGGTATATTACAGCTTTCTTTTCATATGATGGAGACTGCAAAAGCAGTGTGATTTCAGCCTCCATTGGCCTCCACTCAGCCTATCAGATATCCAATCAAAACAAAGGTGCTGACAGTGCTTCATTTATGTAATCAAATCAAAACAGATCTTAGATAAGATGTCACCTTCGGTCTAGTTGAAGTCTTTGGCTGCCTGCCATCCTGATTGCTTTGGCCAGTACACCACCTAGGAGGGTTTATTAGCGGTCAGATCTACTCACATTTCAATGTTGATAGAAATGCAAGCATTCTGCTTGGCATTAGTCTGTCACTAGGCCAGTGATCTCTAATATATACAGCTGTCTGATTTTTATTTTAGACCTTATATTTTATCTATCTCCTGATCCTATTATTTAGGCTTTCAGAGCTTAAACTTGGGAAACTGTAACATAAATTAGCATCCAGCCTGTATTGGTTTGAAAGTCCTGGCTATACAGATTTAAGCAAGATGAACAAAATATTTAACGTGGTGAGTCTTTCAAGATTAGGATGTTGTGGGTTTTCCAGGTTTTGAGACTGTGTTCTATTGGTATTTTCTCCTGACATTTCACCTCCATCTGTGGCTGGCATCTTCAGAAGATATGGTGAAAATGCTAGCCACAGATGCAGGCAAAAACGCCAGGGGACAAAACTAATAGAACATGGCCTCAAAACCCGGAAAACCCACAACAACCTATGGATTCTGGACATTAAAGCCGTCAACTGTACGTCTTTCAGGGTTCTTCACGTTACACAGGAATAGCCATTGGGGATCATGATATATCTGTTGACAGCTGTGTGTACCTGCAGCTGTGGAGAAAAATCCTCTGTTTGTAACATCTTGAGCAGATTTGTTTTTCTGCCAGAGGGGTATGTTCCTTAAGGAAGGATGGTAGTAAAGATAATTCTAAATAGTGGACCAAATACTGGTGACCTCTGGTTCCATAGTAATAACAACAATCATTCTTTTTCGTATTTCTAAGTTTTTTTATTTTATAGATATGTATGAGGAATACAGAGCCAGCATTGTGTACTGGTTTGGGTGTTGGACTATATCTCTGGAGACCACACAGCCATGGAAATCCACCAGGGGACCTTGGGCAAGTCACACTCTGTCAGCCTCAGAGGATGACAAAGACAAATTCCTTCTGAACAAATACTACCAAGAAAACACTGTGATAGTTTTGCCTTAGGGTTTCCATAAGTCAGAAATGCCTTGAAGGGGAACAACAGCAGCAACAAATGAAAACTGTGCTAACTTTATGTTGTGATGTCCTTTTTGTATTGACTTGAATTGACTTGATTGTTTCCTCTTTTTTTTTTTTTTTGGTGAACAATGATATTTCTCTTATATTTCTTTAAGGCTGAGCCTTTACTTCAGATACTGAGTACGTAATTGGTTGAGATCCCTGTTTTTTATCAGATATCCTGTGCTCTCTCTGGTGTTGTTAAATAAAAATCTTACCTCTAATATCTTAGGAGCCTTATCAGTAAACGACTCTGTTTTATATGAAGCTATCATAATAAGGTGTAACAATTAGGTATTTTGGAATAAGTCATGGGAGTTACAGAGCATGGCTTGTGGGATCTCATCCTTGGCACAGATATTGTTATCAGCTCCTTCAAAGGTGCTTTCCTCCCTCATTTTTGGTTTGTATTCCTTGGCTTGGCACTTCTCCTAGACATGCTATAAATCCAATAAAGGGATTTTTGGCTGGGAATGGTTTGAGTAAAACATATCTGGAAACTGTCAAGTTGGAAAAGTGTGGGATCTTGTATTGCAACCTGTTGTGTTACTGTTCAGTTTTTCCTTTCTGTGGCAAAAAGGGAAGCAGTTGCATGGGGAGTGCATGGTTTTGCCCCAACTTATCCATCTCTTCCCAGTGGAATGAAAGTAGTAGCACTGCTACCAAACCCTTAGTTGGAGATCCAGTCTCACTTTCCTTCCTTGGGTTCTTGAGAATGTAAGAGTTCTATAGCCTTCCCCTCTCTCTTATGTTTACTGAGAGAAACAAAAATATTTTATGGTAGACCTTGTCATGAATACGTGTGACCAGAGCTTCCTACTCTCTTTTAAGGAACAAAGCAGGCTTTTTATAATTTAAAACTGTCCTCTGAGTTAACTCTTTCTATAGCTTTAAATGCCTTACTTATTAAATTAAAGGTTAATATGAAATTAATTAATTTAATTAATTAAAGAGCAGTGATCTGCTTCAAGTGGAGCAGTAAATGGATGGTTACAAACATACAACAATGAATCAAGGATGTAGAATTCTTACAAGAAAATTTATGAGTGACTTTGAACATATGCACTTTTTCTACACAATCACTGTCATTGTACAAAAACTCTCTGTGATTCTGAAATCTCTGTGTTCTTTTTGTGTCCTCAACCATGGTCTTAAAAAAAAAAAAAATCAGTGGTACAGTGCATGGTTTCCATGCAGGTTCCAGTGATCCAAATTTTAATATATGACATCTCTAATTTAAAAGATTGGGTATCTAGCAAATTCACTATTTTCTGCACTTTTATTAATACTCGTTTGATTACAGCTCATAGCCTAGCACTCTGGACCTAATGAAATAAAGTGATATTTCCACTCATTCATCATGTCTCTGTTTCATATAATGCATTTGAAATGTTTGCAGTAGAGTGGAGGAACTGGCCAATGATCTGATAAATGTGCAAGATTGTCAAAGTAGCCCCAAATAACTACCTTGTCAGCCTTATCTTGCGTACTCTCTGTAGCCTTCTTTGCTGTAATTGGCTTACTAGATATAGAAATAGATGCATTAATTCAATACTTATTTACCAGAGAGTAAATTGATTCAATAGAATTTATTTCTGAGGAGACTTTTTAAAAAAATTAAGACATGAGCATGCTAGGGGCATGGCATGGATTTAGCTAACTGCATTCCAATCATTCACTATTACCTCCAACAAAACGTTTCCTAGGCTCCTATGTCTTACTCTATGTTTCAAAAAGAGAGGCATCTCACCTCTTAACAAGTTATAACAATTTAAAATGCATAGGAATAACTGTGTTGTTGGAGCTGCTGGGATCTGTGAAGTTCAGCCATGTGTGGATAAACCAACAAATTAGTTAATTTAACTTTACCCTCCCAATCTTTGTTTTTGAGTATATTTATAAATAGTATTGTGCATAAGAGTTTGTGCCGAAGAAAAATAATGGATGAAGAATGATGATATACTCTGAACTGCAGTTTTGTCATGTTACTCAAATAAATAGAATGATATAATAGTTCAGCACCTACCCAGGGATCATTTGATACAAGTAACATAAATGATAACTTTATACTTACCAACCTACCAAAGTAGATGAATCATTGTTTAATAAAGAGTCGAGAGTACAAAAGATTAAAAATATTTCAGAATATTTGTTCAGTTTAAGAAAGATTCAAAAAATAGAAGTATATGAAGTCTGAACATTAATAAAGTGTGTAATACTTTCTAGTGTAGAACAAAATATTAAGGATAGCCATGTTGGCCATACAGCAAAAATTCCAAAATCCAAAAAAAAAGTTGTACTTTTATTAGCTAACCAAAATACAGAAAATGCAAGTTTTCAAAGCTCCACTGGTTTTATGAGATGAAAGATGTTAAAAATCATAGAGGAGAAAGAAAAATGTGAAGATATTGGAGTCACAGGGCTACATTTTCTACCAGACATTGTTGTTGTTCAGATGGTTTGCAGGTATCTCAGTGCAAACAAAGGCTACCTCCTTCTTGGCAGTGTGGAGCTCAAGGCAGAGGACAGTAAAATAACTCGTCTTGGGACCCTAACTTTCTGGTCTACAATGTTTCAGTTTGGGGAGGGGAGAGAGAGAAAGAGAGAGAGAATTATTTAAAAATTGTTGATGCTTCAGGCATCCAGAAGACAGACATTGAAAACTGCTAAATGGTATACACTTCCAGTTTTGTAGGAATGTAAAGGAATATTATGTGAGTTTCTATTTCTGATGATGAGAGTTTGTTAACCCTGGCAAATTTGTTCTTGCCATGCAAAAATGAGAACTAATTTCATCATGGTTTCCACAATTTGTGCAAACTTTCTCTCTGCAAAATTAGTGTCACTCAAGGCACACACAGACACAAACCAGGTTCAGAAGTATTAGCTGATTCAGTTCTTGCACCTGGTTAGCTGAGTTATACCTATAATGAGGGGAAACAAAGCTGTTTGTTTGTTTTTAAGTACAATGTCACATTCAAGCTACAATGAAATAGAAGTCAAACAGTTTACTTATTTCTTAATGCTTCCTAATACAGAGGGAAGAACACTAAACAATGGGTCATATCTGACAAACAGTGTGATTTCAAGCTACAGATGCCCTTTCTTCATGCAACATATTGGTTCCTGACTCTTTCCTGCTTTGTGTATGTCTTATCGTGTAGCATATATTCAGGCATGATCTCCTGGCACTGATTCACCCTTCCCAGCAAAAGTTGATGCTTTCTAGAACTGTATTCCTAATGGAGAAAACGAAGGAACAGTGCATCACTGCACACAAATGCTGTGTTATACCTGGTACACATAGCCAATCTACTCATACCTATGACACTTCAGTATATACAGTACTTTCATAACATATTCTCCATAGACACTGTTGGAGGTTGTGCCTTTCCTTCATATTTCAACTGAACAGTAAGTTCCTTTGAATTCAGTGCAGATGAACGATGAATTGTGCATACCAGGAGGATATGAATTGGTATCTTCATCCTTCATGTTGACCCAGTTAGTCAATTACCTGTGACTGGATCCCATGTTCTGACAATCGGGGGGAAATCCCCCTTTCTTCAGCACCTGCCATATTGGAAACAGTTTCACATACTTTTAAACCAGGAAAGAGAAAGCACAGTAAGAGATATGAAAAGAAAGATACTTTCTAAAAAGGATATCCAAAAAAGATGCAACATATGCATAAATACATCCATATGTGTGGTTAGCCACGTACATGGTTTAAAATAATAACACAAATGCATTTCTTTTCCTACTGTATTCTGTATACTGAGAAAAATATATTTATTTATGTAAACTGATAAATATTTTGTCTGAGACTTTATATTTATTTATTTATAAATATTTATATTTATCAGTAGCAAAACAATATAAGCATTGTTGTGGAAGTGCTGTGCTTATTAGCAATCATGGCCAACTGATGAGGCTATAATTTCTTCTTACGAGCTACCCAAAAAGCTCAATTGAACAACTCTATGCATATGTATTTGGGGTGCCATAGAAGACTTCTTTGCGGATATTGGAGTAACTCCTAAGATAGGTAGCTTGGTTCAAAATTCTTTCTTGGACACCCACCTTCAGGTATACACATTCAAATTAGAAAGGAGACTGTAAGGCAAGACACCTGGTCAGTGAAGGTGAGCTCAAATCATGATAGAACACTGCAGCTCCACTTCCTCAGCCCCCTTCTTCTGTACAGAGAACTCGGGTTAAGAATTATGAGAGATAACTCTTTGCAGTATCATCACATCAGGGCTAAATAATACAAACCAGGTTTACATCCTTTCAGAGATAAAGTATAAAATGAACATGATTTTAAACATTAAAAAATAATTAAAAGAAGGAGCTAAAACCAACTAAGAAATAAAACAGGAGTTGAAACTACCAGCCAACAAAGGATTAGCATAACAGAGATATTAAAACCTTGGGAAAACATAAATGTCTTGTCCTAGCAACAGAAAACACCAAGAATGTTACTTCCAGGCACTTTTTCCTGGGTGGAATATACCATAACTGAGCAACCACCACTTAGAAGCGCCTCTCTCTAATATCCACACTCAAAGTCTCAGACAAAAGAAATGCATCATAGATGATCTTAGGACACATAAGAGGAAGAGATGTTGAATGGTTTCTGTGCAGCAATTCTCTCTTAGGAATAAAATCTCATGTTGTGAAAAGTAGAAGAGCTTCATCAGTTGTAAAACTACTTTTTCATTATTTTCCAATAATATGATGTAACCTGCTTATCATTCATCTTTCTTAATCATATGTATTACTTGTCTAATAGTTTCTTCAGGTTTTCCAAGATATAACTTAATTTCTTAATTCTGACGTGAAGTTTTAGGAGAAAGTATAAACAGCTTCCAGTAGGAGTTTTGAAACATTGCATTCAGTGGTTTAAAGAGAAAACAGATTTGGCATTTACTCATTTGAAACCAGTTTTGCTGTCAGTACATCAGCTTTATTGCAGTGATACATCTCAATGATGTCAGTGATCCAATAAGCTAGTGAAATATGAGTAGGAGAAAGCATGCGACTGCAATTATGACATGCATGGCCCTTTGGAGCAGGAATAGAGTGTCAGACATACAGTGATCTGATGACTATATACAATTATGGGAAAATTGATAGATGCATTGCCAAATTACCAAGCAACAGGATACGGTGAACTTTCAGAAATCCACAAATGAAAAGTTTGTAGTGACTGCTGTGTTTCATACGAAGACTGAAATCTACTGTAAGATAAAAAATTAAATGCCATAATATTAATAGAAGTGGGACCATGTGTGCCCATATTAACTGCTCACATCTGTAGGTTTTAAAAAAGGAAAACTGGTCTGGTTGTTGCAAGAACAAAATGGTAAATATCACTTACATGCAAACTAATACCAGCATTCTTCAGACAATATGAATTCCTTAATAATCAAGAAGAAATAATGACATAAAGTGGTTTTCTCAATATTAGCAATCCCATATTCTTGAAACTCATTTCCATTTTTTTTTTTAAAAAAAAAGCTTGCTTTCTCATCCTGGTATTTTGAACTAAAAGAAAGAAAAGAAAAGAGAAAAGAATGTTGAAAGTGGAATAAAACCACTATAACAGTGTAGTGCAGAAATGTCCTAGAAGAAAGTGAGCAAAATCAAACTGAAACGGATCTCTTCACTCACACAAGAAGTTCTAGACACAGAAGTGAATCCATTGCTACCCTGTATCTAAATTAATGAAGAGATTCTAGATACAAATAATGCATCAGCTCTACAACCATTTTTTTACTCTTTATGTCTAACTTGGAAGCCAGATTGAAAAACTTGGACTAGATGTTTAATTTATATGTGACATTTATGTGTTACTCTACTATACAACTTAGTATAAATGTTTTTGAAGAAACAGCCGTGTTAATTTGTGTCATTTTTTAAAGGACAAGAGGAGAAAAGACTGATTTATGTTAATATGAGCCTTTGTAGATTTCAGTCTATTTCTTCAGATCTAATTATGGAGTACAATATTAAAGGGACAATATTGTACAGTTGTATAGTTGTGGAGGAATGAGATCTTGTAATGGCATGCAGAAAGTTGGAAATTATGACACTGGCCATGAACCTCAGGGGAGATCAGAGTTAAGTAAGATTATCAAGTCTGTGCCATAGAATAAAATACAATTCCCACCCATTGAAATGGAAACAAAAGGAAGTTTTGTTCCAGGAAGACAAGGAACAATCTACTGTAAGACAGGCCAAAAATAAAAAATGAGAGAAAACTGCCACTTGCTCTCTATAGCACCCAGATAAAGCAGCTCAAATACAAGATCATCAAGCTACAATATATTCTGGAGAATAATATTGCCCTCCCACAGGCTCTGGATTTACTTGCTTATAGGAAGCCCCTCTCAGTGCTGAACTACAACAGAACACATAACTTGGATGGAGAACCCTGCTTATAAACACAGATGCTAAATTCTTCCCCACATCCACTCTGGCAGAAACTTTATTTATCCTAATAACATTCTCCACAGCATCAGAGATGTATTTTGTTGTTCTCCAATGTTATAGATATCATTCTCTGTCTTCAGTGTCCTTCTGCAATCTTTGGATAAACAAGATAATTGTTATGCAAGAGAATAAATGGGCACAAATCTGACACTAGAAATTACAACACCAAGAAACCAGTGACAAAAATTTTCATTCTCCCTTGACATCCAGTCACTAACCTTCAGATAGCTGTTCTGCAACAAACAAAAAGTAAGTTTGGAAAAGAAGAGAAAAATAGCTAAACTGTGATGTATTCACAAATCCCAATACAATAGAAGTATGAACAGAGATAATGGTTTCTTGTCAGTCTGCATTTATTAATATATGAGTTCTAGTCACAGCTGTACATGCAGAAAAAGAATTCTCAGATAAGGCTTTCAGTTCAAAGGAATTAACCTTTGCAGAAGCAGAATGTATTATTTTCACATGTTAAGCCTAGCAGGCCTTCTACTTGCTCCAGCCTTTTGGAGTTTTATGGACAACATCACAATTTGTATTTTTCTGCATGCACTCTGAACCCCAAGAACTATACATCAATGTTTAAATCCTTTTGTGGCTTTAATATTGTACTCCATGAGGACATTTAAAGAAATTAGATTGAAATCCATGAAAACTCAAGCTAAAATGAAATAGTATTGAAGTATTGTTAAATCTCTTCGTTTCCCTATTTTTTTATATGCATGGAATAAACATATACCATTCCAGATTAAATTTACAGTAGTCCTGTTGTAGTGTGCATGATTTCCCCCCAAGATTAGTCTGAAATTGTTTGTGTTTGGAGGTTGGCTTGCCAAGATATTTTCTGAACAAGATACTCTTGATGGGCTTCTCTTAATCAGTCAACTAAACTTTTCTCAGAATTGTCACCAGCTGCCCCTCCTCATTGCTGCCTGTTTTCTTCAGTTTTGCTTTCACCAGCATACTTGCTATGCAGCATACCACTAAGAAGCAAATAGTGGCATCTACTGCTGTTTATTCACACTAGACCATTTTTTGTTTGGGAAGAGAGAGACAGGTTTTAATGGTGAAGAGGGGAAGGTCAAAAGGATATTTATGAATGCTTCCCCTGCTGGGATCTGGACCTTCAACAAATGCACAACCATGCTAACATAGTTTAGAAAGTGATAAAACACTGAATTCTGGATTATATAGAAAATAACAAATAGCATGCATTTGTCTGCTGAGCACCGGTGTTTTAGCAATGCTGTTGGACTGATCAGGACAAATCAATATTATCTATATAAACAGGAAATTTTTGCCGTATATGTAAGTTAGTTATTACCTAGATTTCCCTAAATCATTCTAAATTGCCTAAAGACTTCCCAAAATAACTTACACTTCTGGTCTAAAATACATAATGTACACTGAAAACACACAGTCTTATAACAGTAGTCTTGTTTTAAAATGTATTCAAGTTCTTTGAACACTGCTGCCACCTTATAAAAGTTTAAAAGCATGCAAAGGCTTAAACTGAATCTTTTCAGATCAAAGTAGTGGTTTAAGAGTTTTTATAAACAGTTCCTTTGAAGAGTTCCATTATAGTGTTTTAAGATCAATGAGACCATCTTGTTGGCTATTGTGTAAAGGACTCCTAGAGTTCCCTAGAGTTGTCTCAGACTCTTTAAGACCCACCTTCCCACTCAATATTTTCTTGATTTTATTAATGGAAGTATGTATCTGGTTTAGGGCTGCTTTTGGTGACGCAATAAATGTTATTAGACTTTCTTTTTTTTTTAGATATTAGCAAGTCATTATGGCTCCTGCCAGTTATAATGGCAGGAGAATACACAGATGTGCATTGTGATCCTCATAGGATTGGTTCATTAGTCACAAAAGTAATCAGATACCTTTCAGTCATCAGTGTTGACTGAACATTCATGTTCAAGGAAATAATGGATTTTATCCCAATAAAATAGTGATCTCATATGCAGAATTTTATTTTTTATACAAATCAAAGACAGAATACATCTATACCAGAATATTAAACAGAAATAATATTGGAATCATTGGCTACTGTTACTGTAGTTTCTAGCCTGGACTTGAGGGATATTAGATATCACTTTGATATCAATAATTTGGCCTTCCTTACCTATTCCTCTCCACGTGCTGCGAGGTCCCCTGGACAAGCTTGCAGACAGGCACGGCCGCTAATTGCTGTAATATTCCAAACAATACAGGCTGGCCAGAAATAGCTGTCCCGCGCTTCAGGAGACCTCAAAGGCAAGCACTCTATTATGTATGCACGCAACTTACAAAGAACTCCCTGCCCCGAGCAGGCAGCTTGATTAGATGAATCCTCATCTGTCAAGCACTCTGCATTTGCATTCTGTCTACTCTATTGTCAATTTGGAGTTAACTCAATCATGCTAAATTCTGACCTGTTGGAGGCTTTGTCTCCAACCCAAAACTCATTGTTTTCCCCAAGTACGGACTAGCCTATGGCCACTTTTTCCCCTATAAAAACCCCTGACTTTGAGAGCTTCTTCGGATCGCTCCCAACTTCCATCCCACCTTGCTGCCGCCTTGCTTGGCGAGCCTTCCCCTCAGTCCCACGTACTAAGACTCCATACCGCCGAACTTCTGCTGCGGACTACCTGGGCTTCAGGACAGGTATAGTATTACCCAAACCAACAACTCCTCTAAAAATCCCTCTATCCCACTCCAACCTTTATTTCTTTAGTTCTCTGAGTGAGTGTGTTGCATACACTGTTTGATTGTATTTTAATAAAAACCACAATTATTATTTCAGTTCTGTTTGCTCCTTGACTCGGCCTGACCCCGTAGACATTGGGTGAAAGATCTCGCTCCATTGCCCTGCCTCTCGTATTGCTAGCTTGTGCTCTCTGCTAATTTCCACAACTTATATAATTGAGAGCGCATTTAGGTGTCCCTCCCGGGACCCCCAGAAAACAGGGTAACACTACAACTAACTTTTGATTATTTATTTATTTTTTTTGCTTATATAAAGCAACATGGCCTCTCTTCAGCCACAAAGTCTACCAGAGGAACTTACATACACTCAAAGTAAGTTAATTTGCATGCAGGGTCCCAATCTAAAGCCCATTTTGTGATGCTTTTCATTGCAAAAATTCCATTATGATCTACAGTACTGCCATATTAAAATCCATGGAGCAGTATAAAATCAAGTAATAGAACAAGAAAATAGAATAAAACAATAATACAATACAATATTTAATTAAAATGACTAATATCATGAGGTAGAACCTGGGCACCAGTCATTCTTATATTCATTCTTATGATGACCAAAAGAAATAGAAAAAGTTCAGGAAGAAGAAAAGCCAGTTGAACTTTCAGCAAAGCCAATGGCATGGCCCTGCTTCCCAGCTCTCTTCTTCCGTGCTGTAGCTTGAAGCTGCCAGATGGAGTTTGTCTTTCAGCAGAACCAAGGAATGGCTCTACTTCTCATTGGCCATTTCCGCTCTTGGGGTTTGCAGTTTTGGGAGGGGCCGGCCAACCCCTCTCGAAGCTGCAAACCCCAGGATTCCAGAGGATGTTGAAAGTGGAATCATCGTGCTGTAACAGGCTAGTGTGGAAATGGCCATAGCTTAGTACTTGGGAACACTTGTTGCCCTTTTGTCTTTACATTTCTGTCATCTTGATTTTATCCCCTGAAACATAGTGGAAATAATGAGAAAAGTTTCTTCCAGCTGTATAATTCCATTACGTGTTCCATGTTCTCAGACTGTGCAAAAGACGACTGTATTATGATCATAGTACTTTACTATTTAATACTTAAGCACCTCTGATTTGAATACTACCTTTAATCATCCTATGAATTAAAAATGATATAAGATTATTCAATATGTTATATTAAATGTAATACAAGAACATGACATAATAACATAAATAAATATGGCCACCAGATAAAACTTTAGAAGTTTTAAATCTTTAGAAGTTTAGGAATATAGAAAACTAGTATGAGACAATAATAAATAAAACTGGTGATAAAGCAAAATAATTACATTGAATTATCTTTTTAAAAAGCCCTAAAGTCAAAGGTGACCTTTCATTCAATGAAGAATCAGACAAAAAAAGAGCAAAATAAAGTTAGAAGAGAAGGTGCTTGGCCATAAAATAATATCAAGAGTTGTATGAGTAAGCCATAGTATTTTCCCCTCCAAAGGGGAAAAAAAGAGAGAAGAGAAGAACCTAACTAAAATTTGAAACCTTTAGCAATCTGTCTAGAAAGTTTTTAGAAAATCCAGTTTACTGTTTAGTAATTCTGTGCCCATATGGAAACTCAGAGTAAATTTCTCTGTAGTATTCTGCATATAGCTATCTAAACTGTTGGACTGGATCTACATTACATAATGATAGTTTCAAATATATGGAGATAATTCCAACCAAAGTTTTTCTAATCTGCATAATAAATTGATTTTAAATACATTTTAATGCATTCTTATAGTTTTAATTATTATCTAAGGGTTGTTTTTTATTCAGCTCTGAACACTGGCCCAAAACTCTTATAGCTTTATTTAAAGGCCTAAGTATACTAGATGTCCTCTGATTGTACTGAATTGCCCTGAAACATTTTGGTTTTCATGTCTAGCAGTGCTCCAAAATGCTGGGGAATAGAAGCTATTAAAGGCCACACACTTAACAGATACATTCCTCAGTAAATATGGAGATAGTGTGTTATGGTGCACTGTAACTAGTTTCAGATTGATTACCATCTTTAAACTAAATTGTCAGTGGGAGTATGGTGGATTTAAGTTCGGTATGTGTCCCTTCACTGAGACAAATAAAGGAGTCTATGCAACTAGAATCATCATCTGATGGTGCCCATCAGCTAACATTCAATTTAGAAGGTAAACAGAAGGAAAATAATACCAGGTTTTCTCGATATAGAGAGAACAGTGATGCATTTATCTCTATACCTGTTAAAGTGAGAAGCCTCTTGTAAAATAAGAGTTGCTAAATTTAATACAGCTTCATAAATATGATGCAGTAGACAGATTGGTGAATTTCTCCATTTCACTTGTTTTAAAAAACAAAAAACAAAAATAACTTCAACTGTCTAATTTATGACAGGATTTGCTTGTTTTGAAATGTTATCATCAAAACATTAACCCAACAAAACTATCATCTATCCGTATTGCAAGCTCACAATGTATCTAATGAACCGTGTTTTTGTAAGTGTAACTTGAATACAGGACTTCCTGTGAAAACTGACTGAAAATTACATTTAGATCAAAATAGGTCCCATTCTGCTAATTGGGAACAAATGATGAGAACACATCTGTCTGCAGCTGAAAAAAAAAAATTCTGAATCTAGTCCATTTCTAAGCAAATTTTAAAGTGGTAGTCCTTGCATTTATAGTTCTACATAATATGGGTATCTGTAGGGTTGCTTATTCTAACATGATACTGCTCGTGTCATCTCGGGATTTCTCCTCTGACTCTGCTGCCAGATCAAGAAGGGAACCACTGAAGATAGAATTCTGTCACTTATGATATTTTGTATATGGAATATTTTTCCTAAGGCTTTATCTTTCTAGCACAAGTAGCTTCCTGTTTTGTTTTTTCTATGTTTTCAAACACATTCTAGGCCAGTTTTAATTGCTTCTCTGATCCCTGCTGTTCTATTGTCTTGTTGTTATTGCTGCTGCTGCTGCTGCTGTAGTTATAAGAAATACAGATCTGTTAAATATGGGTTGAGGGATTGTATTCTACATTCATAAAATATTTACTTAACTTGACATGAAAAAGTATGTTTCTTTTCTACAGACCATGGAAATAAAAATAAATAATTCTTAACCACTAAAGATTTCATGCTTCAGTGTGGCCTTTTGTGCATAGGACATTTTGTGTTGTTACATCACACAAGTGTTACAAATTGGTGAACTTGGACTGAAGGAAAAAATGCTATGTTTAACATAAGGAATATGATACAATGGTCAAAAAGGTAAACAGAAAACAAGAATGTACCCAGTTATAGCAACCTGCCAAGAGAATTCCCTTTGAAGCAAGTTTGGGGAAATATGGGAAAAAGAATAGAAATTTTGTTGTCCAAGTGGAAATCTATTTGTGTGATGTTGAGTCTTGGCCTATAGACAGCAAAAGCATTATTATCTGTTTTATAGGTTGTCATGATGTGTACTGTCTTTCTATGGATAAGGAAGTACTATTACAGTATATGCGTTATATGGGCATGTTGCTTCAAGTAAAAAATGTTAGGTGACTAGTGTCAAAACTGAGACTTCAGGGCTAGGAATGTTCCCCCATCTGCAATCTTGGCTTTACAGGGGGTCACAGTCTAATGTGGGGAATTGTCCACAACAATTTCCTTTTTCCACCATTCCCCCTGATAGTGCAAACAATTTGTTGATACTTATTTCTGATCCATTTCAAAGAATTAAATGGCTGAAATACATTGCACTCTTTTGAATTGTTGGTTCTTTCATTTCCTAAAATATTACTGCAAGCATATTTTATGTAAGCACCAAAAAATTATTTACAGTGGGCGTAGTTTACTGCAGAACAATATAGATTTTGAGTTCTTCCAGATGGTGTGAAATTGATGGTGATGATGATGGTGATGATGATAATATAATTTCAGTTCTGCAAACTCTACAAAAATGTAAATCATAATTTCTGCAGTGAACTAGTTTATTGGTTCCATTTTGAATTCCCTGTCATGTAAGATGCAGTTGACAACACTGTTATTTAACTGTCATGCTAGCTTTTCTTATGCCCAAATCATAGTAATTCAATTTGCTGCTAAATTTGATGCTTCCAGTGAACTTCACACAGATATTTCAGCTGCTGATTCAGTGATTTGATTGTCATAGATTTAATATCTATTTTAATGAAAGCAACCAGATTTAGATTTATCTCATGTCTAATAATTTTCATTTAGTATAGTATATTTAGAAGTGGGGTGGATGGATGGATGGATGGATGGATAGATAGATAGATAGATTCAATGATGAACTGATGTACAAAGACACTGAATTTTGTAATATCTTAGGTGACAAGGGTTTGAGTGAAGACAAAACAATAACAAGTTTCGTAATATGTCTTTGTTTTTCAGATGCTCCAGTCTTTGTGTCAAATCAGACAATATATTATTCTTGGGAAGGAAACCCCATCAATATTAGCTGTGATGTTCTATCTAACCCATCAGCATCTATTCATTGGAGACGAGGAAAATTGGTTTTACCCGTAAGAAACACAACTCATTTAAAGACTCACAGTGTTGGAAACAAATTGATATTAGAGGTAAGATTTTGGAGATAAGCGAGAAACTTGTGTCTTACACCGTAGGACAATCCTATTTTCTTCATCACTAAAATGGAGGTCCAATCTGATTGGGCTCATATACTAACAAATCTGGTTATCATTTTTTTTCAAACTTGACTCTCATTTTCAATATGTTGTAATTACAGTGTCTTGCAGAAGCATCCACCTCCTGTGAAGACAGTTTGTTTAAAAAAAATGTACAAAAGTAAAGCAAACCAAAAGAAATGGGCACATGATGATTGCATAAGTATTTACCCCTTGAAATATTTACCCGTGATGATTGCATTAGTAATTATCTAGACATGCCTAGATAAGCACTGATGCAAACCACTGCCTCCAAATGTTCAGATATAGTTAAATTGAATCATTCTCTGCAAATTTTTAGTGCCATATAATCACAGATTAAGTAAACCTATTTCTGGATTTCCCCATTATTTGTTGGACAGATTGTCTGTCAGACAATACTGTGAAGATAAAGAGATATCAAAACTAAGTCTGGGACAAAGTTGAACAGAAACACAACAAGAATTGTTTTTCTTTTCTTTTCTTTTGTTTTAAGTATCCTAAATTATAAACATCCCCATGAGCACTGTTAAGTCAATGATTATGAAATTGAAAGGATATGGCTCACCTGCATCTTTCCCTGGAGAAGATTCTCTGCCAAAATTCAGTGATTGTATAATGAGGGTGCTAGTCATAGAAGCAACCAAAAATCAATTGGTAACTCTTTAGGAGCTTATGGGATAGCTGAGCTTTCTGGAAATGTGTTGAGAAGAAAGCCATGGCTGGAACACACAGAGTAAAGATCTGTGGACTCAAATGTGATTTTGGAAGACAATGCACTTAACTATCAAGAAGATTTAGGAGTCACATTTCAAATGAAGCCAGAGATGTACTTTCTTGCCATGATGGATGATAATTTAGAATATATATATATATATATATATATATATATATATATATGGAAGAATCATATTGTATATAACAGCTGCAGCTAGGCTGCTATTTGCTAAAAATTAGAAGTCAAACATAATACAAATGATAGAGGAATTAAAAGTAATGCATGTGGTGACTGTGAACGAATTAATAATCTTGATAAGAGATGATTCTATAGATAAATATTAAAAACTTGGGAACTTTTGACTAATTATCTCAGAAACAATTATTCTGAATCAGCAGTAGTTGTTTTTTCTCACTAATTGTTAACTCTTTCAAAATATCATATATAGTTATGGTCAGATTAGAATTATGTTAGTATTAGATAAGTATTTTAAAAATTGTTAAAGATCTACAATTATATACTTATCAGAATAACCAAATGGCACTCAGGGAGAAGTTTTACTTTATATATCCTTTATATGAATGTATATAATTATTTTTGGCATTGATTTTCTTTTTTCTCCTCTTTTTGCTACAAACTATGTACTTTTTATTTTTTATTTTTTTGAAACTACTTTAGTAGTAGTAGTAGTAGTAGTAGTAGTAATAATAATAATAATAATAATAATAATAATAATAATAATAATAATAATAATAATAATAATAGAAATGTGGGAGACACAGCAGAAAATTGGGAAAAGGCTATGTGGTCTGATGAGACCAAAACTGAATGCTATGTGCAGTTCAATGCTAACAATTCTCTTTGCCTGAGAATATCACCCGCACAGCAAAGCATGGTAGTGACAGATCAATATGTTTTTCCTCAGAAGGGACTGGGAAATTGGCCAGGATTGAGGGCAAGATGGAAGGATCGTGTTACAGGGCAATTGTAGAAGAAAATATGTTTCATTCTACAAGAGATCCAGGATCAGGGTAGGTTTGTAAATCTTTGTAAATTTCATTCTTGCACACAAGAATGAACAGTTGAATTCCCCAGAATTTTTATTTGTGTTTCAACTGCACAATTTTCAAACACTATTTGTAGTTTGACACTGACTCTACACTTTAAAAGTACATGTGGGGTTTTCTGCAGGAAACATTTTCCATGCAGAAAAATCTGTGTTCTGTTCAAGAAAGGTGTTTTTGGTGCAGATATGTTTTCTGCACATAAAATTCTGTTTTCTGTTCAGAATACTTCTTTTTTTGTATAGACATATTTTATGCAGAGGTTGATTTTAAAACTGGATGTTGTAGAAGGGTCCAATCAAAGTGTAAACCTCAATCAAATTGAGAATCAGAGTCAGGATTTGCTGTTCACAATAGTTCTCATCGAACTGACAGAGAAAATTTTGTCTAGAAGAATAGGCAAAATATGAAGGTTGCAAGTGTACAAAGCTGATAGAAATTTTGCAAAAGACTTATAGCTGAAATTGCTGCAGAAGATGCTTCTGCCAGGTATTGAAGTTGGAGAGCATATACCCCAATAAACATATTTTGCTCTCTCTTGTGGACATAGAGCAGTAACAATAACATTTACACATGTTTCAATTACAGATTATAACACAGGAGAATGTGCAAAAGTCAGGGTGGGTGAATACTCCTGCAAGACAATGTATCTATTATTTTTCTTTCATTCATCAAATTTCCATTCCATGAAATAAGTTTAAAAACTATTGATAGTCAGCTCTACTTGGGTGATTTTTTCAGGTGTTAAAAGATAGTAGTCTCTAAATGTGGTCCCTGTGCATTTCTCACCATGCTCTCCTTCTTCTAATTCCACATCTGCAGGTAACAGGATGTGAAATACTTTTGGTCTTGGTTTTACTGTGTTTGTCCAAATCCCAGATGTGGGACTGTTTTGTGTTTTGTTTTTGTTTGTTTACTTGCAAGGAAACATCTAATCCAGTTACACTGTTATGGAAAACAGGATGATTTTAACAAATAAGATCATTTTAATTTTGCATTATATGCATGCTAAAAATCATCTGAAGTGAAGATACAAAATTCCACTCATTATTTTATCCTCCCCATTTCCCTGTTTTTCAGCTTTTGAGCTAGAATTTTGAAAACGTAATTTCTCACCTATCCCGTAAAAAAAGCCCTTCTCTTGCTTTCCCATTCACCCGTCTTTATAATCACATATCCTTACCACCCCACATTCTTTAGCATAACTAATTCCCATATAGGTCCCACTTAGAGTTAAGAGCTTTGCCAATTATTTACCTAGGACCTTGAACTCCAGTGCAGGAGAATCATCAGATACAAAGGCAATTACCACTTTTTACAAGTTCTTCTTGCTATGTCTGTCCAAAATCATAGTTTTGTACATCTGAGAGAATTTTAAAAAATAACAGCAATTTTATAAAAATCAAAGACAACTGTGCTTTTGGTAACTAAACAGATGAGTAACGTGCAGTCCTTGGCTCTTTAACACTCTTGCTCATTTGATTAACTAAGAAGTTAATTCAACACTTCTGAGAAACAGTAGCGTTGAAATTCTAAATCAGTCACTTTCATTAATAAATATTTACCCCCTTGTTATTTATTTTGAACTAATCCACAATATCTTTATTTTAATTTATTAATTGCTGTCATAGGTCTGTGCTCACATCTTCCATATTTACTTAAGTCAAAATAAATTTCTCATGACCTAGTAAAGATGCACTTTATAGAGCAATCATAGGAAAGACTGGATATGGTATCTGGATGGGTACACAGACATCTAATTCAGGGGCCTGGGAAGGTGCAAGGCCAGTGTATGAAGAAAAAAAACAAAACAAAACAGAAGTTTATTAAACTTTGCATCTAAGCCCTTTACAGCATATAGGCCCTGTACTGCAGTCAGCTAGATCAGGTGATTTGCATAAAAATCTAAAAATAGATAAAAATTTGTATACATTATCCCAGATTGCTCCCACTAACGACAATGACTTCGGACGATACAACTGTACAGCCACAAACCGAATAGGAACACGATATCAAGAATATATCCTTGCCTTGGCTGGTAAGTAAATATGTGTTAACTTAATTATTTATTTATGATTACATTTAGCGTTTTTAATACTACTGGAAGACATCTTGCTAATGGGCAATTCCATGTAATCAAATGAAATTTATTGTGCATTTATAGTGTAATGCTATGTATGCTGTTTGCAAGTAAGTCCCATTCAGTTCAGTGATGGTTTTCTCTAGGTACATATGCCCAGGATTGAGGCCTTTAAAAAAAAGCAGTAAAGTATATTTATCAGTAATTAATTTATCAGTATTTGTTTTATAAAATACTTTTCTCAAACATAGTATGATTAAGCTAGAGACTGAAGCCTGCATAAACAAAATTCTTTCCTTTTGTGAATCTCAAAGGAGCAGGGAAGTGGTACACTTTTTTTTCTAGCAAAATAAGTTGCAGAAAAAGTAAGGTGTCACTGAAGTACTTTTTTATATGAAGTAATCCTGTCTTAAAGGAATACATTCTTAATTTTTCCATTTGCGTTATTCATTTATTACATTTCCATCTTGCTTTTGGGCAAATAGAAAGGCAAGTGACTATCAAAGATGCTTTAAATCAGGGATAAACGAGTTATGACTCATGGGCTTTTTGAGACCTCCAATCAGGGATCAACAAATTAATCAACAAACTTCTTTTTGAGACCTCCAAGCTCCCTCTACTATCCCCTTGGCTTTCTACCTTCAAAACTAGAATAAAAAGAAAAGCCTGTAAATATTCCCAAAGACCTCAAATCGTTTCTCTACTTATATATGCACCACCCAATCCAGTATTGTCCAAAAAATACAGGTAGTGCAAAGCAGAAACATATTTTCCAGTATTTCACAGTCATATTTTCAACACAAAACTTGAAGATGTGGCCTGTTAGATGGACATGAAGATGAAAATGGAGCCCCATTCCATTATAGTTCTTTACCACTGTTTTAAATGCACAATCTTCTGTTCCCATGGACAAGACCTAAAAACTAAACCATAAGCCACTATCTACAGTATTACCTGTAGTAGCATTTTACAGTATTTTTCCTTTTGCATATTGCTGTTATGGTTATGGTTCAGGTGAAAGCTGGGGTTGCAAATCTTTGCCTATTTAACTCTTGCATATAAACAAAGAATTTCACAGCTTTTCTAACTGGAGATGAAAAAAAGGGTGAGTATTCCTCCCATTTTTAGTCATGCATGATTAGGACATAACTTCTCAAATTTTTAATAGGGACCATTTTTAAACCATATAACCCTATGTTTACTCATTAGTCTCACTGAGGCTTATTCCGATGTAAATGTACAAGTTGTGTAACATTAAATAGAATAATGTTGTCCTTTGTTTGATTGTACTGTGGTGATGTATAAGGTCTTGGGATATATGTGAATAAGAAATAATAAAAAAGATAATTTTAGTAAAGATAATGAATATATTTATTTTGTAATTAGTTTATAAACAATAAATAAATAAGTCACTTTCAAGATTCAACAAATGCTAAAGCAAAGCTCTGAAGAGCAGCCCAGTACTCTGTGTGATAGAGAAAATAAATAAAAGATGCAACAAGCAAAAGATATAAAACCTACACCACTGCCTGTGTTACACAGCAAGTTAATTTCCTGACCACTTTTCAACAAGATGGTTTATTTTATCCATGTGTTGTACAACAGCACATAAATTGAATTGCCAACTGGTATAAGCTGGGGACTACTGGAATTGTGTCAATTTATTCTAATTATATGGATCAAGGCACTGGTATCATTACAAAGCCAAGCTGTTGCATGTTGATGGCTGTATAGCCTTTTTTCCTTCTGACTTCATTTAGTCTAATTGTTCTGCAATTCTTAAAGGTTGATTATGCTGGCTAAATGTCACTGTGCCTCTTTCATAAGCAATTAACATTTTCTTTATCAGTTTTATGAGAATGACCCTTAGTACATTCTTTAAAATAGGAGTGTGGGGAAAAAAAGAACTGGAGAGATTTTGTTGTAGAGCATTTTTTGTGTGAAGAAATATGCAGCTCAATAAATTTTGTCAAAGCAACAAAAAAATTGTTTGTCAAGCAAATATTTCACCAGTACTGCAGCCATCCCATGTATATTTATACCTGTTAATACAGCAGTTTTGTGTAAGAGGAAGAATAGCAGGTTTAAGAATACATTAACATCTTTCAACCATGGCATGCAATTTGTTTAACGTTTATTCTGTACTACAGCAATTTTTGAAAATATATTAAGGTCTGCTTGAGAACCCATCATTAGTGAAGGCAGCTATAGAGGAGAAAAAGAAATGTCAGCAGTTTTATACAATGTTATTTGATTTTTTTTCTGATGTGCAGTTATTTGGTTCATGATGTGATAAGTCTAAATGCTGATGATTTTGGGTTACTTTGATAAATATGTTATTTGTACCATGTTTTTCAAACTTTTTTTCAAAGTGACCAACATTAAACTCAAAATATAACAGTAAAAAGGTTTTTTTTAAAAAAATTAAAAGCGTACAGGAGGATTTAAAAATCAGTTAAATTGTGAAAGAAGATCAAGCCATATAACATTTTCTAGAGTAAGCATGTCTTCAGATTCATTGGTCAAGAAAAAAGACTTTAAGAAAGCCAAATTTCAGAGATACAGACTCAAGTCAACTGACTGGGACTCAAGTCAGACTTAAGTCTCTTCAATAACTTCACTTGGACACGATTTGGCAATAAATGATGCACTGACTCAACATGACTCGAGACTTGTATATTTTTAGTGACTGACTTGCTGCGCTTGGTTCAGTAACATAACACATTCAACAGACTTGAAGTGGGGTTGAGGTCTACTCAGCAGTCTTTCCCTCTGCATATCAGAGGAGCTTTCTAAAACTTGATTTGACTTGAAAGTATCTTCAAGGACTTGAGACTTGACTTGAGACTTGAAGGTAGAGACTTGAGATTTAACTTGACTTGGAGTAAAAGATTTAAATATGTCACTGCCAAATTGTAGTGAGTGCTAAAAGAAGGATGCCTAAAAGTATGGTGTTTGGTTCACCACACTGTGATATCTTGTTTCTGGCTATCAAAAGACCTAATGGACCTGATAGCTACATTCATTCCTATAGGGACTGTAAATGGGCCCCAAAACTAGCAAAGCAATCATGTTATCTATGAAGGATGGCTTTTGGCTCTTTCCTAATTCATTCCTTACAGCTTTCCCATATCTACTGCTGTAGGGGTGAATGATTCTATTGTGGACAATAAGAAATGCTGTGTGATCTAAACATATGTAGAAGAAGAAAAACTGTCCTACTAGTCAAACACAGAAGTGGGAGAAATACTATCCTAATTTTGCTCCTGCAGAATTCTGTGTCTTCTTGTCTTTATCCCACTCCCTCCAAAAAAGGAAGAGAGAAGGGGGCAAAAAAGGAAAGAAAGTGATATAGCACTTTACCTATGGTTTTGTGCACAGTTTGTGTGAACATCAGATACAATGTAGGAATGCCTGTAAGTAAGGAAAGAGGACTGAAACAATGAGTGGTTTGGTGGGAACTTCCTATCACTATTTTATGGCAGCAGAGATGTTACAACTTCAGCTTAAGCATATTATTTCTGGAGTTATCTTGTGATTGTCCTGACAATGACCATGGCTATGCCTAGAAGGGATCGCTAACCTATTTCCAGCACACATGTTCAGTCAAGTAGCAATAGCAATAGCATGTGTATTTCTATACTGCTTATCAGCAAATTGCTCTCTAAGCTGTTTACAATGAGTTAGCTAATTGCCCCCAACAAACTGGGTACTCATTTTACCAATCTGTGGAAGAATGGAAGGCCGAGTCAACCTGGAGCACAGCAGGATTGAACTCACAACTTTTTGGCTGCAGTACCAGAATTTAACCACTGCACCATCAGTGTTTTTTCTCTGCCCAGCCTAGCCTTAAAGTCACATCAGAGCCATTTTATATTGATGCCAATTAATATGTTTTCCTACTTAAGTCATGCTTCATCAATTAAATCATATCAAATTTTGGGGGTTGGACCAGTAACAAATGTATTGCAAGATGTTTTGGGGCTGTGTGACATGCCCAAGGTCACCCAGTGGGTTTTCATGACTGAGTAGGGAATCACACCCCGGTCTCCAGCCCCATAATCCAGTGGTCAAACCACTACACCACACTGGCTCTCCAGGATTGCTTACAACAATTTTTTTCCCCAAGAAAATTAAAAATTGAGAAAATATTAAATTTAGAAAGTGATTAAATTACACCCCCCAAAAAAATTAAAAACATAAAACACAACAGCATACCAAAATAAAAAATAGAAAACACAACACATTGTAAAGGTCTTCTGTGGCCTAAACAATAGGTCTATCTAAACAGAAAGGTTTTCATCTGTTTGCAGAGTGCCATTCTAACCTATTTGGAAAAGGGGGTTGTAGGGATAGATAAGATATTTGAAAAATGACCAAAAATGTTTAAAAAAACAGGCTTTTCATAGAGTGAGAAACCCTGATGAGATGAATCTCAGATTGACAAGAATCTTAATCACTTGGGACTCATTCTGTGCAAAATTTGGATGTGGTTATTTTTTGTAGAAAATAGCATTTTCTGCAGAGGATCCATTGAAATACCATTTTCTATGCAGAAAATATCTTATGTAAAAAAAAAATCTTTGTAAGAATTTGCACGGAATAAATATAAAATTGCCAACAGACTTTAAAAATTATGTGGCTTTCAAAATTGTGTGGCTCTGGCAACTTCAATGCTATCTTTGTTGATAACCTGAATCATCTGTTTCACAAAGTATCTTGTTACTGGCTGCTATCTTTAACAGTGTACTTCTTAAATAATATACTACAGTAACATCCTGAAGTATTTCTGTCCCAGGAGTGTATTGTCTTTCAAAAAATCACCTCCCAACAACCACAGAGATGTTCTTCCCTTTTGCCATCATAAATGCCAGGGAGATCACTTTCTCATTCTCTGTCAACATAGAAGAAGCATGCTAAGAAGCACTGTCTTTCTTGCACTGATTCTACAATACCAGAGAAAATGAAGGATGAGAGTTTGTAATGAGCTTCAGACTTGGTGTCAAGTCTAGATCCAGCTACTACGTTCATTAGTACCACCTGCTGTGGATTCAGATTAGGCTCAGCAGATCACCATGAATCTTCCAACTTATCTGCTACTACACCTCTTATCAAGTAATTCTGTCTGGAATTTAAACCAGGTCTGTTCTCTTTAAGACACGTACAGTTCACCCATTCCTCCTGTTTTTGAGAAGTTGACAGCTGTGATGGAAACATTTTCTTTAGATGTGGTGCTTTATGTGGGACGCTTCTTGAAAGGGAAGTTAAAGAAAAGATCCTGCTCCTCAGAATGTAGAGTCCCAGCATTAAACACGGACGCCAGTCCATCTCTGTGGACAGAATGATGACCATCTTTCAGGAGTGGATGGACAACTTAACTGGAGCTTGCATTTAATGGTTCTTGCAGTCTTTTTCAACTCTGTGATTCTTTGATTCTCTGTACTTTGTCAAGTACTCCATTTTCTTTTCGAAGGCAAATGGTAAATCTCCTGGAAACAGATATTAGGACTGAAGATTGTTGAGGAGCTGCCTCATAGCTACAGGATTGTTTTGCCAAACATGTTGATATCTTGTCATTATTTCATTCATCTTGCAGAAACCATAGAAAATACTAGGTACCCTATGATTCCTACCATGATCAGTGTCTTTTCCCATACTATTTGGTTGGAGGACCAACTGCTTCTGTCTGAAAAGCAGCACATTGTCCCAGCTCTCTGTGTTCATCCCTATAGTGTGGACCGCCAGAATAGACACATCTTTTGAGAATGCAGTACTTTCTTCCATACTGATATATCATCCCACCTCAAGTAAGTTAGTTAGCTAATCGGCCACCCAATTGTATGAGTCACAGAGACCAGGAAGAGTGGGAAAAGTTGCTTATGTATAGTTGTTGTTTATCAAGTAGTCATCTGTGAACTCATACAGGCCTCACTTCTCTTTTTCATCATGACATACATGGCCTTTGGTGATAAGGAGGGAACTGAAGAGAATAATTTAGTGTGCTCATGCAGAGTGTGGGCCAGGTTATTTACCAAATACTGACTCAAATTTAGAATGTTCTGTTCAAGGTGCTGGGCAGGTTTAAGGCCCATAATGTGAGCTCATAACAGCTAAAGTTACCATATTGCCCAGAGTGTAAGTTTATGTTACTGTAATATAATTTTAACTAAATAATGCTAATATGCTTAGCAGGATTTGCATATTTTAAAATGCATTTTGTTCCTTCCAAGGTGCTATGCAAAGTATCATGTCTGTATTACTGAACACTTTCTGGTTTTATTACTGCTCTCTAACTAACTTCTTCGTTACTCTTCTCCAGATGTACCATCCAGTCCACATGGAGTGAAGATTATAGAGGTATCACAGACTATTGCTAAAGTCTCTTTCAATAAACCAGATTCACATGGAGGGGTCCCAATTCATCATTACCAAGTGGATGTGAAAGAAGTCACTTCAGAAACATGGAAAGTTGTCCTTTCCCATGGAGTTCAGAGTGAGTCTTCAAAGAGGAAAAGTAGGGACAATTCAGGAAAAATTGGGAAGGAAAATTTTCATTTTGTTGCATTTGCCCAGGAGAGGATTTTCTCTCTTGATGAATTAAGATAAATTTCAGACATTTTGTAATCATGAGAAAGGTCAACAATAATTTCTAATTGACTTATAAGTCACATTGTATTCAATGGTCTGAATCTACTGATGGCATTATGTTAGCCCAAGACCATTCAACATTTTCTGAATTGTTCTGAATCCAACACAAGATTTGTTTTAATTTTAGGTGTTTGTTTTGTTTTGTTTGCAAAAAGTTCTGTAAAGAAGATGTACAACTGGTTGTGCAAAAAATGGTACAATTGTGCAGCCAGTTACACAGCATCTTCACAAGTTTCTGTGTAGCCAGTTGCATAATTTTTATGCAATTCTTTTGTATAACCAATTATGCAAAGGTAAATATAATCCAGCACAACTGGGCAACAGAAATTTTCACTTGTTCCATATTTATGCAACTGGTGTTCACTACATAGAAGGTATGCATAGGCTTGCAGTCTTAATTGTTATCTCTTGGTGTATTTGGAATAAAAGTCCAAAACCTGGTAAGCCCTCCCAAACCTGGCCAGATCAGGACTAAGAAATCTAAACCAGTGAAGCAGTGATATGTGACCATCCATTTGAGTTTTCAGTTAAATTGAATTAAATATGTATTTATGTATTTATTTATTTCAATATTTAAAATATTTATATCCTGCCCTGTATCAAAAGATCTCAGAGTGACTTGAAATAAAATTGTTTAAATCAACTTTAAAAAAAATTAAAATGTAAAGCAATGCACATAAAAGAAATAAACTAACATGACTGTTAAACAGATTTAAACCATATACATGCACAAACTGGGTCAAATCATAAAACCTTTTAAAAAAAGTTTTATTCTACTGCCAGAATGAAACTTGTACTGGTACCAGTGAGGCCTCCAAGGAGTGGGCATTCACCAACAGAGATGGAAAGCCCTCTCCCTTCTCCTCACACAAATGTACATAGTGGCACTCTGTAGCATATGGTTATGGTATTGAGAATGAGTCTTCCTCTGGAACAGAATCATCACTGATCCAGTAGGACACCAGGATCAAATCCTGTCAGAAGGCACTGATAGGTCCAGGAAAATAAACAGAGTATTTTACCCAAGGTTAATTGTCAGTTAAAACAAGGGTTAAAATAAAGTGCTGCCCAGGGCTGTATGTGGCCCATTGACGCACTTTTGTGGCCCTCAAATCCCCATTAGACCTCCAATGCCACTCAGCTACCATTTGGGGCAATATGAAAGATCCTCAAACATGTGAAAACATGCAAATATACTCCGTCCTTGAAAGCACTCAGAACCCTGAGAATACCTATTTTCATCTGCAGATTTCTCAAAATAGCAACAAGTAGTGATACAATGTTACTTCTTGTCACCATATTGAGAAGAACTGCAGAGGAAATAGGTATTTGGGCTTGCTGTTGTTTGGGTGGTTTATGACATTTCTGGGAGCAAAATTCACTGCAGGCCACATCCAGTTGCCCATCCTTCAGTTAGAGCAACCAAGCCTTTTTGGTACCATATCTTGTTCTACCCCAAACCAGAAGGAAATGGATTCAGATGACCCATTTTCTTTCTAAGAGCAACTGAAGTTACCCTGCCACCCCAACATTTGAGCACGCTCTCCCAAATGGGATATCAGTCCATATCTGCTACAGCTTATTAGCCAAGATGGACACAGGCCAAGCTTATATGTTGTGGGATGGATTTGTTCAATCATACCATCACATTTCAGAAACTGAAAGTGATCGTAACTATGTTGACTAAATAGGAAGATTTTTTTCCCCCAAAGTCACTGTCTATAATAGACACAATGAAGAAATCTGAGAATGAGTGAGGGACAGAATTCAAAGTCATGTCTAGGATGTATGAAGACAAAGTACAAAACAGGCAAGAACAGAAGTGCATGCTGGTTTAGTTCACTGCATTAAAAAATTAATAATATGCCAATATCGTAATACAACTGATTTACCACAAAGAGTAGCCTTTCTTTTTCTTTTTCTTTTTGAAGTCCTAAACTGCCTTTAGCTACATCACTGTATTATACTACCAGGAAGGAAAAAAAAAGGCAGATTCTGATTTACAAATAGTAGCAGCCCCAAGAAACTTCATTGCATATATGCAAATACCAAAGAAGTGAAAATGACAGCTGTCTGCCTCATTCATTTTGAAACTCAGAACTGTCCACTGGGATTTTGACTCTTCTGGGCTTTTCTTTCTCAAAATATTTATTTGCAATTTCACTACATCAATTAGAAAGTGAGAGACAGTGAGTTTTTTTTTTAAAAAAAATGAATCTTCTGGAATCACATTAGTTAATAAGAAAAACTGTTTATATAATATGTTTATATAACATGAAGATATATATGAAATCCGTCTCACAAACCACAAAAGAGTGTGTATGATAAGTAGGAAACAAAATCATAAGTTTTGTGTCTGTAGAAAAATATTTAAAAAATAGTCATCAAGATTGTTTATATACATATTAACTTATGAGAACATTATTCCAAGAACAGAATATTACAGCAAACATTCAGAGGTTTTTTTTCCCTTTTTTTCTCGAACTGTTTCTATATTGGCATTGGATAAATTGAAGTTCCACTGAAAAAATTCATATCTTTTTTTTAAAAAAATAATAATGCAGTCTCTTATATTGTAATCATTGTAAGATTTCCAATTTGCAGAGAGTTCAAATCTGTGTAATTTATGTGAGTAATCTCAAACATGCTTACCTAGTGGTAAATTCTGTTGTGTGTGTGCAAATGCCTTCTTATGCCTACTTATGGTGATCCCATCAATTTCATACTTTTTTCTTAGGGAAGAAATACTCAGGGGTGGTTTTGCCAGTTCCTTCCTCTAAGGCCCTTTTCACATGGCATTTTCCATGCAAAGAGGGCCTGGAGCATCACGTGATTGTGAGAAGCGATCCGCACGACACACAATCGCACAACGCTCCAGAGGCCAGCAGGTGCCGATTGTGCACCTTTTTGTTTTTGGCTAGAAGCTGAAATGGTGCATGATCGCACATTGCTCCTGGGCCCCGTGTGCACTTACCTGGCGTGAGGAGCCTCCAGAGCCATGCTGGTCGCGCTTCCTGCCCCAGCACAGCCTGGGAAACTCCCAGGGTGTGCTGCAGAAGGAAGAGGCGGGGCTCTCACATGAGCAGGCAGCTTCTGCGGAGCCAAAGGACCCCGGACGTGAGAGTCTCTCTCTGGAGGCTGCTCGCACAATCCCTGTACCCCAGCATAAGAAGATGGTAAGATGCAGAAAGGGCCTAATATGTAGCCTACAGAACCTAATGTTTGTTGTTGATTTTCATCCAAGTACTGACAAGAGCTGACCCTACTTAGCTTCCAGTATCAGATAGGATTTGGTGCTGTTAGGGAATTTGTAAGAATTAACTCAAAGTAGTAATTTATTCTGGTCAGCCTCTTGAATAGTTTCTGATGAGTTTATAACCCATGCCATAGCAACTGTGAATACATAGTAATTTTAGTTTTCAGTAGAAGCTTCAGAACAAAGCTGCAGTGTTAGTGTTCTGTCCCTTAAGTAAAATATTCCAGCTTTCTGACACACTTCATTATTTGAATAGAATGACCCTGAAGATACTTTGTACATTTATGATACATGAACTTTTTGTTTGTTTGTTTATCTATTTCTAGGAAACAAGGCTCTGAAATTTATTTTCTTTTTAGATTTTATTTAATCTATTGGTCTACATTACTATAGACCTGAATAAAATAGCAAAAGGAGTTCCACTAGAATTTCCTGTCCTTCCTTTTCAAAGTAACAGTTTCTTCTTCAAAGAGTCTAAGAAACTTACCTTTATATGCAGTGAAAATGCAAGCTGGATCAATGAGAATGGGCATGCTTTCTCTATGTGCCTCCGTCTTCATTGCCTTCAACAAGTGACACATCTGATGTCGAGAATTTTCCTGTTCATTTTGGCTTCCCATGTCACTAGAAACCTGATTTTCCATGTGTTTGAATTATGTCAGGAGCCTACAGTTTTTACACCAAATGCAATTCTGCAGACAAAAAATGTGGGAGAGAGAATATATTCTAGAGATGGAAAGAATATTCATAATGATTAGTATCCTGGTGATGAAACAGGTTTCCCAGCAGTTAGAAGACACTATCAAGAAGAATAAGAGCCAGTGAGAATTTTAGATAACTTTATCCTAGTATTTGAAAATCCTAAAGTGTTGCAGGGGAATTACTTTGCAGAGAAAAACACATGGATCTTGTGTGTTAGGGAGAGACTCCCCCCACTACCAGTGCAAAACACAAGTTTTCTGTGCAAAACACCATTTCATGCGCAGGAAATCTGTTTTCTATGCAAAAAAAAAACAACAAAACAAGAGGTTTGCACCAGGGGAAAAAAAAAGTCCGCAGAATAATTTCTCCACACCACATTGGGATGTTCAAATACAGGGAGAACTACTGTTGATGTATGGCTTCAAATAATCTCTGACTTATGGTGACCCTAAGATGAACCTATAATAGGGTTTTCTTGGCAAGATTTTTTCAGGAAGCCTTTGTCTTCCTCTGAGACTGAAAAAATATGACTTGCCCAAGTGGGTTTCCATGGCTATGCTGAGATTCAAACTCTTGTCCCCAGAGACATAGTCCAACATTCAAACCACTATAACACTCTGGCTTTATACAGCGAAAATGCCATGAAGAAAAGTTCCTTTTCACATGCAGAAAAGAGAAAACAACACATTTTTTTTGTCGTCAAATGTGAGGATGATAGATTTACATATCTAGTATATTATTTCTGTATGACTTTAGAAATGAAGCTTACCATTCAAAATCTATTAAACGATTAATAATTCAGCTTTGTACATATATAGATACCAGAAAATAAGTCACAGTCTTGAAAAACAACTCTTTGTTCTATGTAATTGTGTCCCAATGACTCTCATTAACAGATTGTTAAAATACTTCAAAAGGTATGGTAATTTTTACGAGGGCTCTATTAATCATTAAGAAAGAGCCATATATGCTTGAATAAAATAATAATAAAAATGCTTATCAGTTTAGGATTGTTCTTTCCCAAGAATTAAGGCTGAGTTTCCACAGTTATGACAATTGATTAAATATTAAAAATAAGGATAGGAAAGGAACTATGTCTTGACAAGTTCATATTCATTCCCTCAAGCAATGTTACAGATCTTCTGACACAACACACTTAGTCCCTGCTGGCATTCATCACACTTCCCACTAAGGAGCTATGGCAGTGCTTTATGCTATAATGTTCTAACCTCCCACCAGCTACTCTTATTTGATAATGTACATTCTTGCTCTAGCTAGTACTTTAACTGACAAACAAGTTAAGGTTGTGTCTGTTCGTTTTTGGCTCCCTGAAGAACATTTTTATTCTGTTCGTCTCAGTAGCAGAGTTTTTCATTTCTCTGTGGATCTCACTTTCATTTCTTTTGGAAACAGGTTAATATTCTACAAGGAGTGATAATAGAAGGAAGTACAGTAAATGTTTAGGAAAGTATCACTCTAGTCCATTGGTTCCAAACTTTGGTCTTCCAGATGTTTCAGATGCCTAGAAGCCCTAGCCAGCTCACCAAACCACCAACAGTTTGAAATCCAGAACACTGGAGGACCAAAACCTGGAGGACCAACATTCGGGAACCAATGAACTAGTCAGTTACTTCTAACCAACAAAGGCAAGATATGGGGAAGTGGGGGAAAAAAGAAAAGAAAGGAAAAAATTCTTAGGGCTCCATTCAGCCTTATCTTATGCCTTACCTTATGGAAATCTCTCTTTGGAACTGGAAGTATTTCCTTCTGTTTCCAAGGTGAAGCACATATATTAGAAATTTTTGAATATTTTGTTTTTCTTCCTGAATTTTGTCTCACCAAAAGTGCATTTCCATCTTGCAGCACTTTTCACATTTTTCTGTTAATTCATGCCTTACATCCATGTTGTTATTTAAGTGATATTGGTAGTAGCACAAAATGACAACAGCAACAACAAATGTATACTAGTGGTATAGTTTTCATGAGAATTTTTTCCAACCTTCAGGAATATATGTCCATGTTTCAGTTTTTCTTTCTTTGAAGTATCTTGTTAACGTTGCATGTTTTCCCTCCCTTTTCTTGTTCATTATTGTGAAAATATATGTTTAATCATATCAAGACTTCCTTGTTATTTAATATTGACTAATAAGAATGTAAAAATCAATAATGTAGAGTGGGTGAACTACCAATAAACAGACGGAACTGAAAGCTATAGCAAACTGCATATACCTTTTCCTACTTATCAACTAGTTAAACCAAGATTCAGGAACTGTGGAACAAAGGTCAAAGCAAACACACATATTGTGAAGAGACGTATTGTGATAAAATATCTACCTCATTCTCATTCAGAATGATAACATGCTGTGTCTGTCAAGCATCAGAAATAAATGATATTTATTTTAAAATCTGTTGATAGCAGTTCTGTATCAGTAAATAGTAAATCAATAAATCAGTGAATCAGTAATGCAGTATTTCCAACATATTGCATATGCAATTAATAATGAATTCGTGGGAGACTACTCTCAGCTAAGCAGGTGTAGTATAGGAACTCACTTAGGCCATTTCCACACTAGACACCGTTAGCACAATATAACATTACAATCCTAGTTTTGCCACTCGCACGATGGGGCAGATTAGGAATGCTGTTTTCTGCACCCTCCTAACTTCAGCTGGTTAGTAGCAGTATTGCTACTGCTGTTCGTTTTGCACTATGGCATCCTTGGCCATTCCTTGTCTCCACCTTCAGCCAGCCCCACTGCTAGATCCATGACAGCATTATCAGGAGCTATTATGCTTCCGCAGTGAGCTAGCTGATGGTATTGAAGCACTAAAGGAGGCTCAAAATGGTCCCCCCCCCGGAAATAGAATACAGCAGTTTTGCAATACTTGGAGATGGGATAGCAGCTGGATGGTGACAACATCATATGGTAGCATGACTCCTGACCCAAACACAAACCGCTGCTATGGTGGTATAGCAATGATGTGAAGAAATGGCCTTAGCTAGAAGTAAACTGTATTTCTGAAGGAGCAGAAGTATGTACCTTTATTTGGGATCACACCCATTATCTGACACTAACCCTAATACTCTATTTCTCCATCCAGTTTTTTTTTTCCCTGCCAGTTCCAGCTTTGTCTGGTTTCAAAACCTTTTAGTGACTTTCCACTTCCTTTTATCGTCTACCTTGTTCTTTCTTCATTCTTATTGAAACTTTTTTCCCTTCTTTGCTGGTCTTCTTTGCCTCCATGATCATTCAGCCTTCTCCTCTCCTAACTGTCTTCTCTACCCTTGTCAGATACCAGAAATTAAGTGGGTTCTTCTACCCAGGAAACAATACATTCTGTTTTCTTAGCTTCCTTGCATGTAATGTAGGGACACATCACGAGGACAAAAAGACGTGGAGGAAGCTGTATGAATGTTTTCCCCACCTTCCATACCAGACAACCACATTGCTCCCCCAATCTCACCCACTTATCCACTCACTTCCCTTGCCACTAGGAACTCTATGGGTGCACCCACTAGTGTTCCTCAGCAACAGCTCTTCAAAGTTTCTTCTGAGTTCACAAGAAGTCAGAGAGGGAGAGACAGTGGGGAATAGGAAAATTCCAGTCATTCAGCTGTCTCTTGGTGACCCAATAGTGGCCCTGACCTGTCTCACAGATATGCTTCTGGGAGGCTCACCTGATTTTTCTCCTCATTGGGCTCAAACTAGTTTCAATTGGTCATGACCATTTTCCTTGACCACTTTTGTGTCTTTAAGTGTTTTTGATATCCAAAAGATACAGCTTGCACAATAATAGAAATTCCACAAATTGTTGGTATATAAGGTATATAAAATTATCTAACAGTGCCTATGGTCAGCTTTATAACCACATCTCAATTACAAAATGGAAACAATTGCACCAACTTGACTCATGGTTATTCATAGGATTGCAGAGCTACTGTAAAGAAAGGGCCTTTCCACACAATGCTGTTATAATACTATTATTCCACTTTCAACATCCTATGGAATCCTGGGGTTTGCAGTTTAGGGAGAGGCATTTAAAATTCTCAGTCAGAGAGCTCTTTGGCCTCAGTAAACTATAAACCCCAGAATTCCACAGGATGTTGAAAGTGGAATAATAGCACTATAAGTGTGTAGTGTGGAAAAGGCCCAATGTGTTTCATATGCTCCAGTGGGGGTGGAGTTCCATTGTTTTGTATTATAACTTCCAAAATTCCCCCAGCCAACTGGTCGCTGTAGTGCAACCAACAATGAACTATTATTTATTTATTTATTTATATCTGAAAGACCCAAAATACAGCTGTGGTTTAACTTGTTGGCTAAACAAACTGAAAAGCAGTAGGGTTTTTGCAGAGTAATTTTGCAGAATAATGACTGTAGACTTTGAGGCAAAATCAACAGTCATTATTCTACACAATTACTCTGCAAAAAATATTAATTTATGATGTTGTTGTTGTTGTTGTTGTTAAATTACCTTCCTCTTCCCAAGGTTTGAGACTTCTGTTAACTTCTATTAAAGCTATAGTGTGTATGTGTCATAGCTATAATTTAAATATTTTAAGTGTGATGGTTCAAATCTAAGGAATCATGGAATTCATAGTCTGTAACTATGGAGGCATTTAAAACTACCTTATAGAGACATTTAGTCTATTTTCCTGAACAAGAGTTTCCAAGACTAGCTGAGTCCTCTATTCATTACAGAATTAAGCTGGTTTAATCTTCAACACCTTTCTTCTTGGAATATTTTGGTAGTTTCTAAGTATTTCTTTTTAATAGTCAGTGAATATTTCTATGTATAGAAGAATGCTATGTTCCTATGCATTATGTTGAAAACAGATCATAGGGTCAGTCCACATACCCAAGTAGTTTAAAGTTGAGTTCACTCCAAGGTTAATCAAATATCATTGTAGATTATTTAATGTGTGTGTTGTTTATACACAAGGAAAGACTACAGAAATGAAATATGTTTTTAGCTGTATCTTAGGTTAGTGTATACCTGGAACATTTTAGGGGGCATATCTTCTTATACTACATTAAAATTATGTGGTACAAAATTTTGCCTTGATTTATATGGGAACATTAAATGGAACCTGCAAGACTGAGAAGCTTTAAAGAATTAGGAGTATCAGAAATAAAATGCATACTGCCAAAAGAACTAGTGAAATTAAAGAAATTGATTTCTAATGGTTGTAGGGCAGCAACATTCACTGATTCATTGTAATGCATAATCCCATTTTCCATATCCAGAGGCTAAATTTCCCAGAACAGATGTAAAATTTTAAAATTAATGCTGGTTGCATATCTATGTATATATTATGTGTTTAATTATAGCTGCAGAATCTTTTTTTTTTTTTTTTAAGTGGGGCTTTCAAATAATTGTAACTTTCTTTTTTACTGGAAGATTTGAAGCTTTAGCATACTGTAGCAGAAGAAAGAGAATATGTTATTTAAATGTCAGTAGTAAAAGTCCATCTTACACAGTGATAACACCACCATCAAGACAGTCAAAATCATCCTGTACGGTCTTATTCTCCTCTAAAAAGTCTTACTTCCTCAAGCAACTACAGATCCTTCTACAAACACCAACATCCTGTCCCAGGATCTGAAAGCCTGCCCTGTGTAGATGACATCATTATATCTCAAGGCTTCCCTTAGAAACAGTATCATTTAATAGTTTCTCACCAGAAGTAGGACTGGCAGGAAATACCATCTGATTCTTGGTTAGAGGGATCATGCACTGCAAATATGTCATCAGATTTGAGACTTCACCCCAACAGGACATTTTACCACACTGCCACCATCCTTAGTTCTGTGAGAGGAAAGATCTACTCTTCTGTGCAAAGGAGCCATAGACACTGTTTCCAAACCCCATACATGCATGTATTTTCAACTGAAATGGAATGTTGATATACTCTTTTCCCTATTTCCACTCTTTCCTGGGATGATCAAAATGTATGTTTGTTTATTTATTGATTTGATTTGATTTATATCCTGCTTTTCTCCCTATTAAGCATCCAAGGTGGCCTACATCATGTTAAAAAAGTGTATGATTAAAATGTTATTTATGCAAGTTTTAAAAGAATTAAATAGCAGTTGAATTAAAAGTGGAAGATTAGAATAATACAAAAACACTTACCATAATTTTCAAAAGGTAGAAAAAGAAAGCACAATACTACTGCAAATCCTTTCTGTTAAACAGATTTTCAACCATAGGCCTGTAAAGGGGAGAGGGGGTCAATTGAATGTTCCATGGGAGGGAATTCCACTATTTGTAAGAAGCCACTGAAAAGGCTATCTCCCAGGGCCTCAGCAAACTTGCCTGTGATGGTGATGGGACTGAAAGAAAACTTTCAGCAAAGATCTTAAAATATGACAGGCTCATATAGGGATATAAGATGTTTCAGATAGTGTGGAATTAAGCCATATGGATCTTTAGAAGTCATAAACAGCACTTTGAATTCTGCCCAGAAATGGACTGGTGGCCTATGAAGGTGTTTCAACAGGGCAGTATATGTTCTCTGTAACCAGCCCAATCAACAGACTAGACATTTTAGACACACTGAAGTGTATGAAACAGTTTCCAAAGGCAGCATCTCATACAGCATGTTAGTGTGTAATTATTTTCCATTCTGTCATATTACTTTTTTGAAGGGAAAAAATGGTTTGAAAAGAGAGAGGCATAAAGCTTGAAAATGCAACTCCAAGTGACTATAAAATGCCCATTAGAGATAACATTTGTAAGTAACTAGAAAATATTTAATGGTCAACCATGAAATAATGAGACTAGGTGCCAAAATGGGATAATAAGGGCCACTTTATTTAAAGTTTTGTTGGCACTGAAGGGCGTAATAGGGGAGAGCAATCTGATGGATCCAGCTGAGGCAGATGTCACCACATGACAGTCTCCTCAGCCTTCTGATGGGTGAAATACCTCATACTTGGGCAATCCAAATCACTTTGGTTGCTTTTCAGCCCAGCATAACTGAAAGGCCAACCTGGGGATTCCCACAGGGTCCTACAAGTGAAAGCCCTAGTCTCAGATGAACCTCCAGGGTAGCCTCCTTCCTTGACCCAGGCCCTTTTCGCGCGGGCTTTCTGTCGCGTGAGAACCCCCTGAGCCTTGCAGGAGTGGGAGCGTCGCTCTAAACGACGCACTCCCACTTCCGCTGCGCTCACGGGGCTGCAGCGGCGCTATCGTGGGTTTTTTGATTTTCACCTCAAAGTGAAAATCACCTGCACTCGCGCAACACTTCTGGTGCCCACGCGCACTTATCTCCTGTGCAGAGCGTCGGGGAGGCGGCCGGGTCACGCTTCCTTCCCTCCGCCCCTGCGGAAGGAAGGGGCGGGGCGCTAGCGTGACAGACGCGCCAGCCTCCTGCTTCACGTGGGGGGAGGACGGACGCGCCAGCCTCCTGCTTCACGCGGGAGGGGACGGATGCGCCAGCCTCCTGCTTTGCGCGGGAGGGGACGGACGCGCCAGCCTCCTGCTTCGTGCGGGGGGGACGGATGCGCCAGCCTCCTGCTTCACACGGTGGGGGATGGACGCGCCAGCCTCCTGCTTCGCGCGTGGGGGAACGGACGCGCCAGCCTCCTGCTTCGCGCGGGGGGGACAGACGCGCCAGCCTCCTGCTTTGCGCGGGGGGGACGGACATGCCAGCCTCCTGCTTTGCACGGGGGGATGGACGCGCCAGCCTCCTGCTTTGCGGGGGGGGGGACGCGCCAGCCTCCTTCTTCGCGCCGGGGGAGGGAGGCTCACGCGAGAAGGCTCCTCCGGGAGGCTGCCGCTTCCCCCTCATTCCTTCGCCTGCGGAAGGAACAAGGGGGAAGCGGCAGCCTCCCGGAGGAGCCTTCTTGCACGAGCCGCCCTCCCACCTTGCGCGAGAAGCCTCAATGTGAAAAGGGCCCCCCTGGTGTGCAGGACCCTAAAGAGGGAGTTCCAGAGCCCTAGCCTACACCAAAAGGGTGCCAAGAGGTGAACAGCATATTCTTCTTCTCCCTTGCTACCTGACAAATGAGCACTTGTTTAAGACACCACTCAAGCTAACTGTCCCTGTACCTTCAGCTACAGTATAGTACAGTAAAAGGAGGTAAAAATTCCTATCCAACCCTGAAGCAATGAAATACAGTTACACTGCGCTAAAGGTGGAAGAGTGGGTTGAGCTATCTAGAATGATACATGCTGGGGCAGACTGGCATATTGTTATCCAGCACCACATACCAGTCACAGCCACACCCTGGTCTCTAGTATGGAGATCTTCACATTTTTACCCTCTCCACAGTGACTGTGCTGTGCAGGTCCAGGTAAGTATATTCATTACACCAATGAAAAGTTTTCGCTTTTTCTCATTATGTTATTTTTAAAATGTGTTTTTGTTCCATCTTCATTACCTCAAAAGTAGCTCACTATAAGTAACTGTGTACTTGTAGCTTATTACTTCCAAGGTCTGATCATGCCTGGTTCAAAGAAGACTGGGGGGGGGGATAAGGTCATGACATTTTCTTTCCTAATCCTTCTGAACTTTCCTTCTGACTTACAGGAAAGTAGAATGCAGTACTTAATTACCTTATCATTTTGGATTACTTTTTATCACACAGATTAAAATACAGTTATTATGAAATAGCATATTGGCATTTTAGATGTTATGTGATATTTTAACCAGATGCCCGATTCACTATTTATGAAGTGAATTGTTATTTGAATATTCCACACAAATGTAATTGGATCAATGAGAAATTTCCTCCTTAAAACTCAATAAACTGCCCTTATAGAAAGATTTTTTTTTCTTTCTTCTGCACGTCAACAGTATTTTATATTCATGAACAATTTTTTGGAAGTGAACTCTGTAAATTCAGATAGAAACAGTATTTATTTTCTTCACCACCTGAATAGAGTTTTTATAGCAATCAAAGGTACTCTGAAAAAATGGGCAATTCACAACATGAGAAAGATTTAGGAGAATTTTGAAATTTTCTTCATATCAACAGAACCATATTAATCATGCTGGATCATAAGCAGTATTTCTATATCAATTTTCCAATAAATTTTCAAGATTTGTGACTCAGCTTCAGTCGGTAGACTTTTATTAATGTTTGTATTAATTCTTTATATGGCTATTCAAAGGTAAAACTTTGTGCCAACTGTTTCTTGAGTTTTCAAACTTCATAATAGTATCTCACAATCAGAGCCCCCCAGTTCTCACAATCAGAACCCCCCAGTGTATGGATCAGCTGCATACACTCAGGTCCTTTGGGGACCATGTACTTAAGCCGACCAGGGTTAGATTGGCAATGGACACCCAGAGGATCTTCACATTGGCTGCCCCTAGACTGTGGAATGACCTGCTGAAAGAGATCCAGCAGCAAAATATACTCTCTGAATTCAAAAAAATAGTAAAAACCTATCTCTTCCAGCAAGCTTACACAATCTATTTTTAATTATGATGTATTTTAATAATCATGTATTTCAACTATGCTATATTTGTCTTTTAAATGGTTTTGTGTATTTTTAGTTTTAGTTTGTCATGTATTTTTAATTGTATTTTAATTTATGTTGTACCCTGCCTTGAGCTTTGGGGAAAGGTGGGTAACAAAATGATGATGATGATGATGATGATGATGATGATGATGATCACTACAGTCTTACTAGTACTGGAAACCACACTTCTAGCCCAGATTGCAGTGTAGGTGGGTGGGGAGGAGCTGTACACTGACCTATTCATAGAATTCAAGCCTGTATCATTTTCTATAACTGTTAGTAATTTGATTATAATACTATGATTGTGTTATCAAGTTTGTATAATTTGGAATGTCTTTGTTTTTGTATTTCTCTTACAATTCCCTAATTACATCAGTAGTTCATTTGTTCATCATCTATTTAAGCAAGCTTGCTTAATCTGGCTGCTTTCAGTCATGCGCCTGTGTGCCTGTGTGTGTGTGTGTATCTCCAAAGAACTAACACCTAAAATGTGTTGTCTGTCTGGGGTGGAACACCATGTCATTATTGTGCTGAAAATTCCTCACTTCCAGTTGTCTTTTGTCTCTGCAAAATGCATGTTCAGAAGCAAATGACAGTACGATAAGGATAAAGTTTCAGTAAATAATTGGGTCAGGAACACAGTCTGGATTGGCATTCCAAATTGGCAGTCTGCAGATGTTTCTCTGTATAAAACCATCCAAGTTAAGCATGTTTCTTTAAGTAAGTGACTAATGTCACATGTAATTTTAGTCCTTTTTCCTTCTCTTTTCCCAAAGAATATACAAAAGTTTTAGTCCACTGATGGACCGGTAACATGTTTTCAGAGCTTAAGAAATGTTCTTGTAATTAGGATTGCCATGTTCTGGATAAAAATAAATATATTTAGATCCAATTAAGTGTGTGTGTGTGGGGGTGGAATGTGGCAACAGCTTTAAGACTAACTCGTTTTTATTTTTGCATGAGCTTTAAGGGATATAAACACACTTCAGATGCACTACAGAATGAGAAGTGGGTTTATATGCACAAAATTTATGCTAAAATAAAAACCAGAGAGTTTTAAAGGTATTGCCACTCTCCGTTTTTATTTCCCTTCTCTCCCTCCTTTTCATGCTGCAGGAAATTTGCATGGCTACTTCTTTGAAAATTAGATCGAGTTATCATTCCACTTGCCCTCTTGATGCTTTAATCTGAAAGTATGAATTTATTGGTTTAAAATTGCAATTCTACTTTCTAGTCATGCAGGTAAGAATCATTACACAAATAAATGTCTCTCAGATAGTTGTTCAAATGATAGAAACTACTTGCCTCTTCCTCTACCCCTCCTCTCTTGGTAAATAAGAATTCATTTGGTATCTAAAGTCACTCCTCTTTGAACCCCCTTCAGTTATACATATTCTCTCTACTGTACTGATAAAAGATCGGCCTTTTGTTCTTTATTACTATATTATGATCTCAGGAGAGGTGAGGAAATCAAGTGATTATTAATCAGCATTAATACATTGTATTCAGCCATACTCACTTACTCAGCACAGCAATACATTCCCTAAATATTGAAAAGTAACTGGGAAATATTTAGATATTTTTCATGATTTTACCTTTAATTTTCTTGTTTGTTTTGTCCATTCTGAGGTATCTACGTATATACAAATAAATAAATGTTCACATATAAACATACCAATATGTGTATAAAAGCCCACAGATTTTACTATGTTCATTTGACATGGTGTTTATTCACTAATAACACCAGACAAAATTGATTATGGTACCATAGCAGCATCCTTGTAGAGGTAAATTACAAATGCTTGTATCTAATTAACAGATCCACTAATGAAATGTTTTCCAGCTGTGTAATATAAAGAGGAAGCTATTTGCCTTCTGGGTCACCATAAGTTGGAAATGATGTGAAGGCACACAAACAACAGCAGCCTTCTCTGCAAATTCCCACACGTCCCTATAATCTTCCCTGGGCAGTTGGAAAATCCTCTGGACTGCAGCAAAGGGAAAGGCAGGAGAATATCTGGTTGTACAACCTAAAGGCTGCTTGCTCAACACTGGATGTCACCCAGTCTTTATTTGTGTATTTATTTGTTTATATTCTCAGCATAGGTTTCATCTATGTTCATAAAATAAATGAAGGAAGCTTATTACAAAATGCTGTGTGTTTTTCTCACAACGTGTCTATTTTTAAACAAGTTTTTGTCATTTTTCTTTTAGCAATGGTGGTTCTCAGCAGTTTAGAACCAAATACGACATATGAAATCAAAGTTGCTGCTGTAAATGGAAAAGGGCAAGGAGAATATAGCAAAATTGAAACATTTCAGACCCTACCAGTTCGTAAGTAATCTTATTGATATTTTTATACTCAAAGACACACACACTCACACACAGATTCAGATGACTCATACTGGTGAGGGAAAAATTACATGAATTCAATTTAGTGGCGGGTTTTACGCTGGCGTTCTCACCCCTACTCATGCCTAATAGGCAGGGATAATTCTCTTGTATGTCTGGCGGTAGTTCTAGAGAAGAAAGGGAAAATGATGGCATTAGACTCTGTCATCTAATCTAGTATTTTGAAAGCTATTTTTTGTTTTTGTTTTTTGTTTTTAGTAGCAGAACTTCTAAATCCATTAATCATTCAACTGATTTTTGCATTCACTTTTTAATGATAAAATTGTTATCTCAGAAATAGTTTCTTGAATTCTGCTACTAAATTCCACTACTTAATCACCTGGAACCGTGATTTGGTAGGACTAATATATTATATGCATATTGCAACTTGTATAGAAGTTGTGTAACATTCTACACATGTTGGAAATAAGTCTAAAGGTTATTCATTTCACTGCACATTGCAGGTGTCTAACCATGTAATAATAAATAGTAAATTGTAGGACAACAGATTTTAGAAATAGCTACAGACTGCCAATGACACTTTCTGGCCTCTGCCTCCAAGGAGACCATGTGTGGACTTCCTGTTTACCTTATGGTGAGACAGATATGATCAACTCAGTTACATTTTTGTACTATCAAGAGGCAGATGTGATTATGAATTGCATATACTGCATCAGCCTTTTTCACAAAAGCAATTGCAAGCCTAGCACTGTAAGCCCATTTTTCCCAAGCCAGGAGCAATGAATGAAAGCAGGATTTCTGCCTGCATCAGAAAGTTTCTGCTAGTTATATCTTACATGTTGACAATTTAAGGTAATTCTGTTCTGACTTATTAGTATCGTTGTTGAATTACTTTCCAGAGAGATGTATCATGATGGCATAATATGTTCGTTATTATTTAAGATTCTGTATAACTAACTACAAAAAACCAAGTAGCTAGGTTTTAAACTTGAACCTGAATGCAACCGTAACTGCTTTTGGATCATGAATTTCCTTCTCAGGCCCCAGGGTCCCGTCCTCCCCTTCTCATTAATACTATTTTAGCTTTACTTGACTTTTCCACTTCTCCCCTGAATCCACAACAGCTGTCTAGATCGGTTCTTTCCCCACTCCCAAAATAGCTCTGTACCAATGGGTTCTTCATGGGTCTGTTTTTAGAAGGGAAGTGGCTAGAATCGGGAAAACACCAGGGAAGATGTACATATAAGGGCACTTCATTGCAGATAATATAAATATGGCTTTTCCCACTTATATTTTTTTCCACTTATGTCCCAAGTCTTCTTATGTAAAACAAATAGTTGTGTAGGAGTGCAACAGTTGGTACAAGCAAACTGTTACTTTCCTTTTCTTTATTGTTTCTAATTTTCAGTGGTTGTTTCCTGTTCAGGAAACTGTTCAGAACATTTTTTACTTTCAGATGAAATCCATAATGAAATCCATAAAATAAAATTTGTAAGCTGTGTTCTATGAGAGATTTTTTTTAAAAGAAAAATATATAGTTTAATAAGGCTATGGTTTAGACAATTGTGTCAAATCATGAGGAAGGAAGAGAGCTACTACCCTCAATTTCTTCTTTCCTCTCAACCTCTCCCATCTCCTCCCACCCATGTTATCACCCCTATAAGGAATCTGATGGCATCAATATGGGAATTATATGGCTCTCCTGGCATGGGCTCATATTCTTCATTATCCTTGACATCTGCCACCAATTAACAATTTCACTTCACTTCATGGTACAATTGGTCCTATATATGGGGATGCCTCTTGAAAGTGAAAGAGATGCATTATTGCAGTATCCTTACCCAACGCATGGAGCTTTGGGCACATAGCTATGAGAAATGGATTGTGGCCTTGAAGTCTTCTTCATTATCCAAACACCTTTGTAAGATAAGGTGATAAAGTTCCTGAGAATCGTAACATTAGTTTTATCTACTGTTTGCCTTATTTGCAACCTAATTCTAAATTTCTGGGGCTAAACTCAGTGGCTAGTCCCAACTAGAGTCAACCCACTGAATCAATGGAACTTTGTAAGTGCCTTGAATCCTATCTCAGGAGAAAGATGATATATAAATTCAATAAATAAATAAACAAATAAATAAAATACCAAATTCCAGTCTGATCAATGAGTCTATACAATTGGATATGGTCTGTACAATTGGATTTATCCCCTTGTGTGTAAAGAATATTTTTTTTAAGATACTCATTATCTGATATACAAGTAAGATACTTACTTATCAAGTAAGTGTTGCTTTTCATTAGAATGTATTTCACAAGTTTGTCTTCTAACAGAGAACAACTCCTCTCTTTAGAAATAATTTGAACAACTCCTCTCTTTAGAAATAATTTGCATACACCATAGAATAATTGCATTATCTTATATCATTTTGCCTTTTAGGTGAACCAAGCCCACCATCTATTCATGGTCAGCCAGGCAGTGGGAAAAGCTTTAAACTTAGTATAACAAAGCAAGATGATGGAGGAGCACCTATTTTGGAGTATATTGTTAAATACAGAAGTGTAAGTATATTATTAATAATTACCTATTTTATGGTTTTAATTTTGAACTTTCATAAGAGATTTGCCAAAAGTTTTTTACATTTGCTACACCAAACTAAGACAACTGCTCCTTTAAAGTAGTTTTATGCACATAAGAAATTTAATCTATGATTGCAGGGATTCTTGAAATCTTAAAGTGACCTGGATTTGAGAGAGAAAAATTCATTAGAAGTCTTCAAGGAAGATAGAATTTTAATAGCATTTGGTATTTCGGTATTTAATAGCATTCGGTATGCATTTACCTGGGAGTCAGTAGTATTGAACTCAGTGGAATGTGTTTCTAATACAGCACCCTACAGATCCAGAACTGCTTTGGCTGGCCTCTGATGGAGGAGAGGCCATCATTGATGATGTCAGAAACAATGTGCACAATGATGCCAAGCATTGGGTGGGCAGAGCTAGGGGATATATTAGCTCTGTCTGTCCCTCTTTACTTCCTTTTTGATGAAGCTTCACACCACCCTCCTGCCTCCATTGCAGTTTGATTTTTGTGGATCACTTTGGGGCCATTTAGGGATTTTTACCACCCCTTTTGCCTATCCCACTTATTGGAGGTACTGTATCAATTGGTTTGGGTAGTGTCTTTGAATAATTCATCACTTGTCAAGAAGTGGAGGGAGAAATAAGAGTTGAACACATTGGCACCCTTTTGGTGAAGGTGAAGGCTCTGGAACTGCCTCTTTAGGTTCTGAGACCCAGGGGAAGGAGACTATACTTGGAGTGGCCTCAGCAGGGGGCTTTGCCCTCACTAAAGACTTGCAATTTGGGGATGAGTTCCTTGAGTCTGCCTTCCAATAGATGGCTAGGTGGGGAGCAAATCAGCTACTAGGTTGCCTTCAGGGCTCAGGTGGTTCACTCAGAAGGCTAAGAAGAAAGACATGAAGTGACCCCCTGGCCTCAGCTGACTCTGCACTAAGTTGCTCCCTGCTTTTGCACCTTTCTAGGTTCAAATCAGTTTAAATAGGTTCTAGTGGCCCTTTTCAACCCAGTTCTCTGTGACATGGTTGGTCAGCAGTTAGAATTTGTTGGAACATTAACTCCAGTTCTGATAGAATCTATGCTCTGAGAGAACATTTGCTTTTGAGTTTTTCTTTTGTTTTGGTATATGTTTGTGTTCTTTTAGTGCTATTTAGAATTACAAGACCATAGTTTGAAGGACAATGAAATGTTCCTCAGTTACATTACATTTTAATTCAATGGGTAAAGATGGAGTAAGGAACTAGATATAAATGAAGCTGCTGTTGGAAACAAAGTTAGATCTATCCTTATCAGCCTGATAGGAAAAGGATTGTCAAAAATGTGGCAAGGCAAAAGGAGATGAAAGTAAGGATGACTGTGTAGTCTGTTTAGTTTGTATTTTAATTCTTACCTCTTTTTCCTCTTTTGAAAAAATTCATGAAATTAAACTTATCCTTTGAAATTTACACAGTCCAAATTATATTGCCAAAAATGCATGTTTTTAAGTATCTGCAAAAATGTTCATATGAATAACAGTTAAAATGCATTGTATGAGGAAAATGTTTTGGGAAATGTATATGTTAGTCAAAATCATGTCCAGAATGCATGCAAAGTTTTAAAAATTCACAATGAGTTTGCATGCAAAAAATTCTTTGAAGACATCAGTTTAGGACTAGCCAAATTTAAAATGAGAAAAAAGATAATTGCATAGGAAAGAAATTAAACAGATTTATTAATCCCTTGGTGAAAAGGATATTTCATTAAATTTTGTAAGCTATGCATCCCTTTTGTAATCTATGTCTCAATCCAATATCATAATAGTGCTGAAGCACAATTACGAGACATCTGTCCCCTAACCCAATGTCTTGAATCTCCTGGAAACCAACTTCAGATAGTTTCAGCTCTCCACACCAAATTTTTTGGAGTCTGTGGGCTGCAGTGGGGAGGTTGCATCACCCTCTCTCCTACTTGCACCAAATTCTGCTCTTATACCAGTATCTATGGTTTTCGACAGTACATCCTTGACCGTGATAAATTTGGATCTAATCCATAGAGTTGGAGGGCAACTTATAGATCATCTAGTCCAGTTCCTTGTTTGATAATTTTATGTTATGGTATGTGTACTTAATGGCTAAGGACTAAATTCAAGAAAGTATGTTTTGGCTTGCATAGTTTGGTGGTTTGGTGGCAGTGTTTATAAACGAGGGACACTTGGCATTGAAAGCCACTAGAAAATAACCTTGGAAACTGCATGTTCTAGGCCTCACTTTGCTTGCCCCAGGTTATTTTAATTAGTGTTAGAAGTTACAAATGGGTAAGGGAAGTACAAAGTGTTCTGCATTTCTAAGTTCTTGCTTGAAAATGAAGACTTTCTTTATCACAAAATATTTATATATTGATCACTTTTGAGGATGTTCAAAGCACCTAACATTTTTAAAAGCACTGTACAAATATTAAAACTTGGCTTTTCTCTCTCTGTAAGCTAGCAATCTAATCAATATGATAAAAAGGAAAGGAGACAGAGTTGAGGAGAAGTACTTTTCTTGCACCGGTTGGCTAATGGGGCAAGAAGGTGCAGTCTCCCACTGTCCTTGCTTGTCCCAACCAGTGGCAGAGGCATCACACCGTGCTTTCCTCCAATGTTTTCTAACTAAAAAGTGGTTGGCATTTGGGTGTTCTCTCCAATAGGGGGTGGATCAAGATGTCACTGCACCTACACTTTTACTGGCCAAATGAGGAAAACAGGCTTACCTCGCTCTCTTGTCACAATGTTCCTCCTGGGCCACTGACATTGGGGGTTCCTGGCCCTCTTTCGCCTTCAAGTGAAGTTCTTTCCCTTCAAGTAAGCAATACCAAAGTAAATGGAGCGATTCTGAGCTGACACCAAGAAATGCTGTTAGAGAAAACGCAACAGCAAAGACATCTTTCCTACCAGTTCATCCTCCCTAATTACCTCCATCTTTCTCACGCAGTCATTCTCTTCCTTTCATTGCCTGCATGGTACTGTATTTAATACTACAAAAATACTAGTGGTTCAGATCTATCCCAGCTACCTGTTCTCATCCTGTAATGCTGTGAAAATTAGGAAAGTTCCATGGTGTAGCTGAAACTAAAAACTCCTACTGCATTGGGGTTTTATCTCTCATGACATGAAAATAAAACTTTTTGCCAACTGCATACTGTTATGCCTTTCTTTCTTTCTTTCTTTCTTTCTTTCTTTCTTTCTTTCTTTCTTTCTTTTATCTCAAGAAGAATGTCACAGTTGCAGACAATAATGCATGATGGAAAAAAATGCTATACATAGTTCTATGGAAAAATTTCATTTTTGAAAATGCCCTGTTGTTTCATAAATTGTTGCATAGATGTATTTGGTAACAATGAATGGTTGCCCATACAATATTAGGCAAAGTTTTCCAGAGAATTATCCCTATGTTGTATTGATTCATAACTAGCAGGTGAGAAAACCACTAATACTCCTAATAATGGAAAACAATATCAAGTTACAAATTCACCTTTTGTCTGTGCAGGTCATATGACAACCAAAAGCAAAACTGGTTAACATTGTTTTATTTCCAGTGGTCCTTCCTTCCTTCGTTCCTTCCTTCCTTGCTTCCTTCCTTCCCTCCTTCCCTCCCTCCTTTCTTTCTTTCTTTCTTTCTTTCTTTCTTTCTTTCTTTCTTCCTCTTGTCTATTGCACATGTCAATAGTTTGTGGTGCTTTTTGCCTTCAGTTTAAAGAAACAATGCAAGAAAAACATACACTACAAGCCTTTAATGACAAATATTCTGATAGAAATAATTTCCACATGCATGAGGAACATGCACTATAAAGTTTTAATGTCAAGTATTCTAATACTTTGAAGAGAGAGGAAGACAACAACAAAAAAAGCAAGAAATGTAGCAGCTTCCTTAAGACTAAGCAGAGCTTTCATGGATACAAGGTCACTTTTACAGATGCAGTATCCAGTGTATTAAAACCTTAGTTATAAAGCACATTTATACAGCAGTCGGAGTGGGATAGTATGTATGAAGCTTTGCCAAAACATGTTAAACCATGAATCTCTTTGGCTACATTTATTTGTAGGGCTTCTGCACCAGGGATGGGAAACAAATATTTGAATTCCTCATCTTTGTTGAGAAAAGGTATCTTGACAGTTGAGACAATAATCACTTGATGCAAGTTATTTTGCAATTTTGGAATATTGTGCCAAAAAAAGAAGAAGAAGAAGAAGAAGTTTGCACACAGGATGTATTTTTCTGCAACTTTCTTTGGGGAAAAAAAATCTCAGATTTTATTTTTTTTAAAAACGCACATTATTGCACACATTGCGGTGTATTGCTCTCTTCTGTTTTCTGTATAGACCCGTTTGCACATGAAGGATTTAATTTAATTTAATAAATATGTAACTATTATAATCTCACACAAAAGGGAGAAAAAAAATAAAAGTATTTGTTTTGGTGCAGCAGAATGAAAGAAATAAGATTCCATAGGTGTTCTGTTCAAAATATTCAGATAGAGGAAGGCATTGTCTGTTTCTGGTTAAATAAGTTGGGAGGAGTTGTATAAACAAAGATTGAAGCTGTGATATTGGAGCCTATCCTAAATTTTCTTAGGCACTTGCAAGCAGGGCAGAAGTAGGGGTGCAGCTCCCATCAGGAAAGAAAAAAGCTCCAGGACTTGCGTACCCTCCTTCTTTTGCCATGGGTGCTGCTCAGCCTGTGAGGATTGTGTATCGTTCAACTTCATAATTCTCCCTCCATATCCATTAGCCAATTGAAGACACATCTCTTTTTTCCCCCTCCAAATGGTAGAAAAGAATGTACCAAAATAGTTTTTTATGGTGGTTGGGAAGATGAGACAAGAATAGATCCACCACATATGGGGGATTGACTCTCTCTGAATGGCTGAGGTCAAAGTACTTTTCTTTATAAAACAGAATATTCTTATATCTACAGATCATTATTCTGTCTACACATATGTGTGTATGTATATATGTGCATGTGTGTATGAGTAGGTGTGTATATATATGTGTGTGTGTGTGATTATATGTGTGTGTGCATGCATGTATACACACATATATACACAAACAAAACACACATGCATACACCTCCATACATATACACACGCACATGTATATGCATGCTTAACTATTAACTTCTGTTTCATTTACTCTTTGTAAATCTTGTAATGTGTGAGAAAATTTCAAAAAGACAGGACTATTTTAAGCAACAATATTTTACATTCATTTTTAGATCTCTTTTGACAACTATTTGATGTGTAAGGAATTTTCCATCTGTCATTCTGAATCTGGAGAGTTTCCTATTTTATTTTTTTTTTAAACTCGTAATGTAGTGGTATTGTCTAGATTTCATTTACTTTTATTACCTTTCAAGAATAGGACCCTCTAATAAATCTTTCTTTTTCTCCTTTTATTTTTGGGCTTCACGTTGCTTTCTGAAATTACATTTTAAAACATACAATATATATGTTTGCTAGTTGTTCAGAGACAGCAAAACAACATGATAAATGTAGACTTGTTTTGATTTTTGTTCCTAAAACATCCATCAAACAACTCTGCAGTACAAATACCATATTCTTTTTCATCTATTCTACTATTTTAGAAGAAACTTACAAACTATATGAGTTCTAAAGTATTTTTACTTTACTTTATTTTACTTTAAAATAAATTATTTTGCTAAGAGTAATTAAGTCATATTCATTTATGTGGTGTTTCTACATAATACAGATGAAACAACAGTTACTCTTTCTATGTCTTTTCTTCTTGTATCTTCCCAAAATCTTAAATTGGTGCAAGGATCCCCATTTTATATGCAATTTTAAAATGTATTCCAACACAACCTGATTAAAACACTAGATGATGTATGGCTGAGAGGCAAACAGATTTGAATAAAGACAAAGAACATGTAAAAGTTCAGTGTCAAAGAGAATGAATTAAACCAACAAATAAGGCTTGATCTCTCTCTTTTATAGATTTTCACAAGTCATACTCGTTATCACTGTAATTGAAAAATCCTATGTGAAAAGAAGAGAGTTGAGGGTTCTGGTCACTCTATTGCAGCCAATGTGGTCATAGTAATTAGAATGTCATACTGGGACCAGGGGTTTGAAGCTTAGCTTATTCTCCCTGTTAAGCAAGATTAGAAGAGTTTTTTCACTCTTTAAAATGATTTAATATGTTTTTGTTTTGTTTTTTTGTAAAAAATCAAATTTGCACAAAACTCTCAATGTTTCTTTGCAGAAATGTGACTTGCACAAAAATATATGTAGGGGAGCTATGATTTTTTGGAGGAGAACAGCACTGACAAGCTCCTCTCCCATTCTGAAATGCAAAAAAATCTCATAATAAATGGCTGTTTTCTGGGTGAGATACCTGTGTATTGAAACATCCTTTCCCACTGAGAATGAGCACTTCATGATGATGATGAAGATGAAGATGATGATGATGATGATGATGATGATGATGATGATGATGATGATTTTCCTTTACATACCTGTCTGGACTTCAGAGATCCACCTTCTATTTGTTTCTGAGCCATGAGACTCATGGGGTAACCTTGGTCAATTCATGCTGTTCCAACCTGGCTTACCTCACAGAGATGTTACGAAGATGGAATGATAAGGGGGGAAAAAACATATATATGCTACCTTGACTTCGTTGGAGGAAGGATGGAATTTGTAACCATAAAAAAATTCATTAATAAGTTTAATAACTAACATAACATAACTTAACAAATAAGAAAATAAGAGGAATAAAATATTAATTGTGACAGATATTTGTACACAGCTGTGATTATGCAGCCCAACCACTGTACTCAAGGATTGTTCAATCCAGATTGTTGATGATGTTCATGATATCTATGATATTCAAAGATATTTCCTTCTCATCTGATGGGGCCTCCTGCAATAACATTTGAGTTAATTATTGTCCAAACTTATCTTATTCAATATATCATGGCCCTCATATTATAGTTTTTAAACTGAAATCTTAGAATTTTCCATAAGGTTTTCATCATTTAAAGGTGTCTTTACTTCATTATTGTTAATTTTTGTTCTTGTTCTTGTTGTAATTAATGGCTGTCAAGTCAGCTTTGACTTATGAAGACCCTATGAAGGAGTGCCATCCAAGAAAAACTGTTATGAACAGCCCTGCTAAGGTCTTGTAAACTCAGAGCTGTGGCTTACTTGATTGTTTCTGTCTTCATATTACGCGTTCTTTCTCTTTTCCTGTTGCCTTCCACTTTTATGAGTACAGACCTCCTTCCACATTCACAAGTTTGACCTTGACAGACTTGATGAGGCGCCCATTTGCCTCTCCCCTTCTTCCCTCCCATTCTCCTACCTTTTGCCTGAGTGTGCATTTCTTCCTTCCCTGGACCTGGGCCAAAGGCAAGCAAGTGGCAGGGGGGTAGCACCACACATGTGTCTTCACTGTCACGCCTCTTCCCTCTCCCATTCACTAGCCTATTATCCGAGTGCCTGGAAGGCAGCACACCCAGGTGAAACAGAAGTGAGGTGGGGGGAAGCATGCATGCAGCTCTTTTATTCACTTCCCTATTGCCCAGGTGCTTGGAAGGCAGCGTGCCTTGGAGAAAACACAATGAATGGGGGAGCACATGTGTGTGTGGCTGCCACCCCCTCCCATTCACTTGCCCATTGCCTGAGCTCCTGAAAGGCAGCGCACCTGGGTGAAACACAAGTGAATAGGTGGGTAAGGACCCCTGGAAGGGAATTGGAGGGAGTGAACACTTGGGCTCACTTTTTTACTTTTGCAAAGGTTCTGTGCCCTGAACCCCCTTGGAAGTTGAGGGGCCACTGTACTAACATCTTTTTAAAAAGGGAAATGTCATATAATGTCATCAGTCATTTTGGTTTCTAGTGAGACTTCAGGTTTAATTTGCTAAGTTTATTCTGATTTCTTTACTATAGTACTTAGTTTGATTTATGACGGAGCCAAGGTGTAGCAAGTCTATTATATTATTCTGATGTTTTCATTATCTACTTAACGTTATATAAATCTTCTGTGCTCATCATTTTTGTTTGGAATTTGTCATCCTTTCTTTTCTTTTATCTAGCTTTTCAGCATATTGGTCACATTGCAATCCATTCTTCTTTTAAATTCCTCTTTGATTGTGGGAAAGCTGTCTAACTTTCTCATTGTCTTTTTCTATTTCTTCACAGTGATTATTATAATATTTATCTTTGACTATATGTGCAATTCTCTGAACAGTTGTGTTCAGGATTCTGAAACTATTTATTTCAACTTTTATTTTTGCTTTTTTGCCTGTCCTTAGCCATTTGAAAAGTTTCATCTGTTGTCCAAGAAACTTTTTTTCTCCTTTTCAGCTAGAGATAGTGTACTTCATGCATTTTTTTTCCTGACAGTATCCTTAGTTTGGGCCCAGAGTTCTTCTGGCTCTTTATCACTTGGACTTAATTGTGAAAATGAATTCTTTTCATTGTCTTTAAATGCTACAGGATGTTTTTGGACAACAGTGTAAATAGTGTTTCTTTCCTCTCTCTCTCTCTCTTCTTCTTAGGAGTTCATGGTTTGTGCCACAGTCTGATCCTGGTGCTGTTTTTTGTTTGTTTGTTTTTTGTTTTTTTTTTTGAGAAAGAGAGAATGGAGCTTCTTTTTCTTTTGCTTCCAGTTATGTAGCCTTTTTGATTGATTTATTGGCATCAGGTGATGTCCACATATATAGTTGCCTCTTTGGTTGTGTTAAGAATGTGTTTGCAATGAACATACTGTGCACTGATAATTGTATCAAAATTTGATAAGTCATTTTTCTGTTTCCTTTATTGATCTGAGGCTAAATCTTGTAGTGATATTTGGTTCTCCACTGTTCCAATCGTTTGTTATCAACATGTATGGTTTCGGTGTGTGATCAATTTCCTCCTTGACAGAATCTTTCAGTTTCTTCCCATTCTTCTTCTGTAGTTGTAGCATAAATTCAAATTATAGTTAACATGATAGGTTTTCTGTGTGGTATTGCTGATATTATTTGATCAGACTTTACATTATGTTATATATAATAAATATTGCATTATATGCACTAGCTGTTTTTGGTACATCTCACCTTGCTATCTTAGATTTTCATTTTCTGAATGAAAATGTTCCTTTCCTTTCCACTTAGCACACTCACTCCAACTTTGCACTGTTTATACATTTCTATTCCTTGTTTTGCAATATCTAGCTTCTCCTGGTTCATGGGTCTCAAATTCCATGTTTCTATTATATGTGTTGTACAGCATTGGGACTTTTCTTTCACATCTGAGCATATCAATAGGTAAACACCTTTTCTGGCTTAAGTCCAGTTTCTACTCATACTTTCCTGCTGCTCTTCCCTAGTATTCTTCTGACTTGGGTGTCTCACTTCCAACATTATCTTTTCTTTGATTTTGGATTGTTTCATCATGGGTTTTCACTGGTTCCTCCAGTTTACTGATGCACAGTAGTAAAACAAATGAGCTGAAATGCTCATGTAGTTGTTTCTGCAAGATCTTCCAAAAGTGATTCCCCCCCCCTTCCTGCACTATTACTGCTGACCAGGAGCTGTTTGGCACATTTAGTTTTTCTTCTCAGCAACAGTCTATCTGACATGGGCAATGCTACCATCAAAACAGCATCTTGCTTCACAAAATCACATAATCCCATTGCCAAGGAAAAACTATGCCGTGGTGGAAACTAGAACCAGGTATTAATTAAATTTGTGCAAAAATCACTGTTAATTTATTACGGTAGAAATGACTTTCCACTAAACTGTTTTCCTTTATCAGTGTTATGTTGGGTTAAGGACAAGGAGTTATATAAAAGAAAGTAGAAGATTCCCACATTATTATAATACTGACATTAAATGGCCAATACCAGAGAAATATCTACACATAAGGGAACAGTGGAGTACTGCTCAATTCACTTCTTTAGCATTCTGATCAAAGTTTTCTGGTCAGTTGCATCCCATATGTTTCGTTGGAAAGCACAAGCATATATTAGTTGCTTAACATTGTCTTAGACCATTTCCTCATTACAGTCTTATAACGCGATTATTCCATTTTCAACATCCTATGGAATCCTGGAATTTGCAGTTTAGGGAGGGGCCAGGCAGCCCCTCCCTAAACTGCAAATCCCAGGATTCCATAGGATGTTGAATGTGGAATAATGATGTAGTGGCAAATATAAGAGTGTAGTGCAAAAATAGCCATAGTTGTGACTCAGTTTTGACAGTACCTGCTGCAAGCACTTACTCCATCACAATTTAAACTCTCTTTTTTTATTATTCATTTTTACAGAAAGATAAAGAAGACCAATGGCAAGAGAAGAAGGTCCAAGGTAATAAAGACCACATTATTCTAGAACATTTGCAGTGGACAGTGGGCTATGAAGTGCAAATTACTGCTACAAACAGGTTGGGATATTCAGAACCAACTCTGTATGAATTCATCATGCCACCAAAGCCCAATATCATTACAGGTAAGTTAGTTTTACTATACTAGCTCAAGTGATCTTACTATTGGTGAGAGGCATAGACACACTAAATTATCTAGGTATCCATAAAAATCAGTAGGCTCTCTTTAAACGTATTTGTTCTGATTAATGGCATTATCAGGCATAAGCCAGTCCTTTATGCATTTTGTGTCCTGGTATGTGATCAGAAATAGGGTTGTAAAGGAAAGTTGTTTTTTTAAAAAAAAAGAAAGAAAGAAATCTACACAGTTTGGTAGTTGTATCCAATCAGCAGCAATCAGTTTTGTTGCACTAGTCCAGGAAGGAGCCTATCTATGGTACAATGTAGAGAGCTCTTGAAGGGTAGCAATGAAGGAAATGGGAGTGCAGTTGTCAACAGCTTGTCAAATGGATCACACATGCTAGAGGAAAATGTGTGTTAAGAATTTCAAATGCATGTTGGTCAGATATGATCTGTCCCATATGCATTGTGTAAGATGCAGGTCTAGCTGCAGACTGAAGGTAGGGTAGCAAGAGAATCTATATCATGATTGCTTGAAGCAGTTGTATATAGTAGAGTTGAGTAATAGATTTTTGTTTTTGTTTTTTCAATCAGAAATTTGCCAAATAGTAAAGTTGCATTCTGTGCCTGGTCAATAGTTTGTAAATAAAATCTTGCACATATTTATTCACTGTGATATCTTGCCATAAGTTACTCACAGCTGTAAAGGCTGAGAGATTAATGAAATTACTATTTTAACATTAGTTTTTGTATTATCACATGTTGATAAATTATTAAAATAAATTGTCAAATTTGGAAGGAATAATAGAAATGGAATCCTAGCATGATGAAAATAACACTTTGCCAGGCGTCTTTTTAGGACCTATTTTATGTAGAATTACGTAACTTCCAACTTAACTTGAAAATATGTCAGTGCCCTGCAGTGAAGGAGCATTTTGAAGACATTAGTGTTGGTGTTGGGTATTAGAATTTTCCACAGATGGATAGTACCACTCTGGAACGGTGGAAAACTTAATCGAAATGAAGCAGCAAATTCCACACAATCAACAAAAGTCATGAAGTTCCTTTAATGATTTTGTGTAGTGAATCCTGTCAGTCTACAGCAATATGAATGAAAATTTTTGTTTGTTTGTTTTGTTTGTTTGTTTATTTTTCATTTTTCCCTCATAAGACAAGGTATTGGGGTGAGGAGTCAACCATTACAAGAATATTTGCAATTCATGACTTTTTTTGTGATAATTTGAAAAGGATTTTGAGGGAAGGAGGATACATTGTAGGTTTTTTGGGGAGGAGAATGGCCAAAAATACTATAATGTGAAAAAGTTGATTTCATTGCTTGATTCAGTCATTCAGTCCAAAATTGGTTAAAGTATTAAAAGGCAAAAAAAATCATTAAAAATATTTATAATCTCTGTAAGTTTGTTCAATGGTGATAAGACTTTTGATTAATGTCTGTGCTGCTATTCTGTTACTGCTTCATGAAGCCATAAGTCCAATTCACACTTGAATAATTTTTTGTTTTTGCTTTGTTTTGTCTTTTTGTTCATTAAGGAGGTTAGGATTCTTTACTGACTGCAAAATGACCAAACTTTCCAACTAACTCCGCCTACACCAGTTGTAACTCTCACCATTATAGCCATTTACTGCTCAGTGGAGGGTGGGCCAGCTATGTTCCCATTTCTGGATGCATAGCAACGATGTCATCCTATGGACCTTCCACAGGATCTCTAAGGGATTCTAGAGGATGCCTTTTGCTTTGTATCCATCTATTGGAACATAGCTGGTGCTTCTCCATCACATCACTCTGCACAAGAAAGTAAAGAGATGTGTTGTGGGAGGATTGCAGCACCTTGAAAGATGTTTGGGCTGAGGGAAACATACCATAGTTCTGCCTTATGATACATCTATTGATGCAAGATTTCAGCCAATATTCATATCTCTACTAGGTATATCATTCACATCTCTACCAAGGATTTCATGATCCACAAATTTTGTTCTTCAGTGTAGCAGTGAGTCATTTGATAAGTTTTATTCCTGCTGTATAGGAAGTACAGTTTTCAAAGACTATTCACAGTTCAGAATTTATCCTGTACAAAATTTTTCATGTAGTGGTTTTGTAGAGAAAAAGCATTTTACAAACAGAAATTTGTATGTCTGTAGAGAAATATTATTCCTTGTTCAGAAAATGCAGTTTCCTATAGGGAAAATGTTGTTTTTCTCTGAGAAAAAAAAGTCAAATTTGATGCAGAATAGGTCCTGAACTATAAGGATTCTCGTCAGTTCAAGATTCTTCTTATGAGAGTTTTCTAACAAGAAACATTTTGACCATTATTTGAATATTTCAGAGATTATTTGCCACAGAGACTTACACCTGTATCCAAAGAGTACCCTGCTGTTACCTCTGAATTTTGCATGTTTTATATGGTGGCACAGTGGTTAAGTGATGGTACTGCAGCCAGAAGGTTGTGAGTTCAATCCTGCTGGGCTCCAGGTTGACTCAGCCTTCCATCCCTCTGCAGACTACTAAAATGAGTACCCAGCTTGTTGGGGGGGTAATTAGCTAACACATTGGAAACCATTTAGAGAGCACTTGCCTGATAAGCAGTATAGAAATATACGTGCTATTGCTATTGTTCTATTAAAAACAAAGTGGTGCACTGCAACAGCTAGTGTCCAGCTTCCCACTTTCTTTATTCTTCTTAGTGTCCCTGGAATTCACATGGGCTTGACACGTTCTTAAGAGGCCATGTAAGAAAGAAGAAATTAACGGTTAAATAAATAAATAAATAAATGGACAACAATGTATAAGACATGGGAGGGCCAGAAAAGTGAGGAAGTGGGTAGATCAGGGATAAGATAATGAGAGGATCGTGATAAGTCAGGGAGTCCTGCTGAGGAATGACCAGTAGAGGAAGATAAAGCAGATATAGCAGCTGGAGTGGAGAGGCTAGTGAATACAATAGAAAGGGTTAGTAGTCTGTGGGGTATTCTAATAGAGAAGGTAAACTAAAGCATGGAAGAGTTTTGTGTACTGAATATGTGTGTGTGTCAAGATGAGAGCTGGGGACATATGATTCAGTGAGGTGAACGAACAGTCGATGATCATGAATGAGAAAGAGAACTGTGGGTTTTGTGCCTTAGAGTTTGCCTTCCTTCTCCATTATGTGTTCAATTTCTTGGGCAGGTTAAATGTCCTTTAGATCTATTGATTTCAGTTTCTGTGAAATGAGAATTTTTTGACTTATCCATCTCCAGCATGGCAGCATTTTGTGAATGCACATGGTCCAGTGACATACATTTAATGATGGTGTGTTTAACATTCTGTAAATTCCAAATATACTGACAAGTCCCAAAGGATTCAAGTTGCTTGGTCTACACATTTCATAAAATATGTATTTCTGTATTTGTGATTGTATCCCATTGAAAAACAAGTCAGTAATATATCAGTAATATATTAATCAGTAATATATTAAAATATAGTATTTTTCTTAAGATTATACGTATCTGCTTAGCTATGATCTTTCAAAACTCACACATAAAGAATGCATTTTCAGCATTCAGGGCATGGGAATTCCTTTCTGTAAATGTAAGCCATCTTATTTTTATGAATAATGTTCTTATTTTGCACATATGTGATTCAATCAAGAGAGTCATGTAGCTGATTTTGAAAGGTCATATGAGAACCTATGGAAGCAAATGATCTTTAAATCTATTTCTAAACAAAAGCTTTCGCATTGACATCAGAACAGAAACCAATAACGTGATTAAGATTTATAGAGATGTGGACAGTTTCCAGAATAAAACGTTTATGAGATGTTTGACTTTGTCTATATAATTACATAAGAAAGATTACATCTATTTGATTGCTCTGTATTTAAAGCTCAGCAGTTCTACCTGCACCCACTATGTCAGACCATTGGTTCATCAATACTTCATGATCAATTGCCATATAAAACAAATTGATAGTGATCTAGAATTCAGATCTGGATGACTTGAAGATAGAATTTAATTACTTGCTCCAAACATCTCTACAATGTTAATCAGTGGAAATCAGTCTGATTTAGGGAATCTATAAATGAGACTGAAAGCATCTGTACTAGTACCTGTATTGAAATAGTTATGTAATTTTTAGTATCTTTAAAATATTTAAATGACACTGTTTGCTTGTTGTTTTCAGTCACAGTCTTTCACCTTAAGCAGCAGTATTTTCTTGACTTATTGTCTTAAGCCAATTATTTCAAATGAGAACACCAATCAGTCACTGCATTTAGGACAGATTGCACAAACATGGTGACCTGTTGCGTCCCTAGCTGGAACGTCATGCATAAACCTCTGAACAAAGTGCTGTCACTTGTGCTAAAGCATCTCACTCTTCCTGACCAAACCTATTCAGTCATAGCCAAAAAAAAGTATATATACTATATTTTCTCTGATCACATTGTGTCATGTATTCACAAAAAATTCAGTGTTAATCATGCTAAGCAGATCCTTTATATTATCAGTATTGAGTCAAAGTGACACCTTTATGAGATTTAAAAGTTCATCTATTGAAAGTTTTATGCAAAATAAAATGAAATAATATTTTATTCAGTAGAACAATATTCTCATTTATAAGCTTGAATTTGAATGCCATAATATGTTTAGTTCAAGGAAAGTACAGGTGGAAGATATGTATGCACCAAACCATACTGTTCAGTTTTGAAAATGCTATTTTTCTCTTGTTTCATTGTTTAATGAGGTGTGGTATCTAATTTCAAGAACAAGAGATTCTGGGATTCAGCCTCTCAAGAAGTCATATTCTTTCACTTCATAAAACCTTGCTACTTATTCCAATAGTAGCATAGTGGCCCCAGCCCACATTTCAGTAGACATGGCTGTTTTCAGAAGAAGACAATGATATCCTTGGAAATTTGATACTGCATAATCTCTCATCGTGCCATCAGTACCCTAGATAAACAATCATTGTTCAAGTAGTTTAGACACCTGAGGAGTTAAATATAGATGTGTTGTGGCTTTCAAATAATTTGCTGTTCTCAAAAACTGCAACAAATATTTTGCAGCAAATATTCAGGAAAATTTTGCATTATATTTAGCAGCAATCAAGGCAGAGAAGAAGAGTCAAGTTTATACAATAGCTTGCATGTAGTGAGGAAAGATATTCTAGATGTTTATAACAATTTCAAATTGAAACCATGCACCTTTATAGATTTGGATAAAAACAAGTTTCAAAAATGTTATTTAAAAAAACAAGAAAGAAAAAAAATGTTGTAACTTTGTGGTAAATGAAATCAGAGTCAGCACTAATTAAATCTCCCAAGAGAGAGCATTTCACAACTGGGCACCATATGTAAGGCAAAGTACTGCTTCAGATATCAAGATTCCAGGACACTTAAATATCATCATCATCTCCTTGAATCTAATGCTGTCATGACGATCTATTACAGCCAATGTAAATTCCTTTTAAATTAGTGTTATATGGTATATATGGTTTCTCTAAAATGATCCAGTCTGTGATTTAACTGCTGCATTTTGCTCTAGCTTGAAGCTGTGAGTTGACTTCAAAGACAATCACATGTGAGAGCACATTCCAGTAGTCTAATTCAGAAGTTATCTGTCCATGAACTGCTGTGACTAAGTTATCTCTGAATATTTGCTATAGAGGCTATATGCCTATAAATAAGCTCCACTTTGAAAACACAAAAGATCTCTGAGCTTGAGATGCAGATCCATGTAGACTAATTTTTCAAAGAACTCTATATAACATACAGTACAGTGGAAGTATGGGATCAGAAAATGGCAGTATTCATTTAAGAATGGTCAGAAAATAAAAGCAGCTGTGATCTGGATATAAAGAATTACTGGAAACAACTGATGGCATGATTTTACAGGACAGTACAACTATGATAAAAGGATCCTCCAAAAAGGATCTACCAGGAAAAAAACAACAACATAAGATTACAGAAATACAGGTATAAAAGGTGATCATAAGAATGTGTGTTGCTACAGATCAGTCAAGTCACTGCTGATACAACAGGGAGCTATTTATACCTGTCTGAACTACCAAGCAAGCAAATATAAGTATGAATTTGTTTCCTTGGAATCCTAAAGGAAACTTAATAGTTTAAAAAATGTTCTCCTTTGACCCATGGTACACTTCATGGTACAAAATGCATATCAATGATTACTGGAAGGAAAACTTTGAAACATGGGATTCTAAAGATAGGCAGTGTCAGCCTCAGTTCATCCAATTGTGTATAAATTAATATTTCTTAAAGACAAAGAAATATTTCATAAAGACAGAGAAAAATCTGACACAAATGAAAGAACATTAACAGAACATTTACCCCCAAAATATTAGTTATCTCCAGTGCACTTGCAAGTGAAAGATGACATTATGGCAATAAATGACACACTGTTGAAAATTGGTAGCAAAGTGGTCATAAGAAATATAACAGTAAAAGAGAAAGAGGAGCTAAAATCTACCTTTGGCTAATGATTCTGGGTGAATCCTATGCGGTGATCAAGTGGCCATGTATGACTGAGAGACTACAGCTTGTATACATGGATACAAAGACCGACTTAGGCTGTCTAGACAGGTCAACAAGCCGTATACTGATTCTTAGAATTTTATCTGTCAACAAAAGTTGTTGAATTTCACTTTGCTGAATTATCTGATCCATCCACAGAACAAGAGCAGTTGTACTATACAGATTTGATTGAAGGGTTAGCATCTTGACACCTCTCAGAGACAATTAAATGTCTCAAAGACTCTAAAACTTATTAACCAGCAGAGATTAAAAGAGAATTAAGGAAGTAAATGGTAAAGATATACTCCAGAATAAAGATGGAATGAAAATTCATGAGTTTCCTGATCTGAGTTGAATTTAAAGTGCTCCACCCCTCAAGAAACTTATGTGGGAAGAAAAAAAATGGAATGTTGAAAGTTTCTGAAATTTTAGAGGAAATTTTGTTGTTGTTCCTGGTGCAACATAACTTTGCATGCATTCATTCATTCATTCATTCATTCATTTATAGAATATGCAAGTGTTTCAAAAAGTGCAGAATTCTTTTCCATGGCCTCTATACCTCACACGGTGAGTTTTTGTGCCAGTCTTGTGACCCCATTGGAATGTTCTGGAGCTAAGTAACTTGGCAGGAAGATGCTGTGAACTCCCACATGCTGTGAATGTTCCTCACCACCAAGCTACTGTTCCCTCAGTTTTTCTCCATCCATCCAAGAAGTTGCCAATGTCTGTATGATCTGATGCTGAATAGCATTCTTGTCATTTTTCCCTCTTTTTCTCCTTTCTCACATTCTGTTTCCCTCACAGATCTCTTCTTGTTCTTCTAAAGCAATGATTTTTTCTGTCCTTTTTACCCTGTTTCTTCCCCTTTCTCCCTTTGTAGCATCTACCTCTCTCTTTAAAGCTTTTTCCTCTTGCAGCCTCAAGGTTTCTTTGTCATAGGCTTATTTTGAGTGGGTTTTTTTTCCTGCTTAGGAGAAGGATGTAACATTTCACAGTGTAAAATCTGCCATGACTGCACAGTCTTTGAAAAATCAGACGTTGAAACTAATTCCCTATTGCTAGGAGAAGTCTCTTTAAGTCATAGAGCCAGGCGCCGCCAAGAAAGCCCTTTTCATGGCCTCAATCACAGTTGCCCAGCCACATGGAAAGTCTAAAGCCATTTCTGCACAGTGTCGCTAAAAGGTAGTAGCCAGTGGTTGCATTCGTTTCAGAGGTCATGGTTCCTCCCAACATCATAGTGATCCGGTAGCATCCTGTCTAAAAACAGTGGCTGGGATGCATTATTTGAACTATGGAAAAATCCATTTTGTGCCGCCTCATCTGCATATATCCTGTATGTTGTCTCATTGTGGAAACATTAAATGCACTTTACTGCACATTAAGAAAATGGTGGCACCAGCAGGAGGCCAATCAGGACCAGTGGGTCAGGACAAAATGTGGAAGAGACATTCTGCTTCAATTCGCATTAATGCTGAGAGGTGTGGAACATGGTGTCACTACTGCGTTTCAAGAAAATCTGCCTTAATTATGGAAAAGATCTATTTATGTCATCTCATATGGAAAGGGCCTACAAAATTGTAGGTGTTGATCACCTTGACACCAACAACCTGGGGCCAACTTTATCTTCAGTACTGAATACAGCTGTTCCAACACTCATGGCCATGCAGGTTCTACCCCACAGTGATTTTGGTGATGGTGTTACCCTGTGTTTTGAGGGGTCCCAGGAGGGGTGCCCAGATTGCCACATAAAATCCCAATTGGGTGAAAATTAGCTGGAGCACTCTTTTGGCTAACGAGAGGCAGGGTAACTTTGCAAGGATCTTGAAACCCAATGTCTACGGCTTCAGGTCAGGGAACAGGCACGCAAGTTTAGAAGTAATCAAAATAACAGTTTATTGGAAAACAACAGAAAATAAACAACACACCCACACTACCTAACTGGAGAGCAGAATTGGAGAGCATAAGGATGGGTAATACAACACCTGGTCTTGTTGTCCTAGTGAAGGAGAGATGGGGTTCTAAACAAGAAAGCTCAGCGTGGCTGGCTGAGGAGAGTTCCCTTAGACCACCACCAGCAGGGCGGGATGGCAGTCCAAAGTAGTCCAAAGAGGGGAAGCAGAGTCAGTTATGGAGAACTGAGGGGAAAACTTCACTGGACAGAGTGGCAGCAAAGCTGGATGGAAGTCCAGGGTGATCCGAAGACCATTTGGAAATGAGGGGTTTTTATAGTGGAGTATGTGCCTACTGGCTATGGCAAGCCAGGTGAGAACAAAAGGAGTTTTGGCGCTGGACAAAGGATTTGGAAAGGTCAAATTTAACATGATGAGCTTAACGCTTGATGACAATAGTTTAAATGTCTTGTTTACCGGACTGGCTCTGCTGAGAGCCGCGCAGCTATTGTGAAGTTTGCAAGTGGAAGTTCCCTGAAGCTACGAGCAAAGCTTCAGTTGCTGACCTCAATAGAGTCTGGAATGTGAAACCATTAGAGGCTGCATTCATGTCTGTGCTTGTCCAGAGAACCTTGCAAACACGTGGAGTGAGGTGACTGAAAACTAGTCCAGATAAAGCCGAATTAGATGATATCAAAGTGATATATGGGGGTCCTCACCTACCGTGCCATACCGGAAGTTACAGTGGGGAAATTGGTATAAGTGGCAGCAATTCTCAGCTAAAAACTCACACAGAAACTTCCAATTCTGATATGGCTACATGGCCTCATTCCATGAAGTCACTCTATAAAAGACATGGGGGTGGTAACTCTGTCTCCTCAGACCAACCTTGAAAGGAGAAGAAGAGGAAGCAATCCAACCATGCTGACAGGCTGTCCACAACTTTGGAGACAATGGTGATTGTTCCAATAGTATCAGTCCATCCATTTCCTCTGCATTGGCATTGCTCCCCAGAGGTACTTCTAGAGGTGGCTCTTGTCATTGAGACCACCACTACAGAGGCAGATTATAACTGAGAGCATCCCAACAACAAAGATACAGACATTGTGACAATCATGTTAGTTTCCTATGATTTGTCCTTCAAGACCCATCATTTCTGGCATAGATGCATTCTCCCAGATGAGACCGACCCCATTCTATTAGGAGAAATTGTATGCCTCATCCCACCTGCCACATGGTGACTGTGGACTTCATGAAGATAATACTTGATCAGTACCAAAAGGAAATGCTTGGAGAGAGGTTTCACAATCTTATATCTCTCATTCATCATCATATTGGGACTGTTACCATGTTCACAAGTTTTGGTACCATTCTCAGCAACAATCTGAATACACTGCTACTGTTCTTGATCTCAATCCTGCTCTCGGTCTGAATCCCCACAGTCTCATTCTCTGCACCTCTTTGATTCCCATCCTAATCTCTATCTCTTTCTTGGTCCCAATCACCACAGCACTGAGACCATTCCCCTGTCCATTGTTTGCAGGACCCATTGCCCACTTGAGCCCATCATCCTTCAATACATCCCTACTCCAAGGTAGTATACTAATGACCTCTCTGTGTATCTTACAATGAAGGAAGTTAATCCAATAGTTTGCAGGGCCCTCATTGGACCAGTTAAACAGGAAGGACAAGATGAACCTTTACTGGCAACTGAAAGTAGCCAAGCCATTTGCTATGACACAATCACCTATATTTTTATTAAAATTTAAAGTAAGCTTATTTGTGTGATTTTGTTCTTATGCAACTCAGCTGTTAGGGCAAAAGGGGGAAAATGCAGATCATGGTGCTTGCCTAGTATCTTGATGTCTTTTAGAATTTCAAACAACTTTATCTAAAGGCCAGTGAAAAATCAACCCCCAACTGACCAGGGGGATAAATATTGTATGTGTTCCCAGAAAAGCTCAAAATACTGCCTAACTAGTAGGAGAAAAAAGAAAAAGCTAGATTAGGATGAAAGCAATGAGAGAGAAGTTTGATTAATGTTTGAATGAGAAACTTTTAAAGGAAAGTTTGGCAGACTTCTTGTTTCTTTCCATTCCAGGCCTTTTCCGAACGGGGCGAGGGAATTGCCCCATGCCGGTACTCACTGGACCTGTGTGCTTCACCCGTGGGTCCAGGCTGGTCCAGAGCAGTCCGTGGCTGCAGCTCTGCACTGCTCCAGGAATGAAAATGGCGGCTTCCAGTTGGTGGAGGCTCTCCACCAACCGGTGAAGCTCGCCAGCCTAAAGCCCGCCCCCGGCAGATCTGCGGGCTCGCACTAGTGCAAGCCTGCAAATCTGCACCGGAGCACGGGAATGGAGGGGTGCGCTCCATGCTTTTGAAAGACTTGTTTTAAGCGATCTTTCAAAAGCACGCTGAACGACCACTTTGGGTCGTTCTGGAACGGGCTGAGGTCCGGAACTACACAAAGTAGTCCAGACCCAGTCCGCTCCCAGGTGCAGTCATCCTCCCTGGAGGATGCTCTGCACCATTTTAAAAGCCCCGTGCGGAAAAAGCCCCAGTTTCATCTTGGTAGAATATGGAAAAATTTGAACTCCTAGCTCTAGCAATCCACAGAAATCAGATAGTGATAATAGAGCCCATTCTGGAAACAACAATTTGTTTAGTCTCTTGCATTCTATCACTTTGGTAGATGAAACATTAGTTGATCCATTAATCTTGGAATCTGGGATATTTAGGATACTGTGAATATCCTGCCTTGAGCATGAGGTTGGAGTCAGTGGCCCTTGATGCCCCTTCTAACTCTATGATTCTAGGGCAAACCCATTTATAAATGAAGTATAATGTTGTGGTCACATCTTATTTGGTCTAGCTGTAGTCAGATGTTCAAGCAGACCTCAGCCTGAAAGTGGCACGTGTCTTCCATATGCTCCATGAGTTTCTCTACAAAGTTAAAGAATAATGAGATGAAATGGAACTTTCTAGGTATGTGCAAGGCCTAGCCTTCTACAGAATTCAGAATTTCAAGAAAGCAGTACCTTCTTTCTTTGCTGTGCTAGGTGGATGATTTCACTATGCAGTGAGCAAGAATAACATTTTGTTCTATTAATGATGAGTGCATGATTTGTTTGCAGCATATTCCAGTGACCTTGGGATTCCTATTATGTTAAAAACTGCAAAATATCTTGTACCATACAATTTTATCAAACATTATTCCCTGGATATATACCTAGAGACAGATGCATTATTTTGAAAATGAAATTTTCTGGGTTTATACTCTTCAAAACATATATGCCTTTGCCTTGATAAAAAGATTCATCAGCCTCTTGTGTGTGAGAGTGAATAGGGATAGAAATCTAGAAATCAAGCTGTATTTGTCTGTAAATTATTTTTGAATTGTTAAGTGGAACATCCAGCTCTCATCCCTTCCATACCATAAATTCAAGGAATATCCTATTTTCATGTGCCTCATAATAGTGAAGAAAGAACTAAGAAGAAAGCTGCTTATCCTTCATTTCAGCACACACTAAACAGATACTCCTCAGTCGATCATACACACTTTTAGTCCTACTCAGACCTCTAAAAGGGATGTCCTTCATATGTCTAGGAGGACCAGCTTAAGGAACAACAATGTAGAGTAAGTGCAACTTTGTTTTTTAATTGCGTGCACTTGTGAAAACTGTCTGATTGAAAGCTGGAGCTTTATACACAGTAGCCAAAGTTCTTTGTTTTCTCATCCACCCTGAAAGATAGTAATAAGCTACAATTAATTGCACATCTTCCTGTAATAACCATTGAATAGAGTGGAATTAATTTCAGATAAATTATGAGTAACACTATCATCTTATCCACATTCAAATAAAATTGGTTTTTCAAAAGATATACATTTGAAGCATTATTTAATGTCTTAGGAAGGATGTAAAAAGAAAGCTTGTTTGCATTAAGGTAAGCTATTACTCATTTTTTAAAATAAAGTCAGGCTCATTGGCCTCAAAAGTAGTCTGAAATACAATGGGAAAGAAGTTCCAATCCTGAAATGCAAGTAGTTACTCACAATACTTGATAAACTAAAACTATCACAAAATGATTATAATGCTTACATTTCTTAATAGGTTAACCTGGAGCTGTATGTATTTGAACAAATGATGAATATGTGAGATACTTGGTTCTGACTCTGAAGCTGTATGCAAGTACAAAGGCTATGATAAAATCATGTCAAGAATGTCCCTTTGCATTCTGCATTGGCCTTGCAAATGAACTGCATTTCTACATATTTAATTTCATCTCAGTAGACTTATTCAGCATAGTGAGGCCTTCTTGTGATCTGTGTGTTTTCTTCCCTTATCTCCTATATTAGTAGGGTGGAGAAGTATTGTCAGATACTGAAAAATCATTTTGCTATTGAAGATTTAACACACACAGCCCATTCAACCCTGGATTGGCTGCAATCAGTCTAAGTGGAAGTCTTGATAAGATCAATTGACAGCCAGTTGCTGATTGCCAGAATGAATTCTCTGAGCTAACTGATATATCAGTTTCAGATTAACATTGAACTGTATCCACTGGTAATGTTGATGTGTCCATAGTTTCAAGGACCCAAAGACCTGATTTCATTATATTGAAAGGTGTTGCCATATTCTGTGTGATTTGTTTTCTTTGAATAATGATTTCACATACTATAATGCCTTAGTTTCCTCAAAACCTTTTGAGAACACCTTTCAGATTCAGGAATGTGCATATAGCAATTATTTTTGGAGGACAAAAACTCAGTATATACCTGCACACTGTTCATCCTGTTCTTCAGATGGCTTAACATATTATGGAGCCCACACTGTGTGAGCCACATAGATCTGAGCTGATCCCAACATGATTTGATATCATTTGAATATGAATATTTCATGAATGGGGCATATATATGATTCCTACCCATGCAATTGGCATCAGCTAGTGTTGAATAGACAAGAGATATAATTCTTATCCAGTTTTCCACTTGAAGGAAGCAACAGGTAATTTTAGCAATTTTCTTCATGCTGCAAGAAAGGCTTTGAAAACCACACAGCTTTCAAAACCATTCACACTATGGGACTTCTTCTGTGCAAAATTCTCATGTGATTGGTTAATGTGATTGTATAAAAAGCAATATTTTCTTAATGAGAAAAAGCTTTTTATATGTAGAAAATAATACATATATATAAAAATATTATCTGTGCAGAAAAAGAAGTTGTTTCCTGCACAGAAAATGGGTGCAGATAAATGATCTCCTGGAGCTGGGACACCCCCACACACTCCATTACCTTATCTAAAAAAATGTACATTGGAGGCTGGAGCATCGATCCTCATAAAGAACTGGGGAGGCACCCTCCCACCCTAAAGGCAAGGAATGTTCCAATAAGAATGGAAAGAATATTGGAAAATATTGGAAAAAAATGTTTGAAAAAATACTTTTTCAAGTGTTAAGAAACTCTAACTAGAAAAATCCCGGACTGATGAGAATCTTCACAGTTCAGGATTTATTCTGCACAAAATGTGTATGTGGTTAGGTTGTTTTGTGCAGAAAACAGCTTTTTCTATGCAAGAATTAATGTGTTGAAATATTAATTCCTCTGCAGAAATTGGTGTTTTCTTCATAAAAAATGCTGCTTTCTACACAAAACAACATGCAAATGTTGCACAATAGAATCCAAATAGCATTTTGAAAGCCGCATGGTTTTCAGAGACTTTCTCACAGCAGGAAGAAAATTGCTGAGATTACTTATTGCTACTGTTGAGAAGAAACATGGTTAATAATTACATTCCTATGTGCCAAGGGAAGCATGCTCTGAGACATTGTGCCCCTTGATCTGATGGATCAGCAGGGCTGTTGTTGTCCCATACTTTGGCACATACTTTGCCTGTAACTTCCATTCCATTGCTCAACATTCTTTTAGTTCTTTGCCCTTTTCATTAGGAGAGAGGACCAAAAGCCTTTGGATTGGTATAACAATTTGGGGGATTTTTCCATTGTGCTGCTGGAGAAAGCTAAACTGAGCGTCTTTGATGGGAATGATCACTTCTGAATTTTTGGCAGCATATCAACCTTCCCAGATTAGAACAGAAGTGGTATCTTAGAGGTAGCTGTGCTGACACATAGGTATCTGGAGTATTTCTTCAGTCAACTGTGGGATGGCTGTGAGATGGATGAGATGAAAATCACATGCAGCTGTTTCAAGAGCTGTTTACCAAGTGAGTAACTTTTGCAGTAACCAAACAAACTCTGAAGTCCACCATAAATTTCTTAGAAATATTAGGTGCTGACAAAAGTGGTTTATGTGTTTGGATTACCTACACTTTTTGTGTATTAATATAGATTTAAAATGTAGGTGATATGCTCACCATTTTTAGCTGAAAAATAATATAATCATAGAATTCAGGATTCAATGAGATACCCCAAGAATCACTGAGTCCAGCTTCATACCAGTGCAGGAACTCATAGCTGAAGCATCTCAGACCGGTAGCCATCTAAACTCTTTTCTAAAAATTTCAAGTCAGAGTCTATCAACTTCTATCTTAGTCCATTTTATCAAAGACCACTTAGTGTCAGAAAAAAATGTTCTTATCGTTTAGTCATAATCTCCTTTATTTTTATTTGAATCCATTTGTTCAGATCCCATCGTCTGGAGCACCAGAAAACAAGCTAGTTACATTTTCTACATGACAGTAATCTAGATACCTAAAAAAGGGTATTATCACATCCCGTCTCAGTTTTCTGTTCTCCAGGTTAAATATATCCCAGAATCCTCTCTCGTAGGGACTGGGTTCATATTATTTAACATCTTAATTGACCTCTTCTAGACTTGTTCTGTATTTTGAGGTCTGTGTCCATAGCAGAATAAATGGCACCATCACTTTCGCTGATCTGGACAATATCCTTTTTCTGAGACAGGCAATAATTCATTGGTATGTCCCCCCACTGCATCACATTATATACATCACTTTTTGAAATTTGCTTTAGTATGGACTCAGCTCACCAGTTGGTTAAGGTCATCTTTAATCCTGGTCCTGAGATATTTTCTCCCCCTCTCAACATTATATTATCTGCCAATTTGATGGTGATGTACTTTTGAATCTGCCCTAGAGATATGAATTAATTTAAAGTACCTAGATGTTAGAGAGCCAACATGGTGCAGTGGTTTGAGTATTGGCCTATGACCCTGGAAAACAAGGTTTGAATTTATACTCAGCCCTTGAAAAGCACTGGGTAACCTTAGGCATATTACACACACTCTCAACTCCAGAAAACCATGTAATAGATTTGCTTCAGGGTCACCATGAGTTGGAAATGGCTTGAAGGCACAGAATAACAACAAGCAAGATGTTCCTGTATCACTTTTTTACCTGCTCTGAACTGTGATCTCCACAGTGTATTGTTTATTTCACTGCTACTCAAGCTAGTGGTCCCTGTATGAGTGACCATCTGTGAGCCATTGGCTGCCAGTTGCTGTCAAGGATCAGCTATACCCAATGACACAAATTTTTAGTACCTGCCACACTGGGTGGGGGGAAGGAACTGTTTGTGCATCATATCACATAGGCCGCAAAACACTGATTTATTCTGTTTTCACCAGATTGAGTATTGTTTTCCTTTAGAGAAAAAACAGATGTGAAGTAGGTATTGAATAGTTTCCGTCTCTCACTATAACCTTTGACCCATTTCACTATCATCTCCTTGCAGTAGACTTACCACCTCTGGTTTTTCTTTTTGTATCAATCAAAGCTTAAAGCCTACCTTTATTTATTTAATTGTTTAATTTTAGCGTCTCTTTCAAGCTTGAGCTTATTCTGAGTTTTAGACTGCCTGGCTGCCCTACAAGTATCAGCTACATGTTATTACTAGTTGTTGGTGATTAGCTCTTTCTTCCATTTCTTATATGTGGCCCATTTAAAACCTCTGTTCATCCTAAATCTCCATATGCATTGCTGTAGATTCTGTAGATGCTGTAGGTTCTGTAGATGTTTCCAATATTGCTTCCTTTTGGATTTTTTTATTACTGTACCTTCAATATCACACTTTAAGAAACTCCTATCCATCACAAACTCCCTTCTCATTGAGAATTTCTGACTATGAGCACACACACAGTATTTTCTTGAGCTAGTTTAAATCAGCATTCTTAAAGAGTGTTTGTCTACCTAACATAGCTTTCCTTTTACTTGTACAATGAATCTCAGGATGATACGGTTATGTCCCCTAAGGTTCTGCTACTTCTACTTCATTAACCAGCTTCACAGTTTACTAGGGTTAAATAAGAATTTTGGGAGTGCTGGGAGACACCTTTAGAAATTTTGAAAATTTGTCATGGGGACAGGGGGGCTTGGGATGAAAGGATGACTCAGGGTGGGGTCTCTTAACCCCTGGAAAAGTTTGACTACTGAGAAAGCAGCAGTAAATATTGCTTACCCAGATGCTAGGCTAACTGGTCTTAACTGCAGCAAATTGAGTTGTTAGGTGGCTACAAAGTTAGTAAGTCACCAACAATATGTTAAAATTTCACATCTTGTTGTTTTCATTAATAAACTGTGCTCTTAATATACCCATAGTTCTGTGCCTCGTTTCTTTATTCTATTGTGTGTATACATTTCTTCCACAGGGTTTGTACTGAGAGACTAATTTGCCACTTTGAAATGCTAGTAATTTATGGACTGACTATATTACCAAAGCTGAAGAGAAAGGCTTTCAGTTAACTAGCTCTACAACAGATCACTTGAAGATAAGACAGTAAATCACATGTTGCTTACAGCTGACAATGTATTCCATGCACGTGAATTAGATAGCCATTTTGCTTTGTTAGTGCTGTGCATCTATCAAATTGTGATCAAGTTTATCAGGTTTGCCTCTAAGTGCAAGCTTAAAAAGGAACAATTCAAATTACAGTCCCAGTTAGTCTAACAAGATAACCAGACAGTACTCTAATACTAGTATTAGAACCCAGCTTCCTGTTCATTTTTTTTCAGGTGCTATGGCTCATGGGATGGTGTTAAGTTTTTAATATTAGTTTTAAAAAAGCATCTTTGGATGTATTTTAATATGACAGTTTCCACTACATCAAATGATATTTCTTTCAGTCTTTCTTAAAAGCTTTTCCATTTATCTACATTTTCAGCACTTTAGATTAAAATGATTGGCTTAAGTATTTGACTTTGGCATTACGTAAATATTGCATTAATTATTTTCTCTCTTTTTTCTTTCTCACTGTCACCTTCTTTTTAATTTTATTTATTCCACATACTTTATAATATTTCCTTTTTCTTTTTCAATTTTTTCTTACACCTACTTTTTATATCAATCTTCATCAAGCAGATACCTGCTGCGAAGCTCGTAAAGGTGAAAATGGAAGCCAGTCACGGCAGCTGAATGCTGCTGGTTTTGTTTTCCTTATAGCCATAACTCAGTTGTGTACATTTTGATACTACTGGTGAATCAAGCAGAATGTGGTGTGGGTTTTTTCCTGTGAACTTTTTTCTTTAAGAGGCAATAAGGCTTGGAGATATCTGACTTTCTGGAGCTCCAGTAAAGCAGTCCTTATATTATACGAACATGAAAGAAACTGGAGAAGCTATGCATGAATATTCTTCACAAGTGGCTTTTTCATCAAAGAAGTCCTAAGGCCATTTTCACAAGTGATGCTTAAATCATATTGTGCATTTCCTGTGTCTGCAATTGGAATGTAAAAGCTCCAGGAAGTGGATTCAGTTTACAAGCCCGAAGTAATACCTTCCATTCTAATTTCATTATTAGTATCACTTGTTGAAATGTCAAACAAGCAACATAAGACTAGCTGCTGATAGCATGCTTTGGAGTAAAATATTTCCATCCTGTCTGAGTTGTTTTCTTTGGAGATAATTGCATAGAAATTCACAGTTTAATGGGTTCACTTGTTGATTATTTTTTATCATTCCTCCTCAATCTCAACTAGCATAAACCCGTTGAGTCAATTGTTAAATGGTGAGTCAACATGGATATAAATTGTGTTGATTCAACAGGTCTGCTGTAGTTGGGTTTAATAATAGGATATAGACCTATGACTCTAGCCCTTTTATCAGAACATGTTGGTTTCATATGTACTACTATGCATAATGCTGTGCCTTTATTGAGATGTATTTATATGCTCATTTTTCTTTCTTATGATATTATTTTGAGTGAACAAATTTGTAACCCTCTCTTAAGGGTTCTTAGTAGCTATGACAATTCTAATATCATAAAAATGCTTGTATTTCCTCCATGAGATTTTCTTTAATTGTCCATGGTACTAGGAAAAGCTTACATGTATATCCCTCTAATACATATAACATTGTGTTTCACATTAAAAGTCAGTGTGAAAAACCTGCATACCTACTGAAGGGCTTACTTAAGTGCATCTGGAGATTTTGATGAGCATTTCTGCATCATATTTTAAAACAGTATAGATTTATCAATTTTTTAAAAAAGTGGTAGTTTCTTACCTCTACAGGCTTCACTGCCCTGGTGATTCTATTTGCTTTTTCTTTCTATTACTGTTCCTCGGAATATGCTCACAAAACTGGCAGCGAAATATAAATATTATAAATTTTATCATTCCAAATAAAATTTACTATTCCTCACTTAAAAGTTTTCATGCACGCACACACACAGAGAGAGAGAGAGAGAGAGAGATCACCCACTACAAGATAGACATGGTCTCTTTTAAACTTATATACAAAATTATGTTGCTTTTCAAGATGTTCTCAAGTTTAGTTACTGTGAAATGATTTACATTCCATTAGTTAAAACAGTTTTTCAGATAATTGATCCATTATCTCACTAATCCTGAAATTATAATACAAAAAAACTTGGAAACTTGCATCAAAATATATCACTAATTTTGATACTCTACAGAACATCAGAACTGATGTCTATATGCATCTGTGTATGTTTCATTTCATTTACATTACAGCCCTTTTGAAAAACTCTGTTAAAGACAACAAGTATTTCCCTTTCACATCTAGAAAAAAGAAGTTGTTGATGGATGATTTCCAATATGATGATCTATCAAAGTTCTGGTGTTCTAGTGTCCTGCACATCACTTAATTGTACTGCAATGCATTTATTATGGTATGTGATGTTGTCCTTTCTGCAAAAGTGGTTTGAAAAATGAAGCCAGTTTTGCTAATTTTACACTTAATGTTCATCAAACTTTTATTGGCTGGAATCCTACTGGTGTACTACATCAGTGTAACTTTCCTGATTACATGGTGGGCAGGACAGAGAAAGCCTTCTCTGTTGCTCTCTGAAGAGAAAACTGTCATCTCCTGAGCATTCTCTTTCCTCAATATTTAGTTTCCACCTGGATACTTGAAATTAAAACATTCTGAAAATTCTGTCATGGAAGATTTCCTGTGATTTTCCAATGCAGCATTCCTAAGCCTCTTTAGCTTCAGGGATCTAGACAAAAGCCAGAAGCTTCAGGATGAGAACAGCTTTCTCTTTGGATGGCAGTGTAGAAGGCGGCGGCGGCGGCTTCTTCTTCTTCTTCTTCTTCTTCTTCTTCTTCTTTTGCCTATCGCAGAACACAGTGAGCCTTTGCCACTTACAGTGAAATAGTTACACCAACCAACACAGAATATGTTGGTATTAACCAGCGATCATATCCTAGCTTCTTAACACTATCAACAAAAGAGTTCATATCTAGAACTTCCCATCCATTAGATTTTCCTTCAGGACATTTGGAGGGAAGAATTGAAAAAGTCTAACAGCACCCAGTGGGCTAGTCAGAGATGGTTCATCACCACCACCCCATTTTATCCTTAGCGTTAGTATAATTACTGTATATAATATATCCTTTAACAAGGAGATAATGAATTTGAACCTGTTGTTCTATTTATTTCTTGAAGTATCTGATAAATCCTTAAGCTGGAAAGTGTAAAACTAATAAGCAATGTCAGATATTGTCAATCTAATCTTCTTAAGGCTGCAGTATAAGAGCTGAGTTGACTAACTTACCTCATCACTTTATTAAATGTTAAATATATAGTTTAGCCTACTATTTCATCACTAATGATATGTTAATTTAATATTTCAGTGATTGAATGAATTATTCAATCTTTCTTTCATCAACCCTATACCCCTAAAGGAGTGATATTCCCAGTCAGTCACTTTAAATATTTAATTGTTCAACTAATTAGATTTACATTCTCATTATATAGCTAGAGTACTATCAATAGTCATCTTTTTACATCTAAAAGAAAATGAGCTCTCATAATTAAGCAAAAGTTAATAGGTCTTCCATTTCTAGTTGTTTGTTTGTTTGTTTGTTTGTTTTTATAGGTGGTTATCAATACAAGGTTTTGGGGGTTTTTTCCTCCTGGAAGGATGGACAGTAGGCTAATTTACATGAAACTGAAGAAATAGCAAACAACGTTACATAACTATGGGACAGTAATAAACCTGATACTGAATCTATTTCACATGTAGAACAGAAGACCAAAATTCTTCAGTAGTCTTTAATTAATCTTTACTAAGTATTTAGCAAAATAACTTATCTCTTTTCATCCATGCAGCACTATTTACAATCCATTTTGACAGATATAAATATATTGTTCGTATATGGAGATTCACTAGACAGATTAAAGGGTATTGAATTAATTAATGACAGCAGTTAGTTTACAAATGTGAAACATTTACAGACTACCCCAATCTACTATCACGTCTGTGTCCCTTTTCACATCCTTTTATTCTTGCACGAGTGCCCCTTGAGCATCGCATGAGTGGGAGCGTCGCTCTGTATGACACACTCCCCCTCACATGATGCTCACGAGGCTAAAGCAGGGTGCGTGTGCATTTTTTGATTTTCAGCTTTAAGCCGAAAATGCCCCACGCTCACGCAATGCTCGTGGTGCCCTCGCACACTTACCTCTGTGCGGTGTGTTGGCAAGGTGGCCCGGTCACGCTTCCTTCCCCCAGCGCAGCCTACAACTCCCAGACTGCGCTGCAAAATGAAGGGGCGGGGCACTAGGGCGACGATGGCACTAACAGGAAGTGACCTGTAGTATGAAGGAGCAGGGAAGCAGCAGCGTTTCGGATGAGGCTTCTTGCATGAGACGCCCTCCCCTGTCGCACAAAAGGGTAATGTGCGAAAAGGGCCTATGTTTTCTTGTTTCCTAAAACATTAGTAATATCTATATGAGAAATATGGTAGGAACAGCAGCATCAGTCAAAAGTTCAGTACATTTTTAACCAAATGCATGTCCCCTTGCTGGTTCTCATGAATCATGCTACATATAGCTAAAAAAATCTTGATGGATTGAAACAGTCAATCAACACAATTAGCGATTGCCGTTGAAGCTTTCAGAAAATAGATTGCCTATCTCATCTCTTCAGTTCTGTTCGCTTCTTCTATAGTAGAATTAAAACTGTATTCACCTCCACTCTTCTGTTCATATCAAATAGGTTCCCAATCATTCCCTCTGCATTATCTTTAGAAGTGAACTATTAAGAAATAACTGACAGTGGGAGAGCATCACCCTGACTTCTTTCTGTCAAAATAGTAACACAGGGAAGAGGCACTGAGAACCTAGTTTATAGAGCTGCAACTCAGTAATTTCTTGAGGGTTAGCAACAAATAATTTCAGCCATTTTGTTCCAATTATGACAAAGTCTTCAAAACCTGTGCAGTTTTGAAAGCTGTTCACACTTTGAGATTTATTTTGTTAAAAAAAAAAAATACATGTTTGTTTTTTTTCTGAGAAGAAAACAGCATTTTCTGCACAAGGAACAGCATTTTCTGCATGGAAAATAATATTGCAATTCAGGCATACTAATTCCTGCACAAGAAATGTTGTTTCCTAAACAGAAAATGCTATTTTTATGCAAATCAACAATGTGTGAATTTTACATGGAATAAATCCCCAAGTATGCCATTTTCTGTATAAGAATTTTTATAGGAATTAATATTTCTACATGGAAATATTGCTTTCCATGAAGAAAATTCTGTTTTCTGTGCAGAAAATAATGATTCTGCACAAAACAACTATGTGTAAATTTTCAGCAGAATAAGACATGAACAGTGAAGATTCTCAGTCCTGGATTCTTCTTGTCAAATTTTCTTCTATTTTTTAAATATTTCCAAATATGCTCTCCTTTCTTACAGTTTGAAAAGAAAGGGTTTGTTATGAAATGAGGTGTACTGTACACGGGCCTTTGCACTGTCTAAGGCAAAGACATCAATAGTGGAGTACATGGAAGTAGCAGAGTCATCCAGTTATCTGTAATTGAGGTCTTTTGCTGTGGACAAAGGAATGAATAAGATTTTAACTTCATATCTGGGTCCTACTCTGACATGCTCTCTGTTGGCATGGAAGCACTGTGGTGATCAGTGAACTAGGAAAACATCTTCAGGTGATTGTAGAACTCCTATAAGAAAGGTAACCATTTCAAAATGCAAAAGTCCTATGTACATTTTAATTAGTGCTTTTATTTCTATAAGCTTACTGGCCCTTATAGATTTAGGAGGGAAATGTTTAAAGGAGGGAGGCAAAATGAGTGTTTTAGAGAAAAAAATAAAGGTTTACTTTTTCAATGGGGAAGATTTAGTGGCGGGGTGGAAATAGATTTCTGATGGGAGCACACTGGTTTTTAAAAATCAGAGGGAATGAAAATGGTCCCAAATGCCCCATAAGATGGAAGAAAGGATGTGTCAGAATCAGTGGCTTGACAAATTACCCACTACTCTTTTTGTAATGTCAATGGGCCATTTTAGGAGACAAATTACAATACAACAGATCAGTATTCCTTTGTAACATGTTATACTATGGTAGTACCTGCCTTCCATTACAGTTGTTATACATGAGGGGCTTCTCAGAGAAAAAGAGATAGGAACATTAACAGTATCATAGTTCTGTACACAGGGATTCAAACCCAGACTTTTCAAGAATTAAGCACTCAAAGTTCCCGGTGACAAGCACTCAAAGCCGGATGGGCAAGCCTCTCAGTTTCATGTTATTCAACCTGTTTAATTTTGAGTGTTTTTCTTTATTCCCAAATGAGGAAGTCTTCACATTTTGGTAAATTCTTATGAATGGTTCATAACTCTTGGTTAAGATTCTTGGAAATGAGAATCTGGAGACATATCAAGCTTAGAAAATGTAAAGTATTTTAGAGCTCTTTTCTTGCCAACAACTGCAGATAGCCTTTGCCTCATAAGCTTAATGAATCCTGGAGTGGATTATGTATCATAGCCCATCAGATTCTTTAAACCTGGATTGAATCAAGGAATGTATCTTCCAGATTACAAAATAAGAAAGGAAAACTCACCCATCTCTACTTACCACTCAGAATGTTATTTGTCCTACTCTTATGTTTGGGAATTCTTAGTATTCCCTCATTTTCTAATATTAAACACTCCAAATTCAAATTATGTTGGTTTTCCTTGATACTGGATATTTATTTTAGTAATTTAGAAGCAGAAACATATTTTTGGATGCTAGAAAATATATGTTTTGGGCATTAAATTTTTAAAATAATTCTTATTTGAATTGTAACACAAGAAAGGAAATCTGATCACAGTCATACATATGGTTCACTTAAAATGCAATCTTATGCATGTTTCCTCTGACTTAAGTTCTAGTGCATGCAGTGGGGCTTTTTACCCCTGAAGTCTGTATAAGATTGCAGCTGTAAATCCAAATGCCAGTGTAGTTCAAATAATCTGAAACTATGGGTTGTTATAAAATGAAAGGATAATTTTTTTCTGTCCTCTCACTTACGCAAAGGAAAAGGAAGGAAAAATAGTAGTGCAAACCTGGGACTTGCTACAACTCATGACAAATAAACCTAAACCTTTGTTTGGGTGAGATTGAAAACTGGCTATTTGTCTGTGAATGTTGGGGAGGGTGTTAGTGAGAGAAGTACCAGGCACACTAAGTATGTTATCTGAAATACAACTCAAGAATTAAAATTCTCCAAATGTAAAAATATGTAATTTTAAGAATCATTTATAACGTATTGTGTAACTCTTTATTCATCTCATTCTTGTTCCATTAGCATTCTGTCTCAGTGGCTTTTAGTATATCTTGATGTCTACTGTTGTGTGTCATATATTTTCCTTAGAAAAGTGTACACATTGTAATTGTAATGTCTCCTCAAATTCTTCCCAAGTGTAATGTCAAAAAACATATGTAACTGTATGCATGTCTTCCATTACTTGTTTAGCATCCATTTTATTTTATGTAATCTTTGCTCCATTTTTACAATAAATACAAGTGATGTAAGATTCCTTTAGCAGTTTTTTTATTATTATTAATAAAGCTACTTATCAATCTTGTTCTCCACTTTTTCACCTCCAAATTAATCGAACAGAATCCTTGACAGAATTTTAAAAAAAATGTGAAGGACTGTTTGTTTTAGAAAGTCACTATTAAATAGTAATAATCCCATTAGAATTCCATCTTTATGCTCCAAGTCTGAACCCTATCAAATTTTATGTCACCCTATTTACAGGAAACAAAAAACAGTGTTCAGATCAGTTCATAATGATACTGACTACATCTATCTTAATTTAACAACCCTAAGATTCCTCAGCTTGCCCGAATTCATCTAAATACTTGAAGGAATGATAGAAGAAAGCTGACAGTTTTGTCCTCTTTCACATTCATTTTTATGAGTTACTTCTGTTCAGAAAATGAACAAATTTGCTAATTTTGGTAAATTTTTGAGGTAAATTCCTCCCTCGTTGACACCAGTTTAATTTAGCAGGTGCAACTGTTTCTCAGTATAGAGCAGTCACCATAAGGAAGAAACAACTTGAAAGCAATGTTGTGTCTTGCTGCCATATCTGTTTTAAAGATCAAAAAAGTGGCAACTGTAAAACAGGACTAATATGGCTGACTAAATAGAGATTTTAATCTAGATTTTTTAAAAGAGTTGAGCATTCAAGTTTCTTCCAATTCTTTTTTATCTCAGGAGTTTCAGTCTTGTATATAAAGTATGTGAATTTTGGTAAACACCAGTAAAAATGAACTGAAATGTGTTTTCATTCATCTCTACTGAATAGATAGTGGTAAAGCACTGTGGAAATAATAGATGAAATAGACAGTCGCTCCACTACTGATTCCTCCTCATTGCCTGGGGCAGAAGCTCTTAGAAATAGATGTACTATACTCTTCACACACAAAACATTCAAAAGACAAAAAATGCAAAATATATACAAGCACATTCAAAAATCTCTTCACAGTCAGAGCAAGAATTTCAACGTGAGCCACCTGAAATTCACAATGACAGTGTAGGACGAATTGAAATCCCCCTTTAAAATATACACATACACACTTACACTTTAGCTTGTATAAGGGATACTGTTTGTGATGTAGCTCACAGAATTCTACAGTTTCTAAAAGACAGTAGAAAAAACCACTGCAAGTCCACCTATCACTCAAATGTCTTCCTTCAGCAAGGCATGAGGTCACCAAGAAGAAAACAGAACATGGATTCATATTATGGCATTCACTAGGTTGATCTGCTGATCCTCTCTCTTTTATATAACATAAAACTCACTTCTTATTGCTGCTGCTGCCAAGACTGCTCACAAAAAGAACTGGGGATATTGCTGTTATCCTTCACATTCTTAAGACGCATAACAGATATTGCTTCCTTAAGACTGATTCCTACCTGCTTATTCATCATTTAATGGCACAGCATTAAATGATGTGGCCAAATAATTCCAGATCCAATAATACAGGAAGAAACTTCATGTTACCCCATTCTTCTTCTTCTTCATTCTTCTTCTTCTTTATCATCATTTTCTATCCTGTTCTTACAGTAAAAAAAAAAGTTATCAAAGCAACTAACATCATTAAAACTAAAGTGAAAAAGTGAAATCAAATGAAATCAAATGAAAACTAAAACTAAAAAAACTAAAACTACACAATCAAGCCATTAGAATCAGTAAACAGTGAACATTAATAACAAACATTAAAACAATTTAAGAGGCCAGTTTGAGCAAATGAGTCTTCACACCCTTCCTAAAAATAACTAGAACAGTGATCTAAAATGACTAGAGCAGTGATCATATGATGGTGCCTCTGACCAATTCTCACAGAGCCAAAGGTTAAGCTAAGGCAATATTATTACAATATCCATTATGTCTGATAAAATTACCCAGAGAGTATTTGTACTTTTGCATGAGTCCAGGAGAGTTCCATTGATTATTTTTAAAAAAATCAAATCAGGTAAAAAAAAAAGTCCCCTATACCTATAGGTGCCATTCGGAAGAACTAGGGATATTCTAGTGACAGACTCCAAGCTACAGGGCTTTCATATATTTCATATAATTCTTTTTTGTCCACTATAGCTAACAATACATCTATTATAGATGAATGTTCTATTTTTCTAAAAAAATACTTCTTACTAGATCTTCCTAGGGAAGACCCTATGAAAACCATTTTTCTCCCTTTGTCTCTTTTAAGAGACAGAGTCAGTAAGATAAAAGTGAGAAAAAGCTGTTTCACTAACTTCACAAACTGGTGAACAGAAAAATAGTTCAGGGTTAGCTAGTTAAAAGACTGAATCAAGGTAAAGACAGAGTGAGTCAAAAACTTATTTCCATTTTTTTAAAAATGATAATATCCACAACACTCATACATAACATTAAAATGTTTGTCTATAGCACTCAATCCATAATGTTCAAATTCTATCTGGCCAATAAATTCTTGGCTGTAGTGGAACATAAGTGAGTTTTTTTAAAAAAAATGTTACTGCTTAATGCTAGGTCACTAACTGGAAAAAGGTGTTTGACTCAAGATTCTGAAGCTGACACACATGTGTGGCTGAAGACTGGTTGAACAAAGAAGGGGAGTATTAAGTTGACATGGATGTGCCAACTGGGATTCAAGTTGCCCTTGCAAGCAAGTTCCAATGAACAGAGAGGTGAAGCCACAATGATCTCTTATGCTACAGTCCACTTTTGAGGTACCCTGTCCAGCATGTCCAGTGGCTGAGTGTTTAAAACTAGTGATAGGGAAAAAAGACAGACTAGGATTCTATTACTGTACAACTCACCTTTACAGTTTTACTGTCTCCCCCCTGAGTTGGTGGAGGTATTCTCCTAAGTGATCTCACTCTCCCTCAAATCTGTTGGGTTGAAGAATTTAAACATTCATGCTGAGTTTCCCTCATCCTGACCAGCTCAGGACTCCATGACTTCCATAACAATCAGGCCCTGTCATAGTTAATATCTTGCCCTCCACATGTTGAGGCTTACTCTTTTTCTGGTTTTTGCTGGCCAGGCTGAGGATGATCTGTGGGAAGGTGTTGAAAGAACTTTGTCTTCATGGACATATCGCTACCTAATAGGATTTATGTTGGGTGTTAGAGGTTCCCAGGGTGTTAGCCCTTTGGAGGAAATTAGCCTTTTGGAGGAAATTAGCCCTTTGGAGGAAATTAAACTGTTAGGAATCAGCCTTCCTTTAGCAAAGTAGCAGAAAAAAACATGTCCCAATTTCTGTGTGGCTTCCCTGAACTGAGACTGACTTAGAAAGCAAAACAAGGTAGGCAGTCTCAGGTTACAAACTTGGGCCCTTTCCGCATGGCATTTGCCATGCAAAAGGGCGCCTGGAGCATCATGTGATTGTGAGGAGCGATCTCATGATGCACTCACAATCGTGCAATGCTCCAGGAGCTGGCAGGTGCCAATTGCACACTTTTTCTTTTTCAGTTGGAAGCTGAAAATGGTGTGCGATTGCACATTGCTCCCGGGCCCCGCGAGCACTTACCTGGTATGCGGAGCTCCTGGAGCCATGCCAGTCACGCTTCCTGCCCCAGTGCAGCCTGCGCACTGTGCACTGCAGAAGGAAGAGTCGGGGCTCTCGTGCGAGCAGGCAGCTCGTGTGGAGCTGAAGCAGCAGGGATGCGAGAGCCTCTCACTGGAGGCTGCTCGTGCAAGCCCCACACCCCAGTGCCAAAAAAAGGTAAGGTGCAGAAAGGGCCTTAGAAAAGTTTTCTGATTAACTTTACAATCAAATATGCATTGGAAAGCTTAGATCCCAACTAACTAACAAAAAGACTAGGTCAGATAGTAGCTTCATTTTTAACTCATCATTTTGTTGGTAGAAAGGTGAAGCATGGTCAAAGGAAGGAAGTGGGACCAAAACCGGTAGAGAGCAAAGAGAGAGAAGCATGGTCTTTTATGTAATGCCAGTGACCCCGGGGTATATCCTGAGTCACATGGTCTGGTCACCCAGATACCATAGCCATGAATTTAAATAACACAAAGAGTAAGAGTTGAGGCTTTAGGTGAGAAGGCAGAAGACTTTGACACGCAAAGGAAAAAAGAAACTTTATGCTAGCTAAATATAATTTGCCTGAGAACAAGAGCTGGGAGGGCAGGGGGAGAGAGAAAACCAGAATTTTTCAGCAATTTAGTTACTCTGGGACTCTCAAGCTCAGCAGTGGTGGGAAAACCATCAAAATGGTACACCCTTGAAGTCTAATGGACCAAGAATGGTCCTGAGTGTTCTGGGAGATTTTCCAGCTGCTTGAGCTGGGAATCCCGTTGTCACCCAGAGGGATAATCTAGTTAATTGACACAGTTGTTGATAAACACTTTTCTTGAATGCAGAGCACTGTGTCCTTGATTTTCTGAGGAAATCCAGAAAAAAGAAGCACTTCGATAAATAACTGGACCAACTATAGAGAAAGACTTGGAATGGAACTGATTAACTCCTAATTAGAATGCATGATCATGAATGCAGCAAACAAGCAATTCTTTGCTCTCAGTTGCATTAGCACAGTCCTACTCAGCACAGTTGTTCCTTGTAGTTTTACAAGTTAGAATACTGTGGAGCCTTCAATGGATTCCAAAATATTTTTCATAGAAAATATGTCTGATTTGGACAAGGCATTTTAAGTAGATCCTGGAGATTTACACATTTGTCTGGTTTTAATGGGTGGGTTTCCATTTCTTCAGTGAAGGGTTCCCATGTGTTCAATAGATGGGTTTCCATTTCTCAATGTTTGGAAAAATGAAGCCAACCATTTCTCATGACCGTCCTATGGAGTAGAACTCTCAGAAGAGAATTAGACAGTTGGGAGATGAAGGTTGTAATACTCATCTGGACTCAGTGGAAGACACTGTGGGGAAATGTAGGATGTTGATACTCTCCATGGTAGAGACCAGGGTTCTTTGTGTCTGATACAGTGTGCCAGAATGTTGCATATGATAGAAGTAGAGTTGTAGGCTATTGAAGGTCCAATTGCCTCCTTATTTGCCTCTTTGGATCTTCAGAGCATAGCTGTCCTGCTGTCAGTGCAGTGTGAGACTTGTCTGGTTGCTTCAAGCCAGGGTAGGATTTTTTCACTGTTTTTCTCACCCCATACTGTATCTGTGGCTTTGAGTGATGTCATTAAACACTTTCACCTGGCTTTCAGCTGGCAGGTAGTGGGGGGAGAATATAAGTTCTCAGTTATTGCTTTTGGCACCCTTTTGGTGTAGGATAAGGCTTTGAAACCTCCTCTTGTTGGGCTTTTCAGCCTGAGATTTGGAAAAGGAGGCTACCTTTGAGGTTCACCTGGGATCTGGGCTCTCACTTGCAGAGTTCTCCAGCTTGGGTGGGAGTCCCCTGGGTTACCTTCCAGTTACAGCCAGCCAGGGAGCAACTCAAGTATTTGGACTGCTCTTGAGGCTGAGGTGTTTCACACAAGGGAAGGCTGAGGAGGTTGTCAAGAGGTTGATACCTGATCTCAGCTGGACCTGCATCAGGTTGGTTCCTGCTCTTGCTTCATTAACAGACCAACACATTTTAAATAGGTTAGGTCAAATAAACTTGTCCTTATTTAATCCAGTTTTATGTGTCTGGTCTCATTATTCTATGGTTGGTTATCAAACACTCCTGTGGAAAAAAATCTGTGTTTCAACTCCTTTAAAGGAAACAAATCATAAGGTTGTTGTTGAAGAGATATTCACTGGAGAATGGTGGCAGCACAACTCCAGGCTTTCTTTGATTTAACTGATTGCCTGGATCCATTCCAATGTGGGACAGAAACTTGGTGTTTTGCTGGATGCCCTATACCAGCAACTGTAAAGGATCATACTCATTGATTCTGATGGACTTTTCTCTGGCATTGGATATAACTGATCATGATATTCTCCTGAACCATTTGGCTGATGTGGAACTTGGGGACAACTATTTATAGTGTTTCAGAACCAGAATATGGTGCTGGGGGAGGGAGGCTCTTGTTCTGTCACGTGGCCATTATCTTCTGGGATTCTACCCATCCATAATACATTACGTGCAGTGCATGACACATAGAATTAAATACTTCCTTGGTGTTTTGGAGGAATGTGACATACATAAATTGCACATTATTATTTTATAGGATTATGATAAGGTTCTCTTTTTTCTAAACAATAATACAAAATAGATCCATGTGGGTGATAAATGATCCATGTAGGTGATAAACCTATATGATTTGTTTGGCCTCTTCAAGTATCTTCCCTCAGATAAGTTCCTTATCTCTCATCTCCCACAAAGGACCAGTTGATATGTGGTCATCACTGGCAAGCAGCAATGTGGAGCTAATGAGCTAGATATTGGAAGTCTAGATATTGTTTAATACCATTACAGATTATTATTTTATTCCATAATTTTTAATGTCATCTTTCCTACAAAGAACTAAGGGTAACTTACATGGTTCCCTGCAAAGCCATTTTATCTACTGAATAAGGTTGAGAAGGAAAGATTGACTCAAGATCATAAAGAAAGCTTCATGCCTGAATGCAAGTATGAACCTTCTCTCACTCCTGTCTGATACTTTAAGCACTACTGTGCTGCTCTCGCTTTCTTAAATTCTGTTACATTTTAGCTGAATTACACTTTAATCAACACTGTAATTAAATTCAGTTCTTTGTACCTTTATTTTGTCTTGGTTTAAAAGTGTTCTGTTGTTGTTTAATGAACTTTATAAAGTTAATATTTTAATTCTCAATATAGTTAGATTAATAATGCAAAATGCATACTCTTTCAAGGAATGTTTCTTCAGTACACTTACATTATGTTAATACTTAAAATTATCAAAGAGACTGTCAGATTATTAATGCAAGATTTAAAGTTACAGCCTGTGACACTGCCTATATACTAGGCTTCTACAAGCTAGGAAAATGTCTATTGAAACCTACCTGTCTAATGAAGGACCATGTTGTTGCTTGGGATGGAAAAATATTTCCTTGAATCTGATTGTTTCAATAAAAGGTGCCTTTTCGTGCTTTCTTTGGCACATTGTAAGAATAAGTACCTCTCAACTCAAGAATGCATACATTTATGAGGATTACAGGCCATTTTGGAAAAAATAGACTCCACACAAGCATCAAGTACATTTTATAATGCAGAGAGATAAAATATCACAATTGGGGGGGGAGCACATATTGTAGCCAATCAGCCAAAATGTGTAAGTTATGATAGGAATAATGTGTATAAAGTACATACTAAACATTAACAGAAAGAAAATGTATTTGGGATTCAGAGAAATGCAACAAAAATAGGAAAGAAATTTCCCTACAACAAAAATGAGAATGAAAGATTTTTACTTTGCTAAACAGACACTTCATTAAAGTGTTCTGTGTCCTAATGGTCACACTATCCACGTATAATGGATAAGGCACTTTGGTGAGCTGATAATGTGCATTTGTTTAGTATGCTGATTGGCCAAATTATTACAAGATCCCCACTTTGGGGTTGAGAACACACTCGGAATTGTGAGAAAGTTTCACGAGTGCCAACAATACATGACTTTTGTAGGGGACTGCCCATTCACAAAATGACTGCCATGATGGATCACTGCTAGTCAGAAAATACTCATTTCACAGATGCTTATTCCACACCAGCCTCTTACCAGTCAATGACTTAGGGATTCACACTTTCCCAGCAGACAGGGACACTTCAAAGTAAAACTGTACTTGGCTGCCTCTCACTATTACCTAAGATTGTCTCTGGGTCTTTATGAGGGCTAGAGGTATTTTACATAAATGGTCCTTCCTTCCTTCCTTCCTTCCTTCCTTCTTTTCTCCCTCCCTCCCTCCCTCCCTCCCTCCCTCTCCATACATATATGATAGATAGATAGGTAGATAGGTAGAGAGATACATCTAATAGGTGTTAAGTAGAACACTTTGCACATAGTCACGAAAGAGTAAACACAATAATCATTATGTCTTTCTTCATGAAACTCTCATAACCTTCTAAGCTATGCTTACCTTGTTTTTATTGTGTTCTCTTACTGAGTTGCCTTAAGGGCCTTTTGGAAAGCTGAAAGAGAAGATATAAATGTAACAATAAGTTAAGAACATGAACAAGAAGCAAAAACAAAGTCTTGGGTGTCTTGGACTATGCTAGGGGGCATCCAGCAGTGCAGTGTCAGCTTGTTCATTTACTGTATGATAATTTATATTCTATCTGTTTTGCTCCTACTTTCTTCACAAACTTCATGAGAGAAAACACTTTTCAGACACCATCTGCTCACTTTTCTCTGTGCCTGCCTGTTTCTTCCAAATATTCCATTCCTATAGCATTTCTCTCAAAGTAAAAATATGAGTCCCTAAAGTAAAAGTATTAAGTATTGGAGTAAGAAACCAAAAAAAGATTTGAATTTATTGGATTTTGCATTGGACCTGAGCAAGAATGAAATTCTTTAAAATAGATATTTACTTATCTACTTACTTAAAGCATTTGTCTATTACCTCTCAATTCAGCAAGAGTCTCAAGGTGATATATAATGGATAAGAGATTTTAAAACATTAAATACATAACAACATTTAACAATGAACTAAAGTGCCCTTTTAAAAATATTTTTAAAGTCATACACAGTTAAAAGAGCTATGATGGCAGCTTTCTTTGTTTTTATGGATTGAAAGCCAAGAGAAACAACACGGTCCTAGTTGCCTGCTGGAAACACAAAAAGCATTGAGTCAGTTTCATTTATTTTTCTGAGGAAGTTCCACAGCATCAGGAAGGTGCTACAGAGAAAACCCTGTCATATGTACCCATCACTCTAGCGTACAAGGAGCAGGGCATAAGGAGAGCATCTACTGAGGATCTTCGGTTTCAGGCAGATGTATGTTCTGTGTTGTTGTTTTGTGCCTTCAAATTGTTTTGGCTTATAGTAACCCCAAGGTGAACCTATTATGGTGTTTTCTTGGCAAGATTTGCTGTGTGGCAGATGTTTTTGCCTTCCTCTGAGGCTGAAGGAAGGTGACTTACACAAGGTCACCATGTAGGTTTCCATGGCTGAGTGAGGATTCAAATCCTGTTCTCCAGAGTTGTAGCCCAATACTTAAACCACTATCTCACCCTGGTTCTTTACAAAGCTGTAATCTCTTTAGATAACAAAATATGCTTATTCAGGAAACAAGGTATACATATTTAGGAGGTAGCAACATTCTGTCACAATTCGCTATTAGTTCTCTTGTATCATTCAGATTTTCATTAAAATATGTAAAACAGTTCTTATAAAAATATTTTCAAGTATGGCACACTTTATATAGGACAACTGTACATGCAGTAAATTACCCTGTAAAAATCTGAGCACAAGTGTATAGTGAGAAGAGGATTCTGTTTGTGAAGAAAAACAAGTTAATAGCTCATACTGAGTTCATAATATCTCAGAAAATGAACAAAGAATTGCAATTGCTTTGAGTCTGTGTGTGTGTGTGTGTGTGTGTGCTTAAACATTTTTATCTATCCTCTCCTGTAAAAAGAAGTGCTAGACGTGGTTCTTTCCTTCATCTATTTCAGCCTCAAAACAGCATCACAAGAAATGTCAAGCTAACAGATCCAGACTAATATAAAGTCACCCAGTTTCAAATCGTGGGAATTCAAACCAGATATTACCCCAGTTGTACCCCTACAGTCTGTTTACTAGAAGAGTATTTCTCAAATGCACTATAAAATATATATAAATATTATGTTCAAGTACAACCAGGTCCCATCTTTGGCCTCATAGGTGGCTGTTTTTATGCCTCTTGATCCTCCAAGACTCTTTTGGACAACTTTTTTGCTGTGGAAAAAAAGGGGGGATCAGTTACTCTAGAAGCAGTGGTTCATCTTTAATATATGCTACACCCACCCAGCTGCATTGTTATATATAAAAAACCCTGTTTTTCAAAACATAGTGGACTTTGATTCCTCTTTTATTTTGTTTTGGGGACATTTAGGGAATTCTGTGCAGCTTAAGGAGTGTCCCAGGACCACAAATTGTCCCCATGTGCCTGCCAAACCTTTCCACCCCTGAAAAGAAAAGGGTAAGCAAGATTATGAGGAGGCTAGGGTATCTCTCCTAAGAGATTTAGAACTTTGGGGCATGGTAAGAGTGAGCAAGATAGAAGTCTACAAATTTATACACAGTGTGGAGAAAGAGGATGGAGATAACATTTTTTTTTCCTTTTGTAATGTTATAACCTAGGCTTGTCTGCTTAAGTTAAATGATTTTATTTATTTTATTAATCTTGAGATCTCAGGGCACTGTACAATGTAAACAATTGAAGACACTTCCAGATTAAAACTATGAATAATTTAAGTAAGGTAAAAACGTATTAAACTCACAACTGAAACTGCTTTAAAAGCTACAACTATTTCAAATCATGTATATATATACTTGAAATAAATTAATCTCTGAAGGCTTTAATAAAAAACCATGTTTTGACTTAGTGCCAAAAGAAAACCAAAGTTGGTGCCAAGTTGGACCTCCAAGTGAAGGGTGTTCCACTGTCAGGATGTTATAGATGAGAAGGCCTTCTTTTTTGTCTTCCCACTTATTATTGCCTGCATTAACGGCACACAGGACAAGTTTATCTCTTGTAGGCACCAGTTCTTGGGCAAGTACATATATTCAGAGAGAGGTGCTCCTTCGAGTATCAATGTATTTATTTATTTTCTTAAGATATTTCGATAATTCCTCCAAGCCTGCAAGGTATCAAGGGAGACTGAGTATCAAGGGAGATTCAGGACAGATAAAGGTAAAGATGTGGGGACAAGATCTTTGTCAATCTGTCATTACTATTTGCCATGTCTCATGTTACTCCAGAGGATTCTTCAAACCTCCTGAACAGTTTTCCAGGAAACTCAGGGGTTGCAGAGGGAAAGAGGGGGTTGCAGAGGGGTTGTGAATAAAGCCTCCCCATTCTTTTGCTCCAGCACATCCAGCACAAGCAGATCTCAACTAAGTTCCACTATGGATCTCACCATCATCTATATATCTGCAATTGAAGTTTAGGAATTAATACAGTGTTTAAAGTATCTGAAGGACTTTTACTGTTTGTTTTGTTTTGTTTTTTGTAGCTTGATATGAGTTTTTGTATGTGAAAGCATATGGCTGTAAAACCATTATGGACTTGCAACAAATGTCAATCAAAGTTCACAGGAAAACCAAAACCCAAGAAAAGCATATTTATATATAGCCTGCTTTAAAAGCTGTGGTTAGCATAAAAAAACAAGACATTAAAGAAGCCTTTCAATCTTAAATGCTCACATTCAATTATTGGCCAAAATAAAATATGAATTATTATGCGATATATTGAAATGCTTATTAGTTATGTTGCCAGTCCAATACAATATTTTATTTTATTTTTCCTTCTTAAGAATTTATATATATTTGACTCCTACTGGCATGCTTTGCACAAGCATTCATGTGAGAAGTTTAGAGCAATAGCTCCAGTGCCATGATCTTTTCATGCAAAAGTAAGGTATATGTCACTGCTCGTAGGGGAATTCCAGCTGTAAGAACATTTATCGTCCTGGGGCAGGGGGAATGGATTCCTAGACCGAATTCCTGTACAAAATAGATGAGCAACATTGTCAGATCTGATAGCATCATCAGTCTGTTCAATTCTGCACATGTGCTTTTTTATGTATGTCGGTTACATTCAGATGAGAACTGGATATTTAGAGTCTCTTTCTAAATCAGGTGTTTGGGGTATTCAGTATTTCTTTACCACAGGATTATCCTTTGCATATCCAGAAGGTCAGTCCCATTGGGTAGAATGAGTTGACTTGATTGAGTAAACCAATTCTGGGTGTCAGAAGAAATCAGAAAAATTATTAGTTATTAATTCACTGCTAGATAGAAAGGAGGCACTTGTGACATATTCTGCCGTAGTGCCAAAATCAATTGATTGGTCTTATGTGCTGTACAAGTTCACTTCATTGGGAAGAAGAATTAAGGCAGTAATCTATCTTGAGCCAGCCATGGGCAGCCCACATGCATAGTTTTGTACACAGGTTATTCTTGGCAGAAAGGGGGTGAAACCAAAGGACAAATTAAGAACCGCAGCAGGAAGATTACAATGAAAGAGAGAGAAGAGAACCTCAACAACTACTATGGAACATTTTATGATGGAGGAATGTAGTCCAATGCATTTGGGCTATAAGCCACTCCATGGTGGGACTGAAGCAGGAATTCATCATGTTCCTAACTAGGATTAAATTTGGGTTTCCATTCCCCTTTAGAAACTTGGCATGTCAAAAGTTCCATCAGTTTTGCATGAACTTGTTTTTGTTGTTGTTGTTGTTTTATGCTCAACATAAACTCCACATATTTTTTGAAAACTTCAATAGTCTGAGAAATATGAGAGGTTTGCAGTAAAAACTTACTTTTGCAATTTTTTTCACTATACACAGCTTTCTTAGAAGAAAATCCATCTGGTTGTGTTATTTTTTTGTTATATACTTAGGAAGAGCTCACAAAATGCACAGTTAAATTGCATGCTATATTCCTATGCGAGCACTGTGGTGAAGGCTGGACATCATGGCTGCAATCCTTACCAGTCTGAATATTCAGCTACCCAAATGATATATAACAGGAAAAGCACAATTTCTTTTCTGTGCTGGAAGCTGCACAGTTTCCAGGGAAGAATATGCCATTCTCAAGAAAAAAATGCATGATTTCCAGAAAACAACACAGGTTTGGGGTACAAAAGCTGCACAGTTCCCATTATTATGGGGGGGGGGTGGATGCCCAAGTTTTCTGATATAGCAGAACAAAAAACAATTTCATTCTCCTCAACATCCATAAGGAATCAGAATAATTTACATTTACCATCTCAATTCTGTGGACAATTTGATTTCTTTAGATTTTTCTCAAGTGTCCAGTCCTATGAAAGAGAATCCAACCTCATCTGAGTTCCTGAACAACCAACTGCAGTTAACATTCAAGCCATTTTCAAACTGTGGCTTGTTTATACCTTAATTGGTGCTAATCAGTTTAGATAACATGGGAACTGTGCTTTACTATATGTAGAAGGAAATTGCTTTAAGATTACTTCAATACACTACATAGGAGGGAAAGGGGTGAATACATGATCTTTTGGTTTAGCATCCTGTTCAAATGCTGTGAGTGTTAAAGCGATTATGGCAGTGTTATATAATTAGAAGGTTTTAGATAAATTCACGCAGTGAAATGCTTATATGCAATCAGATAAACAATTGCAGCATTATGCGAATAAAAGTTGGTGAACTGTTCCATACATGCAACTACTGCTTGTGTCATTGTTGCTGCTGCAGATAAATGCAGTCATACTCATGGAAGAATTTTTAATATGGACTGAATTAGACCAACACACATAAAAGTTTGACACAAGCAATATGAGGGTGAGATTTATAGACAGAGAATGAGTTTGCATGGAAGTATAGATAGGTAGATAGACTCTGAAAACAGAAATAACAAGAACAATTTGATCTGAGTGCAGTATACAGTGTAAGCTGGCCATGCAATTGATTTTGTTTTATTTTGCACATCCTGATTAGGTTTTTTTTATGTCACCTTGCATCCTGTTCCTTCTGACTTTTTACTGTTTCTCACTGCTGATCCTTCATGTCTTGATATTCTTGTCTCCTCTACTCCTGCTACCCTATCTCCTTCACTGGGGTCCTTAGGATTACTAATACCTCTTGCCATCAGAATCTAAACATTTTTTTGCAGTAGATCTTAGAATCACAGTAGTGGTATTCAACCATTTCACTAAACCATAATTTAGTATGATGAGAATGAGCCATAGTGATCCTTGAGTCCATGTGCTTTTCCTTTCCCCTTTGCTAGCCACAATGGACTGGAAGCATGACCCTCCCCTCCCCCCTTTTTTTTTGGTAAGTTCAGTTTGCTGCACTGAGGTTAAAACTAATTGTGGTTTGTTTAAATTAGGGGTGAGAAACATGTGGCCCTCCATCCTGCAAAATGAATGGTGAGGGATTCTAAGAGTTGCCATCTTGAGGGATGGATGACTTCCACACGTGCTTTAAATCAAAGTGATTTTATAAGTGTTGAAGGGGGAATATCAAGTCCCCTAAGCTTCCTGTTTTTCATTTTGTGTTCCTTATGACATGTTAAAACTCTGATTGAGAATGACATTCTTTTCTTTTAAGGAAGTTTAAAACAAAAAAATTATGCAATGCTAGTAGTACACATTTGAGTATCAACATCTAGAATTATGTTGAAGAATGATCATTTCAATCAAATTTGAAGTTCTGTGTTATGCTGGTTTAGTTTAAGTTTTTGCATTGTCTTTGTTAATTAGTCAAGCATGCACCATCTGTAAGAAAGTGTTGAGTTTCTTTAGTGAATAATAGTATGGCCTAAAATATTATCATGTGGTATATGCAAAATTATAGGCAAAAATTGATGTCTGGATGAACTAAAATATTAATGTTTCACAGGTACCCATTCCAATTATATAGCTAAGTAGACAATGTGGTTAATCAAAATATATGAGTGTTACCTTGGGACTTCCTGAAGTTATACGTGCTAGTATCTGAGAGCTGAAAATTATACAACAATATTATTTTTCCAAGGTGCTTACTTGACAATTAACTTTGTAATATAAAGAAAACATAAGATTTTCTGGAGTTAACTAGCTAATTCTAAACCATCTTATGATTCTGATCATTATTGACTGGAACCACAAAGATGAGAGAGCGATTAAAGAGCATCCTTCCTGAGTCTGAGAATATTCTTCCCCCCTGGCAATTCTGTCCTTATTTCTAAATCTTGAGGAATATCTTCTAGAAATCAATTCTAGAAGAATTAATTTGCCTCTCATATTCACTTTCAATATTATTATCTACAAAAAGATAGGGAGATTCTAATATTATGATCCCCAGGAAATATACTTTAGCATATTCAGCATCAACTTCTTCAACCTCCTTCCCCCCTGATCCTCTGCAGCCAAAACAAAGGTTGGAATCCTTTTGGTTAATCCCAACTAGAGTAGACCTATTGGTTCAATGGGTACATGTAGATAAATCCAACTGATTTAACAGCTCTACTTTAGGATCTAGGCTAAAGAATTAGAAAGCTTTTGCTTCTGTTTTTCATTAATCACAAATTAATGGAGCAACCAATCACCAAGCACTAGCTATCGACTTTGTATTAAAGATGTATCTTTATGAGGCTCCCATTGAAATAAAAGGTATATTCTCAAGAGCATACCAAGAGTTATGCTGGATCAGGCAAACTGTATATCTGTGCCACCATTGTTTTGCCACAGAGGCCAGGCAGATACCTATGGGGGACCAATCAAAAACAAAACAAATGTACAATAGTCTGTTTCGTATTTTGATCCTCAGGAATTTGTCTTCAGAGCTATATTGACACTGAAGGAATCTAGTAGCCACCGATAGTCTTAAGCACTGTGAATTTTGCTAAGCTCTGTTTACAGCGTTGGTGTCCATCAGTCATTCTCACAATCATGAATCCTGTATAAAAGAATGGAGGAAAGGACAAAGGGAAAAAAAGACTTTTGTGGAACTGTTATGACTAATAGAGATGTAATTCTTAACTAAGTTTCTTCTTGAAGGTAGCAACAGGTAATTTCTGTAATCTTCTTCCCACTAGCAGAAATTCTTTGAAAAGCAGTTTTTGAAAGGTATTTGCAATTTGGGACTTGTTTGTGCAAAATTTGTTTTGTGTAGAAAATAGCATTTTAATGCAGAAAGCATCATTGTATGCATGGAAGATAAGATTTCAACACAGAAATATTAGTCTCAGTATGGAAAATGCTATTTTTCTGCATAAATTAACCATGTGTCAACTTTACACAGAACAAATCCCCAATTACAGCATTTTCTAGATGGAAAACATGGTTATTGAGATGCAAACATCTTTTTGGATTGAATAAGTCTTTCAAATTGAAAGGCCAATATCTTGCTCTGTAACTAAAGCAGCTAAATAAAGATGCAGGAAGAAAAGCTTCCCTTTACTTGTCCTGAATCTCCCACCCTTCAGGATCTTTAAATTATCTCAAGTTCCAGTACGAAGAGAAAAGGACAAACACTTCTTATCTGCTTTCTCAATGCTGTATATAATTTTATATAGCTCTCTGCTGGTCACTCTTATCTTTTTTTTTTTTTTAAGTTAAAGGGGCATAAAGGTTGTAACCTGTCTTCATGGAGAAGTTGATTCAGCACTTGATTCTTTCAGTTGAGTCACAGATTTGCTCTAAAGATATTATAGCAATAGCATGTGTATCTCTATATCACTTATCAACTAAGTGCTCTCTAAGCGGTTTACAATGTGTTAGCTAATTGCCCCCAACAAGCTGAGTACTCATTTTACCAACCTGAAGAAGGGTGGAAGGCTGAGTCAACCTGGAGCCCAGCAGAATCAAACTCACAACCTTGTGGCTGCAGTATCAGCATTTAACCACTACGCCACCAGGGCTTATAGTCTTGGAGATTTAATTCTTATTTTTTTCTTAATGGTTTTCAACATGGATTTTGTCTTTTAAACAACACAAGCAAAACACATATGCTATGGTCAATTTTCCCAGTTCTGTAAGATTCAGAGTGCTGGTAAGCAATTCATACATAAAGATGCTGCAGAAATGAATTTTATGCATTTTTTAAAACAAACTGACCTAATTTACTTAAATCCATTAAAATGTGGATTGGAACACAGCTATCCCTATGTTTCTGCAAACTTTTCAAAGCAGTTCTCATCACCAAAATTCATGATTCAAGTTTCTTTTTTGCATCAGCCATAAAGTTTTGCAGATAATACATCATACTGAACCACAAGAAAACTACCATACTAAAAAATCACAATGAAATTACATCAACGACAAGATCTTTGCAAGATGTATGACATATAAAAAACAAAACAAAATTAATATACTATTTAAAAACAACAACAAGCCATCATATTAGAATGTATTTTGATAACGGTTACCAAAAATTACATGCTCAGGCAAGTAGCATGTAATGGTGTGTGTATATGGACAGATAAATACAAAATTGTTTATTTTAGGAAAAGATGTTTGCAAAATGCATACATTAAAAATTTCTTCTTTCAAAGAATATATTTGATAAATCCAGTTGTTAGACCCAACTAGAATAAATCTTAAAAAATTAAAAAAAAAATAAGAAAGTGATAAGTGAGCATTTAATGTAAGCTCCCTTTATTTTAAGAGTATACTTCAATTGACACTAATAATTGGATTTAGGCTTTTAAGATCTGGTCTTTGTGACATCAACACATATAAGGTTTTCACAGCAGATTAACCTATTTGCTTGTCTACTTTTGTTTTCAAGACACACTTTTCAATGGTCTTGGACTTGGTGCAGTCATTGGACTGGGTGTAGCTGCTCTTTTATTAATCCTTGTTGTAACTGATGTCAGCTGCTTTTTTGTACGACAATGTGGATTGCTAATGTGCATCACCAGAAGGATCTGTGGAAAGAAGAGTGGTTCCAGTGGAAAGAGTAAAGAGCTAGAGGAGGGAAAGGCTGCATATCTGTGAGTATCAGTCACAAGATTTATAGAAAATTGGCATGCATGTGCAAATTGCAGATCCATCACCAATTAACATTAAATGGAACAGAAGACGGACTTCAGTGCTATGCATTAATTGCTACTGAAAGGAAATGCCTTTACATTGTCTATGCATTCCAGTATTATTTGTCACTCTTCACATTAAGTGCGATACTTGGGACTTTTTTGGAAACCACCAACAGATGGCATTGTCAAAAACAGTGCATGTTCAACTGCAGATACATCTGTATGCTATTTCAAATTCTAATAATTTCTGTTGGCCCCGATCCCAAGGTAGAGTGAACTACAGACTATATAGAGATACCTGATTCTTCTTATACTCTCTGGGGAGAGGGGAGAGGCTTTAGTGTGAGGAGGTGGCTCAATTATACAGCTCATGTAGTGTGTGCAAAACATCCCAGCTCCGTCACCCACCAATCTGACTTGAGATAAGGCAGCAAACTTAAGTCAAACATGTGTTGCAGAAATGAGAGACACTTCCTCAGTCTGTTCTTTCAAACCATAATCTGTTCAAAAATAATGTTTCAAGCTTTTTGATGCTGATATAATATAAAATAAGAGACCCTTTCAACTCAAACTATTAATGAAATTAAGGCTCTGTTCTAACATTTAGCTACAGTTCTAAAGATTTTACTGTTACTTGATATTCCAAAAATGTTTTAGGTACTTTAGAACAACCTTAATAAATGTATTATGCATTAATAAACTTAATATTAGTAAAATTAAGAACATAAAATGTTCTTTTAAAATGAAACTGTAATATGGATTTCATCATTCACCATGGTGAGAAGATCAGATAAGAAGTATTAGTTTCTTTTTTAAAAAATCAAAGAGCAAACTTCTGTTTAATATTTAGCCATAACCTCAACATAAAAATATATTTAGCTATTAACCTTGATATTGAGACATTACATTTGTGTTAAAATGGATGCAAATTGAATAAATCATTCCACTTTCCAACATGCTTTAGACAAGCATAAATGGAGCTAATAATAGTGAAATAGATAGATAGATAGATAGATAGATAGATAGATAGATAGATAGATTACTGTTGTTCACTCTTTTAAAGCTACAGCTGTAGTATGATCTGTGTAGGACTATCCTTGCCATGTGTACAGATAATGGTCCAAAATGCTATTATCAGACTGTTAATGGGAGGCAATTGCAGAGACCGTGTATCTCCCTTATTACAACAGCTTGACCGAATATTTAGGGGGCAAACTCAAAATGCTGATATAACCCAAAAATATGCTATACAACTTGAGACGAAGATATTTGAAGGAGATCATAGTCTTTATTAGCCTATCTGGGTTTAATATCTTTTTTTTAGAAGGCCTTGTTTCAGTGTTTGCCATTCTTGGGGGCACTTTGAATGGTGATGTGAGAGATGACTTTCCCAGGCTATCTGGCTGTATACCATGGAGTATCAGGCTGCTACCCTCAATTCTACCAGAGAGTAAAGGTCTTTCTACACAGGCAGATTGTTTACATCTAGCTGGGCATTAACTAAAGGAAGATGTGTTCATTTTTATGAAGCTGATTATATTTTTACTTGTTTTTTATGTTTGTTTGTTTATTTTGTAGCCTGCTTTTCTCTCACATGCAACCCATACAATTTTGTTTTTTTAAAAAATAATAATAATTTGATTCTTATCTGCTATCATGAATTACCATGAGTGACTTTTGAGCCAAAAAACAGGAGGTTAATTGGTTAATTTATTGTCTTAGCAACATGCTTGGATCAAACGAACAAAAAAGATATTTGTAGCACTTTAAAGACTCGTAAGGATTAATTGTATAATCTTTGGTGGACTAGAATCCAATAGCACAACTAACCATTTGTATTTTTATCACATGGTGAGTCTAAGAATCTTTTAATATTCTTTAGGAAAGATGGATCAAAAGAGCCAATAGTTGAAATGAGAACAGAGGATGAAAGAATTACCAATCATGAAGATGGAAGCCCAGTAAATGAGCCCAATGAAACAACCCCTTTAACAGAACCAGAGTACGTAATGTGACATGTTAAGTACTTCACATATATGATGTTTATTCAAAATAAATAATCTGGAATGGGATATAAATAGAAAATCAATGAGTTAGATCACTGCAATCCATAGTAATAATATTATATTCTCAAGAAAATAATATATAAACAAATATACTCTCTTCTTTCTCACTATGTATATGAGATGTGTTGTAGTCTGAAAAAAATGGTGAAAATCAGCTACAGAATAGATATACTTCTTGAGAAGTTAGAGAACAAATAGCATCATCTTGATATTCCATCATTCTAAAATATAATATTTGTCTTCTCTAGTTCTTGCCTGCTTTTAAATATATTGGCTACAGTACAAATAAATTATCCCTTTGAAACCAGTGAAGTATAATTTAAGCACAACTAACTGACTAGCCAACATCCTGAATCAACATCTCCCCTTTCACCCCCCCCCAAAAAAAACCCAAACCAAAGCTGTTTCAGTTCCTTCCCTAAACATGTTTATTCACTGACTAGTGGAAAGCATAGATGTGGCAGAGACGCATCCAACTATATTCCTATACATAGAATCACAGTGAAAAGATATTATCTGGAACTTTGTGGAAACATCTTGGACTATGACATCAGCACTATGCATCTAGCTATAGGAATATAACTGAACTTCCGCTGGTCTCTAATGGCCACAAAAATTGGTACTGGAGGTTCAATAGTGAACAGTGAATAGTGGTAACTGAATAGTGGTATTTTGGGGGAATTTAGTAATTGCAAGAGGTCCACATATCTACACATCACTAATGCATCAATGGAAGGTAGGGAGAAAGCTTTAGAAATTGAAACTGTTTCATGGCTTATTTCTAAAATGGAACTATGAATAAGGACCCTTATGTTATTCAGTGATTTATTTAGTATAGACACTGTGCATATAGAATTTCTAAAGTCAAAAAATCCAGAGGAAAACTGAATCGTGAGAAGATGGAGAGAAGGGAATAGAAATGTGATAAATAAGAATTACACTTCTGTGATAGGAAAAAACCACCACCTTTCAGTGGTGGTAGGATTGCATGCTCGTGTGAGAAATGCTGACAGCAGCAATGCCACTGGTGGGGTCTCCCATGCCAGACAAACTGAGGAGACAAACTACATGTGCTAAATGGTTCCTGGACAGCAGAAGTAATGTGGGGTTATTCTGGCAGAGGATCTCTCAGAGGCAATGGCCTTGGCACCATAACTACTTGTTAGTACTGTGCTAGAAAAGGCAATGGTAAATTGCTCCTGAAATGTTTTACTTTAAAAACTGTATGAAGAGACAATCCAAATGAGTGAGAAAAGAATTAAGTCAAATGACAAAGTCAGTTTTTTGAAAACATTGTTTACAAATGTAATATTATGTCCTTTTTGCTTTCTCATAGGAAACTGCCATTAAAGGAAGAAAATGGAAAAGAAGTTTTAAATTCAGATACTATAGAAATCAAAGTTTCTAATGACATCATCCAATCAAAAGAAGATGATAGCAAAGCATAATACAACAACTACAGCTGTCTTGAGGGGGGAAAGGCATTTGGATTAAATAAATCTGTGACCAAAACTTTACATCTGACCTTAGTTTTTAGGGCAACTGAAGTGAAATAATTCATAGAAGTAGTTCAAACTGCTTCTATTGACTGCCCATTTTTTTTATTTTATTTTACTTCAATAGTTTTAGTTTGTAGGCCTGGCTGACATCAGCCCTGTGATCTGAGTTTGGTAATTAGCCAATATAAATATTGTAATTTATTTTATTGCTGAAAAAAAAATCTATTTATAAGTCAAGATACCCCCTTAGCCACAGACTGTACATGAGACAGCTATACCACATATTATGGAAATTAAACCCATGAGAGAAAGTGCCATACACATTTATATTTGTTTGTATTTGCAATTTTAAAAGATTTTGGTTGCCTTTAAAAGAAAAAAATATATAAATATATATAATTATAAATATATATATATATAATATATCAGTCTCAGTTAGAAATTAGATATGTTTGGCTGGCAAAGGCTAATACTGACCTCAGCTGCAGCTGACCTTTGACAAAAGAATAGACTGAACTTCCTCATGGTGATAATCCTGCACTTCACACCGATTCTTAAAGACAATGAAGGGTTCATAGGTTTGATGTACAGATTTTAACAAAGTTGTGAACTATTTTGATGAAACTATTGATCACATCCTAACTATCCAAGTCCACAGAAATTTCAGTGCTTCAGATATTTTGTATTTATGTTTGGAAGATTGTGTGTAAGCTAAAATTGTCAAAAGTTATTTTGTGTTAAAATAAGAATCCTGGAATATGACCATAGCACTCAGCTTCAAAGGAAATCTTGCAACAATAAATACAAGCTCAACTGAGTTGCCTCACTGTATTTATGAAACACAGTATTGTTCATTCTTTGCTTTCTATTCATTTAGTACAAAAATACATATTTTTGTTTTAATATCTATTTTTTAAAAAGCCTATTCAGCAAAGTCAGGATCCAAAGAACTATATTTTTTTCCTTGATCCTGTCCAGCATGATCTTCCTTTTTTATCCCTCTGGACAGTAGCCACTCCATTTCACAAACTGTTTTTGGAAGGTTTCCTCAGTTTTAAGCGATACATGTCACTCAGTGCATGGGGCTAATATTCAAGAAACACAATTCCAGTGTCTCTTTGCATATGGGGAACTAGTCGCATACTTCTTAATGTCTAGGCAAAAAACATTTAATGTACAATCTAAACAGTGCAGCATTTTAACTAACCTGCACCAATTTTTCTACTTTCATTAAGGAATAACAACAACATAATTTATATTGGAAGTAGCCCTGAAGAAAAGACTTCAGTTCCAGTTCCAGAAAAGGGTTAAATACAACATTATGCATGCTTGTTGAATAAAACAAACATTAAGCAGAGCTATTGAATAAATCTGACTTGTTAGACAAACTTAATTCTCATTAATTTCAGTGGGTTTAAATCCCTTCTGATCCTGGAAGCTAAGCAGGGTCAGCCCTGTACTTGGATGGGAAACCACCAAGAAATGGCAGGTGTATGCTATATATCAGAGGAAGGCACTAGTAAAACAACTGCTGAGCATTCTCTGCCTAAAGAAACCCTATAAAATTCATGGGTTTTTTATAAGTCAACTAGTGGATTGAAAGCATATACATACACATCATTGGTGAAACTAATGTTAGGCTTAGGCCGTAAATCTCACCTCACTCATATGCACTTGACTTATTTTGGAAGTTCATTCTTGCTTGCTTGCTAAGGAATTATAACAAGAATATTTCAGATTTGGAAATCCAGGTCCAAGGACAGGTGTGGCGTTTGGAAAACCAGGAAGTAAGATGTTTCTAGAAGCTACTTAAGCTCATTGATTCTTGATCAGGAAAGTAAAATGGCTGTTTTAACAACAACATTAACAAAGTCTTAGGCCATTTCCGCACGAGTTACCAGCCGGCCCCTCCCTAAACTGCAAACCCCTGGATTCCATAGGAGTTTGAAAGTGGAATCATCGCACTGTAACAGACTCGTGCAGAAATGGCCTTAGATTTTCCTTTAACAAATCAAGCAGAACAATTAGCAACCCCCATAATGTTTTCTACTCATTTTTTTCTGAGATGGAATGTTTATTAGAAATATCCTGGAAGCATTATGATGAGCTATACTCTCACACATAAAAAGTCTATAATTCTTTATGTTCTCTCAACAACAACTTTTCTAGTCCCTATATGAATGGACCATAAAACTTTTCAGATATATATAAATCCAATTAAAGATATTAGGATGCCTTGAAATCTCCAAATGACTAGCATGCCTGTTGGGAGTGCAGCTGCCTGTGATTGTGCAGGTAAAAAAATTGTAGTGTTTTTTCGGGATCCTGACCTAACAGTTCAGTCAAACATGATCTGATACATATCTTCCCAGAAGTATGTTTCATTGAGTTAAATGTGTTTCACTCATCAGTGAATATATTTAGAATTACAGCCTCAAGACTCTATGTATTTACAGCCCCAAGACACATGGGAACTCAAATGATCTAGCTATTATTATGTTACTTTCTAGATGGAAAATATCCCATGTAAATCTCTTAAATATATAAGTCATACTTTGCTTTGAGTGCATAGAAAATTTCAGACAAATAATTCAGTAGTAAAAGGATTCTGTTTTATGAAAATGTATTAATTTCAGTCCCAGTAAGCTTGTAAATTGTTGATGTTTCTTAGCAAAGATGCCATATTTGCTTGCGTATTAGATGCACCCGTGTATAAGACGCACTCCATTTTCAAATAGTATTTTGGGGGGGGGATGTGAGTCTTATACACCAGCAAATACAGTAGGTAAAACACTATGTGATACTGAAATCATTTCCTAGCTGCTATTGTTAGCGTGCTATCAAAAATCCTTAACTGGTAGCAACACAGGGATTATGAGCGTGTACTGTACAAGACTACAGCAACTCTTATTTTGACAGATTATTGTAGCATTCGGCAGAGGTTGGTCACATTATAGGTCTGTATTCCTGCTCCAAGACAGCTTGGGATTCTCATGTTAGGAGTTCAATGAATTTGTTCTGCTCTGAACTTTAAAAGAGGGTGCTATAGATTTATCTCCAGTGCAAGAAGAAAAGTTTTTTGCATAGCACTCATGAGGCATTCATACTTTACAAAATCTCTCAGTGAGATATGCTGCAAAAAATTACACATTTGCACAGGAAAAAAAACCCTATGTTTATCTGTGTGCAGGGTAATTACTCAACAGACTTTGTGCAGTACAAAAAAACTTGCCACTTCATCAATCTAAGTAGGGTCACTGAAGTATCAGGGAAACCTTCTATTCTACTGGGAAGCAAATAGATGAATATTATTTCCATCCCTAGGATATCTCTTCTAAATTGGACACTAAAACCCAGAGCAGATTCAGTATTCAACTATGTTGGAGCCATAAACCATGATTCTCCCCACCCTGCTATGACAGCCTTTGCCATAATTGTTCCGCAATTTTGATCTTGAAGGAAGGAATGAGTAATTCTAGCAATTTTGTTTTGTGCTATGAGAAACAGCACAGTTTTCAAAGATTATTTGCAGTTCAAGATTTATTCTACACAAAATATGCAGGTGGTATTTACAAAGAGAAAAATAGCATTTTGCTGCTCAGAGACAGTTGTTTTTTTCCCCTCCTATGCATAAAATCATATTTTTTGCACCAAAAATAACATTTTCTTTACACGTAACACCAATTTATGGGCAAAAATGGTATTTACAGATGTGAATATTATTTACTGTGCAGAAAATACTATTTTCTGTGCAAGAAAAAGGTGCACATTTTGTGCAGTGTAAGTCCCAAACTATGAAGCTTCTCAACATTCCAGGACTATCCTCAACATACTTTCCAGACATTCAAGAAACATATTTTTCAACCATTTTTAGAATATATTTTTTTAATATTCTTTCAATCCCCAGCTCCCTGACAATACATATAGATGCTGATACTGAACATGGCAATGCTTTTCAAAAGAGTGGATAATCCTTTTTTCAAATCATCACATTTCTTCATCTTTCCATACACAGAGAGTCATGCTTCCAGTGTCTTCTTTTTCAAAGCTTAATCTAAATAAGAAGAAAGACCAATGAAATATAGCAGTGAGAAATGTCAACCAACCAGCCAGCCATGACCCTCTTACAAGAAATGCCTTTCAATTTCCTCTCACCCTTCTCCTTCTCCTTCTCTCCTTTCTTTCTTTCCTTCTATCACCAGTCAACATTCTCTGCCTGCTGAACTTGCTCCATCTGTATGGCGATCTTATTGGGTCCTCACTAGGCGTTATATTTGTTTTGACCTTCTAATTTTGCAAGCATTGGGATTCAAATCATGCTGATGTTTCTTCTTGTGCATGGATAGTGCTGTGCTCAGTCAAATACACATAAGTAGTAATTCACTATTATTATAAGGGATGCTCTAAACCCAAGGAACACCTGCCAAGCCTAGTATAGAAACAACATAAACATTTCACCATGTAATGTCACACAAATATGCAGGGATCCTTCTTAAATAGAGTGAGGTCTATTTGATGTCTTTCCATATATACACACAGTTAAGTAAAACTGAGGTGGACTGTTCTAACAACATCTAATCATACAATAAATTCCACTAAATATTTCCAAGTCAGTGTCAGGAAACAATTTTTTTTTTATGGTTGTGAAGTTCTACATTTAAGTGCCAAACAGTGAGACTTCTTTTGTTTGATAATTAAAATATCTTTGTGCCTTTGGGTAGCATCCATGTCACTGTGGTTTAGTGAAGCAAACAAAAATGAAAATCTTCAATTATTTTGTTTAAAGATCCCTCTATCGGTGAAGACAGAACTCCAGAATATTTTCCTTCCCAGAAATACAAATATCATGTTTATAAAGCAGCATCGATTATTAAAACCCCAAGCCTACCCAAGATGTGCTAAAGCAGTCTTTTTCTTATTTGTTTTGTTTGCTTCTAAATGTACTTTTATGTGTACAGAATTCGGTGTTTCTGTTTCAGTGAGGAAATAATTTTCTAGTTAACAGAGTACTCTTTTAAAAATGAGTTTCAATTTTTTTTTTAAATACCATTTCCCATAAAGTCTGAGAGATAAATATAGAAGGAAAAATGAATAGATTTTAAAATCCTATTATCCCAAATGCTCATGACTAAAGTTTGCTAGAGTGATTTTCTGAGTAAAAAGTTGTTTATTTCCCATAATTCTCAACATTTAACTTTGCCCTGTTTTTTCCCCACAAGGGATGTACACCATAATTTTCCTCAATTTATTATGAAAAATAAAACCTTGTCTCTAGTGTTGAACTAAATGTCTGTGCTTTAGCTGTCAGAAGAATTTATTTACCTAGACCTCTTAAATATAGCATGCAGTTTGATTTGTTTTATATGCATGATAAGGCCAAATGTTAGATTATTCACAAAATCACTGGGTACTACAGTAAACTACAGTCAAACCAGAAGTTAAAGGGACTGTGTGTTCCCTGTGAATAACCTGTTTTGTCTCCTGAACCTTCGAGCCTTTGAGATACATGCTTCTGAAATTAGACTTTAAAATTAACGTTATGTTTATCTTTCAATGAGTAGTGACAAATCCAAGCATGCTAAATGCAAAATGTATAGGCGAAGAGAAATGTTTATTATGACAAACAAGGTCTCTTATACAATCTGAGGAGGAACTTCTAATTACATGTGAAATGTCTAGTTTAAGCCAAGATCTCTCTATGAGGGAAATGCAGCATATCTCTCATAATACTTGTGAATATGTCCTTGAATATGAGGGGGAAAAATCATTGTTAAACATTACCTCACCTAAACAGATTGAATGTTGATCTCAAAATATATTTGAGAAAATAAAATAGGTTCAGGCTGTAGTTCTTCTCTGCTCAACTCACAGTAAGAATATGATGTTCAAACTACAAGGCATAATTTTTTCTGTCTCTCTACTTGCTGACAGTTTACTTTTTGTGCAAGTGAGTTACTAGGGTGGAAAAACATAATAATTGGTATCAGTACTGATGTACTTTTTAATGTGAAGAAATCCCTTTCTATATTATCAACTGTTTAAATATATTTTTGAGTTTAAAATCTGCATTATGAAAGTGTCTTCTGATATGGAACTACTATAAGCTACCACATGGGCAAGATTTCCATCATCTCTGTATAAATGAGTGACTAATGACAATCCTATTCAAATATCATTGATGCAACTAGGAACCTTCACACGAGTCTTTAGATCAGTTATAATCTGTCAGCAATGTTTACTGTTAAAAATGTCAGTGTTATTCCACACTATTTACACTCCAAATTTGGATATGGACCCTTCTTAGTGAAATGGGGCAAAGTCAGTAAAACCCAGTTGAAGCTAAGCAATTTGGTGTTCCATGAAATTCTATTAAGCACTGTTAAGCACTGACCAAAATTAAGAAAAAAGAAAAGACTGTGGAAAAATCTAAAATGGAAGGTAGGATAGGAACATTTGGCTTTCCAGGTATTGTAAGACCACAAGCTCCATTGGCCGTAGCCACCACATCCAATGGAGAAAGATGATGGGATTCCAACAGCATTTAAAGGACCACACATATTGTCCATATTGGTGAAAAACTAGCATTGAAAAGCATTCAAAAGATGAAAAGAATAAACCACCCTGCATTGAAAACAGGACTATAGGCTGGTTAAAACAAAATAAAGGACTGTGTATGCCATAAAGGGCACATTTAGCTGAAATGTACTTAGATTACAGTTACACAACCTTCTAAATGTATATAAGTTCATAATTTTAAAACTGAAAATCAAAGAGAGAAATCATTTTAACCTCTCCAGATATATATCCTTCTTAGACAATAACAACTTTTCTGCTACACTTCATGTTTGGTAAGTTTTTTGGATTCTATGTAAAAGTTAATTAAAACATACCAATTTGTTGTTTGTCAACATGCTGTTTCAACAGTCCATATATGGTATCTGCCACCCAAGTTATTGACTGCTGTGATAGCTACAACTGGGGTGTGTTTATTGTTTCAAAATTTTATGTCCCTATGAAATGTTGTATATATATCTGAACTGTAAAAAAAAAAAGATACTGCAAATGCTGGTTTTGTATTTATGGAAGACACTGAAAGTATGGATTACAGTTATATCAATTATTTGTCACTCTTCACCATTTGTATATTAATAGTAAAGAGACTTTACTTTAATGAGATGTTGTATTTTCCTTTTAAGATTTATATAATGTGTATCTGCCAGGAATAATCTGGGTTGGGGACAGTGTAAAGAAAAATACATTCATAATTCCAAATTTTGTTTCCCTAGAATACAGGTGGGCAAGTTGGGGAACTTGAAGTGTTTTGGATAGCAACAACCATCATCTTTTGCCACTGAATGTGCTGGCTAAGGCTGATCATAGAATCATAGAGTTGGAAGAGACCACAGGGGCCATCCAGTCCACCCCCCTGCTATGCAGGAACACCCATCAAAGCATTCCCAACAGATGGCCATCCAGCCTCTGCTTAAAAACCTCCAAAGAAAGAGACTCTACCACACTCTGAGGCGGCATATTCCACTGCCGGAGAGCTCTGACCATCAGGAAGTTCTTCCTGAGGTTCAAGTGGAATCTCCTTTCCTGCAGCTTGAATCCATTGCTCCTTGTCCTAGTCTGTAGAGTGGAAGAGAACAAGTCCGCTCCCTCCTCAACATGGCATCCCTTCAAATATTTAAACATGACTATCATATTCTCTCTTAACCTTCTCTTCTGCAGACTAAACATACCCAGCTCCCTAAGGCATTCTTCATAGGGCATGGCTTCCAGACCCTTCACCATTTTGGTCGCCCTCTTCTGGACATGTTCGAACTTGTCGACATCCTTCTTGAGGTGCCCAGAACTGGACACAGTATTCCAAATGAGGCCTAACCAATGCAGAATAGAGTGGTACCATTACCTCCCTCAATCTAGACACCATACTCTTATTGATGCAACTAAGAACCGCATTGGCTTTCTTGGCTGCTGCATCACACTGCTGACTCATGTTTAGCTTGTGATCTACCAAGACTCCTAGATTCCTTTCACACGTACTGTTATCCAGCCACATGTCCCCCATCCTTTATCTATGCCTTCCATTTTTTCTGCCTAAGTGCAGGACCTTACATTTCTCTCTGTTGAAATTCATTTTGTTAGCTTTGGCCCAGCTCTTCAATCTGTCAAGGTTGTTTTGAAATTTGATCCTGTCCTCTGGTGTATTAGCAACCCCTCGCAATTTGGTATCATCTGTAAATTTGATCAGCATGCCCTCCACTCCTTCATCCAAGTCATTGATGAAGATGTTGAATAGCACTGGGCCCAAGACAGAACCCTGTGGCACCCCACTAGTCACTTCTCTCCAGATGGGCATCAAGTACAACAACATCTAGAAGGCTGCAAAGTTGCACTATCCTGCTCTAAAATACATTATCAAAAATGAGAAAAAATTGTCTGTTTCTGCTACAGTGCAATGTATTGTGATGCACAGATACATCCCTTGGGGGCAAGCTTTCAAAATACTCTGCGATTGCAAATAAGATGCAGAGTTTTAATTCCATCTTCAACTCTGCAAATATATTGTTGCAAAAACTGTGGATAATTTCAGAGAGCTCAGTTATTGAGCAGCTTGCAAGCCTGGCTCTTGAGGAATCAAAACTATATTTTTTGCCATAGTGCAATTATTTATTAGTAGTATAACAAACTGAGCGAAGTGTTATTGTGAATATTACATGCAAGAGTTATGGTAGATCAGGTGAAAGATGATGTGATTCAGCATTCTGTTTCCCATAAAGACCAACCAGATGCCACTGGGAAGCCCAGAGCTGAAACAGGAGATAAGAGCAATGACTGGTATTCATAAACATGTTATCTGTCACTGGATGGTACCTCACTTCCATCAAGGAGGATGGATGCTGATAACCATTTCCTCCACAAATTTGTCTAATCATTTTCAAGACCTCGTAAGTTATAGGCCATTTCCACATTGTGTGTAATGTGTGATTTAGCTATATACTGTGTGAAATTCTATTTATCTGTCCTGAATGTCCCACCATTCATTAGGTTCTAGATGAGAGAGTGAGGAGGAAAAAAAATATCTGCATATCTACTTCTTAGGCATTTGTCATGTGAAAGGGCCTCCAGAGCATAGCGCAATTGTGAGGACTGGTCCACATGACGTCCTCGCAATTGTGTGACGCTGCCAGGACCAGCAGGTGCTGATCACACAATATATCCTTTTAGGCTTTTGGCCAAAAATGATGCACAATTGTGCATCACTCCGGGACCCCACATACACTTACCATCCGTGCGGAGCTCCAGAGTCATGGCCCTTGCACTTCCTCCCCCAGCACAGGCTGGGAAAATACCTGGCTGTGCTGTGGAAGTAAGAGCGGAGCCCTCATGCTGCCTGCTGGCCAGCGGGCAACTGCTGCGGAGTAGGAGCAATCGGGATGCGAGAGCCTTATGGAACAGGCTGCAAGCATGATCCCCGTGTGACCGCGCCAGACGCAGGTAAGCTGCAGAAAGGGCCTCTGCTAAAGAAAACAGTCCAAAACACTGACCCTTTTCGCACGCAGTTTCTGTTGTGAGAGGGCCCCTTGAGCGTTGCGTGAATGGGAGCATCGGTCCATACAACGCACTCCCATTCACGCGACGCTCACGAGCCTAAAGCGGGATGCGCATGCATTTTATTATTTTCGGCTGGGAACCAAAAATACTGTGCAGTCGCGCAATGCTCCCGGGGCCCTCGTGCACTTACCTGCCCTGTGGTGCATTGGACGAGCCAGGCTGGTTGCGCTTCCTCCCCCAGTGCAGCCTACAGCTCCCAGGCTGCGCTGCGAAAGGAAGGGGCGGGGCACTAGCGCAACGGTCACGCGACCAGGAAGCCAGCTGCGGGAGAATGGAGGAGTGATACAAGTGCCTCGTACAAGGAGTGATGCAAGTGCCTCGTGAACGGTACCCCCCACCCCCGCGAGCAGGTAACTTGCATGAAGGGCCACTGTAACTGCTTCATATGGCCAGCAGCCAGTTCTCTGCGCATAGGACCTTCTAGTGGCAATATGGGCCATCAAAAATTCCAAAACACATAAACCTGGAAGCATCCAAAAATCCATTTCCATTTCTCAAAACCATTTTGTTTTGATATGAAGGTAAAAGGATACTTGCAACCTGTTTAAAACATCAATTACCATTGATGGAAGCTTTCAGGAGAGACAGGTTGTTATGTGTGGATACATGTGATTATGTGTGTGTTGCCAGAAAAACTTTAAGATGGAGTCTGCTGTGTTTCAGGTGTGATTCGATATTTGGATATGAAGACATTACAATACTGAGGGTCTTCAGAACATGGAATTTTTCTTTTTCACAGATGCCTCACAGTATAGCAACATGTTCTCTGATGCAAGGCAAAATAAATATTTTTTAAAAAAAATCTCACAGAACAGTTTGTTCATTTGTGAAAGAATTGTAGAAGTACCAGGTGATAATCCAAGTAAATAAACTCAGATCCCACTCTGGTATGTAACAGGAAGGCCATTCAAGACAGCATGCAAATGATAAACAGTATCAACCACCCACATTATTTAGAAATAAGGGTGCATAGGGAGGTATAGTTCTCCAAGGAGTCCTGCGGAACCAGTACCACCCCTAGTCCCTACAGTCACATACTCCTGTACTAAGCTGTATTACTTAATGTCTTAGATTCCTTGCAGCAAATGATACTTCATGGCAAACTATTGCCTGTGTTGTTATGGGTTTTCTGGGCTTTGAGGTCGTGTTCTATTAGTATTTTCTCCTAACGTTTCACCTGCATCTGTGGCTGGCATCTTCAGAGGTTCTGGTGGCATGGAAGTGAGACAGAGTATATATGCTTGTGTAGTCCCCGGGTGGGAGGAAGCAATTTGCATATGTTCCAGTTGGCCTGTGTGATGGCCTATTGTTAAATGGGATATCCCCTAGGGTTGTATTGTTAGTCAGGGAATATGCATAACAGTGTGTTAAGTACATTAGCAATCTATTGTATTGTTTCTTTTAGACAACTACTATGTCAGACTACACAGAGAGGCCATTAAAATCCATAAACACATGGATAATTTCAACAGGAAAGAAGAAACATGGAAAGTAAACAAAATTTGGCTACCAGTACTGAAGAACACTAAAATCAAGACTCAAAATATGCCAATGAACACCACCCAGACTCTGGAGGTCCCTCTACAAGAAACAATACAGGCAGAATATCAGGAGAAAATACTAATAGAACATGATCTCAAAGCCTGGAAAACCCACAACAACCTATAGATTCCATCCGTGACAGCCTTCAATTTTATATTGTCTGTGTGCTTGTTGTGCCATGAGCTTATTTTACTTCTACATGAGAAGTAGCTTCAGATTTTTAAATAAAATGAGGTACTACCATTTTAACCTGCTTATACTCGTCAGCCCTCAAAACTGATGAAAATCCTTGGAAGATTGTCATGAAAATATTAGATTAAATTGTTTATATTGAACATACAGTTGTCTCTGTTGAACATTCTTCCTTCACCATGAAGGACATAACCCAGTTTTAAAGAAAATGGCTGCCATTCTGTCAGTGACATGTGAATGCATACGTGGTGCTTACATGCAGGCATATCCATTTTTGCAGAGGACTCAGGAGACTGTTATCTTGCCTATGTACTTCCTCCTACGTATTTGTCAAGCTCCAGGGATGGGGGCTACTGCTAGTTCTTACCAGTAGAAAGAGAAGAAATGGGGAAGACAATTAAAAACAGGAAGATGCAGATGTTCTGGCTTCTAGGGGAAGAAAAGGAGTGTGTACTCCATTTGTGAGTACACTGTATTTCTCACCCTACACTGAACTGAGTCCATGATGTGAATTTTCTCCCTCTTCCTACCACAAAGCCTCCACACCAGTCCCTCCCACAGACTAATACCACCCAGTGGACATGAAATTACACAGGCAACTCACTGGTGTAGGGTCTCAACCATTATTCCCTTACTGAAATATGAAAGACATAGGTCATTTCCACACTAGACAGTTATAGCACTATTATTCCACTTTCAACATCTTATGGAATCCTGAGGTTTGTAGTTTACTGATGCCAAAGAGCTCTCTGGCAGAGAATTCTAAAGGCCCTTCCCTAAACTGCAAACCCCAGGATTCCATGGAATGTTGAAAGTGCTATAACAATCTAGTGCGGAAATGACCATAGACTGAGAGACTGTGTGATGTATTGATTAGCATGGTGAAATTAGGATGAGAACATGGGTGCAACCAGCCACTTAGCTGCCAGTTTAAGGCAAAATTTGGGCTCAGTTATTTGAACCCTAACCTCCTTCCTGTCCTTGTTGCAAGAATTAACACATCAGGGAGAATTACCTATGTGGTGGTTGTTGTTGTTGTTGTTGTTGTTGTGTGCTTCAAATTGCTTCTTGTTTATGTTGACCCCAAGGCAAATCTATTCTTGGGTTTTCTGTGGGCTGAGGGTGTATGATTCACCCAAGGTCACTAGTGGGTTTCCACGACTTAGCAGGTCTCCGGGGTCATAGTCCAACACTCAAACCACTACACCGTGCTAGTTCTCAGTATATAAATTTAAATAATGTTAACAACAATATTGATAACAGCAATCAGAAGAATGATCCCCATCTTAAAGAACATAATAAACCACACAGGGAGGAGCATGACAGAAAGTGATTAAATTATTTTTCACTATGTTATAGGCTACGTAACATGCCACCCAAATATATGGCAGATTAATGGAAAACAAGCCACTCCTTGCATCCAAGTAGTTACTTCCAAGCACTGGCAAACTTCTTAGTGTGGTCTGCAAATGTCACACTTTCTTCTCAAACAAAAACAAAATGGTCTGGCCATTTCTGCCCTATGCTGTTATACTGCTATTATTCCAGTTTCAACATCCTGTGGAATCCTAGGGTTTGTAGTTTACTGAGGCCAAAGAGCTCTCTGGCTGAGGATTCTAAAGGCCCCTCCCTAAACTGCAAATCTGAGGATTCCATAGGATGTTGAAAGTGGAATAATAACACTATAACAGTGTAGTGTGGGAACGGCCTATGTTTTTCTTCCCTCAAAGGATTAAAATTGAGAAACAAATCATTTGCACATTTAGGGAAAAATGGAATATTAAAAACAGATATAAAAACTGCCTGGCTATGACCTTAGTTTCAGCTATTGCTTTTCGTTATGTATGAATTCATGTCATATTCTATGAATTTTAATTATTAATCTTAGCTGGTTTAAAATGAAAGTGACACAGCAATTAAAGCATTGGTTTAGTCTCATAAACATGACAATAAATTTATGCTTATATTAATGTCTGGGTTCATTGTTAATATGTACTTAGGCAGAATAGTGTTGTTTTGTTATGAGACATGAGATTAAATAATCAATATGCAACTGAACTACATGAAATATATTTTCCTGTAAGTTGCATTGCAAAGACATGAAAATGCATCCTCCATTTCATTTCTTCAGCCAAACAATCCCTATTTGCATATGAATAAACACAGATGTGCCATAATTAGAAAATAATAATATTCTAGGAGAAAATGTTGTTCATTTCCATGTTATGCCCACTTGAAGATCTTTGCCAAACAAACTTAAAAGATAGTTTTTCATTTAAAGGAGAGGAGAGCCAATACATAAATATGTACAACACAATTTGGTTTATTTTCTATGAAAAGAGAGGAATGAGAATTTTTGTAATTTAAGTTTCTAGCAATACATGGGGCAGCTTCATTCATGATGGCTTCATTGTTCCCAGTTTTATCAAGTAATTTGAGTTGCTTAAACCATGCAGGCCTGTCAGACTATTGTCTACTCAGAAGTGAACCCCACAGAGTTCAATGCCTTTTTTTTTTTCAGGTAAGAATGTATAATTTTCGGAATCAGGTAGTATAACTCCAGTGACTGAGCTGAGTAAGAGGACTTAATGAACATTTGTAGACCAACTCTGTTTGTCTGAGACATTAAGGAGGTTCTTTAATCACTTATTTATCATGATTTATACCCTGCCTTTATACCAGTTTTGATTATCAATGCAATTAAAATACATAAACAAGCACAAAGATATAAAAAAATACAAAAAAAATACTGAAGATAAAGAGAAATCTGTCCATAAAATCAGTTTCAGCAGTTGTAATATTTTCAACAATACTTCAAGAATGAAGTATGCTCCAAAGCCAAATTTTAGCTGCCAGAACACCACAAACATTCCCTGTGGAAACCGTTAACATATCCAAGTGATTTAAATAATTTTAATTATAATAGCCCTATGTAAGCTTTTGGATGCCTCTATGTAGGACTAAAATGTGAGCCTGCTCCTAAACGTTGCCATGCATGTTCAAAAACTGTGAGATTTTTGCACATTAAGTCTAACATTCTGTAAACACATTCAACTTGAACATAATTACCACAATAGCGGTCAGGTTCCTCATCAGAAAACTGGCCTTATAATGTACATAAGACAGATCTGTTCATGAGATATATAACCTTCCTTTCCTTCCTTCCTTCCTTCCTTCCTTCCTTCCTTCCTTCCTTCCTTCCTTCCTTCCTTCCTTCCTTCCTTCCTCCATCCAAAATTATCTGCAGTTTCATTACAAACTGGCCTCTTTGTAACTCTAATGACTTTTCCCTTTAGAAAATCCAAACATGGGGAACATGCACTTTCATAGAAAAATGAAAAAGACCTTCGGAAACACTTAAAATTCAGTATGGACACATCAAAGAAAAATCACAGAAGAGTGAAATACTGTTCCTTAAAGTGTGTTTGGGTGGCTGAACAGTAATGAATAATTCATTTGGTGATTTTTTTTTTAAAAAAAAACAGTTTATGATTGACTGCTTAGAATTTGAAAACCAATAGCATATTGCTTTTGAAAATAAGTCTTGGTTTTCAGCTTGTTCATAAATAAAATGCCAAATATTGCAGCATCGAGAGTTTGAGCTTGCATTGGATATTCAATATTAGTGCTTATGTGGTTAGTATGATTACCTTTTCATGTTACAAAATGTGCATGTATCAGCTGAACAACAGGGCTTTCCTGTCTATTCAAATGTGTCAAACTGTCAGCTACTCCTTAGTGCTCAGTGACTCACTTATTTGTGTTTCTGTACAGTGTGTAGCATTAAGTATGCATCCAGTAACCTATGCATGCTCCCTGCTCAGAAGTAACTCCTATTGAATGTGTGTTTAGTATTGCATTGCTTAAGCTTCTTTTTGCAATTAGCTGAAGTGAAAGACTAATACTGGGTTTTTTTTGGTGCATGCCCACAAATCAGCTGCTAAGACCCTTGTGTAAATTTCTTTATTCCTACAGTTAACCTCACTATCTGCTATGACCTCTGGGTGTAAGAAAGATCCTATAAGTGATTAGATTTCTGTCATTTTGTTTGAAATATAAGAAGAAATATAACTGGATAGCTTGAATTAAATTGAACCTTTTTTTTTTTTTTTACCATCCTGGGCCCTTTCCACACCTTGCCATCTTCCAGCGCTGGGGTGCAGGGATCATGCGAGAGGCTCTCGCATCCGGGGTCCTTCAGCTCCACACGAGCTGCCTGCCCACATGAGAGCCCTGCCTCTTCCTTCCCCAGTGCATCCTGGGACCTTCCCAGGCTGTGCTGGGGCAAGAAGTGTGACCGGTGCAGCTCCGGAGGCTCCACATGCCAGGTAAGTGCACGCAGGAGCTGGGAGCAATGCACAATTGCGCACCATTTTTGGCTTCTAGCCAGAAATGAAAAGGTGCATGATCAGCGCCTGCCCTACCCTGGAGCATTGCACAATTGTGAGTGCATCATGCTGATCACTCCTCACAATTGCAGGATGCTCCAGGGGCCCTTTCGCATGGAAAATGCCATGTGTCATGAGCCAGGCTGAGCAGGCTGCCGATTCAGACGGGGACTCTGAGTTGGACATGGGCTTCCAGCCAGGGGAGGAGCCCTTGGAGGGAGAGGGGACTCCTGCAGAGTCAATGGAGGGGCCTGCGAGCGACTCCCCAGCTAACCCAGGGCCGATACCTACAGCAGAGGAGTCCAATGCCTCTGGCTTGACAGAAGCTGCTGCTTCTGACTCCAGCCCGGAGTCAGCTGACTCTCCCCCCACGTTCCTCTAGAGGCGGCTGGAGAAGGAGGCGGTTCGTAGATCAAAGCGCTTGCAAGAGAAGTGCCTGAGGTATGAGGGCCTCCAGCTGGGAGCCAGGCCAACGGACATCTGATCAGCCCCAGCTGGGTTGAAGACTATTTAAGGCAGATGCTGGGGGGAGTTCAGGTACAGGGCAACAACCATTTCTCATCCGTGACTCTGCTACCTGTGCCATGGGCTAGCTATTCCTGAGTTCCACTGCCTTCATTCTTTTTTGGGCGATGTAACCCCTTAATAACTTTATGGCTTTATTTATTGCCGCTGTTTGTTTTGTTTGCTGGAACCCTTTGATTATTTTACTGCCTACTTACTAAAAAGCCATAAAACTCCAGTTGCCGCCTCTGTGTTTGCTTAGCCTCCGCCTGACATTGACACCATGCGAAAAGGGCCTTACATTTCATTTATTTAAATTGCCTTCATTTAAGTCATTCACTTGGTCTATATTAGTGATTGGAATTATGTGGCTCTGTAGATCAGAGGCAAAGTGCAGATAATAGGCTGGATTTGTCACCATTTTGGGAACTTTTGAGGACCCCAAATGTCAGATGCTTTTTTTATTTTAAAAGAAGTCCCCAGATTCTCCAAGTGACTTGCAGGGAATATGGACACATTTTCAACTCATCTTTTAGGCCTTTCTGGACCATTTTAGGAAAGCCTTTATTTTATAAGAAGAAGTGAACAGGAAGTAACCTCTGAGTTTCTTTTGGTTGTAAAAGTGGCCTCTCCTGAGTCTAAGTGGACCAAAAATGTGTTGGAAATGCCACACACACCTCTTAAAAGGAAAAAGAAAATGGTACATTTTAAAAGCAGTTGAAAAAGAGAACATGACAGCTTTCATAATTTCTCTGTATCACTTATGCTGGCTAGGACTGCTCGTACTTGCAGTTTTACATTATCTAGAGGATCATAGTTGCCCTGCTGGCCATAGAACTGTTATAAAGAAAAGAAAAATCCGGGGGCTACCTTATATAGAAAGATGACACAGGGGCCATTTTTGCACTAGAATGTTACAGTGTTATTATTCTACTTTCAACATTCTATAGAATCCTGAGAAGCCCTCCCTAAACTGCAAAGCCCAGGATTCCAAGTGGAATAATAACACTATAACAGTCAAGTGTGGAAATGGCCAGGGATACCAGTGCCATGAGCAGGAACAATAGATTTTGGATTGTGAAAATTGCTACAGATTGTGTACATATTGTGATTGCACTTTCCTACCAGAAAGAGGAAAATGAAATAATGATATTTCTGTCTCTGGTGCCAAAATAACTTAGCTGCCCTTTGGTGCTATCACATGACTTTCAAGATGGGAGAATACTGTTTCCTGTCCTGCCTCTTAACTATTCCTCTCCACTAGAACATTCTCTTCACTTATTTTCTTAAAAGAAACTAGTCATTATATTATATTTTAATCGTAGGTAAAAAATATTTGTGTACCTATTTATTCCATCTCTCCTGAAGAGACAGAGGGAGATATGGGGGATTCCAGGTCTGCATCCAGTTGTCCCAAACATTTTAGGCAGGGGCTAAAGATTTGGAGCCCACCTCCAGTGTCTTGAAGACAAAAAAGATTAATTGCAATTGAATTGTATAGATTAATTAGGTTTTATTTTGCATTTTAGTTTGTATCCTGTAATTTCAACACAAAATTATTCTTTGGGCTACTTGCTTTAAAAATGACAAATCTAATTTGAGAAAAAGCTGTACAATTTAAGAGGCAAATACTTGAAATTAGTACAGAATAAAACTATCTTCTGCATAAAACATTTTAAAGTCTAGGAAAATAGAAAAACATTTTGCTTAACACAGAAAATTATTGACATCCAAAAAAGGTACCATGTCAATCTCTCTCGAGTCAGCATTCTAGATGTGTAGCACCACCAATATTTTGAATGGAGCACAGAAATGAACAGAGAGCTGCATTAAATTAAAAACATGACAGAAAGTAATTTAAATGCAAGGCTTCAGATAAACTTTAGCATTCCTTCCAATCTCTTCTGAAGCTAAATTGCACAGACATTTCCCTTTATTTAGAGGACCATGTTTTTATACAGCATGCTGTTCTTGTTTTCTTTGTGTCCCATGAAATCAAGTATTGTTTTCCAATTATGGCTATGCAAGAACAGATGAACTATCATCCGCTTTGCCCCTTGAAGCCTTTAGTAAACAAGATTCTCAATGATCCTAACAGATGTCTCTGATTTGAGCCCCTTTTCTACTTTCTACAGGAGCAAATGCTGCAGAATGAAGAAGATCTGGCTCTGAGCCCGTCCACACCAGGAACAATGAGTTGACATAGCCAGAAGCACTCAGAATCTGGCCATCATTCCCCAAAGCTTAATTTTCAGATCAGCCATCCTCACCATATTGTCCTTCTGAATAGAATATTCTGTCATTTTCTCTCTCCTGGGTCACTGAACTCTGTTCAGCATATTATTTATTTATATTTTAATCCACATTTCCCTCAGTTTATCCGTATGTTATTAATTGTCCCAGAGACAACTCTGCATCCCAGGCACATCTGCTAGCGGAGACTTGCCAAAACTCCATAATGTTCTTCTTTCAATTTTCTTTTCCTCTCTCCAACAAGTCAACAGTTTCCCTGCCTTATTTTCAAACAGCAAATGTATATAGTAATGGTATAGGACCAGCTTCTTTTATCTATGGGACTTCCTAATTTGATTTTCTTGCCTTGAGAATATGTGGGTTGAAATCTTGCAGCATATTCAGGTACTTGAATCTTATTGAATAAATTGGATTTTAAAAAACTATATGACAATGAACTCTTAGATTGGAATCCTGAGCATTCATACCTTAAAGTAAGTCCCCCTAAAATCTTCAGGAGTGTCTTCCAAATAAAGAGGTGTAGAAGTGGGGGTGGTGTCATATTATTGATTCTGTATCATTGGGAAAGGGAGGTAGAGTGTAAAAACACTGCATATAACAGCTATGGAATAGTATCCTGCTGTTAATTCTTTTCAGGTACACCAAATCAATCCAAAACTGATATATTCTTTGCCTTCATGTTTCACTATCGAAACTTCCCAGGGAATTGCAGCTACTTTTCATAATAGGCATCACATTTATTCCTTTATTTAAATTTGTAGTCTTTTTTATCACAAAACATTACTATATCTAGCAATAACTTTTAAAACTTAAAAAATAAAATGAAATATAATAAATACAAATATAATAAAATAAATATAATATAAATATAAATAATATTTCGAAATATTATTTTAAATATTTTATATGTGTTTAATGTTTTTAACTGTTTTAATTTAAATGTTTTTAATGTATTGTTGGAAGCCACCTTGGGTCCCATTCTGGGAGAAAGGTGGCATACAAATATAATGCATGCATGAATGAATGAATAGGCTGAAAACACACCGACCAATTTAATCTTGCCTAGTAAAATCCAGCCCAGCTTCTTCTTACTTAAAAAAAAAAAGTTGGAAAGAAGCTGGAAAAGAGAAGCTACAAAAGCCTGTAAGATAATGCTCAAATAACCAAATTAGTTTTAGAAGTGTTGTCTTAGTTATAATGGTTCAAAAAACAGCATCTTGTAATGGGTGTATGACTAAAAAAGAAAAAAATATTGTTTTTGTCATCTAAATATTTATCTCCCTTAAAAGGCTGATTGATTAGCTAAAATTTCTAAAAGAAGTTGTTTCTGTAGCCTCTGAGTGACAAATCTGTGAATGATCTCAATTTAAGCTTTCTTCATGACTAGTGACATAAAGTGCATTAATTTTTCATTGTCGGATTCCTTTTAGCCTGAGCTGAATATCCCTGCAGTTGAATGTTCTGCAATTTCAGGGAGACTGAAAAAGTTTCAGTGGGGAACTTGCCTTCAGGTGAATGTGCACTAGTGAGCTTCAATTAACACAAAAATATTATGAGAGCTATTCTATCAATGAAAAAAAAAATCCCCCCCCCAATAAACTTAGTTGAGAAGTGTCGCTTCAAAAGGAGGCAGGGTTTATACTTTTCATAGGAAAGATCCTATTCCATTAAGTTGGGCCAAGTATAGCAGTAGCAACAGTAACAATGACTGAAGAAGAAGCAGCAATCAGCAATCAGCAACAACAGTGATGAAGTCGGAGCAGGAGGGGGAGGAAGACAAAGAAGGAATAAAATAGGGAAAGAGGAGGAAGAAGAAGAAAAATAATCTCATTCTAATTGCTGCTTCAGAAAAGGAGGAGGGGGAGGAGAGGATGAAGAAGAAGACAATGACTAAGGATCAATTAAGACTAATTACAGGACTGGTTTTAGTAATACTGTAGCTCAATCAAATCTGCAAACACGCTTTCCAAAAATTAAGTGTCAGTGGATTGAAAGGTTTCATTTCTCAGTAAGTGTACAATATCTGTTTCAGGCTACAGTTTTGTGTCAGTAGTGCTACCTATTTTGGTATTTTCGCTAGAATCAGGCATTGCATTACTTAAATTATTCTGTGAATACTTTGTAACCCTTATATATATATATATTGGCAGATATGTTCAATTGGCATAAAATAGAAATCATATACAATGACTGAGGCCATGTGGAAGAGGGCTGACTGGAAAAACAGGTTATCTCAGAACGTGGCTAAGGCCCTTTCCGCACCTTACCTTCTTCTGGCGCTGGAGTGCAAGGATTGCGTGAGCAGCCTCTGGCGAGAAGCTCTTACGTCCAGGGTCCTTTGGCTCCGCACAAGCTGCCTGGTCACACGAGAGCCCTGCCTCTTCCTTCTGCAGCGCAGCCTGGGAGTTTCCCAGGCTGCGCTAGGGCAGGAAGCACGACCGGTGTGGTTCCGGAGGCTCTGCACGCCAGGTAAGTGCGCATGGGGCCCGGGAGAAATGCGCGATTGTGCACCATTTTCAGCTTCTAGCTGAAAATAAAAAGGTGGGAGGTTGGTGCCTGCCCTACCGTGGAGCATCGTGTGATTGTGAGTGCATCGTGCAGATCACTCCTTACAATCGTGTGATGCTCCAAGCATCCTTTCACATGGAAAATGCCGTGCATAAAGGGACTCAGTTCAGCTTAATGGCACTTGCTAAGAGAGAACAAAAATAATCTCCAGAGAAGAGCAAAAGCCCTGTGGTTTGTGTATCCTCTGGAAAACCAAGACAAAAAGACTGGCTACCAACTTCATTTGACACCCAGTTGTTACAAACTTCAAACAAAGAGTTTTTGGTTGATTGATAACTCTGAATCAGGAAAACAGGAAATATTTCAAACAAATCCATTTTCTTTTCTTGATCTCTGATCTCACTCCTTTCCCAGGGAAAGGGTCGCCTCACCCTCAGGAATGTTTTTGCAATATAATGGAGTTCCTTGTGGGGCTCTGGGTCTTTTTCTTTTCTTCTCTCTCTCTCTCTCTCTCTCGCTAGCACTGGCTAGCTTGTACTCTCTCTCTTTCCTTGTCTGTGAATCTGTTCCTGTGTTTGTCCTGAAACAGAAAATCAGGTGTAAATACATTTGCTTTTGTTCCTTTAACTCTTTCCTCCCTTAAGAACTTCAAATTTGATAGTCCTTATGCGCTTGTGTGAGTGATTGCCTCTGTGTGTGTGTTTGTGTGTGTGTGAAAATATTTGCTGATAAAACATCTAAATTGAACATGTAGCCTGGTTCTTCCATGATCTGACTTGTACATATTGGGTTAAAAGATCTCGCTAGTGTTGCCCTGCCCTCCTCATTGTTAAAAGCCAGCGATCTGCTAATTTCCCCAATTTTATAAAATTTAGGTGTTCCTTCAGGGACCCCCAGAAGCCAGAGTAACAACTTTATTATTTAATTAATTTAATTAATTAATCTAATTTAATTATTTAATTATTCTGTTAATAATTTAATTCTATTTTAATGTACACTTTTGGTTTGTTTCTGATTGTATCGCTTTTTTTAAATGTGAGCTGCTATGAGTCCCAAAGGCAGCATACAAATAAATATGACAACAACAACCGCAACTACATATTAACGACCATATGAGATAATAATTGTGCTTCCAGGTAACTGTGAAGAAGCAATAGCACAAAACTGTTAAAGGATGATGGTATGGAGTCAAGCTTAGGCGCTTGATGAAAAGGAGATTGTACCTGTATTCTAACTTCTATCCACATGTAATCCTACAGCTATCAAAGCTGGAGTCTAATTGTTCTCAAAGAGTGAGTGTTTAGAGCAGTCATCATTTGTCCTCTCAGAATTATGCAGATTTTTGAATATCAAGAGTAGAGGGTTAATATAAGTAATACTTATAAGTAATATAGTATAAGTAACATCAAGTAATATAATATAGTATAAGTAATATAATATAATATATTATGCTACAAGTATAATATAAATATACTATAACTTTAATATGATATAAGTATGATAAATATAAGTATAATATAAGGACTATAAGGACTATAATGTAAGCAATATCAAAGGAATGGCATTAGCTATCTTCTAACATTCTGCATCAGGAGGCATTCAGTAAGCAAAGTTATTTACTGAAATCTTTTTGAAAGACATGTAGGGATTGGAGATGAACTGTTATTTCTTTTCAGTTTAGATATAGCAGCTGGTGTATGACAGTGTGTCACTTTGGAATGATGCCTTTGAATGAAAGTTACATTTCTCTCCCTCTCTTTCTGTCTCTCTTTTTCTTCCCAAAGGAAGTATTGGTGATCTATGTTAGCAATGAGTTATACTTCAGTGACTTTGAAAAATAAACAAAAGCACACTCTGAATCACAGATTGATTATTTCTGGTAGCATTCTGTGTTTCCATCAGATATTATCACCAAACTGTGGAGATGTTTGATTTAAAAAAAAAACACAAATCTATAAGTTCTTAAGATGCAAAGCTATGAGGTTTTCAGTGCTTCAGAACACTTTTTTTTTTAACTATTTGCATTCAGCTTCATTTTCCAACGATTAAGTTCTAACTTGCCAAAGAAAGTTAAAATGACAGAACATCCTCATATTTTTAAAATCATTGTTTTACTTAAAATATCTGGGACATATCAAAAGAAGGGAAGACTTGGTAGAAAAGATAATAATGCTTAGTAAGGCAGAAGGCAGTAGGAGAAAAAGATCACATCATAAGTGAAAACACTAAGTCAAAGAAGCAACAGTCCTGAGTTTGCACGACCTTTGTAGGGCTATTGATAACAGAAGGACTTGAATGTCTCTCCTTCATCGGGTTACCATAAATTGAAGTCAGCTTGGTGTTAATTAACAGCAAATACTCCAAGTATTATTATTTTTAATATAAGTCAAGGGTAGATAATTCATTCCTCTATATGATGGCTTGGGAATTCCTAATTTCAAATATATTATTAGATATTTTATTTAAAACAACTAGAAAGGGTATGTGATTTTCAAGGGTAGCAGAAAAATATAAAATAAAAGAATTGCAAGTTCATCCATCTGCACATATGGAAATGGAGACAGATTTAAATTAATTTAGACTCAGCATTACACAGACACAAAGACTCACATACATTGACTTTGATGAATATTTGGAGAATTAATCCAAATGAAGTCATTCTCTGTATGTGTCAGGACAGCTGCCTTGATACAAAAGGTCCTGTAAGGTGTACTGCACAGCCTGGAATGTATATATATAGGAAATAGAATGTTAAGATATTGTGTTAACTTCTGTAAAATGTTTTGTATTTTAGAAAATGATTTCTAGATGGCTGCAGTTAAAAACATGCATATGAAATCTAACTTGCATCCTGATCATTTTGTATTTAATACAATAACATCCATCCATAGACTGTCACAATGTGTTAAACTCTCTCTGGAGTAACTGGCTGGATTTTCTTATTGCTTTTTATATGCACATTATGTTAAGATGCACTGATTTTATTATAAGTTTCTTATTAGCATGTAGTTTGGGTATGTTGCTGGGAACAGGGAATGTTTCGCTTTGCTGAGAGATATCTCGGGTGCTTGGTGGCTGGGAAGACAAAACCATGGTCAAATGTTGTCACCACAACTGACACCAAGGGAAGAGTCAGAACCATGAGGTAATGATCATAACAGCAAGTGGAATACTTTCACAGGAAAAACTGAGTTTATCACTTAAGGTTTATAAAATGCAGCCCTCTTTTAGTCTTGGCAATGTTGCCATGTATACAATTGCTTTGCTATGATCCTCAGTAAAGTTACTTAGACCTTCTGAACTATGTTACTGTGGTCTGAAGCCTAGTAGTGTAAATCACAGTACATACTAGAGAAAAAGAAATAAATGCATTTCATGGGTGGCCTTTGACACCTAGAATGATGATCTATAGCTTAATAAAAATCTTGGAAATAATGTTATGTCACAGATACAGATGCATATACACATATGTGGTGGCATGCTAAATAGTAAAATCAATTTTGAAAACAGGTGTTTTAAGAAGTGGAATTAGATTTGTTGTTGTTGTTGTTGTTGTTGTTGTTGTGCACCTGCAAGTCATTTCTGACTTATGGTGATCTTAAGGCAAAGCAATAATGGGGCTTTCCTGGCAAGATTTGTTCAGAAACAACAATTCCTTTCCACTGAGGCTGAGTTAGTATGACTTGCCCAAGGTTATCCAGAGGGTTTCCATAGCCAAGCAGGGATTGAAACCCTGGTCTCCTGAGTAATCCAGCACTCAAACCACCAGACCACATTGAGTCTACTATCCTTATGTCTAGATAACAGTAATGTTTACAGCATATAAGACTTGTGGGTTGTGTGTGTCTGTGTGAGAGGGTGGCTACTCAATTAGAAACTTCCTTTATATATAAGAAGTGGAAATATTAACTGGCAAAACAATAGGTTATAGACTTCAGCTTTGGTGGAAAAGCTTAGAGGACATTTAGATGTAAGAAAAAATGAATAAGCATAAAAAGAATTTCATATGTGGATCCCCCATCTTCAGTATATAAATCATAACAGATTCTTAAGTCTCTTGCTGGTCTTCCATGACAAAACATTGAAAGATCCTTCAAATTAAAGATGACCAAGATGAACAAACAATGCACTGTGTCATTTGCTATATTTTATTGGGGAACTTGTTAAAGTAATAGCTGATGTAATTGTGTTTTCTCTACAAAGTTTAATAAAAACACAATTAAATTAATATGAAATAAAACAGCTTTATTTATGTATATTGTGAACTTTGAGTTTTTTGTTAACTCAGAAATAGGAATGAAAGTCAATGACTTTAAACCCATCTTGGAACTACAGATTATATTACAAAAGAGGCTTCTTCTGCCAAGTTGTAGAAATTTCAATAAGGACATGATGGTGTTTAAAATCTAATTATATGAAATTAAATCTTTCAAGATATTGCAGAAAGGATGGAAAAGACACTTCTAATTTCAAGAACGATATACCCCCAGAGAAGATAGTAAAAACAGAGCAATTATAAAAGCCTGAGAAAATTAATTAGATCTTATCTAAGATGGGCATGTTCGAAAAAGGGCAAAAGAGACGAGAAAATATACTATTGGTTTGTATAAAACTGACTGATCCTAAAAGTGTACTAAATGTTTTCCCGTTTAAATTTGATAAAGCAATTGTATTTTTAAAGACAATATACCAATTTTAAGATGAGAGTTCAAACATATGTTGAATCCTCTTGCCTTGAAACAATAAGACTTGGATAAAGGAGACAAAACATAGGAAATCTGTACATGAGTTTTTATCTGTTGATCCTTTTATGTTTATTATGGGGGAGCTGCGGGTGTTTGAACCAACATGGTCATGTTTCAGTCATATTGTTTTCTAATCGAAATTGCTCTTTCTGTTCTTCTCCCACTGAGAACATATATAGAAACCTGTATTTTTTTCTATGCTTTCTGGGAAAGAAGTAGCTCAGATTAGGAATATCTTGCAGTGTCATATTTTGTGCCACCAGCTGCTGGGACCCAGTGGTTTAATCCTTTCTTTTCAGAGAAAGATGTCTCAAAGAATCTCAGCAGAACTTCTTTGCTGCTGCTAATGGATTTGAAATTTTATTGCCTGTGTTTTACTGCCCTTTGATGGCCTCTGCCTGCATTGATATTCCTCCAGACTATCTTAACTGACAACAGAAGTAACATCTAAGACAAAATGCAGGCTTGTGACTCTCACATTCTCACTTTTCTTCTGTCTGATTTTTAACAAGAACCTATACCTCAAGGCACCAGATTCTGTCAGATTTTGAAGCTAAGCAGGATCAGCTCTTTCAATAGTTGGATGGAAGACCACCCCAAAAATACCAAGACTGTAAGCTATATTTCAAAGGAAGGAACTGACAAAACCACCTTTCATATTTAGAGAAGTATTCCTGCCCTAGGAAAACCCTATGAAATTCATGTAATCACCATAATCCAACAGGCAACTTGAAGTCATGGACACTCACACATGATTTTTAACATTTTTGTCTCATAAAGAAGCCAGTAAAGGTTTAAGTTTGCATGATGTATTTTGTGCATTTTGGTTGATCTAAAGGCGCCACTGTTTTATGGATTTTGGATTTTGTTATATTTTTCTTCATTGCCAACCTTGCTGTCCCTTAATAAGCCTCTCTGTGATTATCTCTGAAAACTAGGAGAAGATTGGAAGAACATCTTGAGGATACATCCTTCATAGGTCTACTTTCTTTAGAAAAACCTGTTAGGTCAGTCTCCCTGGATTCACAGGACTTTTAAGTTCTGAAGCCATTGCTTCACTTTCAAATTTTAGCTTCTACATCATTGCAACATCATTTAAATCAAGTAAAGTCTCTCTTAGAATAGAGGGAAGGAAGGCAAGAGAGAAGGAGGGAGGACAATGTGGGGTGGACACTAAGCCAACAACCTGAAAGAAGCCAAAACCAATTCTGAGTCTGCTAGTTGTTTGAGCAGCATACAAATTAAGCCTTGCTTGGTCTCTTAGCCCTACTTTAAGCAGTACATAGTGCTACCAACTTCTTTTTCTCCATTCCTAAACTGGACTTTGCACTTGTCCGATGAAAACTTCTAGGACTTCCTTTTCTGAGGAAGGATCTTCTTGTGATGAAAGAGCTAATCACACTGCTTACATCTTATTCTGTTTGCCTACAGGTCAAACTAGGTGTATGTTCATATTAGAATAGGGACTCTCTTAAGTGATAGAAGAAGTCTGTCACTGAACTTTGACCATTGAACATATTGCCTTTATTATTTATTTATGTATTAAAATAATTTTTAATCATCCCTCTGCCCATCAGGGCCCCTGAAGTTACATATAAGAGAGGAAACAACATTATTTAAGAAAAATATAACAATTTTTTAAAGGAAAACTTTTAAAAAAAACGCCATAGTTAAAACAATCCAAAAAATAACCCTGGTTTTAAGGGCTGAAAGGCTATAAAAACCACTACAAAGTTATTTGTCCTCTGGAAATTCAAAAGAGGTGAAGCCAGTTTGATTTTCCCTTGGAAAGCAGTTCTACAAACATCGTACTGATACTTTTGTCACATTCACTTATCAATGTAGTCTCCTGGAATGATCAAAAATGCTACGTAAATTGGTATGATGGAATTAGTTTACTGCTTGTCACTGGGAGATAACCATAGGATTAATTTGCAAGTCTGATTGCTGAAGCACAAACAGTGTGTCTAAGGATATCCCATTGTGAGACAGTGTAAATGTTAATTGCAGGGAAAATGCATTTCCCTTAATGCCTAGTTTTACCCTGAGACCTGATCTCAGATTTTATTAGGTACACTTCAGGAACTTCACAATTACCAGTCACTTTGTGAAGCTAATCTGAGCTTTAAGTGTTCTGCAGAAGTTATCTGCTAGTAGATTCAGGATATCAATACTTGATTGAGTTTGAAAGGCTTAGAATTTCACTCAATATACTGATAAATACAAAATATCAAATTATATGTAATTAGAAAAGATGTAGCACAAAGTCATCAATTTACAATTCTAGGTGTAAATAAATCCTAGATAGGAAAATATAACAATGAGTGTGGAAGAGTAAATCTTGACAGTATTATCAAAATGTTGTGCTGAAGATGAAACTTCCAAGAGAGATTTCTTTGTTTTGAAAGATGTGAAAAATATTCCAATAGGAAATATTTCAATATAATTTGCAGATCTCACATCTTGGACTGTTGTGAAGAACACTTCAGTCAACAGTGGATAGCCTTTAGGTGATTTCACAGAAGGAAAGCTTTTGTTGTTGTCTGTTAAATTATTTTAAGTTTTCCTAATAAACACTAAACAGACATATACAACTCTCATTCCCTCTTTCCTTATTCTGCTTGTGCTACCAAGTAAGACTAGGACAAAATGAGACTGCCAAGGCAACCAATACCAGCCAGACAAGTTTTAGTTAGTTCATTTACTTGTTTATTTCCTCCTTTTCCCTCTTACATCAGCTGTCATCCAGTTAGTGGCATAGCTTCAAGTCAACCTTACACTTGTTTCTGTTTCTTTTTGGTCAGTATGGAAGCTAGCATTCCCTTTCTCCCCTCCCCACCCCCGATTACCAACCAGCTGCCCTGAGACCTACCACAAAGTTGCTGCAGCCCCTTCTTCCTACTGGCCATTTCATGCCTAGTGAAATGGTAGAGGACTAGAAAAGCATCTAATTATGATCCTATAGCCAGAAAAAAAGTGATTTCACTATCTGCTGACACCTCCAGATGTAGCAAATTCACATCTAGCTACAAGGATGTAGTCAGAGCATCCTTTGATCTCCTACCACTCTCACTAGGTACAGAATAGTCATGGGGAAGCTGCAATGACTCAATGTTAGATAGATGTGGCATCAGCGAATAGTCAGGTTTATCACAGTTCCACATGCAGAACTACTATACTATGCTGGATCACACTGGATTTTGGCCTATGTGCATGATATTTTCCATTAAATTTTTTAATAATACAGTTGTTCAGCCCTCAAAACTATATATCAGAAGTGGGAAACTGCTCCATGTGCAGTATACAACTCCACACTACTGGGATCCCTGTATTCCAAAATGCTTCTGAAACTCCCAAATTTTCCCTTCATCTTAGGATTTTCATGTCTTCTAGGATATCAGGGGACAATTTTACCAACATTGGAGGTCCCAGTGGCATGGGGACAAGCCTGGAGATGTGTGAAGACTTAGGACATCTGGAAGTTGTCCATCTCTGATTTTTGCAGATGATCAAATATATAGTATAAGACAAGAATTTCATCTGTACAGTTAGCTTAGTTCCTGAATGCAAATTCCTCAACGCCCATGCAAGTTTATGTGCCTAAAGAAACTTCACACAGCTGAAAATTCAGGAATGTCTCCATAGCTTGGTTACATGGAGAATGCAAGACAAGCCACATTTAATCAGAATAAAGTTCCAGCCGCTCCAGAGTTCTATTCACATAGTGGCCAATTAGTTGTGTGCAGGATGCTTGCCAGCTTCTGGTTAGTGCCAGTACATCCTCCATGTTGCACTTATCAGTAATTGATACACAAGAGTTGATACACAAGAGCTGCTGTCTCTGATACCAGTGATGATAGTCTAACAACCATTAATGACCCCACCCTTCATGAATTTATGCAATTCCCTTTTAAAGGCATTCAAGTGTGAGTTCCATAGTTCAACTATGCATTGTATGAAGAAGTACAGTGGCCTTGCATCTTCCACCATTCTATTTCAGTGGATGATCCTCAGTTCTAGTACTACGAGAGAAGAGATGGGTGAGGGGGAAACTTCTATTGGCTTTCCTCATAGTGTGCCTAATTGTAAAAACCTCTATCATGCTTCTTTTCACTCAGCCATTTTCAAAACTAAACAGCCCCAAGTGCCATAACCTTTCCTTCTAAGGCAATTGCTTGACTTTTAATCACTATACTTTCCCTATTCTGTATGCTTTTCTGAAGCAGGATGTCCATTTTTTCCAGATGTGGTGACCAGAACTGTTCATAGCATAAATTTGTATCAGGGCAGTATGACACTGGCAGTTTTCAGTTCCCTTTCTAATCATGACCAACACAGAATTCATCTTTTTTACACACCAGCCACTCACCAGGTGGCTTTTTCATTGAGCTGTCTACTTGAACTGCAAGACTGTTTTTTTTGTTAGTCAGAGTCAGCAAAGATTCCATCAGTATATATGCAAGGCTGGAATTTTGTACCCCAATACATATTACTTTATATTTTCCATCCCTGACCAACCTTTGCAATTTTACTGTCCATTCTCCATGGATACCCCTACACAAATATGGTTATAAATCTCCATGTGTTGAGTCCTTCAAGGAGCCTATTTAAGTGATCTGGTCTTCACTTATAGGATGTCATGTGACCTACACAGAATTCTTGTGCTTCTGTTGCAAGAGGGACTTGCCCACTCATAAATGTGTGTAATTGGGATGGGGAACATGGCACCTTCCAGATGTTCTTGGACTGCTACTTCCATTGGCCCTGTCTTTTCATTCCGCTGCCTGTGGTTTATGAAAATAGGAGGCTAATAAAGATCTTGCCCCATCTAGGGTGTAGTATTGCAGCCTACACAAGCCCTGGGTTAGAAGCTTTCTGCAGTTCTGGTCTTACCAGAGAAAGAAAATGATGTCTTGTTTGGCTTTCTGACCAGAGCTCCCATTAAGCATGTCACAAGGACAGCTTCCCCGTTTTAGGCATTCATGCCAATACAAACATTGCAAAAGATATCAAAAGATTTCACAAAATGTATGGTTGACTGTTGGTAGATGAGAGTTTCTAGATAACAGAAAATGATTGGATAGAAAACATAGATTGTTCTCTGAATCTCAAAAGTGATGGAAACTGTTTCACTGCTTACTGATAAGCTTGAAATCATTTCAGCCAAGATATTCTAATATTTTGACTTTTTTAACATTTGGAAATGGCACTTTTATCTCACCTGCACCTTTCCTCCCTTGTCATAAATAAACGCTTCATGGTAATTAAACTTTTAAATTTCAGATTAACCCAGTTTTTAAAATTATTATTATTCCTGACAATTATGACCTAGAAAACAAGCCTGTTTTTAGTGCATTCTATGCTAGAATGTCATGGTGTGCCAGCTGATATAGCAAAGGAAGATGCAATATTGTACAACAGAAGAACAATATAATATCAAACCATTAAAATCAACCCAACTATACTTTTCACATCCAGATTTGAGTTCTGGAAAGAATGGTCCTGCATGTCCTGAATTGTCATTTCTGGTTAGTGTTGACTAGACTTTTATTTCAGAATCATCATCCCTGGTGGGAAAACACACAAAGTGTCTGCATTTTTTCCAGCCAGTGGAGAGGCCCTGGGCTTCTCCTCTCTGCATTGGAGTAGAAATGCCACTGGCTACTGCCTTCTTTTTCCCCTCTGACTGTGCAAGACTTCTTCCCCAGTTCATCACTCCATCTATTTTTCTTAGAAATATAACCTATCTTGCTACTCATTCATAAACATGATGGCAGGCATTTTTTTTGCTGGTGTCACAGATTCATAAATTTACAGATCCATAACTGTACTGTATTCTGTATGACAATATAGTGTTACTGTAAGACTGTACTGTAACCCTCAGTCCACCTGAACAGTCAGCAGCTGAATAGGGTGAAAGAGGTCTCTTCAGCTGCTGCTCAGAGTTCCATAAGCAAGGCTGCAACAATCAGAAGCAGGACACTGTCATAATTCCTTGCTTCAGCCATGCTCAATTGGCAGATGAAAAACTTCCTTTGCTTGATGAAGCTGCTGGATGTTAAAAGGTGGGCTGGGGGAGTGAAAAGCCAGGAGATGTTACTTAGTTATGCATATGTAACTAAGTAGCCAATGTAGTTACATATTGACATTGACATTTGTTCTGTTTGCTTGTTTGTTTATTAAAATATTTATATCCCACCTAAAATCAAATATCTCTTGGTAGCTTACAAAAAAAAAAGCATTTTAATAAGTTACACAATTCAAGACAATAAAATAATCAAAATAATTTTGATATTCAGCATTTCATTTTTGTTTCTTTCACTACTCACATCTGATTTCTCCCCCTCTTCATGGTCATTCATTAAAAAAATAGCAGCAGACTTAATATGAGCAGTAATTCTCAGCAGCTAGTCTTAAATTTTCCTCAAACAGATGTCCCAAATGCTGTGTCATTCTTAAGGATTCTGGGAAAATGATAGGAAAATGATATCAGTAGTTGCTGCAAAAAAACTGTGGGGAGACTTTTTTTTTTTGCTCTGCTTTGTTTTGTTTTTGGTAAAAGACTGCATGGAAATTATATGTAAGGGACAACAACTTGGAATATAAGCTCCACCAATGATAAATCTTTTACTAAGTACCCTTTGTAAGACTCAGTTGGTTTTCAGGGCACATCCATCACTCCAGTGTTAAATTCATAAGCAAGCAGAGGGTAAAACAGTTATGTTTAAACACTATCATGTCAATTATTAGACCATCTGGTAAATTTATTCTATTCAATACATCTGGATCAGTTCCATCTAACTTCTGTCTGTCCCTGAAGCATTCAAGAGAACTGGGGTGTATCATGTGGATGTATACTACAAGTGACTATATGAAACATATATTTATCAGAAAGCACAATATAGTCAGCCCTCTATATTTCTGAGTTTAACTTTCATGGATTTGATTATTTGTGAGTTTGTCCTATCCCTGCTCTGCCCACCTCAAGCACTTATTTTTCCAAGGAAACTTCCCTCTCCGTGGCTCCAATTAGACAGTGCAGCCTTTTAAAAATCTGCCTCTGGTCGTCCTCCTCCTTCAACCAGATGCTGCCTGGCCAGCTAAAGAGGGCTCACAGTCTGATTTCTCAGTACTGTAAACCCTCTCCCAATGACCCACACATACTCACTGAAGAAAACGGGTGTGAGAGGAAACAAAAGGCCACCAGACTAATCTTTCCCTCTTCTTTCCTTGACCTGGTTTGGACCCTTGATGCCCACTGTCCCCACTATGTCTCAGCCCCCTTTGATATTTGACATTTTTCCACTTTTGTGGAGGGTCCTGAACCCCTAACCCTAGTAGATGTGAAGGGCTGACTGTACATCATCCACAGGATTACACTGGAAGAGTGAGCTCAGGCTTAGATTCCCCTGAAAGTGATGTGTTTGCATACTGAAAGACTCAGAGTGTAATCCCAGTCATCTTTCTCAAGCAAATTCCATGTAGTTCAATCAGTGGCAGAGCTTGTAGTGTGTGGAGTGGGGCGGGGCTATGGTGTAAGGGGTGTGGCAACTGTGCACAGAGGCGTGGCCGGGGTGCATGGAGGCATGCCCAGGGTGCACAGGGGCATGTCCAGGGTGTGTGGGGGTCTGGCCAGAGCACAGGAGGCATGTCCAGGGTGCACGGGGGTGTGGCCAGGGTATGTGGCAGTGTGGCATCCCAAAACCATTGCTGCCCGGGGCAAATCACTTCCCCTGCCCCCACATCCCTACATGACTGAGTTCAGTGAGACTTTCTCCCAGAGAAATGCATATAGGATTACATTGTTAGGTCGGGCAGGGGCTATTGGATTTAGATGATTTTTTATCTGTGGTGAAGTCTGGAAGTTTTGTTAGGACTTCATATGCATCTGTGTTTGGTATTTCTCCCACAAATATCAACACTTCTCTCCATCTTCTATCAATCCTGTCATATTTCTTACCTTGAGTCCTCACAGCACTCAGCACTTCACATTTCCCTTTCACTATTTACAGAGCTGCCTTCATAAAAATAAATAAATAAATAAATAAACGAACAAACAAACATACTGATTTCTTTATGAACTTTCTTGCTTGACGTGCTCACTCTGTCATCTGGCAACAGTACACACTCAAAGAAAGAGTTTCAACAGATGAAACAGCAGGAAAAAAACAAAACAATTTGCACTGCTGAAAACTGTAACCCCTGGGTTAGGGAGAAGAAATTAACAAAACAGTGAAAATCTGAATCTACTGACATTATGGAAACATTACAGCAATGATGGCACTTAGGTAAGTAGAAAACAATTTCTAGGTTTTATTTAAGTCAAGGATATAATGTGGTGTTTGTATCTATATGTGTGTGTGTGTTTCAAAGGACCTACTGAACTTTCCATAGATTTTAAGATATTTATCTAAATGAATCAGCATCTTGACAATGCAATGCACAGTGTCTAAAACATAGTGTAGTGACTACCAATATGCAACAAAAATATGTAATAAGCAAAGTAAAAGAAAGAAATTCAGACATCAAACATATTGGTGACTCGCTGAAAAATGAAAGCAAATGTTTGGGTTGATTTGTTTTAATTCAGCTATTAAATATTTGTGTTGTACATTTGCTGTATGTTACACCCAAAGATGCATTTCTTTCTCAATTTAAGACTCACACGGTATTTCATTGACTAGTATCTACTCTGCTGTTCCTCCTCCTCCTCCTGTTCCTCCTTTTCCTCCTCATATTTTCTTTTTATTTATATGTATTTCATCTTTCCTGCAATATTGGGACTTGAAACAATTTATACATTAAAATCAGAACAAATTAAAACATTGAAAAATCAGTAAAATATGTATCATAATTATTTTGAAAAGCCATGAAACAGATAGAATTAAAACAACTTCATTAAAGTCCTTACGTGTGCTAGATCCTTGTCCTTCTTGGTTTATTAAAAAAGCCAGAGGGGGACTGGCCAAGTGGGTAGAGGCTGTGGTTAATGCCTCCTTGGGACAAGGTAAAGTTCCAATTTGTCTCAAGGAGGCTGTTACAAAACCACTACTGAAAAAGTCATCCCTTGATCCCACTATTTTGGATAATTACCGACCCATCTCTAATATTCTATTTCTGGGCAAGGTTCTGGAATGTGTGGTGGCATCTCAGCTCCAGGGTTTTTTGGATGAAATGAAATATAGATCCATTTCAATCTGGTTTCAGCCCTGGCTATGGGACTGAGACAGCTTTGGTCACCTTGGTGGATGACCTATGCTGGGAGCTATACAGGGGAAGTGTATCTCTGTGGTTTCTGCTGGACCTCTCAAAAGCTTTTAATACCATCGACCATGGTATTCTTCTGGGACGCCTTGCGGGGATGGGACTTGGGGGCACTGTTTTACAGTGGCTCCGTTCTTTCCTGGAGGGCGAAACCCAGAAAGTGGTGCTGGGAGACTCCTGTTTGACCTTCTATCCTTTGGCCTGTGGGGTCCCTCAGGATTTGGTCTTATCTCCCATGCTGTTTAACATCTACATGAAACCATTGGGAGAGGTTGTCTGGAGTTTTGGGGTTCGTCATCAATCAGTATGCAGATGACATCCAACTTTATTACTCTTTCCACCAAAAGCCATGGGAGCTGTCTTGGACCTAAGCCATTGCTTGACATCAGTAATGAACTGGATAAGGGCAAACAAATTGAAACCTAATCCAGACAAGACAGAGATGTGCCTGGTCAGTATAAAGCCAGATCAGGGAATAGAGATTCATCCTGTGTTAGAGGGGGGTCACACTCCCTCTGAAGACACAGGTTCACATCTTGGGAGTGCTCCTGGATTCAACTCTGAGCCTGGAAGCCCAGGTCTCAGCAGTAGCAATAGCCAAGAGTGCACAATTAAGGTTTGTACGCCAGCTGCATCCATTCCTTGAGATGTCAGGCCTGGCCATGGTGACACATACCTTGGTTACATCCTGGTTGGATTACTGTAATGCTCTACATGGGGCTGCCTTTGAAGAGTGCTCGGAAACTTCAGCTGGCCCAAAGAGCTACAGCCAAGTTAACTGGAGCTGGTTACAGGGATCACACAACACCCCTGCCGCAACAGCTCCACTGGCTGCCGATCTGTTTCTGGACACAATTCAAAGTGCTGGTGATGACCTTTAAAGCCCTACATGGCTCAGATCCAGGTTATTTGAAGGACTGTATCCTCCGCTATGAACCAGCCCAGACATTGAGATCTGAGGGAGAGGCCCTTCTTTCAGTCCCATCACCCTCACAGGTGCATTTGGTGGAAACATGAGAGAAGGCCTTCTCAGTGGCTGCTCCAAGGCTCTGGAACTCCCTGCCCAAAGAGGTTAGACTGGCACCCTCCCTGCCTACCTTCAGGAAACAGCTAAAAACATTCCTTTTTCAGCAGGCATTTTATATGCAATTTCTGTTGGTGCCTATCATTTTAATTGTTATTTAATTAATATTTTAATTCTGTTTTTATACATATTTTAATATGTCTTAATTACTACTGTAGCTTAGTTTTTGTTTTAACTTTTGTATATGGCAGTTTTTAATTATGTTTCTTTTAATGACTGTAAGCCACTTTGAGTCCCCTCGGGAAGAAAAGCGGGATAAAAATAAAGATGATGATGATGATCATCATCATTATCCTTAAACTGTGTCCAATTATTTTTCATGAGGACGGGAGAGAGGGAAGGAAGGCTCAACAATATATCTCAATGTCTTTCAAGCATTGCTTACAACTTTTTAAAAATTCAACACAATATTTAAAAGACTTTACAAATATGTTTTCTGTTCTTGGATTTTATGTATGATCCTTTTGAAAAAGAAGGAATGGGGATCTCCTTGTTGAGGTGCACTCAAAGAAGACTAGATATTCCAGAATACACCAAACACATGGGACAGAATCAAGCTGAATGGATACCCCTAGTTGTTTTCAGATACTAAATCCTTATTTCAAAAAAGGTAGAACAAAGATGCCCTTAAGGCCTACATGTGATGCATGTAGACAGCACATGATGAGGGCTGTATGCAAGTGATGGACATGATCAAAGGTTATGATGGGCAGATCTGTGATACACAAAACAAAGGGAAATGAAGAAGGCAGCTGAGGAAGTATTCATGTTTACTCTATCCTCCCATTTCAATTCTGTACTTTATCTTCTTGCCCAGCTGATTGGCATATGTGCTTTTGGTAGCAACATCAGGAAAACATCAATGAACCATGGTACAAGTATCTGAAGGGTTTATGTGCCCACAAGTTGCTGGATACCCACAAGGGTACTAGATTATATGCTAAGAACATACATATTGATATTTATTACATATTTATTACTCTTTCTGTTGATCTTTTATTTTTCTTTAGGAATCAAGTCTGACTGTTGGTCTTCCAGTGTGTGGGAAACCATTGCTAAGTGATCTCTTATCTAGCTTCAGCTTTAGAACTGCACACTGTTTTCTGAAATATGTCTTTGATATGGTATGAAATGAAATTCAGGAAGGATATAGGATTCACTCTTGCAATAGGTGTATGCTAAGTATGCTTACTCCTGATTCTAATGTTATGACTACCAGATGGAGGCACCAGAATGTTTTCTTTTTATAGATCCATGCAAATGCTAATCTAACCAATGTCTTCATCTTTGATTCAAAATGTGTAAGCTAAACTGAATCTTGAAGCAACAATGATGTGAAAAATCAGCCATTAGATGGATCATATTGATTATGTTACTTACATCTCTGACATGGTAACCAGACAGCCAATCAGCTCTCTGAGAGACCTTATGCCCATGCATACTCTTCATAGAATGTTCTTTGACAATGAAATGGACATTTTCTACAAAAGAGATAGTCCATGTGGTAAACAACTCTGGATTTTAAGTCCACTGCATGAAATTCCTGCCTGCCATGAAGAATTGTTTCCAGAAGCTGCAGCATCAAATCAGTTTATATTTGGCAACAATGAAAGCTGTGCTAATGTTTAGGATGTGCTTGGATTCTGAATTAGCAAGGATTTCTAGAACTTTAGCAAAGACTAAAATTGGGGAGAGAAAAAAAAAAAGCTCTCAGAATTGAAACAGCTTTTAAAACTGATGTAGCAAGTTTCAGATTACTTTAAAAGAGCTAAGGTTATCATTTTCATTTTATCACACTGAATGCACAATGCAGGGCACATCATCATTTTCTGTTAAATGCCAGCAGCACCTCTATCATGCAGATGATAAAGTGCCTGCATAAAGAAAAATAAGTAAGCACCAATCAACACACTTTTTTTCCCTTGTAAAAGCTGCTTACCTGACATTCTAATCTTCATAAAACAGATTTTCTTTGATGGCATCTTGCCATAAGTGAAGAAATATCTCAAAATATTCTTAGCATTTGCTTTCCCCCACCATTCAAAAATGGTGGCACAGATTGCAAGATTCCAATAACACTGCAAGGTGAGTTTTATGGAGATTGAAAATAAATTTGATGATCTGACAGTATTGACATTTGAAAGTGCAATCAGTCTGTGAGAAAATCTCTTTGGGGAAAAAATAAACTATCTGTCTGATTTGGTTGCTTGAAACTTTTCTCCTTCTAGCATTGAATTCCACATTTTGTAGCAAGTTTAGCAATCTCTTAAAACTGTATTCTTAATATCAGCATTAGCCTGGTAGATGCTGGAAATATCCTCACTCCAGTTTTCCATCCTTGACTTGAAAGGTTCAAAGCAAACCTTTTAATCCCTAAAAGAAGAATAATCCAGAGCCATCATCTACATTGTAAGATCAGTACCTGAATATGATTCATCTTATGGACCCATGCTGATATGTTCTCATTGTCCACACTATGTGTATGTGGTGCTTCTGATTCAGACCACTACTTCTTTAAACCTTTTTGTTGCCTGCACCTGTATCTGGAGTGAGGCTTGGATGCGGAATTGAGAATGCCAACATACTCTGAACTGTTGCTGTAGCCTTAATTAAATGAGGTTCAGGCTGAACTTATCCATTCTCTACATACTCCTGTTTATAAGGGGCAAATTAGACAAAATGGGACTCTGTGATCAGATTACCTGTTTTCCATTTTTTAAAGGATGTTGTGGTGTTTTTTTGTAAGTTTCCCATAATGCAACAGATATTTTTGAGGGAAAGTTAACACAATCCTAATCGAGTGTATTTTCCTCCCTGTCCCTTGGAAGATCCAGTTATGGACCATGATTTCATCTTATTAATTGGCCTAAATGGCTAGAGTGATGGACCAGGAACTCCACTCACTCATTGAGTCTTCTCTGAGCAATAGACAGTGTTCCAATATATCCTACATCATGGGATTGTTAGGAAACAATTTCATTTATTTATGTCTTTGGAGGTACATAGCTAATGAGAAGATTGACTCTTTGCTGCTCTGATTCCCTCATCCACTGCACTGTTCACTGTCCTAAATTATGAATAGAAATGAAGCAAGTTTAAAGTAACCCAGACTGTATTTTGTAGGGGAAAAGTTGTGAGCTGCAATTGGTTCTGGTATTTAAAACAAATATACTGGTCACAGAATCCTGTGAAATGCCTTTTGCAGAAGACTCCAGTTGATTGATTTTAGGATGATAGGGGGAAAATCTGTGTAAATCTCATGAATCTGAAATGTGTCTACAGTTCTAGCCCCAGACCTCTTATGTCATAATGCATTTGTTAGTATTCAGGACATTATCATTTTTATTTTTGTTTTTCTGCAATTAGATAAGGTGGGTTCCCCTCTAGAAGCTGTCATGTCTGGTAATCTCTGGTCCCTTAAGGCATATTTGTCATGATTTTTCATAAGGGTTTTTACAAATACTGCATAAAAAGTTGTTATAACTTAGAAATAAAACTAATTTATCCATTGCACTGCAAGACATTCCAATAACATATAGGGAACTGTATTGTAATTGATAGGTTGCCCTACACAAATATCATATGCAAGTGTTTCAGGAGAAAACACCAAAACAATTTCCTCCCTCATTTTCAATCATTTCACCTTGGGTCACTTATTCTATACCTGCCACACTCAATAAGATCAGGGCTTGGGCAAATGAAATTTGTGAGTAGCCGACTATTGCTCAAGGGGACTGAATACATATTATTTGAAATAGCACCAAATGCTTACCTACTGGGAGCAGAGTTGTCAGTTATTTCACATGGGAATCAATAGCAAAATAAATGCTTTGATCAGGACATGCTCTAGAAGAACTCTGGGGGCTGCACTTTATATGTAAATTTTTGACGTCTGCTGCAGAGAGTGGTTAAAGCCAAGAATCAAAATTACGAGGAAGCACCTAAGGCAGGAAATGTAGGAAAAGTGCTGTGAAGTAAACATATTTTGAAGTTTGACCAAATGCAAAGGGCATAATCATAGCAAGTTGGGATCCTTAAGATGTATACATAATATTTACTTTAATTTGGAGAGAGACAAGAAAAGGAAATACATTATTTGTGTGTTTCCTGTTACCTATATTATGTGAATCTTGCTTCCATTTTCTCAGATTATGGGCAGCATTGGTCCTAGGAAGCCAAGGCCAACCTGGGCAACTGACCATGCTGGTATAGATAGAATCCCATAATGTGAAGTTAAACATTTGTATATTCATCTTTAGGCTTTTCCAAATTTAGCAGGGCAATTTTTCAATACAAATGAATATAAAAATATATTGGGAGAGAATGGGTACACATGTTTGTATGTGATAACATTACATTGCATTACATTGGGAAAACTAGTTGCAAAAATTAGCATATTAGACAAATTTCTATGCAGAAAAGAAACTTATTAGAAATGATCACACAAAATTGTATGATTTTTCCTCATGATCCAAAAAATAAAATAAAATTCCCATCACCCCACACACATACAGACAACTGATAAAGAAATGAGGTATAAAGAACATAAGCCTGTAAAACATTAGAAACAGAGAGAAACTGAAATTGACATACTGAATGGGAAAACATACCACAAGAATAAAGGAGGAAAAAGACTTTTCTAGAAGAACAAAAACAGTGGTTGAGATCACAGATCACACGAACAGAGTATAAAGTTCTCATGTTTTCCTATACCCTCTCCCTGCCTAGCAGTTGTGAAACCCTGGTGGTCAGCTGTTACAACCATTTGTTGGCCCAGTGGGTATATTGGGGAGAGGCAACTCAGAGGAGGAATAAACAACTGACCTTAGTTTATGGGAAAGGAGAGTAAGGGTGTTTTTTTCTAGATCAAGCATTCTTTTGTTTCATTTCCCCTCACAGTGCAGACCAGCCACTTCTTTATCTTGTGCACTCTTTCCCCTATACTGTTAAACAGTACTAGAACCTCTGGGCTTGGAAGGTATCTCGGTGATCAAATAGCCTTTGTACTCAGCCAAAAAGAGACATACAAGCATAAACTCTGGAGTTAACACTTACAAGTCACTTACAAGATTTCAGCTATTATTTTGAATCATTTGCATGAGTAGCATAACATCAATCATGAGCTTACAGATTTAAATTATTGCAATGTCTGCAGTCATTCTGCGAAGCTTAGAAGATTGCTTTTTACAAGTAATATTTTCAAAACTTGTTACAAATGTCCCCTCTTCCCCTCTTACAAACTCTTTCCATTGCTGTTTAGATTAAGTTGTTATGTTGCTCATTGCTTTTTGTTATTCCTTCCATTTTTGGTAGGTGAGGAAACACATTCATTGAGTTGCACATTCATAACTGATTTGTATTCAGCATTGCAGCATATCCAACAGTGTAGGGAATACAGGGGACTGTGGAAGTTCCCCAGTTCTAGACTAATAGGAAGCAGCTACTGTGAACAAGAGTGGACTGTCCTCCTTCTGAATGGGGTACAGCAGACTGACATTCCTACTCCTTCCCTCCAGCAATCTCTGGTGCAAGAATGAATTGTATATGGATTTTGCTTCTGGGTGTCACAAAGGAGTTATTTGTTGATGTGTTAACTGTTTCTTTTTATGCTGTGTTTCAGGTAAACAAGCTAATGAAGGCAGCTTTACACTGGTTGATACAAATGCAAAATAAATATCATACAGTAACCTTAATTTACCCAAAGATAAAACACTTAATAAAACATCTCTGTTTCTTATGTGTGAAGAGAATGGTGAATGTTAGTTCTTTAAAAAAACACACACATAAAAGATGGTGTTCTCTTCTATCCATAACATAAAATTAGAAAATAAAATGTAGAAAGCCACATTCACAGAAATCAAAATGATATAGAACATCTGTACCATACTGTCTTCAATAAAGAAATTCAATTAAAAACCCCAAAGAGTTATGCAAGAGGTTTATTTCTTAAATAGTGGCAGGTTCAAGTGCTGAGATCATCTACTGCCTAAAAGGGGGTGAGAGATTTGTGATTTTAGTATGCCAAGTGGAGTTCAGTATGATTGTTTATGGACCTTGTACAGCATTAATTGGGACCTTCTATAATAAGATCTGGAGACAAGAAATAGATTCATAAGAAAATATTGCTCATAAGGGCAGACTATAGCAAGGTACTCTGTTTCTATTATGAAATTAGTTTCCTGTAGGCTTAAGAAACTGAAACATCTAATTAAAATGTAAGATGCAAGTTCTTTGCCTGAATACGTATTTAGTAAATGAAGTGGCTATGGCCTTAAAAAAACCGTTTATGATAGCCCTAAATACTTAGTAAAACAACTAAAAATGTTACCCTATTGCCAGAAATCAAGAAGAGTGATCTGTAAACTGAAAATCCAGTTATGAAACCTCAATTACCTCTATGACACACTAACAAAAAGAGAACTTATAGATATTATTTTATTTACAATTGTTGACAAAGAGTTAACATAGCTGTCTTCACTGTACTCAAAAATTGGACTCATGTGTTTCATTATCTGTGTTTTCATCTTGGTATTCTGTATTTAATGACTAATTATCCAAAATATTGTATGGCTTATCCCAGGCAAAATTTGAATAGGACTGCAGCCTTAGTCTACATCCTATACCCACTTATATAACAATATGTCCCATTAAATGCAGAGCAGCTGAATTGGGTAAACCTGGGAACATCGCACACTCTCAGCACCAGAATACCACATGATAGTTTTGCCTTAAGGTCACTGTAAGTTGGAAGTTACTTAAAAGCACACAAGAACAAAATGCTAGAATTAGTCTATTAAAGAATGGTTCAAATTTTGTTACCCTCCTTCTGTACCCCAGGCAATGCTAAGTGCTTTTTTTTAAAAAATGCAAATCTATTTCAAAGGGTACCCAGGCTATTTCAAAAATAGAGCCATACTAGTACTAGACACTGAAGTCTATCTCAGTTACAAGCCTAGCTTAATAAAGCTTATAATTATTGTATGAATTTCCAGATTTATGACTTATTCAAAATTCCAAGGAATAAAGGGCAGTATATGGAAATCATTCACTACTCTTCCCATGTTTCCACACATTTGATTTTATTTTCTTCAGTGTCTTTTTTTTAAAATTCTCCTTTGAGACTTTGTTTTTTTCTCTCTCCCCATATTGAAATTCACATGCATTTGGGTACATATGTTCCTAATATCTGCATTTCTTTACACATTTTACCTAATGGATGAATGTTTGTATGCATTTTGAGCCAGCATGGTATAGTGGTTTGAGAATTGGACTACTCAAATATTCATCTTGGGACAGCTCTAAAACATCATTTATCTCCTACTGAAAACTTTATTTTACTATAAGTCATAAAATTTGTAACAAATTAGAAGTTACTTGTAATTACCATACTCTCAGAACACCTTCCAGCAGTAAATATAACCCCTGAAAAATCCCTTTGCTGCAGTACTTTATTTCCTCCAGGATACTTTTGGATTTTTTCTTCCTCCTTTCTTTGTGGTACATTACTCTGATAGAGCAAATGTTCAAAGGTGTTTTTTCCCCCCTGATTTCATTGAGTTACTAGCTGCCACTATTCCTAAACATTGTTGTTCTATATTAAGGTGACTTTTTACTTTTAGGGAAAGTATTGTTACTGTGATCCAGGCCTACCTGGAGATAGCATATGATATCATTTTGATATCAAACCATTCGGCTTTCTTCTGCCACCCCGCTCCACGTGTTTGTGAGGCCTCTGGACAAGCACATAAACAGGCGCAGCCAATAATTGCTGGACATTCCATTCTCCACCCAGGCAGGCCAGACACAGCCAGTTTATCGCTTCAGGGACCTCTCTGGCAAACACCTTGCTGCTTATGCATGATACTAACAAAGGCTCCCAGCCCTGAGCAGGTAGCCTCACAAAGCTGTACTAAGCGCTGTGCATTTGCATACTGGCTACACTTGACCCTAAGCCAATCATGCTAAACTCTGACCTTTCCAAAGCTTTGTCCCGCTCTTAAATCACATTGTTCTCACCGAGTAAGGTATGGCCTGCAGTCACAATTCACCCTATAAAAAACCCTGATTCCGAGACCATCCTTGGATCGCTCCCGAGTTCCAGACCGCCTTGCTGCCACTTTGGTCGGCGAGCTCCCCTCAGCGAACTGCGCTGAGCTCCTTCCCTGCACCCATCGAACTCAATCTTCAAACCTCTCCAGGACTATGAGACAGGTGTCGTATCACCCATTTCCCTCCGAAAATCCCTATTTTCAATTCTTTAGTTAGCTGTGTGACTGTGTTGTCTTTAATATTTGTCTGTATTTAATAAAACATCATCATTATTACTTTAAACCATCTAACTGCTTGACTGACCTGATCCTGTAGATGCTGGGTTGCAAGATTCTGCTAAGTTACCCTGCCTCTCGATAACTTTAGTGAGTGCTCCAGCTAATTTTCCCCAAGGTTGTGTTGTTGTTGTTTGGTTATTTGGGCGCCCCTCCCAGGACCCCCAGAGAACAGGGTAACAGTATCCTGGTTCTCCTAAACTGTCACCTAAATAGTGGCATCCGTTAATTCAATGAGATCAGGAAAAACAAACAAACAGACAAACAAACAAACAGGAGAACTGGGATAGGTTGTGAGGACTAACCTGGTATAATGGATTGATTACAACTGTGAAGACTGGGATTCAGTTCTCTGCTCAGTCATGCAAACCCACTAGGTGACCCTGGGCATATCACACACTCTCAGCCCCCAGAAAATACTGTTATGGGTTTGCCTTAGGGTCACCATAAGTCTGAAATGACTTAAAGGTACACAGCAGCAGTAACAGCAATACATGTTACAAAATTTGCACTGACCAAAGTTTATTTGGGTACATTTTTTCAATAGGACTTATTTTATCCATTCACTTAAAAAAATACTGTGCTAATTTTTATGGACATTACCTTTTTTTAAATGTACTGTAAGCCTCATAAATCAATTCTCAAGTTGAAGGGCATGTCTTCTCACAATGCAGCTTAGAAAGTGTGAAAAAAATGCTATTTCATCAAGAGTGTCAAACCCCACAAAAAATCCATTCCTATGTAAAGATAGTAATGAAGATGAGAAATATTCTTCTGAAGTAGCAGATATGAGTAGTTTTGATGATCTGCAATGGGGATAGACAGAATGTTTGAAAATATTGGGGGGGGGAGAAAAAAAATGTGTTTCTCGAGTATCAGGAAGCTCTCATGAGGAGAAACCAGATGAGAATTGTCATAGGTCAGGGCTTATAGTATGCAAAATTTGCAATTCTTTTTGCACTAAGGATGCTGGAGGCATAGTTATGAGATATAGTTATTATAGTCTCCCATCCAACCTCTTCCAAAGCCACTTTTTCTCAGTGGCAGTCCCACAAACTTCCTAGTTGGTGGAGAGTGCAAGGATCAAATAAGATAAGCACCCACCTATTTTCATATAGCTGGATATACAACCACATACAAATAGCTATGGGTATTTCTATGGTATTTTCAGGCATCCTTTGGAGTACCCTGTGGATGATATCATTGCTTTACATTCAGTTATAGGAAAATAGCTGGATACTTATCTCCTACTCCCTTTGTTATCCAAAGATCATAAGGAAATGACTTGATTGAGGGTACTGCTGCTGGGGAAAGCATTTTTTGGAGGGTGGGTGAGGGAAGTTGGTCATTGCAGGGTCCTTGTGCAGGTTCATGAAGATTTTTTAAAAAGTAACTGTCAATGCTATCATAATTCACCAGCAGGATGGCACTCACTTATTTTTTGTAAAAATAAAAAAAGTGTGAATTTTGCACAAAGTGTTCCTGACTAAAGCATTTTTATGCACAGGAATCAGCATTTACATGCAGAAAATAATATTTCTACACAGAAAATGACATTTATGTGCAGAAAATGCTATTTTCTGGGGAAAAAATTAGAGTCACATGCAAATTTTGTGCAGAGAAACTCCCAAAGAGCAAATAATCATTAAAATCATGGAGCTTTCAAAGCTTTTCTTATAGCAAGAAGAGAATTGCTAAAATTTATAATTGCTTCCTTTCAGAATGAAATTAGCAAAGAGTTATAGCTATATATCACATTCATAACCTAGAGTTGCAGATCTATAATCATCCCATATTCAGTGACACTACATAATCATGATCATGTTACAATTGTGATTGTAAATCCCTTCCCAACCCACCTTAACAGCTGGTAGCTACATCAGGTGAAGGGGATTTCTTGAACTGCCTGCCCATCAGGGTGCAAGGAAGATGATATTTCCATCCCGCTCCCACCAGTGAGTGAAGCTGAAGCAGTTAGAAGCAGTATCCCGACTGAGGCCGACTGGTAGGAGTGGATTTGAAATGTCCTCTCCTAGTGCCTCAGTCTTCAGCTGAACTGGTCTCCTTTGCTCATTGTGTTTGCTCTCTGTTAAGGTGGGCTTGGGGATTTGGGCCAGGAGATATTAGTTAGGTACACATTCATAACTAAGTAGCCAATGTAGGTTATCAACATACAAACCTAATCTGAAATAAGGGAGAAGAATGTAAATGAGGCATGGTTCTCAATAAATAAATAAATAAAACCCTAAAATGCCCCACTTCATGCTCTTAATTGGTTAGGTACATTCTCAGACTTGCTAATGACTGTATGTAGGAGTGGGTGTGCATATTCTTTCCTCTGGAAGTTTTGTCAAAGTCTGAATTTCTCAAGGGACTAAAGCTCGAAGAGAATTAGGCTGTGCCTGTAATATTCCTAAAGAGAAAGTTGAAATTAACCAGGAGATTCATCTTAATGAAACATCTCATGTATTCTTATTGCAGCTAAAAGAATGTATATAAGATCAAGAACAGCAGCAACAACAAAAGATTATTTTAACACAAAGAAAAGGACCACATCTCTGTATCATATAGATAGATCCATTTTCCATTGCATAATCCAGCAGTAGTAATTGCTGCTGTGAAACACAATAGATTAAACGGGAAAAGCAAATTACTTTCCAAGTTGGAGCACCAAGAAAACATTCATTTCTGAAGCTTGCTATTTTACTTATTAAGTGCCTAACAATAATAAAAAGAGAATAAAATAAAAAAGAGAAACACTTGCTAGTTATTATGCATAATAACCCTCTTACCTGAAAATTTCTATTATGTTTTGAAGATCACACTGAGAATAATAACAATTTAAAATGCTACAAGATTATGCTTAAATATTTAATAGGTGATCATTAAAAAGTCATTCAATCTGTTTGCATTAAATATTTTCTCATATATTTAATCTCATAATAGCATTGCATTTTTAGACATTGGGCCAAAATGAGACTGGTACAATGAGACATATTTCCTCTCCATGAAACTACAGTCTGTGGGGCTAACTTCCATGTAATGGGGGCTTTAAAACAATTAGAAAAATGTTTCCAGATGCCCAGGTTTTAAAAAACCTGTGAGATAAAGACTAAGAGAAATAAGCAGCAAATAGCTAAGTGTACTTCTGCCTGAGAGGTAGCTTAACATCAAAATTGGTAGCGACTTATTCACTAAAAAAAAATGATTCTTCATGCTTCAGATCAATGCAACAAGGACTGTGCACATGTTACCCTGATTTCTGGGGTCCCTTGGGGGACACTTCAATGTGCTTCATGTGATGGGGAATGGAAACTAGCCAGAGCACAAGCAATAGCAATGCAAGAGGCAGGGTAACCTAGTGGGGTCTTTTTACCCAGTTTTTGGGGGGTCAGGCCAACCCAAAAACCAAATAAAAATGTCCAATAAATGATTTTATTGAATGAAAGCCTCACACACCAATGCAATCACTCACACACTCGCTCAAGACATATGAAGAAGTAAAAAGAGAGGAAATTGGATAGGTGAATTGAAGGGATGCAGCTGGGGTGATACTGCACCTTTGTCCTAAAGTCCTGGGTCTGGGAAAAACAGCAGAGAAGTGGGACTCAGCACAGAGAGGGCTGAGGGGATCACTCAACGGACAGAGAAATGGTCTGCTGGGATGACTGGGAGTGATCCAAAGAACCACTCAAAAATAGGGACTATTTGTAGGGGGAAAAGTACCTGGAGGACTAATCTTTCCCGGGGAGAACAATGAGTGTTGGAGCTATAACAAAGCTCCAACATGGTAATTTCCTTTGTATGATGGGATTTGCCAGGTGTTGCAAATTCTCAGGATCTTCAGCTGTGCTAGTTTGTGGTGTGACTTCATATAAATGGTTCTCGCCTGATGGAATATTTGCTCAACTTGGGGCAGACATGTTAATCCCCTCAAGTTGGCTTCCTGGGGCTGTGGACCCTTTGTTTATTGTGGGTTTACACATCTTGAGGTCTCTTAGGGCTACGTGACTGGGGATTTTACTGGCCTGACCTGGTTTTCAGTCTTTTGACCATTGCTGCCTACGTGCCCCTTCAGGGGACTTCTCTGGCACACAGAAAATTTTAATTGTGGATCCCAGGATAAGGTTTCTCCAGTGGGGTAACACACATGTGCACCAGGATTTTGAAAATGTCTTAGGCCATTTCCGCACCATGAGACTGAGCCATTTCTGGGACAGGATGACAGTGGCTGGCAGGTAGTTCTTCCATATGACCTCATTGCCGGCCTACTGTCATCTCCTCCTCAAGCATCATACTTGCAGTGTTCTTGCAAAACAGAAAAAACAACAACCCTGTTTTGTGCCTGTAATTGCACAGTGCTTCCATTGTTCCTGGCTGTGCAGAAGCTGCAGAACTGCAATGGTGACATTTCTTTCTGTAGCGCAGCAATGGAAAGTGCCCAGCTATACTGTGGAAGGAAGAGGTGGTGCTGTTGCTCTCCTCCACGTGGAGCGAACAGGTTCAGAGGGGAGCATTGCTGATTCACTCCCTTCCAAATCTGGGACTGTATTGTGACGACACGGAAGAGCGTTGTTGTGCAGAAATGGCTTTTGTCTCAATATTTTGCATCAGTTTGCACTCATGCACTCCTTACCCCACTTGCTTAAGTGTATTTCTGTGTAAATACAGGCCTAAAGTCGATTGTTAGCACCAGCTAGAACAGAGACAATGAATGAATTATATTTAGTTATAGATTGACTCATCATTCAACAAATGGTTCAATGAGTCTACCCTAGCTGGAACTACTCAGCAGAATTCCAGCCAAAGGATCAACAACTTTCCATTTTTCCCCTAAGAATGGAAGGTCAAAACACTTTCACAGATGGGGACACACATCATGAATTAAAAACATGCATTAAAAAAATTATTGAAGTGAATTTCTTTTTCCATCCTAATGCATGCCTGCACCTATCTTTTATCAATCTGACTCTCAACTGCTATTATTGTAAAACACATTGATAACTCTAAAATACAAAGGAAAGGAAACAACAACAACAACAACAACAACAACAACAAAAAGTAGGTGTGACAAACCTATATTTATGCACTCTATAGCCTAATTCACATGATTTGGGGCACATACTTAACTATATTTTGAGTATCAGCAAAAATGCAAGAAACAGATATTTTTAAATCTACATGCCATACATGTTCATTTATTGAGGGTGTTGATATGGGAGCATTTCTCAGCAAGACTTGTACACAAGAGAGAAAAAATATTCAGCAGTTGGAAAAGAACTCTAAATTATGAAGAAAATTCAAAGAAAAACAATCTGTATGATCATCCATATACCATGCAATGCTGACAAAGTTTGTCATTCTTTTATCATATCATTTTTGAATTCTACAAAGTGTGTGTTCTAGAGGGGTAAACTTCTGAAAAAAACAAAAACAAAAACAAAATAAGCTCAGGCTGCAGGAAAGTTTTTTAAGTAAGTATAAAGAAAACTCAGCTTTTCTTATTAGAAAAGAAACAGAGGATTTTGCTTTTATTTATTTTATTTCCCCAGGGGATTGCTTACTCTGTTGTATGGTTGGTGGCAGAATTACTTAGCAAGAGGGATGGCTGCAGGATTGTCCTAGTTCATAATAATTTTTTTTAAAAAATACAACCCCTACATTCAGTTCTCCATGGCAGAAAAATATACCCCAATTGTCCACTTGAGATAATACCCCTGAAACTACTAATACTGAGGCTGCAATCTTGTATGGAAAAATGGCAGTTTGTTGGAAAATTAAGTCATTGTAAACTGAAATACACCAACATAAATTGTGCTGAATTGTGCCATTGCAAAATTCTCCTTCTGAGAATATGAAGGAGAATAGAAATCTAACTATGCCAATGGAAACATTTCACAAGCAGAACTGACAGCATGGGCAATGAGCAATATTTCCCAATGCACAATGGGGACACTTGTGCAATGGGACATCTTGTGTAGTTCCTTGATGTGCATTGTGACAATTCACCAGCATGCTTGTATATTGTGTGACATAGCTCCATCTTCATAAAGTTAGGCATCTTAGCAACTGATGCAGGATCTCAGACAAAATTTGTAGGACCGACATTGATGTATACAGCCAACCATGAATTAAACCTACAAAACTCAATGGGACTTATGTTTTAGTTATAAAATATTCAGGATTCTAAACATAAAGGATTTGAAAGGATGTGTGGCAGGTGGACTAAAATTCTTGATTTTACTAGCATCATGGACAAATTGCAAAAAGTAACAAACATAATCTCTAGGATTTAGAACATTTGGAAGTAAAATGTTGTTTGTAGGAGTGTAATTCTTCCATAATTTTCTTCTTAAAGGCAGAAACAAATAATTTCAGCAATGTTATATATGTATATATATTTCGCAGAAATTCTTTGAAAATGTTTGAAAACCAAAATCAAAGACTATTCACAATTTGGAACCTAATTTATGCAAAATTCACATTTTTCCCCCCACAGAAAACAGCATTTTGTAAGCAGGAGACAATATTTTCTGTATGAAAAATAATGTTTCAATTTAGAAATATTAATCTATTTGCAAAAAATGCTGTTATCTGTGCAGAAAATGTTGTTATCTTCACAGAAAACTGTGTTTTCTATTCAAATCAACCCTGTGTGAATTTTATACAGAGCAGATCCCCAAATTTTATACAGAGCAGATCCCTCTTTTTCCTGTGCAGAAAGTAATTTTTGTGTTGAAATATTACTTTTGATGCAAAAATGCAAAACAGCCACATTTGATTTTTGTGCAGAAGAACTCCTGAACTGTGAAGATTCTCATGAGTCCAGGGTTCCTCTTGTTAAGGTTTGCCAAGGCTTGAAAACCATGTGTGTTTTTGCCCCCTCTCCTTCTCGAGATTTTTTTTTTACTTCAGTGGTTTCAAAATCTTTGAAAGATTCTGTGGTAAATTAAAAAACAACAACATAAGACTTTAAATGATGTATGATTATTCACTTAATGCAATGGAAACTAAAGTCAATTGGGTGTAACACCAGCCACTGTACTCATTGAATATGATAGGAATCTTATTTAAATAAGCGAAAACTACAAGTTAAGGAAGGAATGGATCCTGGTGGGAGTTATGGCTAGATCTCATTAGCCACAGTAAGAAGGATACAAATTAACAATAGACCTTGGAAGACTTGAGATGCAGCAAAAGAGACCCATTCTTCAGACAGCTCCCATTCTCTTCAATGGATATTCTTGTCCTTCATTCTTCTATAGCATTCACCATGCCAATGGGTAATATTTGTGACCTTTGAATTGAAAGATTGTGATGAACGAGTGGGTTCCGGTTGAAAGTACGGTCCTGAGCCAAAGAAAATGGCCACGCGCATTGCATTAATGTTGGATGGACTTGGACCGTGAAGCGAGAAATAAAGGAATGTTGATTTGGCCACAGAAGAGAGTTGACAAAACAAGAAGGAATTGCACAAACAAAGTGTACTCCGAGCTGCACAGAACATCGAGAGAAGATAAGAAACTGACGTGATACAGGTCGTTTTGACACAAACTGGTAAGACATTGGTATGTTCTGGAACCATGGTAACCAGCAAAACATGTTGTTCCCAAGAAGTGAAAAAAGTGGGTATAAAGGGGGGGATTTTCAGCCTCTCTTTGGTGACTCTTCAACCGCGGCAACGAAAGTCATCCACCTTTTGGGAACACCTGATCAATGTTCGGTGAAGGGACCGTGTGTGCGTATGTCGGTGTGAATGCTTGTGTGAAAGAGCTCTTGGTACTTATGTGATTTTGTATTTTACATCTCAATAAATGTTACATGAATAGTGTTAAAACCCAGATCTGGTTTCCAGCGTGCCTTGATTGAGAATCCTATAGTCTAGGGTGGCTAAATTTCTCTCTGGATCAAAAGTACCAAAAATCTCGGTGAATGACAAGATGACCAAAATAGGAATACTTGGGAAGCATTCAAATACATCAGTGCATGTTTAATCTTCTTTCTGATTGAATATCAATACACTGTAATCATCTACAAGAATTAATGCTTAGAATTAACATTATTATGCCTTATTTATACAGTAGAAGTACTACAGATCTATTTAAAATCAAGGCACCATTGACCAGTTTGTGTTTATGTGTGCGTGTGGTGCTCATATAAAATAGGAGCAAAATAAAATGCTTCTTCCCTGTCATTTCCACTAGATTCTTTTCATAAGAGATGCATGTTATCTAAGTATTGGTTGAATCACACTTCTTCCTGAGACACTAGCCATTATACTTGAAACACAAGAATGTACCATTATTATTTGCTTATCTGATCACAATAATTTTTGTTAAATAATAATTTGTTTTGGCATTAATCACTTAAAATCATATTCATTTTGTTACTTATCTTTAATTTCTTCTCTTTTGTTTATCTCTTGCTGTTGTTCTTGCTGCTTCCTATGACAGACACAGCACTGATACTGGTTCTGATAGTAATCTGTTATAAGGACACAATTCTAGCAATATAAAGTGGCAGCCACCAGGACACTTTGGCTAATGAATGAATGAATGAAATCAAAAAGGTCTGACAATGAATGAAAATAGATGATAGTGGGCTGCACTAAGTTTAAGTTTTTATGGGGAAAAAAGACTGCACAGCCCAGTTTCAGAAAAGTTCATGAATGGAATCTGACAATAGACTCAGGCCCTTTCCACATGATGAAGTTAAAACGGGCCAAGGCATCCTGTCATGGAGGTCATCCGCAACTTGGATCGGACTAGGTTCGAACTATTTACCTTAGCTCCACGCCTTAGTCCAATCCAAAACGCCCCCAAGTGGTCCTCCAGCACGCTAAGTGAAGACCAGAAAAATCCCGTCTTTCAATCTTCTGGAGAGCGCCATTTCGTTCCTGCTCACTTGTGCTGATGCACAGTCTCGCACCAATGCGAGCCTGTGATCAGCGGAGAGCAGGCTGTGGGCATAGTCAGCATCAGCGGTTGGTTGGGACCCACGAAGAACAGGAAGCTGCCATTTTCAACCTCAGCAGAGCTGATCTATAGACCTCGCAGTGCTCCGAATCGCCCTGCAACAAAGAGAGGAGCCCTGCAGAAGGGCTTAAGGGAAAGTCCATGTTGCTTCAAAGAAAGATGAACCGGTAAGTAATGGCACGGAGCGATTCACTTGCCTCATGTGGAAAGGGCCTAAATTCAGTCCATTTAATTCAGTTTATTTAATGACAAAGTGCCAAAGATGGATGCTGGCTTGGTAGACCAGGGTTCCACCCTGAACAACTGTTAATCCAACTTTATATAGAATTGTTGCAAAAATAGTTAACAACCACTAAGTAACAAAAGGCTATGAATACATACAAACTCAATAAGGAGTAGACACTGTTTCCAAGCTATGCATTTCACACTTGCTTTTTGTAGTTTATTTTGGCATTCTGGCTGTTGTCTTATCAGCAGAACATGTCAGGATGTTTTGAGACATGACTCAGAAGATACTGTACATGTTTAACACAATCTAAAAAAAAAAAAATTTAGGAACCAGAACATTTTATATGCCTAAGCAAACTGTTTTCTTCAACATGACTGTAGTTCATTTAGGGCTCCAAGTCACTTTCTGCCTTTTTCTGTTCAGCCCAAAGTTATTAAAAAGTCAGCAGTTACATGGATTTCTTTACTTACATTGACCTTTCCCAGCTTGATCCCAGATGTGTTGGGAAGAGCAGCTTTAGTGATCTGATGAATATCCTATAAGCAATTCACCTTTCCAATTTTCCCTCTCATATTCATTTTCTACCACTGTTCACTCTATCACATGACTAAATATTGTCAATTCATAATATGGAAGGCTGTGTGGGTTTCTACAGGTTGAAATACAGGGAGGCCATCACCACACTACACTGTTATAGTGCCACTTTCAACATCCTGTGGAATTCTGAGGTTTGTGGTTTACTGAGGCCCCTGAGCTCTCTGGCTGAGAATTCAAAATGCCCCTTCCTAAACTGCAAACCCCAGGATTCCATAGGAGGTTGAAAGTGGAATAATAAAACTATAAAGTATAGGGCAGAAATGGCCAGACAGAGAAAGTGCAACATGGTCAGGACAGCAAATAAGGAACAGGTTAGAAGATACATGGTAGTTTTTCTTTCACATCTGTCAATTGCTTAATTTTATTAATAATCCTGAGGTGATAAAACAGGCCACATCCTATCCTATTTGAATTGTCAATAAGCATTATACAGATAGGACAAATCCCCAAGACACTGTGACATCAGTCTCACGTCACATGTAGTCTTAAAGAGCCAATTGAGAAAAAGTTGTGGGAATAGCCTTCAAAGAGGAGAAACAGAAAAGGTAAGCTATGTGTTCCATCACTGGCATCATTTGAAAAAAACAAAACAAAAAAATTCACAAGTGATACCTGATTCCTGTCAGATTAGCCTTAGCACAAGCCACATTACACAAAGATTGAGTTACTTTGTGTTAATTGTAAGTGGGCTGGAAATTGCTTAAGAATAGAAAGCAATCACTTGCATTTAAAGAGGTGAACATATAAAAAAGTTTGAGATGTGGCACTTGTGGGAAAACTGATCTATCACCTGAGGATAGCAAAGGGTCAGTGTTGCAAAAATGATGACCACTGATGATTTACATAAATTTAAAGCCACTAATTGAAACATCAAAATAGTTAAAAGATTTTTTTTTTATACTTTGGCTCAGTTAATTAAAATGGAGTCTATAAGTCATGAAAGCAGAAGAAAGCTCAGACTTTAAAGGCAGCTAAGAAGGAACTAGATGCAATCCTCAACCGTAAAGACAAGACATTGAATGCCAAAATCAGAATAATATTTGCTATAATGTTTCTAATTACTATATAGGAGTATGAAAATTGGATAGTTAAGAGGAAAAAAAAAAAAACCCTTCCAGGATGATCAACTTATTTGAAATGTTGTGCTACAATACCATGGATGGCTAAAGGGAAATTTAATTAGCTCAAGAGGAAGCATGAACCAAAAATGACTAAACTGAGGTTATTGAACTTTGGATATATCATGAGACAACATGACTCACAGGAAAATATGATAGTGCTTGGTAAATTGGAAGGCAGTAGGAAAACAACGAGACCACATCACAGATGGATTGATTCAATAAAGAAAGCTGCAGTTCTGTGTTTGCTAGACTGGAAGAGGGCTGTTTATGACCAGCACTCATGAAGGTCTCTTATTCGTAGGGCCACAATAAGTTGAAGCCAACTTGATGACAAATAAGAACAAAGTTGCAACAGCTTACAATTTTTGTTTTTTGTACCTGAGGACATGAGTATCATTTGTCCTGAAGACATGAGCATACAGCCTCTTATTTGTATTGATTTATCAGTTACATTAATACCTCATCTTTCCTTCAGTGAGTTCATGCCAACATACATGGGTCTCCTTCTCCCCATTTTAACTTTATGTCAACACTATGAGCTACAATAGACTGAAGGAAAGTGAGTACTGAAGGTTATCCAGTGAGTTTCACGTCTTAGTGGGGATCTGAACCTGGAATTCAAACTCCCAGTACAAAACTTAACTTCAGTTCATTATTGGCAGAGTCAAAAAACAACAACAACAACAACAACCCCTGTCTGCACAGTTACTGTATATTAATTCGCAGCTGTTTATTGCTACCACCCAGCTTGTCCTCCTTAATCCTCAGTCTACTTTAAAAATCACATCAGCTGCTTGGACCAAGTAGCACCTCTGGATAGAGAATGACTGGCCAGTCAGTGATGATGAAACACAAATAATGAGGTTTTTCTGTTGTTGACTCCATCTTGCAATGACACTTTCATAGAGTGTTCTTGGCAAGGTTGATTCGGAGGAAGTTTGTCATGGCCTTCCTTTAAGGCTAACACTGTGGAGGAAGATGGGGACCATTTTTCTCCTGTGGTCCCCCAGAGCCTACACCAGCATTTTTGAGAGGCACCGTAAAGGATGTTGAATTATTCTCAGCTACCTTTTGGGCCTTTTCATGTATAGGAAGTTTTGATGGGTTCTGGGGCTGGAAGAAGAAAATGATATCACTTACAGCTAGTTTGGGGTTATTCTGGCTGTTTTTTCTTTGTTTTTGTTTTTAAGATGGAAATCACTGATGGAAACTTATTCTTATCAATGGTTGTGGGTCTTTGGAGGTCACCAATGGTACTTCACACTCTGCAAAAGTTGGAATGAAAGGCTGCATACAGCCCAGGCCACCCGTTCCTCAACCCTGCCTTCAGGGTTGGTGTTTTTCAAATGTTTTTCAAATGTTTAAAGGACCACAGTCCTATAACTCCGCCCAGCAGAACCACCTCCTAACTTATGATGGAGGTTGCACTCTAAATCATCTGAAGAAGGATGTTTTAAGGTAGTACTAATTCTGACTGTATCACATTATAAAGCAATAATGAGATCAAAAAAGGAGGAAAATAGTATGATGTGAGAAGGAAGAATTGCTTTCAAAATAAAGATACACATAAAAATATATTAAACCATTAATTCACATTTTTAACAAATTGAAAACAATGTATTGTAACCATAGGCTATCCACATTAATAGTTTTTTTAAAAATAGGAAATGCTGTTATTTCCAACACTTGTTTAAACAGATATACAAAAATTATTTTGTCTTGCGAAATCTGTCAAAGGTACCCCTTTACAAATTAATATTTTAAGAAATTAAAAAAAGTTTAAAAAGCATTAAACCATCAATCCAATTAATGAAATTTTTTTTACAATATTAACCTAAAATACAATTAAATAAAATATTAAATACATATTACATAACTTAAAGCACACCTAATTGTTGCTGATAAGATGCTACATTGAATCAAAATATCCCAGAATTGAATATTTCTGACGGAATTATTTCTTAATTATTTTATCCAGGCTTATTTATATATATAATGTCCTGAGGTCAGATTCTGAAAAAAAAGAAAGCAAAGCTTCAGAAAAACTTCCCTTCTTCAGTATCGTAACAGTAAATAATATTCCTTCAAGATATTAAAAATGCTTTCCCTCTTTCTCTCCGAAGTGCTATACATTTATCCTGAAAATCAATACAAAACTTAATTAGGGAAAAAAATTGGAGTGTGGGTGAACTAGCAGCTGTTATGTTGACATCAAAGCTCAGCACATACACTTCAAAGGCATGTAAAAATGAGTTCAGATATGAGCCTGTTAGGTAATATTAGACATGATTTGTGCTTTTCAGATCCCATTTTGGCAGACAACAGAGATTTGAACACAAAATAACACCTGCACATTCACCATCTACTAGACAGGAATTAAAAATTATCGCTTATGCATGAACAGATTGATGGAAAGATCAGTTTTAAGGAGAGGGGGGAAAGTTTAAATGAGATTCTAATGCAGTTCTCTCTCCTTCTTATTCAGAAATTGACTCAGCTGGCTCTCACTCTGCCCAACTAAACATTTTTATAGTATAACTTAGAGGAATTTTGTTTGCATCCAATTAACATCTGGAATGTCTATCTGATATAAAGCCAGAGTTTGTCTAATAGCCAACCTAGGTCAACTTCCTGGTTGCTCCATTTATCTTCTTGTGTGGTTCTAGAAAAATCACTTCACCTAACTCTCAGTCTTTACATCCTTATGAGACATCTTTATATGCTCCCAAACTATTTGTTCTGTTTCTTCTCCAACATAGATGCTGTTTATTACCAATTATTTTTTCAGTGTTCACTGCAAAAGAGTTCCCAGTTATAGCAGATGTTTGAATAGCAAATGTAATGGCTTTGGTCCAGAAACCCCTACAAAGCAATAGGCATGTCAAATAACTGTGAATGAATATCTGCTCACAGGTAGGAGACATGGTCAGCCTTGACAGATTGAAGGAGAAGCAAGATGAGACATCTGAATTCATTTTCCCCATCCTCTTAAATCAGATGATCCATATAATTAAAGCTGATGAATTTTTCAGGTGACGTATGCACGGATTCAGTTTACAGTGAATTACATGTGGTCAGTCTTTAATACAATAATAGCAGGGTTTAGCAGACATAACATGATTTTTTAAGCATGAGCTTACACACATACATAAAATTGTTTAGGACGCCACTTAGCCCTTTCTCAGAAAGTTCCATTTCATTTCCTCTTAACTGTTTTCCCTTTCCCACTGAAATCTACCATGGTTGAAAGACCATGTTCAAGCCTCATTGTGCTATTTTGAATCTTCCCCCTTTCCCTTTTTTTCACTATGTAAAGATTAGTTCTGAAACCCATGTTGCCACTTTTTCTTCAGTATACTGCTACTACCCTCTTGTATACTTGGATGATACCCTTTTGTCATTATATGTATTCACCCTTAGGTAACAAGCCTGCAATTAGTTTGTACCTCTATTTAGTCATTATCTAAGCAAGCCCAGTGAACATGTTCTACCTTCTCCACTGTTATTTTCATCATCTTCTATGAACAGAAAGCAAGGTGTCTCAAACTTTATGTTGAAGTTTTCAGTATGTGTTGGAAGCAGAAAATCAGGATCCTAACTTACAAGGATGATGTTTGTGGATAATGGCACAATGTGCTTCAAACTGTTGTCCAAAAGTATGAGGTTGGCAGTGGTAGGAAGTAGGGGCATGGGGCTAGTTTACTTATATTTGGCTTATAAATCAGAGAAGAATTTTTAAAAAGGTCCTTTTGTTGCAGATATTTCAGACAATAATACTTATGCTCTACAGAGGACAAATAAACCCACCACAGCTGTGCTTGAGGTTTCAAATAAAAACCCAAATATTTAGGAAGAGGGAGGATTTGCTTATATAAAGGCTGATTTAACCATCCACTACAGAAGATATTTTTTGTAAAAGTGCTTTATTTCATGTGAGGAAAAAAAATACACTGACATAAAATCCAGAAACAGCAGTTTAAGTCAAAGCATTAAAGTATTGTTTTAACCAAAAAGCATTGCAAGAATATAGCAGGTACTGAAGAGTTTAGACTAAAAATACTAAAAAAAAAAAAAAACTAAAAAAAGCGAAGGACTGCTATGACAGTCTGAAAATAAAACCATAAATCTCCAAACAAATAATGATATAATTTTTTAAACTTCAACATTTTAAGAGGAGAAGCAGAACACATTTTCTCCTTATAACAGGAGATGTACAATATTACGTGAGGTGAAATAAAATATGAAAGGCTGAAGCTGGGAATTGATAAGTTATAAATTTCTCCTCTCTTAATTTGCAACTAATATATAGGACATCTCTGTTCCTGGACTTTATCTCTCTATAATGCAAGTATCAAAGATCTAATATTTTAAATATATTTATAAATAAAACTAAACTCAGTGTTCATTCAGAGCTATCATCCCTTGAAGACAGACTAGAGCAGTTTTTTCCCCCTTGATTTTCAGGGTTTATTTTAATGTTCCAAAAATAGATAGTATTCAAACACTTGTAGTTTAAATATAGATTTTTACATAAAAGACAGCTGAAGAAATGTATCAAATGTCTGGGAATACGAGGAACAGATAAGAACAAGCAGGCCACGTTGATTTTCTTGGATGAAGAAAAGGCTTTTGACAATTTAAACTGGACTTTTATTTCTTAAGTGTTAGAAGAGATGACATTTGGAGACAACGGCCCTGTCCTCACGGCGGGGGCCCGAAACGGGGCGGCACACGCAGGGGTGGAGCGTACCTTGTAGTGGGTTGCTCCATCCCTGCGGGGAGTGCAGGTTCGCTGCTTTATACGCTGCCAAATTTCAGTGGCATTTGGCGGCATTCGGCGGCGCCCAAAATGGCGACCGGCGGCTTCCGGCAGCACTCCGCCAATCAGGGCAGTGTGCCAGCTGGAAGACCGCCCCTGGGCAGATCTGCAGGGATGCGCTACTGCGCCTCTGCAGTTCTTCACCGGGGGCTGCCACGGAGCAGCACGGGTGAGTTTCATAAAAACCACTTGGGAAGGTGGTTTTTATAAAACTCACAGCGCCACCCCCGTGGCTGTGCTAGAGCGGTCTGAGATGTAGAGCCTCACCTTTTCCAACTGCACTAGCGCACCCTGCGGTGAAGAAGACCTCCTGGAGAGGTCGCCCTAGCGTGGGCAATATGCCCGTGTGAAAAGGGCCAACTTTATGACATAGGTTAGATTGATTTATTCTACAGAAATGGCATGAATAATAATAAATAAAGAGTTGCCTAACCCATGTGAGGTAAAGAAAGGAACTGGACAAGAAGTCTATTTCACATTACTATTTATTTTAGCACTTGAGGTTTTGAATAGATACATTAGATAAGATGAAATGATCACAGGAATTTAGATTTTTTTTTTTAAAAAAAAGAATCTTATAAATTGAGAGCATTTGCAGATGACCTGATGATTTCTCTGATAAATCTACTTGAGAGTGTGGAAAATTGATGTTACTATCAAAAGAATTTGGAGATCTGGAAGGTTTTAAAATTAAAAACCAAAAAATTGTAATGTCCACTAAAAATATGAGGGTTAAAGATAAAACAAAATTGATAGAAAAAAAACTGATTTTAGAATTGAGAAGAAGGTGAAATACTTAGGTATTACAATGAAAAGTTCAAAATGTTGTTGTTGTGTATTATATCAGAAAAACTAAATTAAGATATGGACTGAAATTAAGAAAGACATGCAGAGATGGGAGGGTTTAAACCTGTTTGGCATAATTTCTGTAGTAAAAATGGATGTAATACCTAGAAAGTATGAAAGGATATGCTTTGAAATTTACTTTCTGTTATGATCTTAAGGAATTGTTTTCATAGGATGATGTAACAGTTGTGTATGACACCAGAAAAATTACCTAAGATATATAAAGGTTCTTTGAATGTAAATTGGACGCATGATAGCAGGAAAGATTGTTCTACCATGTGTAGTAGATTTGTGAAAAAAACTAAGAAATACAGGGTCCTAATATATACTATGATGAAAAAGATTCTAAAGATAGTTCCACTGAAACCTGAGGTTTTCTTTTGGGTCTTATGGAAGACCAACAAGAAAAGAGTCATAAAAGAGTATCCCAATACATGATAACAGCTATGAGGCTACTATATGCTAAGAAATGGAAGAACAACTTAGTACTTATTAAAGAAGATTGGTTATTAAAACTTAATGATTTAGTGGGAATGGACAAACAGACCATTTCAGATTTTTTAAAATATCACTAATAATGCTTTTGAAGGACTGGAAATACCTGATTGACTTTTTGAGAAATACTGAGGGTGAACTGAGTAAAATATGTAGAGAACATGTAACTTGCAGAAAAGATATAGAGAGGTAAATTTTAAGAGTTGAAAGGTAGTGATAAGGCATTTTTTAAAAACTGTTTTTATTTTGGAAATTATAATTTTTGTCATACGTATAGGTAGCATGCGGTAACTTTTGTGCTCATTTGGTATATTGTTTTTTGTACTTTGTAGCTTTTTTATATGTGTTATTTAGTTTTTATTTTATGTAGATTTTATTAATTTTTTTTTTTTTTACAAAACACTTTAGTTTAAAGTGTTACAGTGCAAGATAATGTGCACTCATAATTATACAGTGTTGTTATGATTCCTGTATCAGGCCAGTAGCTTTTTAGCAACCATGGTCAACCAAGGAAGAATTTACAGTCTTCGTCTATGGTTCTTATTTAAAAATAAATAAATTCTAGGTGTCATTTATGATCACGTATAGAAATAATCCCCTCCTCAAATTATATAGTTTTTTTTTTAATTTAAATCAAAACTGAAAACACATCAACAATTGCCACAGCTATGTGAGTCATACACCTACAAACTGAAAGTAGTGTACTCTGTGAAAGGGGTTCAGTGTGTTTATTATATTTATTTCTATATGAGGAAATTGTAGCTGTTCCATTCAGACTTATTGACTTAATTGCCTGAGAACTTTTCATTTTGTTCCTTCCTATGTTGGCAACTTTTATTTCCAATGTGTTTTGTTGACCTAACTGCCCCTCCAGAGGGTTCTGTTTCACAATCTACTTGACTGGTCCTTCATTTAATACCTCACAGAGAAATGAGTTTTCACTGGAAGCTGTTCAGTCGCTACTTGCAAGGAAAGTTAAATTTCTACACTTTATTTTTTAAAGGCAAATACTATAATATACATGAAATTCAAAGAATAAGGAGATGTTTCTAAGGGGAAAAGTTGTTCTCAGAACATGCATGAATTATGGCATAAGCCACTTACCTGGGAAGGCCATGCAGGGCTGCTGCAGCAGGCACATTGAATGGAGCCACCATTTTCTTCTTCCAGTGTGTCATTTTCTTCCCAGGTCACCTTGGAGCATTTCACAGGCATCTGCCTTGGGAGAGCTTCGTACTGGACTTTGAAGCATCAGGCTTCAGTCACCTGCCTGGCAAGTATAAATTTATGTTAGCTCTGCATGGCAAAGCATTCTAGCTTGAACCACCTTCTTACTCATCTACCCATGCCTCTTGGTTTTGTCAGTATTTGGTTTGTTTTAGATTCAATCTTGTTTTAATTAAATGTCATATTTTGTCACAACTTTAAGTGGTGTGCCGCTTAAGTTTGTGACAAGAGTTAGGCCTCAAAGCATTCATTCAATGTGGGGGGGGGGCTTCTGGGACATTGTTGGAGAGATGTATAAAGTAATGCTCAGCTCCAGGAACAATGCAGTGATGGCAAGAAGCATACAGTGGTGGTGCACCTGAGTGGCTTCATCAGTCACTATTCTTTAGATATATCCTGCTTTTGGATCAGAAGGCTGGGCTGGCTTGAATGCTCTGGGTCACAGAGTTAGATCTTTGGATCTGTGCCTCATGCCATACCAATCTATACATCTGTAATAACAATAAAATTATGAGCATTTTAACTCCAAAACAGTTGTTGTGGTAGCTAATTGTTGTCCCTGACTCCTTCCACCTTGCACTATCTATTGTCTTTAAGCCCACAAATCTAGTTTCAGTTCACTTGAGAGCCAAAGTAGATATTAAGTGAGACTTCTATGCTTTAGTTGAAATGAACAACCAGGCTGGGAGGTCGGATTAAGATTGTGGCACTGTGGAGAGTATAGTTAAATCCTACCCTAAACAGGTATTCATATATACCTGTTTTAATTTCTCTCTCCACAACTAATAGCAGCTCCAGGGAATTTAATTTAGGAAAATGTCACAAGGCAAAATGTCAGGGTCATGGTTGCATTCCAAATCTTCTACACATGTGTATGAAGACATAGAGATACTGTTTTAAACAAAGAAAAGGGAATTTTGAGGTCTCTAATCATGGTTCTCCTGTCTCATGCCTAGTTACTCAGAAACTATCCAGACCTCCTTTGCATCAGTAAATTTTTTATCAATAATTCTCAGACAAAGCTGGGGAAAACAGAACTCAACTAGCCAGCAGAAATTCTGTGCCATCATTGCTCCCAACTGGTAAGAGACTATAGCAATTCCAAACATGTAAATGCAATACATGAAAAGGGACACATACTCATTTTGTTGAGATTGTTATACTCAGTATCAGCTGAGGACTTCTTTTCAAAAAATCCACTTTGCTAAAGAAAGCCAGTTGAGCAGCTTCATCTTGGAATTTTTGTTTGAAAGGCATCTTTAAGGTCTGTTGCAGAGTAGCCTGTCGTAATTTATGGTCCAGGAACATTGGTGAATACAGTGTTAAAACTAATACAACAATAGCTACGTAGTCTAAAACAACAATTTTCCTCTGTGCTCTAAATGAACATGTTCTAAATGAACCCAGTGACCCAATAAAAATTTTTTCATAGAGCATGGCCAGTCTATCTGATTTTCCATTTCACAAACAGTTTTATCACAAACAGGCACTTCCCTTTCTACTTGACAAGTAAAACTTTTCACCCAGCTGAAGCCAAAATTAACATAATTGCTTTTCGCTACTTCTGTTAACCTCCTCAAAAGGTCTCCGGATATAAACACTCTAAACGTAAGACTCATCTGAGCAGGTGTCAGACATTAAGTGCCCCCTTAACTCCCATCACCATCCTGATTAATGACTTTCTCACACAGCGACTCATTCAAGCATAGAGAGGGTGGTATTCCACCTGGTCTAGAGTTCCTGTTGAGATTCTACTAAGGCACATCCTTTTGCAACTGAGCAGCAATTTCCATAAAGCATGATAGAAACATGAGGAAGGGGTGAGGAAATTGCAATCCAGCCTGTACACGTTGGCCAGGCACAGTTTGTCTACTAAATTATTCTTTCATTTTTAAAATAATAACCAGATTCAATTAATGCATATTTAAAGTAGAAAACAGAGCAGATGGAAAATGACTTGCTTCTTGCTGCACACAGTTCCTTACAAGCCTCATTCTGAGGCTTACTAAACCCAGGAGAGACAACAATGAAAGGGCAAATTGCTGAGCAATCTTATCATGTCTAGTCTCCCACAGGTATTTTGTTGTCCTCATTGTTTTCCTACGTTAGCCTCTGTCTACTTTTCTTGGAAAGAAAGGCAGGCAATGTATGCCTGTCTGACAAAATGAAAACAGAAATGAGCTTCACATATGGAATTAATGAGAGGACTACAAATCAGTATACTTTAATTCACAGTACCAAAGACACTACAACAATACATCTTTTGTGCCCATGGAAACCACCTTCTTCAGTTCGTGCACAATAGCCTGACGTCCGAAAAGTACATGGCAAAACTGAAGTTGGCTCAAACAACATTCTCACAATGTCTCTTTAAAACAACCTAATATTCAGATTAAGATCAAGGATGCTTTTTAAAAAATATATATATAATCATTTTACTACATCTGTACCAGTCTCAAGTATTTATCTTAATCCAGCAATATGACTAGAATTTTATTGAGATGAAAGCTATGTTTGTCTGAAGGCAAGAAAGGATTGTCTGACAGCAATACTATGCCTGTAATGGGACTCTATGAAGAACACATTGATAAAATTGTAAACTTCTTGGTTACACATTTTCCCTCCCCTCCTATCTCTTGCATATCTCTAGTTGAGAGGAACCGTTCTGTCTTCCTCTTCTCCTTTAATAATACCCTCATTAACTTCTGAAGAGGAATCCAAATCATTGGATGGGTTTTCCTGCTCGCAGAAAACCATTTCAGTCAAGGTCAGCCATATATCTTCATACAAAGTTGTCCTGGCTAGTGCTGGAAACTGCTTCATCATGTCACCCTGTTCTCCGAAGCCAGCATGCAGTTCCTTTTGCGGTGCAACTGCAACTTTTGAAGTTCCTTTTATAGTTATGAAGTATGACCCCACTAAATAGTGAAGGAAGAATATCTCATGGCTTCAGTTGTGTCTTGTGCTCTTTTTTTGGCATTTGGGAAGAGTAGCTACCTGACAGTTCACTCTTATTGCCTAAACAAAAAGAGTGGTCCGTCATGCAGCTACTCGTCTCAAGCTAGTTCTGGAAACCTTGTATCTTCATCCTTTATAGACCAGGCCTTTAAAACTTTAGTATGAAAGAATGAAATAGGGGGGAAGAAAGAAAGGCTGTGAGAAAGGAGGAAAACAAAATGAGGTAGTAAAAGATAAATTGTAAATAGTTACATATAAGCTAAAAGTAATAGTATACAATTGTTATAAAATGGAGGTAATGCATGGAACAGAATGTTTATATGGAATGGAAAGTTAAACTCAGATTCAACTGGGGAAATTGATGTCTGGAATGGCAGGGTTTTTTTTATTGTTTTTTCATTAAATTTTTTAATAAAAATTAATTAAAAAAATAAAACTTTAGTATGGCATCTGAATGCAGGCTACCACTCCCACATTTGAGGATTCCTACCTTCCTCTGCTGTACTTCTGACACACCATAAAGAGGAAATACATATATATATATATATATATTCTTTTTTGACATTTTTTTTTCTTGTTGTCATCTTCTCAGCTTTCAAGTCTGTCTTTGTTCCTTCTTTCTCTTTTTCCTCTCCTTGCCCCACCCTCTTTCTGGGGACAAATCTTCAGTAATTTCTCTTGCATTCTACCTTATGTTCTACTTTAGCAATAACACCACTTTTCAAAAAATAATAATAATAATGGTGGCAATGTCTGTTCATCCTTCTTGGTTACTTCGCAAGCACATACTGCTATGTAGACTGCTGAACTTCCTAAAGCCATTCATGACTGCGCCCCTGGATATTTCTCAGAGCATGCCAATATCTAGACCAGCTAACCAGATTGTTTGCTTGTTGTTCTAGCAGAATAAACCAGTGTGAGAGACTAAGTTCCCATAATGTCTTCAAACTTAAAATTGCTTTTCTAAAATAAAGAATGAAAATAGGAAATGTTGACAAGTGTAATTCAATATAAATATTTTTTATTTATAGCAGAAACATTATTTTCTTGCTGCTTTTGGATTATCAGGCCTAGTAAAAGTCAGTTTCCTTGGGTTCAAAACCTTCTTTAAGATTCCTTTTGTTACATGTGTAGTAGTGAGGATTCTTGTATTGATACATTTAGGGTGTAGGTCAGACATAGGAAGTGAACAGTGGGATAGAATTGACATTCTGCATAAAAGAAGAGAATTTAATTCCATTAGTGAAATAACCTTTTTACAAAAAAAATGTAATCTATAGAAGGATGGTTCCAAAAGAAGTTTCTATAATAATATCCTATAATTTATGTACATACTCATAACATTCTGCTTACATATGCTGTTGCATGTTAGAATTTTTCTACTCTAAAAGGTTTGTCTCTTTCGTAAATGTGTTTTCAGTTATATTTGTTGAGAATATAAGCTTCATCTTGTGATTAGGAACAGCTGAACCATCCTTTCTTCAAGATGATGGTAGAAATTCTCACTTGTCTAATTTAATGGATTGGAGCACTTCTGTGGAAGTGGTGTTGTAAAAATATTCATTAACATTGATGGAAAGTGCTACCCAGAACAGCAAAAACTCTAGGGTAAAACCTTATCAAGATTCAGAGCAAAGAATGCTTGCCAGGAAAATGGGGTCAAAAACCTTGGTGAAATGTATCTGTTTTACAGCAAGGTGCTGTCACATATACCTTGCCAAGTCAGGGGCAATTGTGATTGATTCCTGATTGCAGACTAAGCAGGTTTGACAGTACATAACTAAGAGGGAAGTAGAATTATGAATCATAATTGGAAGTTGGACGTTTTGCCTCCAAATGCTATCTTTTTCTAGCTACTGATTTCTCCTGGGTAAAATGGGTAGATGGATTAATATAAGTGTTGCAGGGCAAAGTCTAAAGTGCAGGTGTTTATCATGAGAGTTCCCATAGCTATGTCCCCAAAGAAAGTCCAAAAATGCATAAGCTATATTGATCCATAACAGTTCTAGCATGTTATCTCCACCAGGAAGAGCTTTTTTGTAAGGCCAGCAAGTCTTAGCTGCCCATTTGAGATCAAGCTTCCCTCCCAATATCTTGTATAATAGCAAGCATAGCTCACAATATATTGTTGCTGAAAAAAGCAAGCATAGCTAAACCCAGACGGAAGAGGGACATGTGTGGGGACTGAAAGTGCCAGAAATGATGGATCAGGATGAATGAAAATATTGCCTGGTTCAGTTTTTTTTTTTTAAGGAATTGTTTTAAAAAATTGCAAATACTGTCATACGCATCATGGGAAACTCTGGGAACTGGCAGAATTATCTATCAAAGCAGGACACTTTGAGTGCTAAATACATGTTTATTCAACACGTAGGCCATTTCTGCACTGGACTGTTATAGCGCTATTATTCCACTTTCAACATCCCATGGATTCCTGGGGTTTGCAGTTTAGGGAGGGACCGGGCAGCCCCTCCCTAAACTGCAAACCCCAGAAATCCATAGGATATTGAAAGTGGAATAATAGCGCTATACATCCAGTGCAGAAATGGCCGTAGTCATGCTTTTTTGAACAAGGATATTACAAAGGAAGACTTGAAAAAGAAAGGGTTGATTTTAATTATACTCACAAATTTCAATTCGTCAGTGGAGGCATGAACAAAGACAATGGCTTCAAGACACCCTACATGTATTAATAGAAGAATCCTCACTACTGCACATGTAACAAAAGGAATCTTATCAAAGAAGGTTTTGAACCCAAGGAAACTGACTTTTACTAGACAGGTTTATTGCTTTCACCTATCAGCACTAACAGACCACTGTAAAAATCTGAAAGACCTTACTCAGACCTTTGAAAATTTAGGTCAAAGATGATTATTTGTATCTTTCTGGATCCTATTACATTCCATCGCACTCCCACTCCCACAATTGCATAAATAGGCTTTATGTCTTAATGCCTGGATATTACTCTGTACTGCATCTGAAGTGGGTTTGTATCCATGAAAATGGTTGGATCACCCCTTGTTCTGCACAGCTTTACTGGGGGGAAGTGTGCTTACTGGCCTCCAAAATAGATGCTACAATGGTTGAATAATAGCACAGAGTCCCATGATAGATAGTTCAGTGGGGTGGACACAGAGATATTAAAAGTTCTTGCCACCCTCTCTTCTGCCTCTTTTGAGTCTCTTGTCAATAGAATCACTGCAGAGGCTTGCTTGGAGCAAACAGTATGAATTAACCTTTATTAACAATTTCTTGCAGCTGGACCTAGTCATGGGCAGCACATAATTTATCATACTGCTGTGCAATCTGGCCCATTTGCTTATTTATTTTGTTTAATTTTTAGTTAATTATCTGTTTATGTTGTTGCTGTTTAAATATTCTTTAATTGTCTGGTGGGATGCAGTAGGCTCCAGTCAGGCTCAGGAAAGGTAAGGGGGTGCTGTTTGAATTTTTTTAAATCATTAGTTTTCCTTGTGTAATTTTAGCTTGGGACAGATTTTGGGCCTTGCTTGTGCCTGGGAAGAGGCAGGGTGGCACCACAGCATCAACCAGCCCCTAATGGTAGGTCTGGGTGGTCCCTGTGAAAGAGCAGTGTTGACATACAGGCCCCTGTTCGCTGCTTCATCTTGGCCAACACTCTTGCACTTATTGCTGCATGGTTTCCTTAGGCCTGTATTTGGTGACGTAGTTTGATTACACCCCATTAAGGATCTTATTAGGCCCAGTTAGGGTTCAACCCATTAAGCCTGTCTGGGTCCTGGTTAGGCCTTGACCCCCCCTTAAGGTTTCTATAGGCCCTGATTATACCCCAACTAAGCCCTGGCCCAATAGGTCCAGCCTTGTTAACACCAGGTCTTACCCTACACTCATTCCATTTGCCTGTTGGCCTAGTTCTGATGCAGAGGCACATTGTCTATCTTGGCCTCTGGGGGCCCAGTTGCTGGACCACTTGGCGTAGTCCTTCTGTGTAGGCCCACTGTCACCAAGCCTTCAAGCCCTGTATACCTACTTGGGCCTTTTATGGTCAGGAAGGTCATTGAAGCTGTCTCATTTTGGCAGCTTGAAAGCTAGACTAGGACAGGTGGTTCAACATGGCCCCAAAGAAGGGCTCTAAAAGCAAAGGCCCATCTATAAATATTCCAGCCAAATGCCTGCCTCAGAAAGTGTCTTCTTCATCTGAGGACTGGTGGAAGAGGGGAGCATTACTAATGTCATCTTGTCCAGATAATAAGCACTTAAGCATAGGAAGGTTCGGCTTCCCAAGAAGGCATACAAGGGTTTATTCAAAGTGGTGGCCAAAACTAGCTTAAATAATGAACTTCTTGCTCACTTTGATGCATTAGAACAGGATAAGAAGCTTGAAAGGGCTGAATCTGCACAGCAGGACAAAGTGGACTTGACTTAAACATCAGTGGCTGAGCTTCCCCAGACCAAAGATGTCAGTTTGTCATACCTGATTCAGGTGAGACTATGACTCTGGTTTTCAGGGTACTGAGCAGGGGAGAGGTTAGCTGGCCTTGGAGATCATGAAGCACACCTGCTAATTATGTCACTATTCCACCGATTATACCCAATATGACAGCCATGAGAATTGGAGAAGGGATTTCACCTCTTCAGGCTTGGCCATGGGGGCAATCAGTATGGGTCCCATTGTGTGGTTTCCCACCTAATATGAACCTGCAAGCAGGAGAGGATGGCGCACAGTAGAGTACTCATAGTAATGTTACCTATGGGGCCATTCTGGCGAGGAGCAGACAGTCACACTAAGGGAGCACTTGTCACCAGCCACAACAGACAAGATATTATGGTGAGACTATGCTGATGTTTTATCCTCATTATATTGTGAACTAGAGAAGAAAGAAAAGATGGGCTAGATGGTAGTTAAAGAGGCATACAATTTATAGGAATTAGGCCAATTGGCTGCCTGGCTTCTTTATCTATGCAGGAGCTATCAGAAAAGAGCAGACTCATAGGGCATGTTCCATGATACAATACATCAATATTATCTATAAAGCATACGTCAGTTTCTCAGGATCTGCATGGCTCCTGTAAGACAAGTCTTTTAGGATGCAAGACGAACTCCAGAGGAGTGGCTGGAGAGCAGTCACATTATACAGAAGAACAAAGAAAATGTTAGTATGTGTTCCCAGGACACCCAAAGATAGCAGCAGAAGCTACTGTGCTGAGAATTTGCCCTTATATGTAGCAGGCAGTGAGGGGAGAAAGTAAGATTTTGGTGAACACTGTTTGATGAAAGAAAGGTCTCTGGAACTGCCCCTATACATTATGAGACCTGGGGTGGGGAAAGAGGCTGACCTTGGAGCTGGCCAGAGGGAAACCAGGAGGAGGACTTCAGATGAGAAGATTTTGGAACAGGAGTGACCAATTATAGCAGACCTGGGGACCAATTTTATGTCCCAAGATCATCCAGTGCCATCATAAACTTCCTAAAAAGACAAAAATGTATTTTTATGGATATGTGTGAGGATTTTTTTTTGGCAAAAACTTGTTTTCAGTAGAAGCAACCACAGCAACAATATTTTGTGCAGAAAACAGGACATTCTGTACAAAATTCACTATTTTGTACAGAACACCCAGTTTTTGAATGACTGCTTTGTTTGTCTGGTTGTTTGTAAAAATCCTGAATTATGAAGACTCTCAGGGCAATTCAACGTCTTTTGGAGATGTCTTGATGTGTTCAGATGCCCTTTCTTCATGAGTATGATACAATTTGCCAGCCCTCATTAGATCTCTAACCTGCAAATTATTGAAATGTTGTATTTCCACTATTTTTTGCCAGAAAAGGGACCAGGGGCCACAGAAATACCCTGGGGATCTCATTGTATACTTTGAGCTGCACCTCACTGCCTTACAGTCTGCACTCGTGGTATGTTAGGCTGTGCTTTCTGACAAACTCATAGAAAGCAAGGGTTGTAGAGAGTCTTCTGTGTCCTCTCCATATATTGGAGTGTGGGGAAACTCTCTTTCAAGGGAGACTAGACCTTTAAAAAGTACAGTGGAGTAGAATAATTTTATATAGGGGAGAAAGGAACAAGGAATTCACTGGTACCTCTCACCCTGGTGGTTTTGAAAAGAAAATGGGAGAACTGAGCTAATACTCATATTGCACCTGGAGAAAAGCCTATTCATACTTCTGGACTTGGAGGAAAATCAGGAAACCTCAGAAGAAACATCATTCCAGTATCTTACAGAATATCTTTGTAGTATTATGCCCTTTGGATTGAAAGAAACTGTTGAAGAAATGTATTTATTTTGCAGCTGGTAGGCATTCCATCAGAGCCTTATTAACATGTGGCTAGAGATCAGCATTTCTGTAGAAAAGAAAGAACAGATTCAGATAAAATAAAAATTAACTTTTTTTGAATCTGTTTTAAATACTTCTCAGGTCAATGCTGTGGCTATGTATGCTCCATTCAGTGACCCATGTCTGCACTGCATTAGGACATAGGATTAGACCTTTAGCAAAGAATTTTGCTGATTAACCTTTAAAATAGTCTGTAAATACATTGTCTGGGGAATTGTGGGATATGGAATGTGGGTTTGATAGTGGAGAAGTTAATTAAATAGATGAGTGAAAGATAATTTTATTTCATAAAATTTTCAGAATAAATTAATTTTGAGTAATACAATTACTGCATTGGTTAGGCCTCATTTGGAATACTATGTCCAGTTCTGGGCACCTTAATTCAAGAAGGATATTGACAAGCTGGAATGCATCCAGAGGAGGGCGAACAAAATGATGAAGGGTCTGGAAGCCATGCTCTATGAAGAATGGCTTTGGGAGCTGGGTATGTTTAATCTGCAGAAGAGAAGGTTAAGAGGGGACATGATAGCCATGTTTAAATATTTCAAGGGATGCCATGTTGACAAGGGAGTTGACTTGTTCTCTGCCACTCCAGAGACTAGGACAAGGAGCAATGGATTCAAGTTGCAGGAAAGGAGATTCCACTTGAATCTCAGGAAGAACTTCCTGACAGTCGGAGCTGTCCGGCAGTGGAATATGCTGCCTTGGATTGTGGTAGAGTCTTATTCTTTGGAGGTTTTTAAGGAAAGGCTGGATGGCCATCTGTTGAGAATGCTTTGATGTAAGTTCCTGCATGGCAGGGGGTTGGACTGTATGGCCCATGTGGTCTCTTCCAACTCTATGATTCTATGATTAATTTTTACATAGCAGAGCACAGGCCTTTTGAAGTTGCTAGTCTGACAAATGTAGTACAGAAATAAGAATGTGAAAAGAATTATCTGAGGTAATAGGAACAGGGAAATTGGGATAGTATGCTTATATTAAAAAGATGCAGAATTAACACCCTACAGAAAACTGGACTTGGCTCCGAAACTGTTTTTCTCTACGACAGGGATATTCTGCCCTCCACATTTTGTTGGTCTTCAACTGTCAGTGGTCCTAGCCAGCCTAGCCCAGCCTAATCTGAAACCTAATACTTTGCTTTTTTGTTGTTGCTGCTGCTGCTGCTGCTGTGTATCTTCAAGGCATTTCCAACTTATGGTGATCTGAAGGCAAATCTATCATGGGGTTTTCTGGGGCTGAGTGTGTGTGATATGTCCAAGGTCACCCAGTCAGTTTCCATGGCCAAGCGGGGGATTGAACCCTAGTCTCCAGGGTCAAACCACTCAACCATGCTGGCTCTCTTACTTTGCTTACTTCTGTTCTATTGACTGGAGACTTGTCAATTTACGATAGCTTGTTCCATTACTCTTCTCCTTCTCCAGAAGCTGCTAACAGTGTTGTATATAGCCAATTTTGAGTGACGGGGGCCATTTCCACATGAGGTTGATACATTGTAGCAGTATCAAATTCTTACCACATTGTACCATTTCAGCATCATAGTTTTCCTTGTGGTTCTGCATGTTTTCAGCTCCTAGAACAGTTTGCTGTGGTTAACTGTGATGCATGTGAAAACTGGAAAAATTGTGATGTAAATCTCCCAAACCGATTCTGTGTCAGTTTTTGCCTACATGCAGAAGCGCAGCATCAATTCAGATTGCAGAAGTGGCCAGCTATGGGCATTTCCAGGCTGTCCCTTCTGTCATTTCTGTTCCTATTTTTCTCTGTCATCAAAGAATATGTTGCCGTCATTATTGTCTTCCTGTGTTAAATGGACAGCAAGAAGAGAGTGGATCTGGTAATGGACTGTTAAAACATGTTTTTTCCATGTATTAATGAACATACATTCCTATGTGCAAATGTAGCAACCCAGAAATGTGTTAAAAGTGTATGTGTGTGTGTTTTACAAAAACAGACCAATCAGCGATGGCGGAGTGGGGTGAGGAAGGGGAATGAGAGTGGCCACGGACTTGCTGTTCTGGATGCAGCAACCACTCTTCTCTGCAGTAGTACGATGTAAATGGGGTGGTGGTGATGCAGACAGCACAGTTTCTGAATTCAGTTTCTGAATCTGAGTAGAAAAACACTGCACTTTACATGCACTGCTCCTCTCCTCTCATGCGGAAATGACCATGGACTCTTAGAATAATGGCTTAGGGGCAAATTGTGCCCCTTTGTGCAAATTTTGGTAATTTTTTTTTTAATTATTGTTGACAGGAAGAAATAATTTAACCATTTTTGAACCCACCACAGAAAAGTGAGCAGCTTTTGAGGACTACCCATACTCCAGGATTTATTCCATGAAAAATCTATACTGGTTTTTTTTTTTTTTGATCTGAAAACAGCATTTTTGAGGGGAACAGAAGTGTTTTCTGTTCAAAACAGTTTTTTTTCTCTGAAAAAATTCTTTTATTCCAGAAACCTCTTTGTAGAAAGTGTCTTTTTTTTTTTTAGCAAAAAGTCCACATGTGGTTTTCTTGAAGAATAAATCCTGAACAAAGATTCTCATCCATCGAAGATTCTTTTCATCAGTGTTTCACACACACACACACATACACAATAAAACCATTTTTTTTTAATGTAAGACCTATTTACAATTCTTCTCTCCATTCCAACTTCCATCCCTGCTTAGAAGCAATTGCTAAAATGGGGTTGCGTCCTTGACAATAGTTTATTTCTCCACACATCTAGGTTGTATAGAATTTTACAGTGCTTCATGCTAACTTTAGGATACAATGTCAGGTGCTGATTTTATGTCTAAGATACTTGCCTTAGATTTTCTCTCCTCTCATAGATTCTGCTTCATTATCTAAAACAAGTGGATAAATTTTGAGTATTGGTTACACATGTCTGCTTGTAGCTTCTGACTCCTCCAGTTTGTCCAGTTTCCTTTCTCTCTCTCTCTCTTTTTTCCCCTTTTTCTGGTCCCAAAAAGAGATTGAATTGCCTTTTCTGGAAGTCTCCAGGGACATAGATTTTAAGGCAAGAGGTCTTAACATTTTAAAAACATTTAAAACATTTTAACATTTTAAAAACTGTTACAATTAAAAAAAATAACTGACGAAAAGCTAAAATGGAATTGCAGTCACTTCTTGTGGTGGATGCCGTTCTGATGACCTTGTGAAGGTAGTGGGATGCAGAGAAAGTCCTCACTGAGGAACATAACACTACAGCATGCTTCTCTGGGGATACATGAGTTTTCAAATGAATTAGAATTAGTCATTGAACAAATGCATAAATTGACACAAATCTTCTCACTGTGAATACATTATTATGTTTTACTGCCTAACATTTATGATTCCCCCAATTTGCAACAGGTGGAATCCTAACCCAGTGACTCCTTGTGGTAACATTTAAGCAATGTGGGTGAGAATGTTTTTGGCAAAGGGCTTTAGCACTCAGCCATCTTCATAAATACCACTTAACCACTGGCTATACTGCCAACAGGTTGGGTACAGAAAAGCAGAAGTAGAATTCTGCTTATGTAGTTCCTCTCACTCACTTCCTTATCCCTGACTGCCTCTCCCAAAAATATGCTATTGTGTGGCAGACAACCAACCAGAATGGCATGGGATGAAGTGGGCTGGGGCTGGGGCCCCAAGGTAGAATTGGAACCTCACAGAAGAAGAAAAGAATTGTGCACATAAAGAGGCAAGGTCAGACTTCAGGAAAGGAGTCTGTAGGAGTCTGCTGCTATCCTTGCCACAGCCACTTTTTTTTTTAATTTTCTGTTGGACAGCAGGTCTCACTTTTTCATAGCTGCTGTCTTCCTGCCTGCCTGCCTGCCTGCCTGGCTGACTTCTTTCCTGGAATTAGCCCTGCCATAGTGTGGGGTTCAAATTGCTTTCCTGCAAGTGTCAGGCAAGGCAAAGAAGGTGTCTGTGGCTGCTACTATTGGTTGGCAAACACACAAGAAAGTGCTGTACTGGCTGGTTGATTCTTAGACTGCAGTCACATGCCATTTTGATTTGAATTGCTTCCAACAGCAAGAGTGTCAGATAGATCTACCAATGTGATATCGTCTTTTGGAGAATGGGTCAGTAATGATACTGAGGCACTGAAGGACACGCAAGGGCTCAGAAGAGTCTGACTGGACAAACTAGTAACACCTTCTGCTTTGGAGAAAACTGTTTTTAAATATTTAAAACTTTCTCCCAGTGTTGATGTGCAGGGTGATAGTAACTTTGTAGTCTATCAGTGAAAACTGAAAAGTAATTATCCTATGTATTCATCAAACACAAGGTATTGTGCAGTTGAAGTCTTGCCTTCTGGTATATCATCTGTTTTCATGCCATAGTTGCTGTTACAAGTTCCCAGTTGCAACATTATTCTTGTGAAGTTGTGGCTGTTGTTGTCCTGCCTTGGAGACCCCGACAGTGAGGAAGGGGATTCTGAATCTGAGTCAAAAGTTTCCCCAGAAGTTTGTTCAGCAGAAAATAAAAACCAACAGCAAGGGAAACAAATATCAGAAGATGAAACAGCACAGACTTTTACCTTAAGGAAGAGACAACACCATAAAGAAGGTTTCAGGCATTCAGCTTGTTTAAGTAATGAACAGGCTTTAATGACCTATGGCAACACCATTAGCTATAAAGGCAAATAGCTGGCCTATTTCCTCCCAGGATCAATAACTGATCTTCCTGGGAGTTGAAGTTCTGTGCCATGTTTTCCTGAATCCTGACTCTCTTTGATCTCTGCTTGTTTGATTCTGATTTGGATTTGCCTTTGCGGATTTGTTTGCCTTTGAACTTGCATTCTTGACCTAAACTGTGTTTGGATTACTCCTGCTCTTACCTCTGTGAGTAAGCTCTGCCCTGCTGGTTTGTTAATTGGTTGTCTGGTCTGCCCCAGACATGATATTGGGCTCCGCAAGGTTACTCCTAGATTATGAAGCATTGGATTTCCATCCAATGGTCCATGAGTAGGTCTGCTGCAGATTTTACTTTTTATCATATGTTAGACACTTTTGGCTTACTATTCTTTAAAAGAAAAAAAAAATAAACAGGTCTAACCAATTGGTTATTCATTTCATTCCTCATAGAGAGTGGATTAGTTGGCTGATGGAGATAACCTTTTAACCATTATTGAAATATTTATTCATTTATACCTTTAATGACAGATATTTAATACTATGAGCAATTTAAGAACCTGAACTCATTTTTTTTTTTGCAAATAGTTTAGTATAGATATACCTCAGCTAACTAAGTCAATGTGTTCCTGAGCCTTACTTTTTTAATAAAAAAATTGGTATTAGACGCAGAAAGAACATGGGAAGAATAGGGATAGATTCCTGTACCATCAAGAAGAACAGATTTTAAAAATGTTTCAAAAAAAGTTTTCATTCAAAGTAACGAAAAAGACAGGTAGGATTCAAAGATACAGCCATGTTAGTGTGGATTGATATGCAAAGGGATATCGTAATACTTTTGAGACTGAGAAAAACATGAGTTTGTGACATTAGCTTTTGTAGACTGAATCTACTTTGTCAGATATATGGAGTGAAGTGTCTGGACAGGCATTTATACCCGTGAATGAGCAGGTTGTATGTACAAATAGTATTAGAAATGAAAATTTGTGGGTGCGATGATGGGGCGACAGCTTCAGTTTTAACAATGCTAATTTGGAGACATGGATGGGAAGAAAGATATTGCCTAGAGCCAAGATAAGTAGGTACTCATATGAATTGTGGAGGGAATTCTTGGAATGTAATATGTTGCTGGCTGGGAATCGGAAAAGTAATATGATAAAATGGGCAAGAGAGACCTCTTGATGATGGATTATTAACTAGTGTTATAAAATGTGTAGTGTGCCAAGTCATCGTCCCTCTTCAACCCATTGAGAATGGACTGTAGTTTGTGACTGTATCCCGACTCTGTTGTTTCTTTTTCTATTGTCCCCTTGAAGGTTTTTGTTTGACGACTGCTGTTCTGAGGTCTGAGAGGGAATGTCTTGGAAGACTGGACATGTAGTTGACTCAGTCCATGAAAGTTTACACTACAAACATCTTCTTCTCAGTGAGTCTCAACAGTCTGTAGACTGTTTGCTATATTGACAGGTGAAAGGAAAGAACCAGTCAGGTAATCCTTTCAGAAGTAAACAAAAGCATCTTGAGGCTTCTAGAGATTATTTGAAAGCTTCCTTCTACTGCCTCCATGGACAATTTTTAAAATTTCACCACCCTCCTTTTTTAAAATATGATTTCCATTTTGCTGGCCACATACAAACTTATGCTTCTTTAATGTGCTGGGGATAGCTGGTGAGACAGCTTATCTGCTTTCTCATTTTCTTTTTTGTTGTTTGCAGATGCTCAATATGGGATTCTGGAGGTAGCTGATGTTCATTTTGCCTGTTGTCAGCAGGAACACACCACAACAGAAGGACTGGCTAGAGCAGAATCCCATCCTCCCAGCTCAAGCATTACATTGTTTACTTCATACACATTCCTGCCACTGGCATAGAAATTCTGCATTTTTTGGAGGGTGAAGAGGAAGAGCAAGACCTGAGGGCATTAAAATACTTTGCAAAAAAAAAAAGCTTCCTTGTCAGAGCTTTTGTTAACTGAGTTATGCCTGCACCTTAACGCACATTTCTCTGTTGACTCTGGATTTTGAACTAGTTCCCAAATAAATCTATTAAAAGGCTATAGGTTAATCGACACTGTTTTGTTTCCCCATATCTGATTTATATTGTGTGTTCATCATATTGGCAAAAAATAAAATGCAAAGTTAATTGTTGACTGTTTATCATTGTTCATTCCTAAAAGGATATTTCAAAATCTGATAATATCTGTTATTGCTAATGCTTGATCTCACAGGTCTGGGGAACCTGTCACCCTGTGGATGTTATTGAACTACAGCTCCCAGCATCCCTGCCCATTGTCAATGGGGACTGTTGCTTTTGTGAGTTAAAATTTAACAAAAGGTAGTATGTGGAAGGTTGTCTACTTCAGCTATAATCTCTTTCTCCCTCTCCCTGTATATATCTATATCTAGTTCTATATCCCTATGTATATCAAACCTATGATCTCCCATTCTCTTCTGTCTTTCATTAGCATTCATCCCCACTCACACCCTTCCCCTTTGCTAAAGGGAAGTGTTCACTTGGCCACACTAGATAAGTGCTTGTTCACCAACTAGCAAATAATCTGTACATTTAAAAAAAAAAAAAGCTGGTCATTTTAAATGTCATGACTCAGACTTCTTCCTTTTCTCACTAATTTAAGATTAAAATTGTTGAATCAATAGTTTATCAATATGGATTATGAAGAGTTTGTTTAAAATACCATATGGGATTAAGCACCATATTATATTTGTATTATATTTATATTAGTAGTTTCATAGGATTATAACAAAATTCGTCTGTATTTTCTTTCTTTTTAAAACATTTTTTTTTTTTGTAAAGGCCAATAACAATATCAGTAGCAATATGTTGGAGAACAACTTAAAAGAGAGGCAATTGCTGAGCATGTTGCCAGGCAACTGGAGTAAAGTGTGCCTAACCAGTCATCAAGAGGTGATGTTGGGAAAGAGTGCTGTCATTCCTGATGGGGATTTTTATTATTTATTTCAAGTTTTGTGTACAGGATAGGCTAGACTGTGCCCCTTTTCCTAGTTGTGTATGGCAGCATTTTTAAAAAATAGACAGAGCAAATGAGCAAGCAGTTTGATTAAGCCATTCATGATTCCATTGGAATCACTGAAGTCAGTCATTAATATCTAAACATGGCTCGGCATGTTGAATTCCAGTCCTGGGGAAAGATGTGATTGATATAAACCTGGAATCCCATTGATTACACTTATTCTTTCATAGTTGTTGCAGAAGATTGTACCCAGGATCTCTTTCATGCAGCCCTCCCCATATATAATCTACCTAGCAGCTGCTCTCTCTGCAGACAGAACTCCTCCTCCACAACTTCTAACTCAATCAACTCAGACATCTTCCCTATCTCATTCTGTACCTTCTTAATATGAGGATTATACAGTGTAAGCCCCTCTTTTTATACTCTTGTTCTTCCTTGTCCAACCAGCATTCTGAGGACTGTAACTGACTGGCTATACAAATGCTAGATAGGCTCTGGTCCTGCAACAAAAAATTGCTTTCCTGTTAGAGGAAGTCACTATTCATTAAATGATCATTTTTTGTTCAGAATGTGAACCCTTTAGTAATGGAGGAGGTCTTTTGAAAAATCTGAGAAGAAGAGTTCAGGTGTAATATTTAATTTTGAGTACAACAATGTGTGGTGTAAAACAGAATAATTTTTGTTTCATTGGAAAGGATAATAATTCCTTAAAGCAGAGTGATCATCTGTCAGATCTTTGAGGTCACTTTCTTCTCCCAAGGGTTTTGGAAGGCCATAGCCCCTGTGAATCTTCAACCTTAGAAAATACTCCTTTTTTTGGCAGGGAGGTAGAATGCAGGGAATAAATCTGGCCACATTTCCCCATTCCACAGCTCATGCTGGACTCAGAAGATTTTTTTTTTTCTTAAAGGAAAATGAAACAGAAATCAATTTATGTTTTTTGAAAGGCCTCTGTTTGGCTTGAAATAGCCTAGGGGGAATTTTTTTTATTTTTGTTTATTTGGGGGGATGTATGAGGCTGCCTTAAAAGTCTGAAAATGGCCCTGGGGCCACATGCAGCCTGTGGTCCACCTTTGGTCCTCATTGGGCTAAAAATAAGGCATTCTATACCCTCCAACTGTCCCAGTTTGGCAGGGGTAGTCCCAGTTAATCCTCCCTCATCCCACTTTTTTCGAACTACTTTTAAAAGGTCCTAGTTTCTCTCTTTCTTCATGCTTTCTCTCTTTGTCCTCAGCTTACTTCAGTTACTGCAAACTAAGTTCAAAGTGCAGAAATAGTTTGCCCTCAACTCAGCAGGGATGAAAGCAATGGGAGGGGACAAAATGTTGCCCTTCCTAGTTGGTTAAGGCAAAAGCAAACTGTTGGAGCCTCTCTTTCCTTGTGCGTTCTTTCGCCTAAATAACTTTTGCCATCTTGACCACACTCTGATACTGCTTGGCTACCTGTGTCCTAGTTTTCAATTAGGAAATATTGGAGGATATGGCATCCTGCATTGCTAATGAAGTTAACTAACTTTCTAGTGCCTTTTTTCCCTTAAAGAAGTGAAACAAATAACACCTGATATTGCAGCTAATGGTCAAAGACATGGCTGAATAAATCTGTTCACTAGATGCATCATGGTGAAAGCAGCCTTCCTTTTATAGGCAAGATAATTAGAATAATTTGACACTAAGAGACAAGCTCTTAAATGGTGACTTCTGCTGTGAAATATATTTAAGATAACCCCAAATTAATTTGAGTCACATTTCTTGAGACTCTTGGCAGATTTCACATATGAGACTTCACACTGAGCTATTGCTAATATTATGATTATTTTATACAGCTCTCTGGAGATGTGTTTTAATGATGACTTTACAATAAATCTTTCAAATAATTCTATGAGGAATGTGAGATTATACCTGCAGCTTCTTGAACTTGTATTTCATTGCTGAGGGAATACTTCAGAATCTTGAATTGTGCAACACTGATACCATTCACCTTCGGTAGAGTCTGGCTTAACTTCCTACTACTTTCTTGGAGAATGGTGCACGAGCGTGTGCAAAACTAAAATTAATCTCAGAATCAATATATGAAATTCTATCAGTTTATGTTATAGTACCTAATATAAATACCTGTGTATTATTTTTATATGAAGTAGTGTATGGTGAAACATGGTTATGCCATCTTTCAAGCAACCTAGGACGCACATAGGAATGTTAATGGGAAGTCATATCTCTGCCCTAGATTGTTTGAAAGATAATGGCCAAAATCCTGCTGGGGAGTTAAAAAGGATTAACCACCATAGTTATGTGGCTATGCTTTTACTTCTGGTCTAGCTCCCTCAGTCCCCCTCTTACCAGGAAGCAGCCACTGCAATCAATTGGGGTTCATTCCCCTGTTGCTTGGGAAGCAGTTGACTGATGTTCACACCCCCTCCCATGAGCAATCTTCCTTACAACATACAGAAGCAAGGCCCATATCACAATTCCCCTTTGCACTGGAAAATGCTCACATGAGGAGAGTGGAAATATCAGTCAGCTGCTTCCTCAGCAACAAGGGAATGGACCTGTGTTGGTCACAACAGCTGTTTCCTAGTAAATGGATATTGGGGTACATTCACGATTCCTACATGTCCCCCCAAAATAGGGAATATGTAGGGAACATGAATACGAACCAGTCATGAATGTGTAATTTTAGTAAGTGTAATTGAAATAGATGTTTCAGGCTATTAATAATAATTAATATAAATACATGAAGTGTTTTGCTATTTTTTTATTTTAGAAGGAGGAAAACAAATATTAACTTTATGTTAAATTACCATGTAAATGTCAATTATTTACCTATTATATATACTGATATATATATATATATATATATATATATATATATACCCTGTTCTATATCAAAAGGATCTCAGGGCAGCTTATAAATAATAGCAGGAATCCTCTATGGCAGTTAACAAAGGTGCAACCTAGAGTTAGCATTGATGACTGTTACATATTCATGATTTCTATATAGCCCCTAGTTAGGGACTACCTAGGAACAGTGAAAGCCCCCAAATGCTCTGTGATCAATTGGGAAGCAGCTGACTGGCATCCCTACTCTCTTGCACAAGTGATATCCATCCTGATGGGGAATTGTGATGAGGTCCTACTTCTCCCTATCACACCAGAGATTGCTCACAGTCAGCTTCTTCTTGAATGGCAAGGGAAGAAGCCCCATCAATTGCAATAGTTGCTTCCCAATCAGTGGAGGTGTGGGATTCACTGTGTAGCACCATAAGTATAGTGCTTATGTATATGTATCTCCCATACAAGATTCATGCCATTAAAACATGTTGAACAGTTTAACACACACAAAAAGTTTTAAACAAGCTAAAAACTCATTATACCTAATAATCAGGTAAAAACAGATTTAAGGTATTTAAAAATAAATTTTTTTAAAATGCACAACAATTTAAGTTAAGTGCATGTGCTACAAAACTTACCAAAATCAAGCTGAAAAACGCCATCCAGAAGTTTACATTTTGATCCTATGTTTTTAAGATGTTTTAGAGAAGGAAAACAACTTCATGAATTTTTGAAAACCTTGTTTGCCAGCTAGTCCATCAAAACCCTTCTCTTCTTTTTATGTTCTCCCTCTATTATAATCTCATTTCATCAACTTCTCTGTCTTTATTTTACTGATCCCTATGTGGATCCTAGTCAAATTCTCATGACTGAGCTTCAAAATCCAGTACTGGGACAGGTGAGGAATCTGTATGTGGTGTGCAATGTAAGATGCAGGAGAAATCCTTAGATGCAAAGAAGGTCAGTACTCCACATTTTATATCTATCTATCTATCTATCTATCTATCTATCTATCTATCTATCAAATACATTTCAAAAATGACTTCATGGTCTATTTTATATTCATGATGAATTGTTTTTCATTGTAATTTTTTGAAGATAACTGCTATTAAAAGAGACCATACTAGCTTCATATGATACATCTCAGTGAGTGCTTACCTAAGTTCTAATTAAACCTGAATTTTTAAAATAGTAGAATTGATTTTTAGTTATTTTTAGTGACCCAGGAAGTCTGGACTCAACCAATGAATCTTATATAAATGTTGACTTGACATCCAACAGTCTATTCCAGTTGATTCAAACAGTCTATTCTAGTTGGAACCAGCAACTGGATTTAGGCCAAAAAGTGCATGATAGTTCATTCTTAAGATATTTTTGCCTTTGTTTTTGTCTTTATTTCACATTGGTTTCAAGTGTTTCTACAATGTAAGAGATTATTCAGATTTTATAGATAAAAACACATACCTGCTTTTAATAACATGGTTTCTTTATTCTTGCTAGAAATAGTGTAGGAATGGATCAATTACCAAGACTGGCAGCTAATCCTAAATAGGTGATCTGAATATTGTGACCTACACACTGTAATTCCCCAAACCTGAGGGACTAACAAAAGAAAGAAACAGTTGTGCATTGTTTCTATTTAATTAAGTAATAACTTTATTAAGGTATCAAGTCTGGAATTAAGGAGATGTCAAAATTCCAAATTAAGATAATTATTGTTCAATTTTTTTTTAAAAAAGGGAAACAAATAATGATTATTGATTCCATCTTGCACTTGTGAGGTGATTTTTTTTCTGATAAAGCTATAACCTACTAAGGTAGGAAAAGCTTTTAATCAAATTTTTAGTGCATCACAATTTTCCATGTTTCAGGGCATAAGAAATTACTTAAACTTTTGACTTTTGACTCCTGTATGTATACATAGAAGACAGGTTTCAGGTGACATCTTAATTATTTGCCCCATGATTTTACCGATCTCAGAAACTGTGGCCAGAATCCTGAATCAACTACTTAGTTAACCTATCCTGTCCTGAGCTCCCCAGACCTGACAGGCCATTCGCTTGTGCTCCACTCACCAAAATAATTTATCTCCTTTTCCCTGATAGAGTTGGTTGGGGCAAAGTTACCATGCATAGCAATAGTGTCACAATAAGTAACAATCATTAATACAAAACAATTACCTAGATTTACTCATCCATAACTGTTACATATTGACAGTCACTACTTTGGTACGAGTGCAACACTATTACCATGATCGTAACTATCCCTCAAAACTATTTCACTGAGCATCAGCTGCATAAAGAGAAGGAGGTGCATTATGCCAGTGATCTGAGCACAAGTGAATGTTTCCTTTACTTGGAAGGGGGTTGGACCACAAGAGATTACTTGGTAATGTAGTTACTAAATATACAGAATCTTACTGTCATTTTTGGTGGCATCTTCATAAAAATATGGGTCAGAATATTGTATCTACTACTTGGTTAAGTATACTTAACTAGTTCACTAACTAGTTTGCTAACTAGTTAAGTAAGGTTCTGTATGCTCACAATGATACCAGCAATTTTTATTAAGGATTATATGAGCAAGGCATGTCAGAGTTATGTACCAGCATTATAACAACTAGGGATGGGACGGACCCAGAATTTTCTGAATCAGAATCTCTGAAATGTACTGGGAATCCACGAATCTCACAAATCTTGAACCTTTTGAATCTTTTTTTTAAAAAAGGGTTTTATAAAGCAAGAGAAAGAAGGATAATCTTTGGCAAGACATACTCTCTCAGCCTTAGCAAACGCCTAGGCAAAGGCACACCTGGTCCTGGTCAGAAATCTGACCAGGACAATTGTCATAGATTTGCCTCAGAATCTCCTCAGGTTGAAAATGACATGAAGGTCCTTACTATACAAAAAGAAAAATGTGGATTAATCCCACATTTTCCTGCCTGTGTAAACAGGGCCACATACTACAATATAGAGATAATCCAGGTCAAAACCGGATTTAATTTGCATAGCTGCTTATGGCATCCTGGGCTTTGTAGTGTGATGATGCATGAGCAGAATTTGGCAGAGAAGACTGTGACATCTGGTAAAACTACCAATCCCACAATTGTGTATGAAAGAGCTTTGCCAAGGAGCTATGCAAAGGAATCTTTCAGCTGTCCTTGAAATCTCAAGAAGATGGTACCTTCCAGCCAATCAGGGCTTTGGCAGGCCCCAGAGAGGCCATTTTTTAAAAACAATTTTTCCTTTCTGCTACGTGTGGTTTGTCTTGTGGTTCATGAGAAAACATGACAGACATTTCACTTCTCATCCTGTTCTAGCTATAGGTTTACAACCAGCCATTGGTCTTGTGGAAGGAGGTCCACTGAGAGATTGTGTGACCTTGCCCTCTGCCCCACTACTTCTGATAGGCGTCAGACCCACTGACTCCAGCATTTCTACATGCCATTGATTTTCAGCACAGAAAATAGTGCTGAACTTAAATATTAAATGTTCAATTTAAATATATTAGAATACAACCCCAGATGTAATTTCTGAAATTGTTAGCAAAGGTCATTATTACTCTAAGGGAAAAACTCACCTACTTGCCATTTCCCCTTATGTGTCTGGTCTCCCAGGTTTTCTGGCATCCTGGTCTCCAACAAACTATTTGGTTGGTGGATTTGAAAGATACAGTTTGCCTATTTTGGCACAAGGATTCAGATTCATGAATCTCAAATCCTTGCCAATGACTTGAAGATTTGGTTGGCCCATCCCTAATGTTGAAAGCATATAGCTTGAAGGTGTCAACCAATATTGGACCTATCTGATATCCCATTGACAACAAACTGTAAAGTTTAAATCAAAAAGATCTTTTACACTCTTTTGTTGACAAAGTCAGATTATTGAATTCTGATAAAGAACATGAAACTTGTAACTGAATTGGAGGAACAAAGGTGAAATGTGTAACCTTCATGAGCTAGAACCAGAAGCTTATTCCCAAAACATTATTATTCTACTACTATGCATCCCATGGAATTCTGGGGTTGGCCATTTAGGAAGGGGCATTTAGCATTCTCAGTCAGAATGCTCCAACACATGACTAAATTATAAACTCCATGATTCTATATGATGGAACCATTACAGCTGAAGCAGAATAATAGCACTATAGTTATGTAGTGTGAATGGGCCATAGGTGCCCTACAGTGAATGCTTTGCTGCCCCTTCAGTTGTTAGCTTTTTGCATCGATCTTGACATTTGAACAGTCCTTCCTTTCCCAATCTTTTAATTGATTCTATTTATCAGGATGAATAAATAGTATCCTAGTAATGGAATTAGCGGGGAAGGGTGGTGTTAAATGAAAATGGACAACGTTTAGTGCAAATAAGTAATTTTTGATAATAAATCTATTTTGATTGCATCTGCTCTGGTTCATTCGTATTCTTGATATGGGGACACAAACATTTGCACATTATTAATCTACATATAGGTTTTCACTAAATTTCAGAAGCTATCCACTGACATAAAATGGTTGCATAAAGATTAGCATTGAACTACTTGTGTTTAAACCAAACTACATATGTACTGAAACATCTTCTCTCACAGACTATAGCCCTTCATAAAGAATTTTGTACCATGCTTGCATTTAACACCATGAATTACTTTTTCACTCAGTCAAATTTTCTTTCCTTTGCCTGATTCCACCTTGGGCAATTACAAGAACATACATATTTGTCAATTGAAATAGATTCTATCATTCAGAAAGCAGTTGTTTATTCTTTGTGTATATGAACTGGGGTACAGAGAACTGGGGAGTTATATTCAAGGAATAAGAATTAGTTGCTGGAAGGGGAAAAAAAAAGAACAAGCAATTCCCTGTATGTAGGCCAAGCATTTTGCATGCTTCCAAGTGTGAAGCCTTTTATATCATTCTCTGTATGTGAAAGTAAAACATAAGGAATAGGAGTAGGAAGCAAGACTAGGGCCATTTCCACACTTGGCTGTTATAGCGCTATGATTCCATTTTCAACGTCCTATGGAATCCTGGGGTTTGTAGTTTTGGGAGGGGCCGACTGGCCCCTCCCTAAACTGCAAATCCCAGGATTCCATAGGACGTTGAAAGTGGAATCATAGCGCTATAACAGCCTAGTGTGGAAATGGCTTATGTCTGCTAGGCCTGGTCCCAACATCATTGTTGACTGCTGGTCTAGCATCAACGTGTTGATGTTTGGTAAGATAGCTGAAAGGGACAAAACTGTACATAAATCCATCTACCAACAAATTCTTTACATGTGTGGTATCACCACACTGCCAGGATGCCTACTTTCATAGTACTCCTTGAAAATGCAGCTAAAGACAAGCCTTCCATTTCAGACTAGCTTCTTGAATGCATATATAAGGGAGAAAGGGGTGGCAGGGCATGGTCCTTTCCCCACACTTTTTACCTTTGTGAAAATGAAACAAAACAAAGGTCATTTCTGCACAGGGGACTTAAAACAGTGCAGTGCGTCCTCTCACGGAGGTCGTCTGCACCTTGGAGCGGACTAGGTCTGAACTACTTACCTCAGATCCGCATGTCAGTCCGCTCCGAAACGCCCCCAACTGGTCCTCCAGCACACTTTTTAAAGAACAGGAAAAACAAGTTTTTCATTTTTCCGGAGTGCGCCATTTTGTATCTACTTCCTTGTGCAGATTTGCAGGCTCACACCAATGTGAGCCTGCAATCTGCAGAGGGTGGGCTTTAGGCGTGGCGAGCTTCGTGGTAGGTCGGGACCCACAAACAACCAGAAGGTGCCATTTTGGAAGCAGGAGCAGTGTGGATCTAGGACCTCACACTGCTCCAATTCACCGTGGACAAGACGAGGAGCCCTGTGGAAGGGCTTAAGGGACAGTCCGTGTTGGTCCGTGCCCAGAAAGATCTGGTAAGTACCGGCACGGAGCAATTCCCTCGCTTCATGTGGAGATGGCCAAAAACAAACAAAAATACTATGTTTCTTTGTATCTCAGAGCAGATCAGAAAAATCAGAAATATAATCATATGAACAGAAATAGTATATGTATTCATTGTTATCATTGATTTTGATCTCTTTTTTCACAAGCACAATATCTGTACTATAGAGAATACCACCAAGAGTGCCCAATTATATATTAATAATTTTTTCTATTATATAATGATAACAAAAAATTAAAAATCCAGCAACTGCTTTAACAGAAGCTACAGTCTTGTAGATACCACTGAAATCCATCAGACTTAGTTTTAAGTAGATAATGGTAAATGTGATGATGTAAATCTTCCCACAAAATGTTGTGTCCAGTGGTGATTTCAAAGTAGTCCTTCTATTGTGGTACTATTCCAATAACACCATTAATGCTGAGCTTGGACTATGAATAAAGGAGAAGCTAAAGCAATAAAAAGGATACATAGAAACCTCAAGAACAGAAACCTTAAAAAACAGAAAAAGTTATGGGATAGTGTACGGATCCCCCCACTCAATATTATGCAGGATTTAGGCTAGTGCTTCTATTCATGCAACTCAGAACCCTAAGTTTTTGCCAATCTCTTCTCAGATCTAGCTGTGGTAGCACACACCTTGATTACATCACTCTGGACTATTGTAATACATTCTACATGAGCTGCTTTTGGAAACTGCTCCCAAACTTCAATGTGTCCAAAAGGCTGCAGCCAGAATACTGATTACAGGGAGCATAGAACTCCCTTGTTAAAACCCTTCAATGGCTACTACTTTCTTTCCAGCCATAGACCTTTTTTTTTTTTTTGGAAGCTTTGGAAAACACAATTCTTGCATGAGGCAAGGATAACAGCAGCCAAGATCTTCCATTGCTTCACTGTACCGTAAATGTCTGCTGGCAAAACCATATTATACCCCCCCTATATTGAATACTGGCATCGTGCAAGGTATGTGTGGCAATAGCGTGTGTAGATGAAAACACATTGTGCAATTAAGCAAACGTAACTCATAGAGGCAATGCACATTCACATGCACCACATTCCCCTGCACTACATCTCTACTTATGCCACTATCAGCTGGATACGATTGTTGCACATTGTCAGAAAAAAAAAATCACTCTATGTATAAAACAATATATTTCATGTCTCTAGAATGATTATAAACGTGGTCAATGGAGGTTGCTGAAATGATCTTCTGCTGTAGTGATTGGAAGCTTCCTAGGAAGCATGAATTTTTTGCCCTAGAGTAAGTGAAGCATGTGCTTCTGTTCTGAAAAATAACAGCTACCCAAATGATGGATTAGTGTTATTATTTTAGTGAAAAGGGAAATGACAACAAATCTGTAAGTCAGAAATTTCAATGGTGCAATCCTATACATATCGACTATGGAGGATTGGCAACTGCAGGAGATGTTGGGGTCATTTTTCTGTTCTTGAGGTCCTCTAAAAAGTCAAAACAAATGGAAGTGGCTGGAATTTTGTCTCTGATTTTGAAAGTGTTTTTTGTTTTAATGTTCAGCAGTGCAAGATCATATGCAACTTGTTCAAATAATGGTTACCTCTTGTGGAAGTGTCCAGAAAAGACGATTCTTCCTTTTTTTGCCCAGGAAAAATGTAGTCAAGAGGGATGGAGGCCAATAAAGCAGTTTAGGGGTCATAGAGGGCTGTACTTTACCCATTTCAGGCTTATTCAGAAGGAAGTTTGTGTTTGATGTTTAATGTCTGGTGGGCTACTCTGTGTGACCATAGGATTAAAACTTTAGCATGGTACATACCTTGTCAACACTCTTTAACACCAGAATTTATAATACAAACTTCCAACCACGAATTCTGGAGGAAAAAAGCCACTGAGTTCAGTGTCATTACTGCAGAACATGTTGTTTCATGAACATAGCCTTAGTAAATACGAACTCAAATAATAAGAAAGTGAAATAAAACAAAAATATTGCTTAGAATCAAGAATAAATCACAGTAGTCTGGGCAACCAACCCTTTAAGTAAATAGTCTTCCTTTAATAATTTTTTTAAGACCTTGGATGGATTATATCAGGGACTATGCAGGACAAATGCTGACTTTTCATATTTGTGCAGACTTGAAAGAAATCAGGCTAAGACCTTATGCTTGTTTGTAAATTGAGGTGCTTCACATTCTTTCTCTGCTCCATTCTTAAATGTCAGATATTCACATTTAACACTGAAGACAAAACAGTCCAGCTCAAGGTGTATACTGAGTTGAAATAAAAGCTTTCCAGTGAAATAAATCTAATGGATCAATCTGAATCCCATTATGCAGAAGTTCTTTCTTCAGTTTTCACCTGTACATTTCCTTTGAGAAATTACTTCACTTCAGTAGGACTGCAGCATGTGCTGAACAATTTATCAGGATTATACCCAAATGCTACTACTCCCCAAACAATGCAGCCCTGCAAAGTGAACCAAATTACTACATCAGGCGTTGCAGTGATGTATGTTGCTGTCAACCCACTATACAGTCAGCAGTTATGACCTGTATTAGATTGTCCGAGATGTCTCATGAGCCTTGCCCAAAAGAACATTGATTTGCTGAACTTGTTTGAGAAAATATAATTGCATTTTTTAAAAAACCATAATGGAATTCAAATGATTACTTTTTTTACCCTTTCATTATTTTCTATAATATTATATATGTGGGGTGTGTGGTATTAGGTATCTACCTAAACCAGTCCATTTCAAAGCCCACACCACAGAAACAGATGCCCATCTGTAAATAAGTGTGGCTGCTGGAATATCAGTTTGGTTGGCTTGTACTTGATTCCATGTTGGTTTGGGGCAAAATACACCAATTGGCTTAGGGAGCAGCTTTACTGACATGGGGACTTGATATCTTCATAGAAAAAAACAAGAGGCGTTGGTTCCTTCCATTTCCCTAATCCTCCATGTTCTCCTTCCACATCCTATTTCACCTGAGGTTCACTGTTACAATTTACATTTGGAAAATTACTCAAAATACTTGATACCAAGTGAAATTTAAAGCATGAGGAGCAATTGTAAAGAAATGGTGTATGTGTCCTTTTAATATTCAGAATTAAGAAAGTATAAACTTCTATGGAAGGCAAGTGTTATAATTTAAATATGATAGGAATTGTTACCTCTTGTTATTTGCTTCAAGGAGGGACTTTAATTCCCATTTCAGTCATTTATGGAGGAATTCATCTTCTGCTTTCCATTTTATGGTGTCTAATGTGTCTTCTAGATATCCTTTGAATGGATGTGGAAGGGCAGTAGTAGGATCCAATAGATGCAACAGGACTCCTTTCCTATTCATCTATTCTCTGAGCATTTGAAACAAAAGTCTGTAAATTATAGAGTCATAGAATCATGGAACTGGAAGAGACCAAAAGGACTATTTGAATAAATAATCAAAGCACTCCCAACAGATGACCATCCAACCTCCATTTAAAAACCTCTAAAGAAGGAGACTCTATCATACTCCAAGGCTGTGTATTCTACTGTCAAATTTCTTTTACCATCAAGAAGTTCTGCCTCATGTTTAGGTGAAATTTCCTTTCCTGAAGTTTGAAACCATTCCTCTGTGACTCTGAAGCAGCAGAAAACAACCTTGTTCCATCTTCCATATGACATCTTTTCATATACAGCTGCAATGTCTCCTCTTAACCTTCTCTTTTCTAGGCTAAACATACCCAGCTCCCTAAGATGTTTATGAGCAAGGTTTCCAGGCCTTTTACCATTTTGACCACCCTTTTCTGGACATGGTCCAGCTTGTCAATATTCTTCTTGAACTATGGGGCCAGAACTGGACACAGTATTCTAGGTGAAGTCTGATCAGAGTACAGTGATATTATTACTTTCCTCAACCCAGATGCTATGATCTTATTGATACAACATAGAAAACCCTATGATAGGTTCATTTTAGGGCTGCCATAAATAAAAAATAACATGAAATTATACAACAACAGCAACAACAAAATCACATTTGTTTTTTAAGCTGTTATATCATACTGTTGACTTATTTTCAATTTGTGGGCTACTAAAAATATTCCTTTCACATGTACTGTGGTCGAGCTAGGTGTCATGCATCTTATATTTGTTCATTTCATTTTTTTTCTGCCTTTGTACCTTACATTTCTCCCTGCTGATATCAACTTTATTAAGTTTGGCTGAGCTCTCTGTTCTGTTAAGGTCATTTTGAATTCTGATCCTGTCCTCTGGAGTATTAGCTACTTTTCCTAATTTGGTATCATCTATTAATGTGATAAATATGCTATCTGTTCCATCATCCATGTCATTGATAAAGATGTTGAATACCACTGGGCCCAGGAAAGAGCCCTGAGACACCTCACTAATCATTTTTTTCCAGGGTGAAGAGGATCTATTGGTGAATACCCTTTAAATTCAGTCGGTTAACCAACTGAATAGTAGTATTATCTAGCCTACATTTTACTAACTTGTTTGCAAGAATGTAATGTAAGGCTCTATGTTTGCTGCATCTAAGAACCAAGATTGCTGATGGCCCAGACAGAGCTGACCAAGTCTGAAGTTCTCTGTGCAGAGATGACTTCAGATCTTCAAATGAGCATCTTGTATGAAGGTAGAATATTCCATTGATTCCACTGCCCCTTTCTCCTACAGTTGATGCGTATGTTTTCAGTTCAGAAAACAAGTTTCAATCTTTTGCCTTCACAATTTGGAACATCTCTTTTACCCACAGTTTCACCAGTGACACTTCAGTTTGTAATGAAAAGGAGCATATTGTATATGATGGTCATTAGCTTACTTCATTCTCCTTTCTTTTCCTATATTGCAGCTGTTCCATTGTCTTCATGGTTGTTAACATTTCTTCAGGCATTTCTATAATTGGACTGAGAATATTTTTTAAAAAAGTTTGTCTTGATGTCTTACAAAATTGAACAAACAGAAAACAGATTGGATAATTATTGCTTAAAAATGTGATTTCATTTGTAGCACCATATGTACTTTTATTTGCAAATGAAATATGCACTGGGTAAAGGCCCTTTCTTTTCCAGCTCTGTTACGAGCAACTGAGATGGCAATATTTGACTTCAATCAAACCCTCAATGTGCAATCTAAATTTTAAAAGTCTAGGCTATGTGAAAATTGTGGCAGATTAATATCTAACCATTTTAGGACAGTATCACTTTAAAATTATCCCATTCTTCTGGTGCTGCTGCACAATATTTAAGGTTATATTTATCTATGTGTACATGTGCGTGTGCATATACAAGTTACATTGGGTTAAAATTACCTGTGTGTTTAAAAAGAAGTAGGTGGAATAATAATAGTTGGCACATTTTCCTTGATTTTTTTTTTTTGTCTCTATATTACAAGCAACAACTCATATGTTCTTGAGTTGACAGTTACCTCCCTGTGAGTTACATAGCAGCATGTGGTTGAAGATTATTGCTTGTTTCTAATTTCACATTTGTTTTCATTTGGGGAGACATGAAACTACATCCAACCTAGAACTTCTTCTTTTGCTCAATATGACTGTTGCATTCACTGTGACGCAGCGCTAGCTAGCCTACAGAGACTTAACTTCATCCAGGCAATGACAAGCATTTCTCTTCAAAATGAAAATGCACAGTAGGTTTCCTGTAGACAGCAAAATGTCTTCCTCAAGCTGTTTTGAATTATTTCACTCCAGCACATCTGTAGATTGGGAGAAAGGACAAATATTACACTTCTGCTTTGGGAGCAGGGGAGCAAGCTACTGAATGTAGAATCCAGCACCAGAGAGAGAAGAATAAGGCAATATTGAAGATCATAAGGCTTGACCTGCTGTGTGCCATTAGTACCCCTCAGACAGCTTTCCAATGAGAAAAGAATGGGGTAATGTAGGATCTCCTTTATGTTACCTAGCCTCCTTGGCTCTCTGCTCCCCAGAGAGCCTGGGGTGCAGGAAGGGGGTGCAGGAGATTGTTACAGCATTTCTTTAGTGTGCCTGACAGCAAGTTTTCTGTCCCAAACTAGGGATTGATAAATCAGCCCATTACCAGGTCATTTTTGCATGCAAACCCATTTGATTTTCATTTCAGTTAATTTCCCCTTCACAACAAACAATGCACAAAAATAGCTTTTGTCTGATATGTCCATGTGCTGTTTCTTCTAATATAAACATGTCTGTATAAAATAGAGATGTAAAACTTCATATTTTTCCCATTCTTGTTTGGGAGAACAAACAAAATTATATTTTGTGTATTTTTCTGATAATCTTGTGGTGTTTTGGCCAAATTTTGTTAGCACAAAATTTTTGCAAAAATGTTACATTTTCATCATGTATTTTACATAAAAATCTTTTGCTCAAATGAAGGTTTTGCAAAAAAGTCCCAAAATAAAATGAAAAAAAAAAATCAATGAGAAATGTAGAGGGACATTTTGTGACAACCTTTCACACTGAGAATAACAATAAAAATGCACATGTTCTTCACATATCTAATATATCCCCCAAAGTATGGAAAATTGCATGCATTAAAAAAAAAAATTCAAGGGCTGTATCACAACATTTGTAGAAGTGTGCAGGCCAAATGATTGTTATGTCACAACTTGCGTATCAGTGCAGGGGGTATGAATTTGGGCAATTAGCTTAAAAATTAAGACCAAACAAAATTCTCCCCTTTCTCTGCCCTGAACTACTTTGCTTTATGGTATTTATTTTCTCTGACCTTTGAATTCCACCCTCTTTTCTCTATTCCTACCTCATCTTCTAGGTTATGATCTGACAAGTTGTTTCCATTCACTGGGAATCTTGGCAGTCTATATCAAGATGTTTTGATTGTAGGGAGTTGGTGGCGGAGGGGATGGGAACCTCTCAGATTTTGTTGCGATGAAAATGCCTTCCTTTTTTTGTTTTTGCATTTTACTGTTCTTATTCAATTTGATTGAAACAAATAGCTTTTAACATACTTTTCAGAGAAAGGAGAAATAGCTTCTGACAGACATCATACTGAAATGGGAAAAATTATTATAAGGAACATGTTAAGATGTTAGACATATTAATAAGTTAAATACATTCAGAATCCTATTATGGTCACCTTAGCCCTGTTGAAGGACTATTCTTTCTTCCACCTAGCCCTGCCCTCTCTGTCATCACTTTCCTTATAAGGGAAACAATGCTTCTGAAGAGGTTCCTTCTCACATGGAAAATCAGGCATCTTGCTCATGTGGATTCCTCCATCTTACACAGACTGCCTTCTATGTAATGAAAGCAATGAGTGAGAGGCCAAGGTTATGTTCCTGTGGTAAAGAAACTGTGATGATTGCCACCTCAACACAGCCGTAGATTGATCCAAATATCTTTATATGAGTCCAGACAAGAAAGAAGTACTTACTATTAGGGGTCCTAATCTGGAATTGGAAGTGTGTCAACCAGTTCTGGACAGGGTCACCCTTTCCTTGAAAGACTGTGTTCACAGCTTGGGAGTGCTTCTGGATCCATCTCTCCAAATGTCAACTCAGATAAATGCAACAGTCAGGAGTGCTTATTATCAGCTTTGGCTGATATGCCAACTGTGTACTTTCCTAGAATTGGAAGACCTAAAAATGGTAGTGCACACACTGGTAACCTCAAGGTTGGACTTCTGAAATTAACTGTACATTGGGCTGCCTTTGTACCAAGTTTGGAAATTGCAGCTGGTCCAAAATATGGCAGCCTGATTAACTAAAGGTACAGCGAGGAATGAACATATTATACCAATATTAAAATCATTCCACTAGATGCCAATTAGTTTCTCTGCAAAGTATAAAGTGTTGGTTATTACCTTTTAAGCCCTACATGGTTTGGGTCCAAGTCATCTGCAGGATTGTCTTCCCTCGCACAATGCACCTAGTACACTCAGGTCTTCTGGGGGCCATTTAGTTAAACCGGCCAGGACTAGATTGGCAACAGTCATTCAGAAGGCCTTCTCATTGGCTGTCCCGAGACTGTGAAATGACCTGCTGGAAGAGATTCAACAGTTGTTTGAATTAAAAAAAAAATACTAAAAACCTATATCTTCCAGCAGGCCTACCCAGTCTATTTTTAATTATGATGTATTTTAATAATGATGTATTTTAATTACGGTTTTATGTATTTTAGTGTATTTTAACTTATGAAGCATTTTAATTGAATTTTAATTTGTGTTGTACCCTACCTCAAGCCTTAGGAAAATGTATTATTATTCTGGCCAGTGTCGGAAGTAAGATGCTAGACTATGTAGGCATTTGTCCTGATCCAACTGCTGTATGTGTGCACGCAGACATAGGTGAAATCTTTCTTCCAAAATTGGGACTCAAAGTGGCTTAAAACAAGATTGAAAATGGTAGAGATTTAAAAAAAAACAACACAAAAGTTACAATAATGTAACACAGATAAACACACCATAACAATAAATACTATTGAATTAGAAAGAAATATTTATCTTTTTTAACCTTTGTAAGCCGCTTTGAAACCCAGACTGGGAAAAGGTTAGGATATAACAATAACAGCAACAGCAACAATGATTTTTTTAAAGTATTTTATTATATTGTTCTGGGATGAGGAATATGTGATGTTCTAAAAATTGTTGGAGAACAGTTTCTACAATCCCTCACCATTGCCTATGCTGCTTAAGGATAGTGGGTTCTACAGTCCAAGAATGTATGAAAGCCAATAGGATTCCCAGCCCTCTTTATGTGGAAATGTAGTTATTACATTCTGAAACCTTTGCATATGTTCTCTGACTTAAAAGGGAATATACCCTGACTTAGATAAGAATACACCCCACTGTCAGAGGACAGGCAGTGCACCCCATAGCTCAGTCAAGGTCCCAATCTTGGGTTTCTCACCCCAGGGCTATCCATTTGGTGCAAAATGCTTACAGTCATACCATGGCATTCCATTCCAGTTCCCAATTTGATCAATTTTAGACAATTAGGCCTAGAATAACCTTTTTTGAGGAAGGTTGGGCCAAATTTTTGTGTTTTCTTTGATGCTCTTTTTCTGAATTTTATCTGTTGCTTTTTCTGCTTGAGTTGTTTATTTCTTGACTACGTCATAAATAGATTACCTCTAGTGCTGTTTGTATTTTTTATTGTTATGTTGGATTTATGGTATGCAATGCCTTGATAAAATCAAGTTTTTCACTCTCTCGCTCAATCTTGCTAAGATTTGGTGTGAAAACACTTTTTACTTTCCATAGAATTCATCTGGTAAAATGTCACAAAGAAATCTTCAAATACACCCCAATAGTTAACACCAAACAAAGATAAGTGGGAGTCCCATTCTAAATTAATGCATATACACACACACAGATCTAGCAAAATTTGTGCATTATACTTCTATCCCACTTGTAAACCCATTCTCCCCCATCTCCATATATTTTGATACAGAGTTCAGGGTTCACTTGGTCATGTCACACACACTCAGCTACAGAAAACCTCATGATAGATTCACCTTAGCATTGCCCTAAGTCAGAAATATCTTCAAGGCACACAAGAACAAAGTCTTATGTGAAGACAAGACAGAAAGTCATAACAGATATTTTCAGTTTTTCTGGATGTTTATGATTGTATTTTAGTGTTTGCCTTTCAACTTTTAATGAATACATCTATGATCTAGATTGTGATTCCTAATTGACAGTCTTCTCCAAAGCCTGAATTGTTTTGGTGAACTATGGAGGTGTAACTATGCTGGTGTGGGCATCATTAGCAGGAGGGGAAAGTCTATGCATTTAGGAGCTAGGAAAAGAGTAAGACAAAGGAGTAACTGCTCTATATTGGCAGATTTTGTCTTCCTTCTCTTTCAACTACTGCACCACCCTGGAGAAAGTGAAAACATTGACACAGCCCACCAAAATGATTCCAGTCTTCTTCAGCTCTTTTTTTACTCAACCATAAGCTATTTAGGCACTCAGAATAATTTTTTGACAAAACAAACCTGTGGATTGCATTTATTTGGAAGTAAATACTTTTGACATCTCTATAGGTTACTTTTAAGAAAATGTAAGATAGCCTGAAACTTTGTCTTCTGTGTTTTACTTGGAAGTATGCTCAGATGAAATCAACTGGATTGATTCTTCAGTTCTAGGTTTCATACTATAACACTAGAGGTAGCGTTTTCCAATTTGACTTCTGAGCAATGGCTATTTATGAAGAGAGATATGGAAATGTTACTTTTTTCACTCCTCCATATGCAGACTTTGATTGTTGAAACATCCTATTAAAATATATTTTCCAGCGATTATTAAATATAATTTAACATTTTCCTGGTGACATTTTCTACAAGGAAAAAAAAACCCGCAACTATACTTCATCTGTTGCATACAAAGACCTAAAGTACACAGCAAAACATATTGGATTTTCTTATCTGGAGTTTGTCATTTATTTGCACATCAAAGAAAGCACCTTAACAAAACAAACGTGACTCACATACTTTGTGAAGTAGAAATATGCAACAAGAGCTCAATGACATTTGATAGAGTCTAAGGAATTGTATATCAAATGCCTAATTTAAATATAGTTATTGTTTGGTCTTTGTGATACCCTGCCATTTAAAATCTATTACATTTACCCTTCTTGCCCCACAAAAGATACCAAGAGACAAAGAGAGGGACACGAAATGGAGTTTTCAGGATGCAATCCTTTAGAGCAATGCTGTATATTAAAGACAAGTAAAGACTGCAAACTTTCACCAGGACCCTCAAATAAAAATGATATAAAGTCCACAGGTGACAGTTTAATGGGCTCTGGCAGGAGGAAGGGGCTATATAATATGAAGACAGATAGTTTTGAATCTCGTGGATAGATTCCGTTACTGACTCCACTGATCAATAATGGCAATCGTGATGGAGATTTACTGGGAAGGAAACATATTTTTGTACTGTCTCAGGCTTGTCTGACAATGCATATTTAAAAGATAGATTGGGTGCCCCAAAGCATTAACCTTGTCGGTTGAGATTTTAGTGCATATTTATATGCACTAAGTTTCATTATCTTTTGTTGTTTGTTCCCTTTTCTCCTGAGAATTATTGGTGAATAAAAAAAAAATCATTTTCTTATTGTGGGCTAACACTTGGATCTTTCCACAGTACCAATATAAAACTGAGAGCATTTGAGATATTTATGACTTTTTGCAGTCAGAATGCATATTTAATTTCATCCTGAAGAAATAAAAGTTCTTCAAAAATTAATGTGCAGAGAATATTTTCCTATATATCTACATTTTGTTGCTTATAGAACTGATGATGCTATGATGATGACTCCAGCCCTGATCAATAACACTTTGTTTATTTTATGAATTTATATGCTACCTTTTTCTCCTCTTTGGTAAAAAAATTGAAACTCTCTCAAAACTCAGTCCCACCTCTTCGCACCAATGTCTGTTTCCACAGGTTACTAAAAACTCAGTTTTATTTTCCTCATTTCAGTGGGGGATATTTGTTTTCCACTGAAATCAAAAGGACTTGAAAATGCCTGGCTTTTAGTGAACTAAATCTTAATTTGTAAATCGTACAACTCCCCCCTTCCCCCGCCATATAACAGCTATTATGTCTCCCAAGAAGAGAAGAAGTCTGACTCTGAATTGTTGACCTTTGGAAAAGAACTAGCACATTATATGTGTTTTATCTTGGAAAAATCTTTCCTTGAAGAAGCAATATTTGAGATTCTGGACAAGAAAAAGAGCACTGGACCCTACTCTCAGTGGATTATATAAGGGAGCAAAAGCTAAATTTGTTAAGACTCTCCATAGATCAATTAACCTCAATTTTGCTTGAAAAGGATGGATTATTTTACCGATCTTATACATTTCTCTAGAGACAGAGGGGGATTTATTCAGCACAGAATTAACAACTTAACTTAAATCTCTTTCAAAAATATAAGGTCCTGGGAAATCTGCCAAGTTGAGGAATATTCTGTGAAGGTAGTCATGTGAGTTAAATCTTGAAGTGAATAAACTGAGTAATGTAGCATGCTGAAAACTGGGCAGTACATATTTAAAATATACTATGCTTGCCTTCTTCACACTTTCAAAGATATTTTATTTTAAGTGGTTTGACAGTCATACTTTTACCTCTGTAGAATTAGAGCCAAATGAGCATATGACATGATTTTATTCTCTAAAACCACATGGGACCATAGACTCTTAAAATGTCAGCGCAGCTACAAAATCAAGAATTGAACATGGAAAACTGATGTTTTGGACGACAGTGCCCAGGATCTCCAGGATGGCTAGTGGATTCTGGAAGCTGTAGTATAAAAATAAATTTCCAAAGATTTTGTCAAGAGCCTCACAATTATTTGAGCCTTTTCACATGTAACTAAAGACTAATGCATGGATGCTTGGTCATCAATTTGTGTCTCATTGTTTTTCTGTTTTTCTTTTCTTTTTCCCCCTAAAAATGGACACAAACATATGATTATTTGACAATTGTTAAGCTATGTTGGATTCAAACCTCTCCAGCCCAGGGACACACAACCTCAGTGCTGGTACAGACTGGCAGTGTGAGGATAGTCTTATATAATTTCCAGTATCCCTTGCAGGAGAGATTTAGATTCAGCCAACATTTTAAGTCTAGTATTGGACCAGCTGACTTTTGGGCACCTTGTCTAATTAGAATTGCACTCATTGATAAACCAGTCAGATTGGCTGCTTTGAAGGACTACTGGCCTCCCAAATATACTTTATAGCATGGAAACTAGTGATGTCATACAAGCTATTAATACTCTGGTTCATCATACCACCGTATTATCATTATTTGTAGTTGTGTATTTTTAGCCAATTACTCTATTAAGCATCAATGTTCTTCATACGTGGTCATAAATTATAAACTGGAATTTTGAAAAGAAAGAAAGAAAGAAAGAAAGAAAGAAAGAAAGAAAGGAGGAAAGAAGACTCCAAAGGGTGTTTCTAAGGGTGTTTCATGTTCTTCAACCAGTGGTTGCAAGAGCCCTGAGGAAATGTAGATAAATTTCTGCTTTAATATTATTTCTACACTTTCTTAACAAGGATGATAAGAACAGATTCCCCCAGGCTTATATTTGATCAGAAATTATTTTATGACCTTCTTAAATAAGCATTTTCCCATTCAAGATAATATATTACTTGAGGCCAGGAAAAATATTTTGTATATTGTATACTACTTAATCAGAGTTCATTAACATAGCTTAGAAAGCACAGTTATGATAACAAAATTAAATCCAAATTCATCACAAATGTTTTATTCCTATAATCTCTCAAAAACATATTCTTTCAAATATTTTAAAGATGCTGAGATGGAGATGGGGACTGCAAACTACTTTTTATTTATTTGTTTCTTCTTAGCAAAAAGAAAAGCATAGTCTCCAATTTTTCACATTTTCACATTTCAGTCAGATTCTGCATAATCTCTTGACTACAGTTCTCTTCTCTCTTAGATGCCTGTGGACTTCTCTTTCCCATTCTTACCTCTGTTTTTGCCATATCTAGGTTTTCAATAATATTTCATTGTGACTGATGAAATCTCCTGATTTGTGGAGATCTATTGAGCGTTGTGTTGCCAATGAAAATGAAGGTCTATCAGATAATATTACTGGTCATACATCCTCAGGCCATTGCCATCAAAGGAGTCAAAAGCACTGTTCTGCTGCAAATACTACTAATATTAAAAATTTAAACTAATACTATCTATTGCTGGCTCATTACATTTTGGTGCCTGAAGCAGAGTACAAAGACCCTCCTCCAAAAGTAAATGTTATTTTTTCACCTGAGGTAGGAAATCCAACAATGTCTCTCCTATTTCCTAGACGCAAATATGGAATAACATCTAAATAAGTATTTACTATCCTTTCATGACACATCAAATCTTGGACAACTCACACTGCCTAATAGAAGACCCAACTCTGACATTATTGCTTTAAATTTTGACAGCATAATGACCATTCTTTAATTTGAAAGCTTTCTTTTTGTAACTGTATTGTCAACCCTTAATAACATGGAACTTTCCTGACTCCTTAAAATGTGTTGTTGTTTTTGTTGTTGTTGTGTTCCTTGAAGTCATTTCCAACTTATGGTGACCTTAAGGCGAACCTATCACAGAGTTTTCTGGGACCAGTGGATTTCCAAAGTTGAGTAGGGAATTGAGTCCAGTCTCCAAGGCTTTAGTCCAACATTCAGTCCACCACATCACTCTGACTCTTGACTCCATAAATACTATGATATATATTACCATTGGTACCAGTAATAATAAGAACTATGTACTGTTCTCTGAGAGTAGAAGTTCTTCAAACATTGCTGAATGCTTAATATCTAATGGAAAATTTAGTCCAACACACACAAACAAATGTTCTCACAAATGGTGCTGTATAATTCTCGGCAGGATAGCTGCTCCATGTATTGAGGAGTTCATCTACAGGAAATCGGCCTGTGGAGAAGCCTTCTGCTTCTAATCTATTTCAAATCCCTAATATGGGAAACAGGAGACTGGTTGAAGATAAATAGTTCACTGAATGGCAGTATGCTTTGGCTATATATATGTTTCAACCTTTAAATGGATGAGATAAGAGAATATCATAATGCAATGGTATTTGAAGAGGCTTATTATGAGAAAACAAATCTTTGTAATGTTCTTCAAAATTACAGTCCTAGTGATGTTATAAAAATTACTCATTGAATTAGAGCCTTTATACATATTGATTTAGATGCCATATTTATAAATTATAATCTGGAACAAAAATTTAACAAATGAAAGACGGAGGGGAGAATCAAGGGGAGAAAATGAACAAGTATCTTCTCATTTAATGTAGCTGTGATCACACTTAATTGTTTACGAAAAGTCATAAACAATAAACACGGTTATATAATGGCTTATAAATATTTTGTTTTGCTCTTTTCCTAAATCAATGACAAGGGTTGAGTCTAGAGCAGTATTTGCACCTTCAGGAAAAAGAAAAGAAAAGAAATTGCAGTGCTTGAGATGTTACTTTTTTGCAAGTAAATAATTGTGTTACATGTTATAGTGCTTTAAAAATAAACTCTTGCTTTTTCTCAATACAAAGTCTGAAACAAGTAGCTTATTATAATATTTGTTGCACCAATCTGTGAATTACCATTCTTTTTTTTTCTTTTTTTTTTGAGGGGAAAAATCCCTTAGGAGAAACACATGGAACTTGAAGTAGTCTTGTGAAAATGCCTTAAAATGACCTTTAAAAGTAACTTTTGAAAGTAACTTTAATGTTTCAATGGAACCGATAAATTAACTTTGGTGTTACTTACATATTATTTTTGAGATGTGGCTTCGTTTCACTGTTGTTACCACCCAAAAGCTACCATTGACAGTCTTGTTACTTTTAACATTACTTTGAGCTCTAAAAAAAGGAATAGGAAAAATGTGGCTATTAATCCCCCACCAATCCCCCAATCCCCCAATCACCAAAACTCAGAACCATCAGATTATATTGACTGAGAGATAAAAACCCACAAGTACCTCTCCCCTTCAGTGACAGTAAAAAAACAGTAATAAAGTCAGTAACTAACAATCTGATCCCTTTTCATCATAACACTTTAAACCTGCGTCCTGAGGTGATTATCTCATCTACAGAATGGCAGGACTATTCCTGGTGGTATATGACAGTTACTCTTATCTCGTCCTAATCTATGTATTCTAGTGGCACTGCTGGTGGAAAGGTTAAAACTCTGTAAGTGACTATGTCAAGAGACTTGTGATACAGTCTTGTGTTCTTCTATACTTATGCCATATCTCAGAAGATCAAGGGTAAAAATGGGATGAGTGGGATGAAAATACCTTGTATCTCCTCATAGCTTGCCATAATACAATAGTCCTGCATGCTCATGTATTCTGGGCAATAAAAATCCTTCTTGTCCTCTTCAACAACTCTCTTGGGCCACTAAAGTTGGCATTCCACTATTATGTAAATGATACTGTCTCATAAAAGCAATTTATATACATATGTGTGTGTGTGTGTGTGTGTATATTTCTGGAAAAAGGGGTAGAAGCAATTTCGTCTGACCAACTGCACAAGTATACAATAGCATTAGGGATAATTGTTTAAGTTCCTATTTATATTGTCACAGTTCAGACAAATCCACAAGCTGGGGGTGTCTGAAGAGGAACTGGCAGGGATTTTTAAGGAGTAACATCTTTAAGGAGAAACCTTAGGTGAGGGGAAAATAACTATTTGTATAAATGTGAAGGAATGGGATTGTACTTTAATCTTATGCATGGTATTGCTTATTTCCAAACTAGATTAAGATTCTCCCTTTTGGAGTTTTACTTGTGGCCTAACTTTGAAGGCTGGGATTCATAGCACAACTTGGGGGATATGCCATCTCAAATACTGTATCAGACATTATATAATGAAGTAGCCAGTGTATCCCCATACAATGTTTGTTTTTCTATTTGAGCAATGACTGCCAGATGGAACCAGATGCCATTCAGTCCCCAACCCAAAGAGCAATTGAAACCATTTCTGCACTACACTGTTATAGTGCTATTATTCTGCTTTCAACATCCTATGTAATCCTGGGGTTTGAAGTTCAGGGAGGAGCATTTAGAATTCTTGAGGGGAGAGCTCTTTGGCCTCAGTAAACTACACACTCAAATATTCCACAGGATGTTGAAAGTGGAATAATAGCACTATAGCACTATATAGAGCAAAAATGGCCTGATTGGTAGTTCAGGGTTATACCAGAGAAATTTTGTTTATCTGTTCTCCATAAAGTTGTCACCATATCAGGCTCCTTCATAAACAAGCTGACACAATTTTATGTTGTTCAGTGTGCACTAACTCAGAGGTAAGGCCTACTGAACACAGTAAGAGTTATACCTCTGGAAAGAGATATGGTCTTAGACTATAAGATGCTTTTTACAATGAATGAGAGTACTTCAATCAAACTAAGGCCCTTTCCACACGAGGGAAGGGAATTGCTCCGTGCCGTTACCTACAGCTTCTTTTGGGGTCAGAAGCAACGTGGGCTGTCCTTGAAGCCCTTCTTCAGGCCTCCTTCTTGGTCCAGGGTGAATTGGAGCAGTGTGAGGTCTGTAGATCCACACTGCTCTGGCTTCCAAAATGGCCACTTCCACCTTCAAAAATGGTGGCTCTGGCTTCCAAAATGGCAGTTCCCAGCTTCCAAAATGGCGGCTTACAGTTGGTCGTGGGTCCTAACCAATCGCTGAAGCTCACCACACCTAAAGCCCACCCTCTGCAGATTGCAGGCTCGCATTGGTGCGAGCCTGCAAATCTGCACAAGGGAGCAGGAACGCAATGGCACATTCCCAGAAAATAAAGACCTGTTTGTTCTGGTCTTTCAAAAACACGCTGGAGGACCACTTGGGGTCGTTTTGGAATGGACTGAGGTGCAGATCTCTGGTAAGTAGTCCGCTCCTAGTCCGCTCCAAGGTGTAGACGACCTCCATGAGAGGACGCACTGCCCCGTTCTAATTCCCTGGTGCAGAAAGGGCCATAGAGCATCTGCCAAACTTGCTCAGACTACCAAGAATCTTTCTTTCATCATAATGATGGAACCTTTACATTACTCCAAGGTGTCTATGCCCTGTCCTTTTCTCTTTTTTCTTATAGCTACCCAGTCTCATTGCTGTAAAAGAAGTGGAAGATGTGCCATTGGGACTGATTAACTTTTCTAAAAGGAAACCAGGAAGCCTTTGAGGAAACCAGGTTGGTCTCTTGATTCTTGGCTAAAAGGTTGAAAAACACACATCAAGATATTCTGTTATCTGCATTTCCCTTTCCTTCTCCAAACCCTAAATTCTTTCAAGATTTTTTCAATCTTTAAGTAATCTTAGTACTACAGGAATAGCTTCTGGAACAAGGTCACATTTTGATGGATCTTTGGATGTAAAACCTGACCTAATCCTAAGTGGAGCTCTGTACCAGGTACACAATGTAAGTATTGCTGAACCAGTTTTTCTTATACTGAATATAATGTTATTAAATTCAGTCCACTATGTAAACCCCTGTATTCATTTCAAAGAGGAAATCTCTCAAAAACTGATGTGGCATGGAAACTGCACATTGAAAGAAAGGAGGGATTTTCATTTATATAACACAAAGAAGAAGGCAGTGTGTCATGATACCAGCCATTGTAACATTGTTGAAAAGAGTGGCGTATGCCATTAAAGGTCAGTGCTGCTAATGTTCCAGACTGTCTTTCTTTTCTTTTCTTTCTGTGCTGCTTGACCTATACTTTCTGGTATGTACTTTTGTTGTTTGCCTATGGATACCAAACCAAATCATCACAGGCTAGGAATTTTTTTTTTTCAAGACTATGTACTGAGCCATAAGGGGAAGTATAGAGAGTTTCACTTGATAGCACCAATGGATAACCAGCCATCATGACAGGTAAATTCAAGGGAATAGGCTATGGGCTGGAAATCAAGTCCTAATCGAGGACTTTGGGGCATCTGCTGGGTGAAAGGAAAGGACTCTTCCTACTTCTCTATCGAATGCTGGAGCTCACAGTGGTGATGATGATAGCTGTTCTGAGGCAAGGTCTTCATTCTTAGTTTCAGGACTTGCTGGACTTATCTGCCCTGGAGTCATCCTCTGAGCTTGACCACAGGTAAGCTCTTTATGGTGGCTTGCCAGTGGCTATCCTCCTTGCTGTCCTTTCATCAGTAGGCACTGTATTCCAATAAACTTTTGAGAAGTGAAGGTTGTTTTTTTTTTAATTTTTAATTTATATTTTAAATTGTTTTAATGTTTTTAATAGTTTTCCATTTTAATGTGGTGTTTTGTGTGATCTGTCTGTCTATCCATCCATCTCTATCAATACAGAAGGAGGAAAAGGAGGAGGAGGAGGAGGAGGAGGAGGAGGAGGAGGATAGATGAATACGTGTGTGTGTGTGTTTCAAAATCTTACTTTTTATGCTTGTTGAATGCAGTCATAGAAGGCAAATACACTGACCACCTCCCTCACCGTGACTTCCGCATTCATGAATATAAGGTTGCATAAACTGTCACATCTCATTATGGTCAACTGATGCAGTGGGCACATGGCTGCACTGCCACAGGCTCATGCCTGCCATGTCTGTTGACTATAATGGGATGTGATGCTTTATGCTTTTGTTTTACATGGGGAGTCCTGGAACAGAACCCCTGCATATCTAGAAGTTACACTGCACAGCAGCTGAAATTTAATTAAGTTGTTTTTCACTCAGGTGGGTGGGCATAAGGTAAGATAATGTAGTAGCCTGTAAGGAAAAATCAAATAATACAATGGTCACTGACAACAAAGGGTCATTGTGCTAAACAAAGAATCTGCCATCTAGGGACTGGCAGTAAAATAAATGTTTAAAGAGTTTTCAAGCTTTTCTTTTCTTTTCCTCTTTATATCTGGAGCATCAGTGTGAATTAAAAATGATGCCACTGCTATAACTATTCAATATGTATGTGAGAAAATAAAGCTTATCCCCAAAATGTGTCACTCTGCATAGTAAAATGCAAAGTTATTTCAGAATTAGCATGGGGAAAACGTTTCTGAGAAATTAAATCAAAGCTACTCAGAAAGATCAGAGTAATCGTTTATATACACAAGAACACTCTTTGTCCAAAGTATGCACAGGAGGATAGCTTTGATTCAAATCTATCTATACTAGAAAAGATTTGTGTAGTACCAAAAAGAAATGTTTTTACTCATAATTATCAAACTAAGACTTGTTTTAAATTTTTGGTTATGACCTGAACTGAGATTCTGACCTCCTGAAATAAAAGCTCTGCCTTTCATTTTATTCACTTCTTCCTGATCTAATTCATTTAAGAAAATTGCTTCTGAAGTAATTCTTAATCTAAACAATGAGGAAATCTATGATGCATTACTCTGTCATTAATAATGCTGTAATTGTGCTGATTTTAGTACTGATTCCATTAAAGATATATTCAACTATGAGTTATAATAGCTGCAATGTCTTTTTGAGCTCTCAGCCAAGGAGCTACTTTGGGGTTCACCCAAAGCCTTTGACATACCTTTAGGGTTTTTTCTCCTTACTGTTTCACTGTTTGTCCATTCGCTTTGCTCACTACATTCTGAAATCACACAATATTGCAAAGGTTTGAAATGTGTCCTCTGTTTTGAGAAGCATTTTTAAGTACATTACGGCTTTCTTTTGTACAGTTTAAGTGACAATAGGAGCAGAGTGCTCAGCTCACCATCAGTCACACATGGTATCCCCACTGTGGATGAGTTTTGTAGCTGGGGCCAGTGGAAACTGTACATTTTGAGAGGAGTATGAAGTGGGGTTATGGCATGTGCATGCAGACGGTGCTATTTGAGAAACACCTGCTCAGGGTTCCATTAGGCATACAAAGCTAATTTGAAAAGTCTTTGTATGATACCTTTTATTTATTACAGGGCTTGGCAACATGCCTGCTCTTCCACATCTTTCTTCACTTCCCATATTCTCTGTGTACTTATCCCTGAAGTTTAGTGGAACTGCATAGGGGGGAAAAAAAATAGAAATAGAAACAGAATAGGACTCCCATGTGTCTCTTCAAAGTGCTGGTCAACTTGAAAGCAAGGTGTGCATTGTTTACATGCTGCTTTTTGCCACTGATCCATCAAAGTTTAGCAGTTGGCAAGCAGTACCGCCAAAGAGGATGGGATATTTAACACATGGAATGTGTACAGGACTTGTTTTCAAGTTGAGTGGCATTTCTGGGATCCCAGTCAACATAATTAGGCCCTTATTAACTTGAAAACAAGCTGTGGCTGTCACCATGCACCTTGTCTTAGAGTTATTTTGCAGTGTTCTTTTGGCCAATGTTTCTCTGAAAACTGGTGGTATGGCAAGAGGAGCTGCAGTTTACCCTTTATTCAGAAGGGATTTCCCTTGGTTTACCACCCTCCACTTTTTATGCTTTTATTCTAATATCCTTTGATTTACTGAGGATATTGCTTTACACACACATTGCCTTATATGGAAGAGAATATGGAAGTCTTGCACTTTCAGGTGTTTGAAATGGATTGGGCAGGATGTGGCTGTACAGATATTGGGTTGCTATTGTGATTCTTCTTCAGCACTTTGGCTGGATTACAGTCCAAGATTTGGCATGCCACAAGTTGCCCACAGCAGCCCTAATGTGTATAGAATATTATCGGTTTATTGTTTCATGATTTGATAAAGTTGAAGCTCTAAGCTGAAGCACTGTGAATAGAGAGCATATTAAATGAGCAATATCACAGTTTCAGCAAACGTAGACCATACTAAATCCATGATTTGATATCATGATGTTGCAGTATAAACAGTATGGTGTGAATACACTTATGAGTGATTGGTTGTTTTTCAAAATTACCACCTTTTTAAAATTCAAATGTCCTATCAAGCACTTGGAAAAGTTATTTTTGGACTATCACTGGCCATACTGGTTGGGGGATTCTTGGTGATGCAGTAAAAAAGAAAACAAAAAGTTTGGCCCTGTTGATTTCTTGTCCTTCACATTTTCACAGTGGTCATTTCTATCACATTGTTATGCATATTTGTTCCACCCTTCCACACAATGAGACTGAACTTCTTTAGCAGGAAGGTTGTTGCATCCAAGTTGGGTCTCAGTGTGATTGACAACTTTGACTGGGCAGGTTTTAAAAGCAGCAAATCATAGAATCATAGAAATGTAGAGTTGGAAGAGACCACAGGGGCCATCCAGTTCAAACCCCTGCCATGCAGGAACACCCTCAAAGCACTCCTGGCAGATGGCCATCCAGTCTCTGCTTAAAAACCTCCAAAGAAGGAGACTCCACTACACTCCGAGGCAGCATATTCCACTACTGGACAGCCCTGACCATCAGGAAGTTCTTCCTGAGGTTCAGGTGGAATCTCCTTTCCTGCAGCTTGAATCCATTGCTCCTTGTCCTGGTCTCTGGAGCAGCAGAAAACAAGCCCACCCCCTCCTCTACATATGGTGAGCCTACATGAATACAATAACCACCTCTCCACAAGAGAAATAAATAAAGTCATACTGAAACTGATTTGTAAATAAAATACCTATGTGACTCAGAACATGAAACACACTCACTTTTATTTTTAAAAATGTCCAATAGTTTCTCCACAGACAGCTGGGCAAACAGTGTTGGTGACAGAAATTTTAAGCAGTAATCCTTTATCACACTGTTTCATGGTGGACAGTTGAAAATCATGAGCTGAGCTGCGTTTCAGTTTCTCAACAATTGATTATGATATGTTAGAAGAATACAATTTATTTAATAAGGCTGCAGTCCCGTGTAGAGTTAGTGTGATCTGAGCAGCCGACCTATTTAAATGTGCTCATTACACTGATTTCAGTTGAACTTCATTCAATGGTCAGATAAAAAAACTCTCATTAGTTTGTGGCAACTGGAATGGACTGGAAATCATTGTCTCATACACACACACACACACACACACACACATACACACACTCAAAATAAAAAGGAAATTTTATACATGAAATGTAAGCTTCACTTAGATCAGTGGGACCAAATCATAAAACATAGACCATTTGTATCATCTAATAAAAAGCCCTAAATTTATATGTAATTTTCACAGTTAGAGATACAAGTGATTGCTTCATTGTACTTTTTATTTCTGAAATAGGTTGAAATAAATTACAAAGAGAGAATTGAACAATCACTGGGCAGGATCTTCAGAGCAATTTTAGAAATGCCAAATGCTTAGACACTCTTCCATTCTATGCCATCTCTGCAAGGCAGCCCAAAGAAGAGACTTTTGAGAAAGATAAGCTCAAATCTACCTTGAGATGTGTGAGATTCTTATGAGTTGTACAAACTTGCAGTTATCCATTGACTTCTGAGGAAAGACAGCATCTGTGCTCAGAAAAGAATATGAGCATACCTCCTAATGGTTTCTGACATCAGCCTTCAAGAAAGCTAGTTTTTTGTTAACCCAGGGGCTGTTACATATAGTTACACAGCAAAGAAGGATTAGAAGATAATAGACATAATTCATAAATGTGCTTCTTGGATGTAGGGTCAGCTAAAGCTCTTATCACCCTAGAGAAAATCTTGTGTGGAGAAAAAGCTCTTTTGACTTGGAATTTCCTTAGGAAATTATATTAGTAATGGCTGTTGGGGTCCTGATGTTCTGAAAAGGAACCTGTTCATTTGTCCTGATGTTCTAAAAATAGCACACCATGCATCAGAGACATGAAAAGAGACAGTGGCCTTCTACCTTTCCTTTCTGGTCATGGTTTCATCACTACTTTTGTCACTTTCCCTCAGCTGGATGAAGGAAGTGGGCACAGAAGCTGTCTATAGGAACATAGATCAAAATTAACCTACTCCTAAAATGCAAAGAATATGGCCAGGCGGGGAAATACTGGATCTTTCAAAAACCATTCAGTGAAAACCACTTGGGCTGACATCCTACATTGCAATTGTGTAACAGATATTTCTTCTGCTGAGTAACATCCTTGTGCAACTCATTGTGTATCTTTGAATGTTCCTGCTCATTGTCCCAGTACAGAAAGGAGATTGCACAACAGCTGTTTCTGCAATCCCAGAGAATAAAGTCGTACACTGAAAGCATTGATGAATATAGTATCTAAAAATGTGTAACTGCAGGAATGGAACCCTGTTACTTAGTTCCAGACAGAGTAGACCCATTGAATCAATCGTTGAATGGTGAGTGAGCATGTTGTTAAATGCAACTGATTCAGTAATTCTGTTCTAGGAACCAGAGTGGTGTAGTGGTTTGAGCACTGAGGGTAAGGGCATGGAAAGAGTCACTTATAGCAGCCTTTTGGTGCATGTTGTAATCTAGGTCAAGGAATTCTGAGATATTTTGGGTTATTTAGGATCTTTTAAATGTTAAAAAAAAATGAAGGAGACCTAAAGGGCTTTTCTAATCAACTCATTGGAAAGTGGAATGAATAAAACAAGACCTAAATATATTTATCTGTTGAGAGGGAATCAAGTAGAAGGGATATAAAGATAATATTTAAAAGTTTCCTGGGGAGAATATAAAAAAATGAAATATAAAAATCATAAATATGCTAGTTCACTAAATTAATGGTTGGAGAGTATTATATTATTCTGGATGAAAGTTAACAGTTTTAGAGCTGTGACCTCTAAAGTTATTTGTGGGAGACTCTCAGATCTTCTTAGCTGCTACGATGAATTGTGAGTTTGAATTCATTCAATCTATTTGCTAGCATAAAAAGCAAATGTTAAGAAATCTAGTTGCTTCATCAAGCATGCTTGCTACTGAACCTTAAAATTTCTCATTATAAAAGCCAGTAACTAGAAAAAGTCTTTTACTCAAAGATGACATAAAATGTGACTGTATGAACAGAAGCATACCATAGGGGGAAAATAGCACTCAGATTATTTAATATGATGTAAAAGGTTTTAGTATAGAGATAAAACTGCTGTGTTCTGAAGAAATATTAATGGTCAGTGCTATCTTGATTCTTGCTGTGTATCTAGTTACATGATTGCAATATTTATATTCAAAGGTAAATAAATCTGAATGAATCTATGGTGGTTTTCAGATGAAATCATTGTGTCTGATAAGATTTCATACAATTGTGGGTCCTGTTAGGGATGAAGATTTTGGAAGGAGGAGGAAAGGTAAATATTGACAGAACTTACTATCTGTCTGAAGGGTCTCTGGCGACACATGCACATTTGTTATATCATAGAGATCCACAACTTACAGTCTTCATGTATGTGTGTGCATTTGTTAGCATATATATGTGACATCTGACCCTCCAGACAACCCTGGATGCAACCTTTAGAACTGAGAAGCTTATGCACCCCTGCCTACTGTGAAATGTGCTGTCTAAACTAGAACTGCAGCAAGTTAGGTTGGGCTTAGTAGAACAGTATATGTGCCTATATTGTGCAAGTGGAACTCTTTACATCTTTGGAGTCACTTAAGAGCTGTCTTTCACCATCTGTTATATATTAGATTATATTAATGTATTTGTACCTTTCCATTGGATGCATGTCATCCTCCCTCCATGCTTATTTTCCTTGTGACAGATACATTTGCCCTGGCTGGTTATAAATCTCCAAACCCTAGGAATCCTCCCCTTGTTTTCCCAAATATTCCTTGTCGAACTGGGTTTCTGGACTCCAGGGTAATCCCTTAAATATAGACTTCTGCTATGTTGCTGTGTGGATTCTGTAGTTTTGGTATGTGTGGCCTGACTCCAATTCAGAGTTAACAGAGAGCCAGAGACATACTTAAAAGCAACAATAAGAATATGTTTATTATACATAGTTTATTGAACACGCATACACACACACACACACACACGCATATTATAAGCTCCCCCAAACCATAAATTGTTCTCCTTTCTTCCTTAAATCAACAACCCTGTCTCTATCAGCAAATAGGCCTCTCTATCAACTTCACTCTGCCAGTGCCAGTTCAAAATCCTATCTGTCTCTCATACTCTGTATCCTTCACACTCTGACTGACTCTTCCTGAGGCAAGCCTCTGCTATTTGATACATCCTATTCCCCTGTGTCCCCCTTCATAACTATTCTGAACCATGATTGGCTGTCTTCATGCCAGTCTGCCTCCTTCACACCCAGATATCCTCCCATGCCCCACTGGGGACAACCTAGCGTTGAGAAGTTTGTCTTCTGATGGTATGAAAGGAATCTAGAAACCAGTATATAGGCACATATTAATGTAGCGTTGTCTACCGTTTTCTTTCTTTCTTTCTTTCTTTCTTTCTTTCTTTCTTTTTTTCCCTTTTCCATAAGGATGACTACAGTGTACTTATTCAGTATAAATATTTCTCAAGACCTGGATTGTAATCATATATATATAATATATTTGACAATTAATAGATGTTCTACTCAAGGAGGCTTATGTATCTGGATGGATTCCTGATGGATCTTAGACATTTTCTTGATGCCTTGGCAGACAATTGTGTCAATACCATCAAGGATCCCTAGAACAGGGAAATATCCTGGGTAGAGAACCTGATTGCTCCTAAGTATACCTTTCCATTGTGTGAAATCATGACACCCCTCCAGTTCACTAGGCAACTGAGGGTGGGATGGAGACAAAAGCATCAGTGTCAAAAAGTTGGAGCAAGTGCAATAAAACATGGGCTACAGCACACTGGAAAGCCTATGTTGTGCCTATGGCAGCATTACCACTACTATGTCTGCATAGTGTTTCCAAGCGTAGTGGTTGGGGTCCTTTTACCTGCTACTGCCTAGAAGAGAGCACAGACCACTCAACAGCTCACTGTGGAGAACTTGCAAGGCACTTTTCAGACAAAGTACAAAATGCTTGTCTTGTATTACTGAAAACATTTCAGTTTGTGCAGTCTTAGTAAGGATCTACCATGTGTGTATTTGACCCATGCCCTTTCTAGCTCTCTAAAGTTGCAAAATGAGGACTAGCTAAGTGGGTAAGGGGAATAGTGAATGCATCACAGTGGCATTCTGTCAAAAAAGAGTCTATTATGAGGCTTTCACTGAAAAAAAGATCCTCCCAGAATCCCACCATACTGGATAATTACATGGCAGACTCCAACGCCACTTTCGTAGTCAAGGTTCTAAAGTGCATGGTAGTCTCCCAGAAATAGTGGTTCTTGATTAAATAGATTATCAAGATCCATTTCAGCCTGGCTTCAGACCTAGCTATGTTGTGGAGACAGACTTGTCAGCTTGGTGGATAATCTATGTTAGAAACTGAATGAAGGAAGTGTGTCTGTTTTCATGGACTTTCTGTTGGCTTTTGATATCATCAACCAATGGCACCCTGCTGAGCTGTGCTTGTAAGATGGGACTTGAGACTACTGTTTTACTGTGCTTCTGGTCTTTCTTGGATGTTATAAGATTCTACTGCTCCTTTTCAAAGAACAGGCTTCAAGTAATGAAGTACCATTGCATCACCTCTGACTGAACATTGTTTCAACAGTTCATATGCAATAAAGATGAGCTTTTTAAACTTAGAGTATAATGGTGATACTTATATTCCAAGGACAAGATTTACATCTGATGAAGAAATTTGCATTTGATGTAGAGAAAGTGAGAAATATGTTCAGTGAATAAATTTGTAACACTCCAGATCTGTGAAAACAAATTAAATCACTAAGTAACTTTTAACCAATAAAAGTCACAAGTATTTTTTTCTCTTGAACTTTCTACCTTTTACTTCACATCATAGCAACATTTCCTATCATCTTAGGTACAAACACATGCTGCTTTTGGCAGTACTGAAAACATTCATGAACTGTTGAACAAACACAAATGTAGGCTTAGGAGTGGGAAAATATTCAAAAATAGTCAGAAATGGTTTTAAAAATGTTTCTCAAGTGTTAAGAAACTCTGATGAGAAGGATCATGCACTCACAAAAATCTTCACAGAATCTTCATTGATATTTCAACACAGAAAAATCAATTTCCTTGAAGAAATGCTGTTTTCTGAACAGAAAATGCTATAATTAGGAGTTTATTCTGTAAAATTCACGTTTGATTTCCATAGAAAACACAATTTTCTGTGCAGACAGAATTAAAATTTCTATGCTGAAATATTATTTTCCGTACAGAAAATGTTATTTGCTATGCAAAACAACCACATGTGAGTTTTGCACAGAATGAGCCCCAAATTGTGAATAGCCTTAAAAACTGTGTGGTTTTTGAAGACTTTCTTATTGCAAGGAGAAAATTGCCAAAATAACTATTGCTACCTTTGAAAAGAAACTGAAGAATTACAACTCTATGTAGGCCTGTAAATGGCCAAACACCTAATTTGAAGCAATCCTAGATATACCTCACTTATCTTTTTCCCCTCTTCCTTGATGAAGGAAGAAGTGCTTCTTTTATCTCAAAATTCTCCTTCCAACTTGATCTTCTTTTCCTGTGAAAATAATGATGTTGAGGCCTTAAAAATCAGGAAGTAATGTTCAGAGATGGGCAACTTGTGGCTTTCTATATGTTGTTGTAGTGCTAACCCATTAGCCCTAGCCAATGTAGTTTGTGGTAGAGGAGGATGGGACTTGCAATATAACATCCAAAGTTCCACAAGTTGCCCATGCCTGGGGTGATATTTTTATAAAAGGAAGAGGAAATGATGGTGGTGGTGGTGGTGGTGGTAGTAGTAGTAGTGATAGTGGTGATTTGCCCTCTTTGTTTAATGAAAAGAGATGTTTCAGAACATGGAACGCAGTGGAAAATTGTCTGACTGGGATTAGTTCTCCTTCCTTCACCCTTCTGATTTCTTTATAGTCTTAGTAACAAGTGTTTGTATATTTGTAATGCCAAGAGACAGCTGGAGGAAAAAGTGTTGTCATCGTATGTTTTAAAATTTCTATTACTTTTCCTATAATTCTAGAATGGCATGGGCTATATCAACAGCTTTAGGATTACAAGAAGTATTTGCAGGATTTTTCACACATAAATGGACTTACAGGGTTAAGTCAGGAGTGATAAATTACAAACAGTACAGTAATCGGGTTTCTGAATTTTTAATATAATGTTTCCCAGTCTCACTAGATCCCCTGTTTGTCATAGTAGTCTACACTCTTGCTCTCAAAGGAAATAAATCATCAGTTTATCATGTTATTTTGTTCATCCTTCTAAACATCAGCATGCATTGCACATTGTGGAAACTGGACATGACAGGAATTCTGAATCAAGGAGCTTCAGATGTCATGCTTTTCTGGCTAGTGTTCTGATTGATGGTCCTATGGCTAACACAGGCATTGTGTTTGCTTTCCTTAAGCTCTATAAATGCAAAGAAAGAAAGGGTCTGCAGCTTAAATGGAGAGGGGACAAGTAACTTGCTCTTCTACCTGTTCTTTCCATTACTTTACATTTTCCTTGAATGTTGTTGCGTCACAAAGTTTGCCAACATCATATTCCAAGACTATATTTTTGGCAAAAACATGACTTGGCATGAAGTTAATAATACTCAATATTTTCAATTGAATTAAGACAATGAAATTCACATTTTTCTATTCTGAAATGCAAGTTCAAAACCGATATGGTATATGCATAACCTACAATTATATAGGCATATATCCTTTGAAATCCATTGTGAAAGGAACTGTCCAGTAACTTCTTGTGCAGTGCCTCACTCTGCTCTATAAACCTCCTGGAAAGGACAGAGTTGTCTTCCCATAGTCAGTCAGTGGATGGGGAAGGTACAGTCTGTCTGTGCAGAATCCATCTGCAGTCAGGATAAAACAGCAGCTGTCACTTTCTGGCTGTCCAGTGTACTCACTGGTCATTCAGGAGGGAAACAATAGTTCTTTTCTCCTGGATGCAACTATACAACCAGCTACTTGGTTTCTGCACACCATCTCCTGCTCATTGAATGGTTGAGGAAGAAAGTGCCTGCTTTTTCAAGCAGGTTTGCATGCTCAGATGGCTGTTACCAGGATAGAACTGTGCAATGTAGAATCTTGGCTGTAAGACAGATGCTAACTGCTGTGGGAAGATCTAGGAATACAGTCCAGTTGTATGACTACTGTGAGTGTGCAATGCTCCAAGATTCTCCAAAATCATATTATTAGATGGAAAAAATAAATTTCTATTTCCTGAGTCTTCCCAAACAGATAGAAACCTTTGTAAAAATTTTTGTAGATATATCAAGCAACCAAAACAATTTTAATTGTGCTCTGTTAGCCCAAAGCCTTAAATTATGATATAAGAAATCTGCATTACCAGATTTGAAGATTTAAAGAATTTATTTCCATACATTAAAATGATATCAGGCCAAGTTGGTTCCTGAGCAGATAAAATGGACTAAAGAAGAATTATAAACATACTTTATTTTTGCTAATACATACAGAAAACTGTATACAGTGCCAAAGTTATTTCAGATGGCCAGGTTTTTATAAAATATATTACCCAAAATATCCTCAGAAGGAAAGGCAATTAACTATAACTATTTTTTAATTGACTCACATTATGATTGTAAATTGTCTGAGGATAGCAAAGTTGGCTATGGGGCATTGAGTTTTGGGGGACAGAAGCAGGGAAACAGGACATTTGGATATCCATTACAACAGTTTTGACAATTCACATGAAACATATGTACGATTCTGTCAAGGCTACATTGTGTATTCTATGAAGTTTAAGGATAAACATTTATCTCTCTAACCTACACTATTTTTTTTCAGACTGTTGATCTTAGACTGAGTAGAAGGGACAGAACCAGCTCCAGTACTGCTAAATACTAGCAAATTCAAAGAGAGAAAATGGGAGTACTCAGGTTTAGTGAGACAAATCTTGCTTATCTTATGCCATTGCAGTGAAAAGAATCTCTATAAAAACATTTTTGAGGTTTAGTTATTCATTCCAGTATCTTGCTATCTAAACTTAATTTGGAACTTCAAGGACAGAACAAAATGGAATTTGAGATCATTTACATAAATTTTGGTAGGCTTGTGAAAATTTAATGACGGATTCCATGTATTAGTCCAAAGAAGAAAGGATCAACCAGCAGACTTCTGCTGAAAATCCATCTGTTTATTTGAATTTTGGCCAGACTGTTTGTGCCATGTTTTTTTTAAATATTATTGCTTATTTGCTTTAGCTGGGTTGGGAGAAACACAAAGAAAAAAAAGGAACAAAACAAAGCTGGAGATCTGCAGGATTGGATGTAGACCAAGTTGAAATGTGTGGGACAAGTAATTTAGGATCAATCTACATGGGAGATACTTTCTAACCTGGGTTTAAGTCTTCAGAGTAGAAAAAAGTAAGGATTTGACTATCTATGTGTTTACACAGGACAAGAAGTGGAACTGAAATGTATTCCATTGACAGGGCAAGAAACTACGTTTGTTGACCCTCTTCCCTTCAATTCCTTAGTTTTCGTACACTCAGAGGGCAGAATGGATCTCGCTTTATTACCTTTTCCCTGTAAGCCATTTTTTTCTTTGTTCGTGTGGTTATTGTTAACAGCAAAGTTGTTATTCAAAACTAAGTCTGATAAATGGCAGTGTTCAGGATACGGATGCAACATATTGACTTCATATACTGATCTATGCATATGTATATATTTAATTGGAATCATAAGTGTTGAAGATTAAAAAAAAAAGCCTGCCACTCTGCCCAATCTGTATAGTAAAGATAGTACCAGATTTCATAGGAACAAAAGACCCACATGCACACTACTGCCACACTCCCTTAATCTGAATTTTCAGTGTAAATAATGTATGTGATCTATTAAACCAGATCTAAACACTCAGTGTTTACAAGGGACAAAGGACAAACCAAAATAAAAAAATAACTTGAAGTATATTCAGGTTAGACTCAGGACATGCTAGTGTTGATTTCAATTTAGTCAAGACTTAAGTGCCATTGTTTTCAGTTGTTATTGTTGCTGCTGTGTGCCTTCAAGTCATTTATGACAACTCTATGACAAACCTATCTGGGGCTGAGAGCATATGATGCATCCAAGGTCACCCAGTAGGTTTCCATGCCCAAGTGGGGAAATGAATTGAATCCATTGCTCAAACTGCTTAAAACACTACACCATACTGGTTTCAAATAGTTTATTGTAAATATTTCATATTTTTCTTCACAAAACACAATATATTATTATTATTATTATTATTATTATTATTATTATTATCATCATCATCATCATCATCATCATCATCATTATGTCTCAGTTTATGATCGTATCATCATTCTCATGAATTTATGGTTTGCTCTGAAGTGATTTAGGACAGGAGGTTAAGGATATCTGAAAATGCATATAGTTTGTCTCATATATGCATTTTCTTTGAAAATAAAAATGACACTTATCCATGTAAATATGATTGTAAGCAAACTCAACAAAAGCATGGTGGATTTTGGATGTAGAGGGAATAAAGTGAAGTTATTATATCAGAAAGCAAAGCTTGAACATTATTATCACAAATTGACAGTTATATTTACACTTTGGTGATAGGTTGGTGGAATAAGGCTGGATTTCTATTTTTTCTACCTCTACCAGCAAAATGTCTTGAGTTAGCTTTGTTGAAATAGTTGAGCTGTAGATGCTTTGGTGTGCAGTAGATAAAATATATTTGCTAGATTTGAAAGGATGAAAGGCAAAGACATAGAAGGAAAAGGCCAATATGGGCTACAGAAATGAGATAGGGCTGGGCATGTCTGTCAGTCTCACTTTCACTGAGATTGTTGGGTTTTTTTAAACACAAGTTCTTATTTCCACATAAATTCTACACAAATAGTAGTTAGCACAGAAATATGTAGAGAGGTTGTTTACGTTATCTGACATGTATAAAATGTATTCATTTTAAGAATGTATGCATTTCCCTTGCAGTCTTTGTAATGTTATTTGTATGCAGTTCCCCCAAGATGAACTGTATTGCAAAACTTACGAAAGTTCAGATTTGGAACAAAACTCTGCTTTGGCTCGCTTACAGGTCTAGAAAGTATAAAACTTGCCAGTACTGCAAGATAAACCAGACCTGATGGAATCAATTTCTCTGACATACCCAGTAAGATCCAATCTGGCCATGTGCCTGGAGCCAGCAACTTGTCCCCATTGCTTGCATTCATTTGAGGAATAACTTGTTCAAGTGAATATATAAAATACTATGTGTAGGCAAAAACTGTGCAATATAAATGTGTGTAATTGATTCCCAATTTTTTTAAAAAAAGAATCTCTAAATGAATCTTATGGTTCTCACATTTCACTATTATTAGAATGCATCAGAGACCTTCTACCTCTGCACTGCTATCTATGTTAAAGTTCCTAGCAGAACATAAACAGAGTCCTTTTGATTAGTCCCAACTAGACCCATTGCTTGAATAATTGAATGATGACTCAATATGTAGGTAAATACCATACATTCAATGGGGCTGGTTCTGTTAGGTCTGACCAGTAGTGTTTATGCCTATATCTGCTAAATGCTTCATAAATGGGGTGACAGGATACCTTGATATCTACCAATGATTCTGGTAATCTGGTAATACTATACAATGTATTGCTCTTGTTCATAACAAAAATGTTACACCACAAGTATGATATGGAGGTTTTAGTCCAAGATACAGAGGTTTTAGTCCAAGCTGCAGGACTCATTTTTTGTATCAAGCATATATAAATGACCTTGCAGACGCAGACTGGAAAATCTTATAACTTCAGTGCTTGATTCTTCCAAATATTTTACAATTTTTAATACAGCTTTTTATATGCAGTTCAGGAAGTTCTGGCTGTCCTATTCTTAATGAAAAGCTCCTCATTAAAATGAAGTGTAGAGCTGTGTGTTATTATTTCACAGGTTTAGCATTATAAAGTAGCTCTCTGTTTTACTGCGTATTTACATTGTTATCACCAAATCCATTGGAGTAAAAATGTGCAGGGCTGTTAACTCCATGATTAAAATATTTAATTGTGGCTTTGTAAGACCACCAATTCCACTGATTTAATAGGAGAGAGAGTAAGTTAACATGCAACTGGCAAGAGTTAAAGACTCAGATGTTATAGAAACTAAAGTTTTCTTATTAAATGTTGCTTTCCCCTTTACAGACTGTATATGAAAATCAGTTCCTCAAGACTAGTAGAAAAGAACAACCAATTGGAGCTATAATTCTGAAGGGACCATTAAGCGGAATGAGTTTTTTGCACATGGCTTAACATGCTGGAAGATGGCAACAAGGTACTGGAGGGGAGAGTTGTGTGCCACTCAACCTGCCCCATGCCTTCTAATCTAAGTAGCTGCCTCCAGGTGTGGTGGAGAATCTTGTCCAACAGTTAGTGTCAACAAAATACCAATCAGTTTTCATACATGGAATAGGCTGTGTATCAGCTTATTCTTCATCTCAGGCAACATAATGTCTTGTTCTAGTATTGCCTTTTATTTCCATTTTATAGCTCCATAGCTCTAGAGTTCCACCATTAAGAAATAAAAACAACTATAGAATGTCAATTGAAATAGAGGCAGAATGTCTGATAATTGTAACTCCCATTTGTTTTTAACCTTTGTCACCTCAAGCAATAGAATGCCAGCTAGAAGCAGATTCTCTTTTCCATTCATCAGATATTCAGCGCTGATTTATTCCCTTGTCCTGCACAATATAATGAGCTTTAAACTTTAATTCATTTGCTGAAATTCACTCTGAACAGTTAACGAAGAAATTTGGCCATTTACCAACTGCTGTATTACCAATATTAAACTATATATATAAAAAAAGTCAATGTGTCACCAGATCTCCCAAGATCTCTTCACCCCCACACAAATCCTTCCGGTTTATTCTTAGAATTTTCCCCCTGATTGTCAAATTCACATTGACAAGTAAAAGACCAGCGCAATTTCTTAATTTTAATGCTGAACAGCATGATATAGCCTCCCTTGTTTAAATATAACTCAGCTAGTTATTCACCTCTCTCTTGGTGATGTATCAAGAGTGCTATTAAACTCAGAGTGATCATAAATGTAATGATTTGCAACTTTGATTTCCATTTTTGCTTCTTCTTTATTAATGAAACACATATTTTGTGGCATCAGATATGTGATCTATCTCTTAGATTGTGAATTCTCAGTTGAATAATAGGTTATATAATAGTGTTTATCAGGAAGAGATTTCTCATGCTGAAAAAAAAAAGAACCACAGAATAAGAATACATAGTAGTTGACTGTGCAAAAATCTGCCAAAGTTTTCAGAAGTACTGAATTATTAAGAGATTTCCTTTAAGCAATGACAGGAAGCAAAGGAACTGTTAGATATATTTGATGATCAGAGTGACTTGTTTCTCGGTATATGCAACATTGCGCTATTTTGTTTGTTTTGTTGAAATTAACCTGCTTTACTTTAGGTGGAGCTTCCAAGTTCATTTCAATTTCCACTTTCAGAGATATTCTAATACAACTTATGGTTGTGAGAAGTCCTCCAAAGAATGCCATACCCCGGCTGGTTCAATTGGCTCCTTCAGGGATGTCTTTGCATGCTCTGGCAGGGAGATGATGGAAAGTATGTAGAAGTAGCCATGTCACAACTGCTTTGTTAAGGGAAAGATTAGAATTATTTAATTCAACTCACTCAATCTCCAGGCCTCTTTTAATCTGGTCGTTGTGCTGTTTGGCATGCTTTTGAGCAGCAAGGTAATTATTGTCCCAATTCTCATACTCAATGGTTTGTTTGTTTTTTTAAACAACCACGTACAGACCTTAATTATAGCCATTTTAACTGTAAGCCTATTGTATTTGGGTATCTGTCTCATTGTAAATTAAAGAAAATGGCCCCTAGTTCAACTCCAGCAATTGTATGTTGCACCTTTATTCTTGCTTTTTCATCTCATTGTCACCTTAATGAAAATATTTAAGCTTTCTATGGACTTTTGTTTTATTATTCTAATATTCTGTCTGAAAAAAAAGTCCTTAATGTCCTTTGTATTTTTGCTTTATGAAGAATTTCTAGAATTTCTAGTGAAATCTGTTGAAGTTTGTATCTTGTATTTCTGTTTATAAAAAGCATCTTGAATAATAAATGTTGCTTTCCCCTTTCTCCCTGCATTGCCTGCCCAAACCCAGTGTGTGCTGTGCAGAATTTGCAAGTTTCTTTTTCTTTTCTTTTTTTCCTCCAGGAATTCTGGAGGGTTCTGGAGCTCCTCTCTAAAATAAAATAAATGACAATAATAATAATAAAAATCTATAGCATTTTATGTGAGGTCTGGAGTCACAATGGAAGAGGAGAAACACCTGAAATTATCTTGAGAAATCTTTCATGATCAGACTAACTAGGCAAAAATTATTCTGGATTAGCAACATTTAGATACCAGGCTAAGATCTGGTATCTGGTTCTTGATTTTCTTTATATATATCTATATATATCTATATATTCAAATTTCAACAAATAAAACAAACAGTAATTTCTGCAATGTTACATGTAATGTTTTTCCTTCTTCCTTTCCTTTCTGGATTACAATTATTGATATTCCCTCTATTTGTTATATCATGTATCGCAATAAAATGTTAATAATCTATAATTTGTTAGCTCGTGCTATATATCTCTACTTTACTTGCTACATGATATTCCATTAACTGTTAACTGTATAATAATTGTTATCATGAAAGATGTAATGCCCTCCGTCTACCCCCAACCCAAATCTGTAACAATCTTCCACTCTTTGTTTATGTCCTCATCTGATTTCCCTTTCAATCTTTGTGTAAGTATGTCCGCATTTCTATTTTCCATAAAAGCTGTCCACCACTGTTCCGTTGTAGGTGTAGTTTCATTTTTCCAAAATCGTGCATATTCAATACGAGCCGTCATCACCATATACAATATAATTCTCCAATGTCTCTTAGCTGGTGTTGCATCTAGATTTGAGCAGACTAACTAGGCAAAAATTATTCTGGATTAGCAACATTTAGACACCAGGCTGAGATCTGGTATCTGGTCCTTGATTTTCAATATACTTTTATTATATAAGTTCTGGACCTTATGTTTCTTATGTTAAACATTCCAGTATTTTAATGTTTTGATACCATACCATTCACTATAAAATTCTTAACTTAATGGGGGAGGGGAATGAAAATATTTTTGTAAATCGCATTGAGGGAATTTACCAATTGTGTGTTATATAACTCTATTAAGCAGGTAAGTAAGGAAGCAAGCAAGTAAATGCTACAAGTCTCTGGCCGTTTCCACACTGCACTGTTATAGTGCTATTATTCCATTTTCAACACCCTGTGGAATTCTGGGGTTTGTAGTTTACTGAGGTCAAAGAGCTCTCTGGCTGAGAATTTTGAATGCCCCTCACAAAACTTCAAACCCCAGAATTCTATAGGCCATTGAAAGTAGAATAATAGTGCTATAATAGCATAGTGCAGAAATGACCTCTATTAGTGTGATGCAAATGGTTTTGCAAAATACCATACCTTTGTCTAGCACTGTGTTACTACAGCCAGTGCTCAGAGCAGGGGGAGGTTGAGTTGGCAAAATATTGTGGTTGTTTTTAAAAACGTTTAAGCATCCACATGTTTTCAGGCAGAAGTAGCTGAGTATAGGGCAAATATTCCCCCCACACACTTTGCACACTGAATACCTATCATTGATCCTAATAAAATCCATTGGGGTGTAACTAACCATTGGTTAGCCTTTCCCCATCTATGGCCCTTAAGATCTAATATACTACAATCTCCATCACCCCCCAGTGGTGGATATGATTTGGACTTTTATCACACAACTTCTGAATACTGAACTTTGGGTGTGAATAGTAGGAGGCTGAGGCCATCATGTCCTGCTTGTGAGTTTCCCAGAGGCAACAGGGATGACAGAGTGCTAGACTAGATGGACCTTTAGTTTGATCCAGCAAGGCAATTTTTATGGCCTTATTAACTGCTTTAACCTGCCCTGTGGGCTGTAATTTGATTTCAGAAATATATGTATGTTCTACTGTGTGAAGGTTAAATAGCTACTGGCTACTGGAAATGTGAAGAGTAATAGAAAATTTACTAGTTGAAAAACTTGATTTATTAAGATTGGTGGTGTCAAAGCCCCCAAAGGCTTGAAGATCAGGTTGGAAATTTGCTACCAGGATGGATTTTTGCTACTACCAGAAGCATTATTTATTTGCAGGCTTTGCAAAAATACAGGTTTTGTTCAGTGGTTTATCATTGTCGCTATCAGCATGTTATTTTCATTTTTCTAAAAGTATTTGTGAAGCCCAAATGCATTCAAAAAGGTTTTCAGATAATGATACATTGCATAATGGACAGATCTTAATTCAGGAAAAAGAAATTTAATTCAATTGTTCTCCTTAAATTGTTTACAACAAAAACAAAAAAAGAGATTTGTATTATGGTTTATGCTCCATTTAATCAAAGGTATGATGTTTTATGTGACAGGTGACTATATATGTACTTGGGCAGTAGGGTGCATTAGTAGGGGGTTGTAAATAGTGGAAATAACAGAGAGTTCTGACTCCACTGTTTATGCATACAGACTAGGAAGGTTTTTTTTTTTTTTTTATCATGCAGTCCTTGGCTTGTGTAGATTGTCCCTGAAATTTACAAAAGACATTTTACAGAGTTGTTACAGGTTAGGAAGGAAAAAGGCACTGCAGCACGAAGCCAGTGATCTCCTACTACATGTTATAACGGCTCTGATGACTCTGAATTTTGTCATTTCGCTCTGTCTATAATCCCCTAGAAAATCTGCCTAATTGTTGCTAATCCTTGTTGCCAGTAGTGATACTTTGCTAAAAGTGAGGCAAGATGCTCTCTGTAGGATCCAATACGGTCCCAGGACACTCGTGTACAACATAGCTGTGGTCCCCCTTTACAGCATCTTTCTATAACGTTTATCTCTTGAAGTCTGATTCCATCACTCATTTTAAATCCAGATTGTTGCATTATGTCTACATGATACAATTCTTTTTAAAAATGATTCCACTGAGGAGCATGTGCTTCTGATTTATTTTCAAAAGTCTTTATAGTCTAAATCCTTCGTAGATTAATGTTATTAAAATACATGCCAATTTGCCTATTGTGTGTTCATGGCTATCTTTCTCCCAGAGTGGCTAATTACTGCAGATAAATGTTCATTAAACATTCTCCCCAACAGCTATCTTCTCTTCCTGTGGGTTTGTACTAAGAAGATTCCTTGCTGTAATCCTCTGTTTGTGCTATCACAAATTATTGTTATGGAAATAGGTAGGCTACTCTAGGCTCTTTCTAGGACTGTGTAGAAAGATGGAAGGGTCATGCCATCTTCTCCATTAAGTTTTTGTTATGCTGATGATACTAGTTGTTGTAATTAACTCCTGTTGTATTTAGAAGTCTATTTTTTAAAACCAACTCTTCGATATATTATAGTTGTATGGAATACACCACCACTATATACATGTGTATGTCAGGTATTCTGAATGTAGTCTGAATGTTAGTGTGGTGTGTCTAGAGATGTTTTTCTTGTGGATGGGAGAAAAGGTTGCTTTGCCCATGGCTAGCAACAGCTGCAAGATTGCTATGTCTGTCTACCATATTTTTCTGGTGTTGTGGGAAAGCTCTGAAACATGGGAAATATGTCACAAGGAATAGGTTGGGGTTAAAAAGCTTACACCATGTACTGAAAATTTCTTTTCTTTGTCTACTCTCTGCTCTGTGTTTTCACTAATGGACTATTTTATTATTCATAGCAAAAGCTTTCTGAAGCACCATGTATTCTGCAATACATACAATACAATAAGGTTTAGCTTAGCCTAGATGCAGTTTGCATGCTGAGTTTCAGTGTGAGGCAACTGTTATTGATTCAGCACAGCTTCTTGCTTTTGTACTCTGCACATGCTCTAGTGCCAGTACCTAGGCACCCTGATAGTATACATCTCTCTTCATGAAGACTGTCAACTTTTAGTGGCCATATGCATTTCATAGGTTTGTAGACAAGGAATAAACAATGACATTTGCCATTGCCTTCCTCTGAAACATAACCTACAGCACATGGTATTCACTGGTGGTTCTGCTTCCAAATACTAACTAGGTTCTGCTTCCAAATACTAACCTAGTTTTCATGATCAGATGAGATCTATCTAGGTCTGTCAGTTTCATGTCTACTTTGGCTTATGGTGATCCTCTGAATGAGTAACGTCCAAAAAACCCCGGGCAATAACTGCCTTGCTCAGGTCTTGTAAACTTGTAACTATGGCTTCGTCAACTGAATCAAGCCATCCGTAATGTTGTCTTCATCTTTTCCTGCTGCCTTTCATTTTGCCAAGCATAATTATCTTTTTCACTGAGTTATGTCATCTCATGATATGTCCAAAGTACAACAGGTTCAGAATAGCCATCTTCTCTTTTAAGGAATTCATGCTTGATTTCTTGTAGAACTCCTTTGTTTGTCTTTTAGCAGTCTGTGTTATCTATACAATTCTTCTCCAGCACCACATTTCAAATGAGTTCTCTTCCTGTCAGCTTCCTTCACTATCCAACTTTTACAGCAACTGTTGTAGTTATGACAGTTATAGCAACTGTAAATAACTGTGCGTTTTGGATCTCAGGTATATTTCTACAATCATATCTAAAATGCATTTACTTGCCATAAAATGCTGCTATTATAATCTATCTGGGGAAATTCTGCAGTCCTAATTTCCTCCTCTAAGGGACGAGGGAATGAACAAAAACTCTCCTTCATATTTTGATGGGGAGGGGTTTAAAAAGTGAAAAGAGTTGTGACATGCTTACAAGGATAATTACAGCTCCTGAAAGCTTTCAGAAGTTACAGGTATTGGAGGTTTCCTTTTTTTTATCATGAGGAGGAGAAATTGGTTACAGAGTGATAAAACCTACCTAAGTGTGCCTATAGACTAAAGAGCACATGATTCCTACTCATGATTTAGACCTTCAGATGGTGAACCTTCACACTGAAATAGAAATCCTCATGAAGGGAATTCCCATTTATTCAACAATATATCTTTAAGAAAAATGCATGAACCACATCATAACTACCTTATGCAGGAAACTGGCATTTTTCCTTCTTCCAGTTTGCCAGGGACTACTACTGTATTATATATTATACACACGTGAGTGCACACACACGTACATACATATGACCCTTCATTCTCTCTCTCTCTCTCTGTCTCCCTCTCTCTCTCTTTCCATAAAATATATTACAAAAACACACACATACATATACTTACTGGCCATAACTGTCTCATTAGTTCCTGAAAACTCTTCAGGGACTGGTATCTGATGACTCTGGGACTGACACTGCTCCATCAATTGCCGCTTTGAATAGCAATGCTCTATAGAATAAAGGGAGAGACAGTGGCAATTAGTTTAGGAAGAGAGTCCTTCCGCTTGCCTGCTCTGGAAAACACAAGTGATGACTGAGAAATGGCAGTACTCTTTACCTCTCCAAAATTGAATCAATGTGTTGGGGCACAGGCTGCTGGAGGCCATAGGATTTGTTGCTGTAGTTCTTATATGTGTCTGTGAATCTCCAAATGATTTTTCTGTTGTCCTGAACTACTTCCTAGCAATTCCTACCTCTGTGTGTGCATGTGTGTTTAATTCCAATACATTTTGGAACAACATGTGCCTATCTTTTCCATTCTGTCTTAAAAAAAAAACAAAGCAAAGGACTTTAGAATGTTAGTGAGCTATAATACATTAGGCACCAGACAAATGACACTTTGTACTATAATTACACTCTAAGAAGTATTAAAAAAAAATACAAAAAGGTGAAAATGTAGCGATAGATGTTACATGTTGGGGTTTCTTAGAATTCTTCATGAGTAAAATCTGTACGAATTACTATGGTATAAAATTAGGTGTTCTTAAATTGCAATGAGCTCATATTTATATTCCAAAGTGTGGGTGGTGGGTGTTTTGCTATTTTCTTGTAGTAAGAAATAAGCTGTTAGATAAACATACCTGAAAAACATCCACATATAATGATGGTAGTGGAGTCTTTGCTGCCTTCTTTCCCTAGAGTCTACTAATCAGAGCCCAATATATTTTCTTGCACTTTCTTCTCATACCAGTCAAGGCATTGAAAATGAGAACCGAGCTAAACAATCATTGTGCCTTCTGGTAGCTTTGCTTTGTGCCTTTCAGTACTGCTATGAAAAAGACAACACAAGGAAAATCCTACAGTATGTGCCAGGTTGAAGTTATCTTTATGCAGGAAAAGCATACATTTTCTTTTTAAAGTGGATGTCTTTCCTTTTCTTTGATTGCTCAAAAATTACCAGTCAAAGAAAATAAAGAGAAACTCACATTAATGATTAGAAAAGAAAGTGTCAAGTAAACACCACACACAATTGTCAGGTATGATAAGAGGGTGCCAATTCCTTACCACCACTGATTATGATGATGTGCCTAGTACACCTGCACATTGATTTGATTGGAATTGCTCCATAATAAAGTACTATTTCTCGGCAATTTCTGCAGAGATAGGAGAGAGGACTTTGCTCAATATCTTTTCTTCTTCTTCTTTCAGTTTACAAAGTTTCTTCACACCTGGCTCCTGTGGAGAAAAGACATGCCTGTCTTTGGAGCAAGGAATCATCTGTTTGTACATCCTGCTAGAAGAAGAAGAAGGTAGTATTCCTGCCAGAAAACCACTGCCTGCTTTAGGCATTGCACTTAAAAATCCAAAAGGAGGCTTCATTACATTGGACAGGAGTTGATTTTCAAATAACCCTTAGAAATGGAGGCTGGAGACAAGTGGACTTGATCCCTTGTGGGATCTGCTTCATGTTATTTCATGGTGAAGCAGATTGTATGGAAGGAATTTGTCTCTGTGTGTATGTTGATCTCAGTAGCAGCCATAGGTAAAATCAGCTTTTTCATATCAAATTCACTTCACTTACTGAAATGTATCTTTTTTTATAGGAGGGTGGAAAAAAGCCTGCTTTCCTTTGCAGCTGGACCGTTTAGCTTGCTGGTGTTCAGGGGAATCTACCTGTCTGTTTTTATCTTCATCTTCTTAACAAAAAAGATTCTCCTGGTAGGTAACAATAATAAAATACAGACTGAAAACATAGGCCACCTACTTAGTTGGGGGCAGGAAGTTTTGATACTGGCAGTAATGGCCCAATTGTGACTAAGTAGGAATCACGAATATGGAACAGTTACTGATTAGTAAATCTAGATAACTGTCTCATATTCGTTATAATACTTAATCCTGCTTGTGACACTGTTGCCATAGTTGTAACCTGTCATGAGCTAGGCTGAGCAGGCTGCCAATTCAGACAGGGACTCTGAGTTGGACTTGGACTCCCAGCCGGGGGAGGACCTCTTGGAGGGAGAGGGAGAGGGGGCTCCTGCAGAGTCAAGGGAGGGGCCTGCCAGCGACTCCACGGCTATCCCAGAGCCGGTACCTGCAGCACCTTGGAGCAGACTAGGTTTGGGCTACTTACCTGAAATCTGCACCTCAGTCCACTCTGAAACACCCCCAACTGGTCCTCCAGTGCCCTTTTTAAAGAATGGTAGGAAAACGTTCTTTAATTTTTTGGAGTGTGCCATTGTGTTCCTGCTCACTTGATGTGAGCCTGTGATCTGTGGAAGGCAGGCTTTAGGTGTGGCGAGCTTCAGTGGTTGGTCGGGACCCACGAGCAACCGGAAGCCGCCATTTTGGAAGCCGGAGCAGTGCGGATCTAAGACCTCACACTGCTCCGATTCACCCTGGACGAGATGGAGGAGCCCTGTGGAAGGGCTTAAGGGACAGTCTGCTTTGGTCCATGCCCAGAAGATCCAGTAAGTAACGTCATGGAGCGATTCTCTCACCTCGTGTGGAAATGGCCTATGTTATAATTAGTTATACTTAACTAAGAGGCTGATGTACTGGCCATTATGTTTATTAAAACATAACCACAAAACCACAATTAAGAACACAACAATAAAATATACTTATCCAAACCCCAAATGCTTTAGGTCTCTTTTAAAAGCAGACCAGCTCACATGGCAAAGACTTGACAGAACAAATGTATCTTTGCCCACTAGGCAAAGTACAAGAATGTAATCACCTGTAAGATTATCATCATCATGTTTATCATCAAGGTTATCATCGTGACAATGAATAGATTATGAAAATTTTAGTCATTAGTTTAATCTGTTGATTCCATATACCTGTGTAGATGTGGCTGAAATGTACCTTCATCCTATTGCCCATGTATATTTGTTCCATATAGTTATTCAGCATAAAGTTGCTGGTGAGACAGATTCAATAATGTCCTGTTGTTTGCAATATGGAAAGGACTGACAGTAGAAAGTTATAGAAAGTTATTTTAATTTATTTTGGATTGGCTTTCCCTTAGGTCCAAGGAAGATAGGTCAGCACATATGGTTGCCCCCACTTAAATTTCCACAACAGAGAGATAACAAGTTGTGCAAAAGCCCATGTCATGCCAGAAAGGATATTTGCTCCATAAATTCCACAGTCATAGACTGACCCAATAACTAATACATAACACTAATGTACTCGGCCAAAGGAAAATTTGTTGTCAAACTGTGAATTATTTTGAAATTCAAAATGAAATTATCTGGCTGTGCAAATTGGTCAGAATCCTCTTGGACACTTACATCTGCAGGATGGTTCTGTGAATGTCTGTATCCAGTAATGCATTACAACGTAAAGGAGCCAGCAAAGTCACTGTTGTACATCAATCTCATTGTGCATTGGGATACCGACTAGAGAGCATCATCATGCATGGGGATAATCTTGCCAGTGTGCTGTTCTGCATCTTCACAAGTCATTAGCAGGGTTTCTTAGCCTCTCTGCTAAGTTGCTAAGTCTATGCAAAATCTATGCATTATGTACACTACGATAGAGGATACTGGCTATAAATACTGAAGTAAATTCAAATAAGAATAAAGGCAAACACAGACATTTTAAGGGAAATTCAAAAGAACTCTGTTGACACTGAGGGAAAATAAATCTTGTTATATGAACATGGCTGAACACTTACCCTGTGCTCTCATGTTCATTGGATCTAAGCAGATGCTTTCAGGGATCTTTTAAATTACCAAGAAGAAAGAACAATCCTACCACTGGAAATGTAGAAATGCAAATCTTGAGGAATCCCCATTGGTGAGGAAACTCTGTTTGGGTCATCCAATAGAAGGGAATGGAGAGAGGCCCCCCCCCATTGATAATTTGGAACCAGTAAAAGGCAAATTATGTGCACCAGCTCCAGGGATTACCTATATTCCACCATGCGGAAACTGTGTCTACAGACCAGTCCACTCTCTCATCTCTATATCTGTACTGCTTTCACCTCTACTGACATCACAGCTCCATTGTAAAAGAGCAAGCATTTCCACAAGAGCTTGGAGCAGCCACCTCGGATTGGATTGCCTTCTTTGAAGGTGAAACTCTCTTTTCACCCTGGCTCCTAACAGAAAGATAAAAACTATCATTGGTTGTTGTTGTTGTTGTTGTTGTTGTTGTTGTTGTTGTTGTGTGCCTTCAAGTCATTTCTGACTAATGGTGACCCTAAAGTGAAACTACCCCATGGTTTTCTTGTGCTGAAGAGTGTGTGATGTGTCCAAGGTCACCCAGTGGGTTTCCATGGCTGAGCAAGAAATTGAACCCTGGTCTCCAGTGTTACAGTTCAACAGTAAAATCACTACACCATGCTGGCACAAATATCCTAATTCTCCAGGTTTTTTTTTTATTTTCTGATTTTATTGAGTTACTGGATGCCACTATTCCTAAAAGGAGTTGTCCTATATTTAGATATCAATCTGCACAAACTATCCTAGTTCTCCTAAATTGTTACCTAAGTATAGGACAACTCCTTTGAGGAATAATGGTATCTAGTCACTCAATGAGAACAGGGGGGAAAAAATCCTGAATGTTTGCACTTTCAGGGGAATATACCAGAAAGAAAATAAAAAAAAAAAGTAACTGGAAAACCAACTTAGAGGAAATAAAGAACTGCAGCAAGGGGATTTTGTGAGAGTTATATTTAGCAACTGGAGGTGTCCTGAGAGTGTAGTAATTACAAGGAACTTCTAATTGGTTGCAAATTTTATGACTACTAGTAAAATAGGGGTTTCACCAGGAGATAAATGATGTTTTAGAACTGTCCCAAGGTGAACATTTGAGAAGAATGAGTGACTTTGTAGATTCTGTTGGGATAGCACATTTTCAGAATGGCCTAAAAGGAAGGTGGGACTCCAGTCAACTACATAAAAACACATATCATGAAGCAGCAGCTTGGGTAAACGAAGACATCCAGCAGTGTGAAGATCATCCCTGCTCATACACCAAGCAGAACTACTGCTGTTAAGGAAGCTGTTAGGAAGTCTAATAAAATTTTATCTGAGCTGCAATCTCAGGAAAGCATGGATAAATGTAATTTGAAATTCTCAATAAGATGAAAAAGTTCTACACTGATGAAAATGTCTTATACAGGTGCGCGCGCACACACACTATCTATCTACCTACCTATCTATTTATCTATCTATCTATCTACCTATATAATACCTTGGTTTGCACCAGTAAATGTTTTATCCCTTGAAACCATGAAAACAAAAGTAAGCAAAGTCAAGCAACAAGCAGCGAGGCTTTAAACACACACAGTACTTTTGAAAAATAATTTAGAATCAAATTGTTTGTATGCTGTTAGACTGTAGGATATAATCATAACAACTGTGACAGAACAGACAACGTAGATGCAGAAGTCATTCTGAACGTCTATGAATAGTTCAGTCACCATGGAAACTGCTGATCAAATTTAAACAATTTCCTATCAGAACTATTGGGAAGTTCACAATCAAAATAATATATCAGAGGCTGTTGGAATAAAAACACCCACACTTTTGCAGTATCTAACACTCTTCACATTGGGGATGTTACTAATGTTAAAATATTGAAGGGGGGAAGGAGGGGTCCTTTTTTGTAGGCTGAGTCTAGAGCTAAGCCATTTGTAATACAATGGCTGGAATTCTGTTGGTGACATAACAATTCATAGTTCAGCAATGCACGTCTATTTGTCTTTTTTTGAATTTCGAGGTGGCATTAGCTCCTTGTCCAAAGAAGAAACCTCTCCTGATGCTGAGTAGATGAAAAATTATCGATTAAAAAACCCCCCACATGCATTTCTACCTGTATACACTCTCTTCTGGGGCTATATAAAATGATAGAAAGAAAGAGACAACACATAAACACTTACTAAAACAATGCATAATTTTGCAATTTATGAAATCATTATTATGTTTGTACACTGTCTACAACCTGTACCTACCAGTCTGAATTTGAACTTCAGACATTTCTGGAGCTGATACCTTGTTGACAGTTAAAGATCTGATAAAGAAAATGGATAGAGTAAATGGACATTTAAAAGAATTTGGGGAAATGACAGAGTTACAAATAAATTGGGCTAAATCAGAGTTAATGTTTTTTAATTACACTAAGATGGAAGAGCAAGACTTTTTAAAGGAAATAAAAATACCTATTAAAGGAAACAAACATTTAGGAATAAATATCACAAAAAATCTACAAAGATTAAAAGGAAGAAATTACAATAAATTAAGACAAGAATTGAAATAGAAATTAAAGGAATATAAAAATATTAAGTTATCATGGTTTGGAAGAATTGCATTAGTAAAAAAGAAAATATTACCTAAGATTAATTTTTTATTTAGGATGCTATTCATAAAAATATTAGATATAGAATTGAAAAATTGGCAATTACTAGTGAATAATTTTTGTAATGGAATAAGAAAGTGAGGATCAATTGGAAATTTTGGTACAAACCCCCAAAAGAAAGTGGATTGGGCCTCCCAAATTTAAAGTGGTATTATAATGCACATCAATTGAGATATATTATAGATGGAGTTTTGGGGAAAGTGGAAATTTAGAAGGGGAAAATAGAAAAAAAATAAAAAACTCCTTTTTGAAGAATATATTAGAAATTTGGAAGAAAAATCAGGAAAAAATTGATGCTGGCTATTTCACTATTAACTACAGTAGTGATGATGGAAAAATTTCCAAAAATTTGAGAGATGAATTAGAGAAGGAATTAAAGAAGCAGAGAATATATAAGTTAAAAGATTGGATGAATATAATGACAAATAAAGATAAAATAAAAGATAGATTGCAGGGTAATAAGATATCACGGTTTAATTATATTCAATTAGAGCAGTGGACAAGGAATTGGAAAAGTAATAATAAAGATATTAGAGAATACATTAGATTAGAACAAATGATTAAGCAAAGTGATGGAATGGAGGAAAATGAAATATTGATATTTAATATGTTTAGAAATAGGATCATATTCAATAACAGCAACAGGTTAGATATAGTTGAAAAGGATAGAGTCAAGAATGTAACAAAAATATATAAGCAGTATGATATGTAACATCTAATAAGTATATGATGATAAAGGATCTGGAAAGAAATAATAATGTAAGCTATTTTGTTGTAATGTTTTCTTTTTCACTTTTATGGTAATCACATGGTATGTTTCTCTCTTTTTCTTTCATAATTAATATAAATGTTAAAAATAAAAAAATAAATTTCTGGAGTTGAAATGTTCACATCATTTATTGGACAAAAGAAGAAATGTGAATGAAGAGTAGTTGTTTTTTTTTTAAATGACAGCAGATGTGTGGCAAAAAGGGGTTTGCCAAATAACATTCAAGGACACGTCTATGTTAGCAGGCTGAAGGAAAGAGGATCATCAGAAAACTCAAAGGAAATTTATAAGAGTAGGTCAAGAACTTCATTTAGCTCTCTGGGGACCAAAGATTTAATTTTAAAACATAGTCTTCCTCTTTTCTTGTAAGAATTCTCTTATCAACATTATTTACCTTTTCTATGACCCAAAAGTGAAAGTATGTTGCAGGATAATGTTGTTCCAGGAAATGACTTGCTAAGTGGACACACTCTTTATTGTTTCTTATTTTACAGACGTGTCCCACCATGTTTCTTGAGATGTCTGATTGTTTTCCCCACATAAATCTTGAGGTGCTTCACCCTGCGAGTGCTTCCACATTCATATACTGGCCAGGAGAGAGTTGGGGAGGGCAATGAAGCAGCACGCATCCTAACTCCAGTACTCCTGAGGCTTTTATCCCAGATCACAGTGGTATGCACTAGAGATGTTTCAGTGGATGTCTGGGAAGATAACTTCTGTCTTAATGCCTTGGATGTAGAGCTACAGCTTGATGTTGCTTGATCACTTCCTGCTCATACCACCCAGTAAAGAGTCAAGGCAACATTCTTAGGACTGTAAGCTAACTTCAGAACAGGAGCAGGATGAAAATGCACATGTAGAACATTACACTATGCATGCAGGAATGTGAGCAATGACTTGTGTAACCAGTTTATTAACAAAAAGCCATATTTTTCTTTCAATTTCTCATCACTGGGAGGATGCTGCAAGTAATTTTTTTTTTTTCTTTTAATCATATGTGGGTATATGTACACAAAGAAACAAAGATATATGTAGAAAGTGTGTGCAAATGCACTTTAATCTATGTGTAAAATGTGTAAAAATGTGATTATTAGAAAACTACACACTTAAAGATACACAGATTTCCTTAAGAGAATAAAAATAGTCTCATCACCTGATAAAGAAATTGAATAGGATGCAAATACTGAAGAGATTTTCGGAAACATTAAAAAAATGGATTGTTTGGGAGTTCAACTGGTGGAGAAGAAGTGGTCCAAAAAGTATCTTTTGCAGGCTCAAATCAAAATTACAAGATTGTCAATTCGAAAGATGGAGGGTAGAGTTTCTTAGGTTCTTTCTTTCTTTCTATTTGGTTTTTTATTTTGTTTGCATCAAGATTTGAGGACAGAAAGTTGGATATGACAGACATTAAGTACACTTGAACTCTGCATCAGGGCCCTACATGTGTTGGGGCATTCAGAATATCATAAGTCTATTTAATTAAGAAACACACAGACAGCAGTATGCAGCTGTGTGCATATGCAAGAAACATGCTGTGAATGGCAGCTGCCTCATTACAAAGTTGGGCTTCAGTTATTTCTTTCTGCAAATAATTATGTACTTTGTCAGTAATATTATGGTATATCCAAGATATTTATTAGACTAATGGAAATTGTCTGTTGATGTTGAAGTGGCCTGTTGAGAAATACATACATATATATATATATGAAACCACAACAGATTGAAAACTATGATCACTCTGAAAAATAAATGCAAACCTTCAGGGTTTTTTTTTTAATGTCTCTGCTTTGACAGTGTCCACTAGTATCTGTATAAGGACTCATTCATTTGTCTTTTTAGAAGTCCAACAAACCATAGATCTTGTTACTCTAAGAGGTGAGGGATTTTGATGTCCACCAACAATGAAAGCATCTCCTTAGAATTTGGGGAATTATGGCTCAAAGATGTCTGTGAGAGGAGGGTAATGGTAGGATCTTTTTATCTGTTCATACCAGGTAAACTCTAATTGTAGAGAGGACTTCAGTTAAAAGGTAAACAGGGTATTTTATTGGGAATTAGCAAACACACAAGAAATCAGACATTCTGAAGAATCATTCAAGGCTATTGGGAAATGAAGCAAGAAAGACTGGACAGGAAGAAATTGAGTGGAAACCAATCCAGAAGCAGAAGGTCAAAGCAGAGTGGCTCAGACAGCACATCTGAGGATAGCATGAATGAACAGAGGTCTGGCCACAACATATTACCTCCAAGTAGTACAATTTACTGGAGCTGGAACTAGGGTCTTTATATCCTATTTTCTGCCCTAAAAGAAAGTGTGTGGACACAGTGTTAATGGCTTTCTCACGGGGTTGACAAAGGAGTCCAGAATAGGCTGACTGTCTTAAACTTTGGTGACAAAACATTGATGGGAGTCCTGACAATCTCTTAATGTTTTGTTTAGGAAATGTGAATAGGGAAGGTCTCTGCTGGATATCTTGATTGTAGCATAGGAAGACCCTCCTGAACATGACCAGAGTGTCACAGTGCATTATTATGCTATGCTCATGCTGATTGTCCCAGACAGGGAAAAAAACACACTCAGACACATTGTGTCTATACCAATCAGCTATTTTACTAGAGCAAAACAGGATATGTATAATAGAGAGCAAGCATGAATAGACCACTCCCATACATGTGACATGATGAAAAATAAACATTTCACAGTTCCTAGGGAGCAGACTACAGCTTTCTTTCTGATGAAAATAAGAACTTCCAGACATCAGCTTTGTTGTTAGGACACTATGAACCAAAGCTTCCTTCCTGGGGGAAAAACCTCTATGCTACAATTTAACCTTTGCAACACTTTATAATATCAATAGGATATGCTCACAGTAGCAACCCTGATTGCTTCTCCTTGGCAGTTTCACCTTCTATTGTTTTCAGGAGTGTTTGTAGCTTGCAGGTTTTAAAAGGATTTTCCTAAGCCCATCAGCATCAGTCCTTCCTACCTAATCCTCTCTGAACTTATGACCTGATCATGTCTGAGATCATCCTCACCTGACATATGCTTAAAGCCAGTGAACTTTCAAACATGTGTTCCAGCCATAAATATGTCCAATTATGAAAATAGCACATCATTCAAAGTGGGAGTCTATGGTGTGGTAATAAACTCTTCTCCAGTACCACATTTCAAATGACAGAATTTTCTTCCTGCCAGCTGTCTTTGCTATCCAGTTTTCCTAATCACATACAGAAATCAGAAATACAATGGCATGAACAATCCTAACTTTCATGTCCCATAATGTGCCTTTACATTTAGGAACTTATTTAGTGTCTTTATAGCCACCCTTCCAAGTTCTAGTCTTCTGAATTCTTGATTGCAGTCTCCATTCTGTTTAATGGTTGAGCCAAGACAGGGGAAATCTTTTTACTATTAAATGTCTTCACTATGTACTTTAAGGTTATGTAAATATGTAAATAACCATGCCTAAGCAGTGATCATGAATACAAACATGTTATACTATAGTAAATTTGAACAACTGTTTTGCATTCTTGATCACTACTTACCCTATTTGCTGGTGTATAAGACTCACTTTTTCCCTGAAGAAATACTATTTGAAAATCGAGTGTGTCTTATACGCCAGTGCGTCTTATATGCTGGCAGACAGTATTTACTGATGTATAAATGGGGCACGTCTTATACGCTGGTGAGTCTTATGCACTGCTAATACAGTAGTCATGATTGTGACACCATTGCTACAATTGTAACTCGCTCTCCCCAATCCTGCTTTACCGGGACATCATTTGGAAGCTCTATTCATTCAGTCAGGCTATGACTGAATGACATTTCTGTCAGAGTTCTCTAATACGATCTTAGTAATCACCTCTATAGTTTTCTATGAAAAAGTTATATGAATTATCTCTTCATTTGTGAATAAATACCTTAAATGTATTCATATAGACTCAGGTACTACCAAAAGTGTAAAGAATGTCCAACAATTTTTCTCTTCATTTTCATTCCTGCATGCAAGAATGAATTAATTGCAGAATTTTGATCCACTCTCCAAGACAAAATGAAGATTTTGGCACAATTTTCAAACAGTATTTATTCTTCAGGACTTTGTCAGTGTAACTTCATATGTGCAAATATACATATGTTTATGTGGAAAAATATATTTTACACAGAAATGAGTGTACTTAGCACAAAATATTGGCTGGAATCCTGTTCAGTACGTATGAGATCATAAGACGGGCTGATGAATCCACCTCCCTAACCTAACTTCCCAGCTAGGGAAAACATCCAACTGAATGTTTTCCAAGGTACTGTAGATTGGAATGTTGGAAAATAACATTTTCCATGTTCATAGAATCATAGAATCATAGAAAAGTAGAGTTGGAAGAGACCACAGGGGCCATCCAGTCCAACCCCCTGCCATGCAGGAACACTCTCAAAGCACTCCCGACAGATGGCCATCAAGCTTCTGCTTAAAAACCTCCAAGGAAGGAGACTCCACTATACTCCGAGGCAGCAGATTCCACTGCTGGACAGCCCTGACTGTCAGGAAGTTCATCCTGAGGTTCAGGTGGAATCTCCTTTCCTGCAGCTTGAATCCATTGCTCCTCGTCCTGGTCTCTGGAGCAGCACAGAACAAGCCCTCTCCTTCTTCTACATGGCATCCCTTCAAATATTTAAACATGGCTATCATGTCCCCTCTTAACCTTCTCTTCTCCCAACCGTGTGGCATATTGGGAGAAGCAGCCACAGAAGGTCAAGGGGCTACTCCAACTGCCTGTTCTCAATGCACCTCACAACTGTCAAGAAAGTAGCCAGGCATGACTCAGAAAGACTGTGAAGGAAAGCTGTGGGGGAATGGAATGTATCAAATAAGACCGAGGCTTGCCTCAAGAAGATTCAAACAGGTTTTGAAAGGGACAGTGTGCAGGAAACAGATAAGATTTTGAACTGGCATTGGCATCATAAAGTTGACAGAGACATCTTCATGCTGATAGAGACAGGATTGTGGATTAGAACAGGAAACAGAACTACCTAAGGTTCTGGCCAGAACCACACACACATATATATGTATGTTTCTCCTGTGTTCTGTAAACATATTCTCATTGCTGTTTTAAACTTGCCTCTGGCTCTCTATCAAGCCTGAATTGGAGTCAGACCACATTTACCAAAACTAAAGAACCACACAGAAACACAACCACAAGTCCACACTTAAGGGGTCACACAGAGGACCAGCAGCCCAATATAGCAAGGGCATAATTGAGGAAACAAGGGCACAGTGAGTGGCAGTGTTCCTATGGTTTGAATTTTTAGGTCCAGCCTGGGTAAAGTGATCTGTCACACTGGACTTATGAATTTACCCCTAAAACATAGGTAGTACTCCAGCTAAAAGGTTTACAAGATACTGTAGACTGGAAATAATATCTCCCATGCTCCTTCAGCCATGAGGTATGTTGAGAGTAGCGGTCACAACAGAACTCTGCAGGGTCTCTCCAACTGCCTATTCTCAATGCCCCGCACAGTCAGAAGAGTACAGCAGTTATCATTTCCCACTGCCCTGATCTGCAGCACCTCAGAAACTATTCAGTTGAGCACTGGGTGACTAAAAATGTATGATTTTTGTGGGTAGCAACATCAGATGTAGCTATTACAACAGAGCTCCACTGTCACAGATGCATCTGATGATGCAGGTTTTTAGCTGTTGCTCTTTGGGTAGAAAATAGGTCTTCTGCCCCCCTGCTGAAAAGACCTCTGTGCAATACATACATCTATCTATCTATCTATCTATCTATCTGTCTGTCTGTCTGTCTGTCTGTCTGTCTGTCTGTCTACCTACCACAAGTACATTTTGCTCAAAAAAAACCCTCAGCTGCAAAAGAATCTTGCTGTTCTTCTGTTTGAATGTCAAAGACACACACCTTTTTCCCCCACCCGGAGGACACAAATATTAATAAATATTCTTTATGTCCCTACTGAGGATGCTGTTCTGAACATGCTAAACAACATTACATAAGCAATGGTAACTCATGTTGTTGTTACCATTATTAAGATCCAGATGTGGGAGCATGCTGTAAAGCTACATATACATGCTCCCAAAAGAGAGTGTGCTAATTGCCCTCTCCCCTTCTCTCATCAGTTAATAAAGATAGAACAAACCAGATAGACTGTTTTTCCTCAGTAGAGTCCAACACTAGGCTTGTCAGTATGGAGAGAAGGACAGGTGCTGTGTGGAATAGAGATGAGATACTACTCTTCAGAAGTCTGTTTTAAATCTTAATAGAAATTATGAAAAGGATTATTTAAAAAAAATGATAACAAAGTAGAAGAAAACAGCTGTGGGAGTTGTCCCAAGGGCATGTTCTTAGAACTTTAGAACATCTACATTTAAACTTAAATTCCATTCTGTTGTTAACTGCAGCCTCTTGATTGTTGGAGTTGATTTTGTTTTGTTTTGTTTTTGAGTAGTGGTTTATACAATGATAATACAATAAGCATTCAGCCACCTTGGAAGGCTATATTTTTTAGACTGCATAGGGTTTCCTGTAGTTTTTACTGTTTGAAAGGCACCATGGAAGGAAGAAAGCACATGGTTTAACTACCCGGACAGCACAGAATTTGGAGACAATTCTACCTGGGCCATTATGCAACTGAGCAATATAAGATGAGCATATTCATACTACAATTAAGGTGAATGCAAATGTCAATAGCATTACAAACATTATACCTTGTTAAACATTGAGTTTCTAAGTATGCAGTCCAATTATAATTAAGATTGTATTATCCCATAAAAGCAGTTTAAACAATAGTAAAGAAACTACATCATGTGGCAGAATATAAAATTTAACCACATGGAACTCTGTCCTATCCCTTTCTCCCTTCATGGAGAACTCATTTGTCTTCTGTGCCCTCCGAAGCAAATTAATGGTCAAGGGAAAAATTGGAGTGGCCACATGGCATCAGATGGACACTTATCAATGAAATCAAGTTCCAGGACCTGCAGAAGTATCCCAGGAGGTCTCAGAGGAAGAGATTGTTAGTGTGGAGCCAAGTAAAGGAACAAAGCCAAATGCATGAGGCTCGTCCCTGGTGTTTCCTGGCTACTTAACGTTCATGGGTGGTGGAACAGAAAATTTCAGTGGTCTGGGGGTTGTTGTGTGGGAGAGGTACTGAATAAGAACCATAAAATAACGCATACAGGTATAAGTTGGACTTGGCCTGGATATGTCACCCACAAGATGCCAGTCCATGTTTCATGGAACCATCTGAATCTTTGTTTTGTGAATCATACATATCAGGATGCTACCAAAGGAATCATGATCTCGTCTTTATTTAACAATCTTTTTCTTTTTTAACTCTTTGAAATATATAATTCCTTACATCATAAAAATGCAACTCCTTTCCTCTCCTGGATGTCATGGCATGTCTCGTGTTTGGAAATGATCACCCACCCACCAACACACATACACATCCATTTGTTTCATGCTGGCTTGAAAGATAAGAAATGCTGAAGTTGTGTGATTTCTGATGTAATAATAGGGCAAGAGAAAGAGACTGCAAACTAATAAATATATAATTGTTAAAACATCACAGTAGTCTTAGTTTGTTGTTATATAAACGTATCAGGAGAAGTCTTTTATCTTTCAGAGAATTCACAGTACAAATGACACAAGTAAAAGCGAAGAAACCAAAACATATAATTAAAGACATTTTTTTAAAGTAGAGAAAACATGTGTCAAGGTCTTCTAATTCAAAACAAATGCTTTTGTTTTGCCTTCCTAAAGTGTGTATTTTTTCCTTGCAATAAGGAACACAGTAAGGCCATCATTACCTTTCTAGAGAAGCCTTAAAAGTTCCTTTTAAGAAGAATAAAACAATGACATGCTGCAGCCATTTATAACTGAATGGTGGTAAGAGGATGATCTCTGATGACTGGCTTCAGCAAGTCATTATACGGCTTTCTTTTCTTTATTTTTTTAAAACCCTTTTCAAGCAATGCTTTCTAATTCTATCCTTTGTTTCAATCCTAACTTACACAGATGTTGTTTCATGAATGCAGCCTTTAAGAGGAAAGTGTATTGAATCACTTCCTTTATTTCTGTAGATATTTGACACTTCCTGCATGCTGTTTCCATAGGCTTTATACCCTTGCCATACTTCCCACTGAGAGCACATCTCAAACCAGTATAAATCTCTCCAGGAGAGATGGCTACATGTTATGATTTGAAATTGGCTAAATGCCACATCATGTTCCCCATTGGGAAGTACATCAGTAAGCCATATGAACCACATTGCCGGTATGTATGTGCATTATAATCTGAAACTGCAGGCCTCAAGCTAAATTGTGCTGCCCACTGGGAAGCATATGTGCTCTGATCTGAAATCTAGAGTCAGAGGAAATAGGTGGCACCCTATTTTATGTTATTTTATAATACTACACATTAGCCTGGGCATCTGGTCACTTTTTGTTTTTTCTTCTTTAAAAACAAAACATTTCTGAGCTGCTGCACACTCAAGATGCTTTCCAGAAAATGTGATCTTTTTTTCTTGCAATGTAGTCCCAAATCAACTCATCTGTCACCTTTAGAGAAGCAGTAAACACATTTCCTTTCTGTCATTAAAGAAACACAAAATGTGTGTTGGGGAGGGGATTTTGATCTATTTACATTGAAACACATGAAGAAGACAAGAAAATCAGATGGTCTAATACTCTGGATTAATATCTAGTTGTTTAGAAAAGTAGGAACAAACAAAAATTTTGTGGTATGGGAATGGATCCAATGGAATTCTTCTGCTAGATCTCAGTTCTTCTGTTCAGTGTTACCAATCCTGTTACATTCCTGGATCCCCACTCTGGTTGCCCTAAAAAGGGTTAGGAAACCCTCCAGAGCAAGGTGTTGGTGTCCAAAGGGCTGCAGCAGGAAAGGAAAGATATATATATATATATATATATATAAAGAGAGAGAGAGAGAGAGAAACTTTCTTCCTAAGACATTAGATATCAAAATACTCTGTTGAATCTTGTCCAAGGGCAATGACAGAGATTAAAAAAAAAATCAGATGCTTTAAATTTAAATAGTTTGCATTGCTCTTAGGTGCTACCAACACTTGTCTGTCATCAAGACCTGCTTAATGCATATTCATGCACACAACACAAGATCAATTGTTAGTTTTCGCTATAGTAGACATATGAAACTGATCAGATTTATCCACACTTAGTGAGATTTACTCACCATTCAACAGTTGATTAAATGGGTCTACTATAGTGGAGAATAGTCAAACATTGGCCTGCATCACATATTTGCCTCATAAGTACACATTCAATTGTTTCAGGTACGGGAATTGTATTTTTCCAGATGTTGTTGAACTATAACTCCCAATTTTTGCACCACTGCCAATGCTGTTTGGTAGCTACAATCCAGCTACATGTAGTAGGTTACTCAGTCCCTATCTTTGTATTACTTAATAACTCAGCTGATGTTGCAAGATCTCATTTAATCAGCTACTGGGTGATAGAATACAGACGTGTGTCCTTACATTTATTTCAACAGACTTTCAACAGAATTTTCTTTTTTTACAAAAATTGCTACTTTAGATTATGAATCTGTCCTATTGTAGCAGTTCATCCAATTGTCTAATTTTTTCATTGTGCATATGACTGGCAAAGCTACTATCTGCTGAAGATTTTATCTACTGACCCCTATATCTATCTTCTAAGTCAGTATAAAGGTTGAATCAAAGAAGAAAATCTTTTGATTGTTTAGGAATTCCTGAAATATAGTAATTCTTAAACATTTTCTGGTAAACACAGTTCTCAAGACACACTCCCCAAACACAATAAGAGTTAAGAGTAATTTAACTCATTAATTTCATCAGTTATGACAGCCTGTTTTGGATGGTGACTCCATGGTATTACATCAAGAACATTTAAGTAAACACACACACACACACACACACAATATTTCCTCAAATTACTGAAGTTTTAACATACTTATATTTATGATCCTCACTATAAATTTCAGTTAAGTTTTTCTTCTTCTTGAAGTCCAATTAACAAAATTCTAATGTATCAAAATGTTTTCTTTTGAGGCGCCATCAGTTAGGAAATGCTGAGAAAAAGGAATCTGTTCTTTGAATTTTGATTAGTTTTAAACTGTTTGTTTGCTTGTTTTAGAAAATGACAGCAATCAAGTAAAGAAAAATGTATGAGAAGGGAAGTATACACATTTTTGAATATTTAAAAAGATCCAACATGGTGTAGTGCTTTGTGCTATAGGTTTGTGTTAGGGTCAAAATAAGTCAGAAACTACTTAAAGGCACACTTGAAGGCCAGTGTGGTACAGTTGTCTGAGCCTCAGATATCAGGGTTTGATTTCCTGCTTGGCCATGGGAGCCAACTGGGTGATATTGGACACATCACGTTCTATCTACCCCAGAAACCCTTTGATAGGTACATCCTAGGGTTTTCATAAATCAGAAACAACTTGAAGGCATGCAACAACAACCACAACAATGCCAAATACATTTGCTGCCAATATGGAAGTATTAGAAATTTACCTTATTCTGTACATTTATTAATAATTTATGTTTCCATATATACTTTTGTTACATGAAAATGTTGAACTATGTGTTTAATTTTTATACATAATTGGAGATTTTCAAACTTTCTGCCTTCAGGGATTATTTCTACATTTATTGGTCCACTGTGCATTACCTCTTCAATACAAAAATTGCAAAATTCATAGGATTCTGGAATCTCTTAGGGCACAGTCCTAATTCACCTGTCATGTTAGTTGCTCCTGATCTGGTCACCTCCAGACTACAGACATATCTGATTAATTAACATGTTATTACCTCAGAATTTTCTTCAATTGAGATGACTTATCTTACTTGGTTTCCTAATTAATGTTAATCCTATGTTTTAGTATTTAAAACATTAGAATTCTTTATAATGTGTGTTTTTTCCCTCTGGTATTATCAATAAGCTAGTCCTAAGAAGAAGAATAAGGAGCGAAGAAGCCTGGCTTCTTAGTTTGCTAAGCGTAGGCCATTTCCATACTACACTGTGCTACTTTTCCACTTTCAACATCCTATGGAATCCTGGGGTTTGCAGTTTAGGGAGGGGCCTTTAGAATTCTCAGCAAGAGAGCTCCTTGGCCTCAGTAAACTACAGACTCCAGAATTCAACAGGATATTGAAAGTGGAATAATAGCGCTATAACAGTGTAGGGCATAAATGTCCTTTATTTTCTTAGTTTGTGTAGTTTGCTAAGCTCTGTTGCCATGTGAAATAATGTCTTTGCTGTATTTGCTTCCATTTGGGGAATACTAATTTAGAGAAAATTCTATACATCCAGTGGAAGAATAGTTGATAAGCAACTGAAGGGCTAGGATTGGAGAGCAAATGAAAGAAATGGAAACCAATTACAAATGAGACAATTAAAAATTAGTAACAAAGCACCAATGGCTTTTACGGAATTCCAGACTCTTTGGGCCTCAAAGTTTGACATCCCCTGTCCCAATGTGTATTTCTGCATGTCTGCATATTATTATTTGGGGAACATATCAGTGCACCAATTTATAATCCTCCAGTGGACTCATTGTTATGCACAGCGGTAGGTGCTTGGATGATTAGGTGAAAATTGAAAAGGTTTTTCTCACCCTTCCCCATTTCCTTCTCTCTCACCTTCTCTATCTTTCTCTTGCCCCTTCCTCTCCTACTCTGCTTTTCACTACCGTTTTTTTCCCAGTGGATCACATAATTTAAGGGACTTGATAAGATTAGTACTTGAATCCAAATACAAAGCTAACTAAATTAATTTCCATTCTACCCAACCTTTGTTTTTCTCAAAAAAAGAAAAAAGAAAAGAAAGAAAATAAATAATTCATTCAATTCCACAGAAAAATGTTCTCAGAGATCCTACATATTTTCCTGATCATGATTTTACTACCCACAACTCACTGACTGTTCTTTGTAGCCAACTGCTTATGCGATTGCAGTGGATTAGTGTCCTCTAGCTAAAAGTGCCACATCACTCCTCACTAACTTTCCTGCAGCACTCCAAATGTGGTTGGGCTATAACTCCCAGTAGCTATAGTCAATGGTGAGGAGAAGTAGGAGTTACTGTTCAACCACATCTATATCCCTGCTATAGTAGTATCCATTCTTAATATAACGAAGATATTTAAAAGACAAGTGAACTGAGAAGATGACCGCACTATTGAGAGGGGGTATACAGCAGAGAAAAGATAGAGATGAAAAAAGTTAACTGAATAGGTTGTAAAATAAGATTAGTATTTTTTGTCTGAAGCTGACAGTTTTGAGATGTTGTTAAAATCCCATAATTGTATTTTGAGCTTTGTAGCCCATATAGGAGAAAAATCCAAAGTAGAGGAAGGCAACTGTGCTACCACCAAAAAGTGTCCATCAGGTCAAAAAGGCCATTTTCTCTAAGCTCTTTGGTTTGCCTAGGAAACAGAAGTTTCAAACAATTTCTAGAATTCAACAATATCAATTATTAGAGTTGGTGGCAATTAATTGAGTTCTTATTTTCCAATATTTAACATTACTGAATTCATTTTCAGACTTTGCCTGGAATCCTGCTAGTGACACAGGCAAATGTAAGTCATGCTATGCATGCAGGTTGAGTTATTCACTGTGGCACAACAGACATATTTTGCTAACAGTAGCAGTAGTAGACTCATACTTATAGTAATATCATGCATTGTGGCTGCACATTGAGCATTGTGATTGCTCATTGCACAATGGCACCTTTTCACTGACATGTGGTATGCAACATTGCTATTCTGCATAGGGGTTGTACAGTGCTGGCAAAGGATATCTCTGCATGTGTATATTTATACAATGCTGAAAGGATTTTGGATTGCAGCCCTGATGTTCCAAGTTTTCCTCACTTCATGTGAACAAAGAATATGACCTCAGTTCGATAGGCTCAACAACAGCTGGCCCATGAGAATCCAGGCGGGAGCCCTCAAACAACCTAATGAGGACCAACCAGTGGCCACAGAATGCTGGCTGAAAGATACAGGGGTAGGGTAGCAAAATGGAATAGATGTCCCAGAAAAATGTGTTTGGCTAGAGTACCAAACAGATGCACTCCATAGGGGAAGGGTTATAGAAAATTTTCAGTTTCAATTTTATTCCATTTTAATATCTCCCACTTTTTAATTGTGCCATTCTTTTTTAAATCAAGCTGTAAAATTTTCTTTTTTTCATGAAAATTCATACACAATTTTCTTCTCCATTTAACCCATTGACTAAAGCAACTTTGTAGACATTTTCCCCTACTATATACATTTTTGGGTATTCCAATTTATAAAAAATATCAACATAGTTTTTAATGTGTTTTATTTCTGTGAAATGTATTGGAGTCCTTGCAAATTGTGAGCCTCATGGAAATCTTATGATAGGGATCAGAATAGAAATATGTCAAGTAAATAAAGACATCAGCTTCAGAGGAAAGGTGCATTTTGTACATCCATTAATTTTGAGAGGTACAAAGTTGATACTTTTGAGGACTGTTGTAACTGCATTTTAAAAAAAAAAATATTGCAAGATTTTGTAGTATGCCCAGTGGTGACAATATTGAGTTTTGTAGGTGTTTTAAACAAACAAAGAAACTAAAAACAGCCTGGGAATAATAGGGAGGAACAAATATTCAGGGTTCTCTCTCTCTCTCTCTCTCTCTCACACACACACGCACACAGAAAGAGAGAGAGAGAGAGGGAGAGAGAAAATATACTAAGGAGCTTTAGATATTCCCACTGTAGATACAGTACAAGAGGATCAATTACATAGACTGAAGTGATAGATTGAAAATGACAACAAAAAACACTCATTTCTTATATGAAAAAATGTTTTTTCAATTATCTTTAGGACAATTTACTTCAAATAGTTTATAGCTGCATTCATATAGATTTTTTTTAAAAAAAACATATTATTCTGGAATGTATATTTGTTGCATTAAGTTTGGTTTCCACCATTTGTTGGGAAAGATGATTTCATGTTACAACAGTAGAACAAAGTATTTTAGAGTTATAAAAATAAATCACAGACTACAAACATGCTATTTGCAGCTAAGTTCTTATAGAAGCCTATTAAGTATAGCAAAATATAACTTGTACAAACATAATGTACTCTTTATTCTGTACAAAGTGATTTTAAATGAAATATTTCAGACATTGCATTATTTTCATTAATATTTTCCACTTCCGAAGCAAAACTGATTGGCCTATTATCATATTCCTGAGGGTATGCATGGGAAAAGGATATTAAATCAAATGAAAAATACCTGTTTTACTCAGAGAATTTAACACACACACACACACACAGAGTTAAATTTGGTATTATATGCAATACAATGACTCCGCAAAGCATATTTTGGAACAACAGTACTGAAAAATTGTTGTATGCAGAAATAGAACACAATGAAAATGAATTCCCTGCTTTTTGAGAGTAATTGGATGCATAACATGTTCATATTTTGTAGAAGGATGCATATACATGTTCATTTTTAGTGCAAGAGATGGACCAAAAAGCTATTGAAAATGCCTGAATTATAGTATATTTGTTACAATGAGAGTCAACTAGAATCTTGGTCTATGGCTATAACATAACATATCTGTCTCCTAATATTCAATTTTATGTGTTTATACCCAATCTATTTAGGTTGAAGAATGGGTGTCATGAAATGTGTGTTAGTGTCCTTTAATAGCAGCCAATAGCAGCCAGCAGTGTAAATAATTATATAATTTTTTTTTCAGAGCGTGAGATGCTGGGAGGCAAGAACCAAGCCAGTTCTGGTCTTTGAGGATGCAGTTTATTAAGCAAAGAAGCAAAAAAATGAGAAAAAAGAAAGGCACACAGTCATACATATGCTCTGACTATGTTGAGGAAGCAAAGCAGGCAACAGAGCAAAATTCTCTTTGTTACAGCAGATTATATAGACCTTGATTACACAAGTACCAAAACAGCCTGTCACTCCATCAACCCACCGTGTCAAAACAAACAGGAGGGGGCTATTCGACCTCAGATGCCAATTACTGAGGCATCCATGGACCAGGTGGGTGATAGGCTTGCAGCCAAGTTTCATTTTCTGCCCGATATAGCAGCGGTCTGTCTCTGATCATGCTTCGCTCTCCCCTTGCCATACTGGATGGTGAAGGGAGTGGAGCACCCATCATTAACATTCCTTGACTATTCTTAGAAGGCCGCAAGCAGCCTGACCTAGCAACACAGCAACACAAGCCAAACTCAAAATGTGCTCATTAGCAAAAGTAGGCTGAACCAAGGTGTGTAACACAGGGCCTACCCAGAGAGCCTCAGGCCCAACACATACATGCACACATACATTCATGGGAGATTGCTAATGAATACAAGGTGCTGTAGGACATGTTTCAGAGGAAGGGACTAACAAACCACCTCTGAGTATTCCTTGTTGCAGAAAACCCTCTGAAATTCATGGGGTTGCCGTTAGTTGACCGCAGAATTGAAGCCAAATACATGCACATACACACATACTTCACTTCCTACTGTTTAATATCTGAAAGACAGAACCAGAGAACAGCTTCTCAGCTTAGCCATGAATATTACTATCTTGTCTGCCATCTTTTCTTTACTTCCCTTCCCTCTCCAGTTGCCTTTTTTATGGGAAGACACAGTAGTTTCAGAAAATTAAAAAAAAATGTTCTGCTCACCTTCAAAGAAGTCTCCATCTGTCCATTTATATAGAAATTTGGGACTCACCTGTTTCTGATATTTTTTAATCCAAGGATGTTCATTATCATTGTAATTTTTGTTATTATTATTTATTGTAGCTGTCAATCTAGTTGTAAAAGTTGTGTATATTAGGGTGAACAATTTCTAGAAGTTCAGAGCTTCACACATCCTCTATGTAAAGTTGCATGGATCTACCGACGCCATGCTATTGTTGTGGAAACAAGGACTAGCAGTTGGATATTGCCATCATTGAGTTGCAGGTGTTTGTTTCCATGGCAAAACAGAGTTTTAATTTAACATTTGAAGGAGCTATCCAACATGCTGAGCCTGCCCTAAGTTCAGCACCTCGGATACCTCCTTAATAGTTTGTGCCAAGATATGCATCACAAAATTCAGAGACTGCATGCAGCCCCAAAGATTAATGGTTCTGATTTATTTATTAGTCTTGGAAATGTCAAAAGGGAAGAACCATAGCTTTGCATAGCCTTGGCTGCATAGTGGAAACTGACCCAGTCCCTAGTCTCAAATATAACCTGAGTATATCCCAAGTAGTGACTCCAACCAGAACATTTGATTAATAACAAGAACATGTTGTTATCTTCACCTTTCAAAAACTAAAATAGGCCAGCAAAGAACAGTCCATCTTGTTCAAAATCTGGTTCTCCAAACATTAGGTAAGTCTACTGTCTTTTATTCTGAGCCAGCAGTACATTGCTCCAGCAGGAATGAAGATGAAATGAAGATAAATACATGTATAGCAGAGTAAAATGATGGAACTTCAAAACAGTTTTTGCTGTGGATGTGTTTTTGTTTTTTTCCAGCACATATTGTACATGAAATATCTCATATTTTATTTATTGTGTATGCTCTGCCTTCAGAAACCTGAAGGTGGTAACTTGTTACAGCCAATCAGGCAAATGCACTTTTATTGTACAAACCAATGTTGATAAATTTATATTACCTAAACAGCCTCTGATCCACAGCAGTGCAAGCTTTCACTTCAGTAATTAGCATAAAAATGAACTAGAGATGCTCTTACATATTCTATTTCATCTCAAGTTTCTCAGTGGGTCATTGCTTCATCAGCTTTCATTTAAACTTCTTGCTTGGTGAAACTGGCATTCATGAATAGTCATAGTCATGTCAGGTAGACAGCACATCACCTAGAGAATTACTAGCAGAATAGCATAAATCAAGTATAGACATCTCAAGCCTTTCATGAAGCAGCAACATTGTTTCCTTCCCCCTTCAAAGTATCATCACCTTCTTTACACTCTGTGCTTGCTACCGTCATCTTCAATTTCTTGTCTCAAGTGTGACTTGAATATTATTATATTTATGAAATGGACACATTTTTACACAGTGTACAATAGATGGCACACCATGTTTAGCAATGAGGATTTCATAGCTGGGAACCAATGCAGAAAAAGAGAAATACAGAAATATATATGAAAGATTAGCCCTGTGATGAGATGTATATTCCACATGTGTTCAAATATGTATATTTCATAAGTGCTGTGATGGGATGCATGTTTCATATTTGTCCATTTATAAATATCACTCAGACAGAGCAAGGACTCCAAACATAGTACAATGAACACACACACATTAACACACAATGTCAAAAGGGAAGAACCATAGCTATGCATGGCCTTAGGTACCATATTTGCCAGCATATAAGATGCCCTTTTTTTCCTGGAACATGACCTTTCAAAACAGGGTGTGTCTTATACACAGAGGCAAAACAGATGGGGAGGGGAGAACTTTGCAAAACATCTCTTCCCTGCCCATTCTCCTCCCCAGTCATCCATTTTCCTTTATCTCTCTGCATGGAAACTCCTGTAAGGAAAAAGGGTGGGAGTGGGGCTTCACCAGAAACCTCTTCCCCCACCTCTTATTCTTCTCTTCTAGCCATCTGTTCTGCTTTGCAGAGACTCCTGTAAAGCAAAAAGGTGGAGGGAGGGAACTTCACCAGAAGCCTCTCCCTCCACCCCTTCTTCTTTTCTCCAGGAATCCATTTTCCTGTGCTTCTTTGCACGGATCAGCAAAACTAAAAATTTAGAAGGAGGAGGGGGAAACTCCACCAGGAGCCTCTTCCCCTGCCCCTTCTTCTCTTTCCCTGGTCATCCATTTCTTTTGCTTCTTTGCACAGAGATTCTTACAAAGCTAAATATTTAGGAGGAGAGGGGAAAGAAACTCCACCAGAAGCCTATTCCCTCGCCACTTCTTCTCTTTCCCTAGGCATCCATTTTCTTTTGCTTCTTTGCACAGAGACTCTTGCAAAGCTAAACATTTAGAAAGAGAGGGGAGAGAAACTCCACCAGAAGCCTCTTCCCTCTCCACTTTTTCTCTTTCCCTGGGCATCCATTTTCTTTTGCTTCTTTGCACAGAGACTCTTGCAAAGCTACAAGTATCCATGTTAAAAACAAAATAACACACACAAAAAATGCCAACTGATTATAAGGATAAAGTTATTGAGTTTCAGAGATACACCATTAACAGCAGAAAACTTGGACATTTTGAACTTTGACAGAAAACAAATATGGATGAGGTCCCCCTTAGGTTTGATGTTCCTTCAAACAAAACAGTGGATTTCATAGATGCAAAAACTGTTGCTGTCAAAATGTGCAGTCATGAAAAAACACATTATATTGCTGTTTTATCATGCTGTGCAAATGAAACAAAATTGCCATCTTTCTTCATATTTAAGAGGAGACATTACCCAAGGAAAGAATATCAACAGGATTTTTTGTTCATGTTCACCCCAAAGGTTGGATGGATGAAACGGGAATAACATTGTAGATAGAAAAAGTGTGGTCTGGGCATCCTGGTGGACTGCTAGAAAAATCTTCCTTGATGGTGTTGGATCAGTTTCGATGCCACAAGACTGAAAGTGTTAAGAAGAAACTTAGGGAGATGAAAACTGAGTTAGCTGTAATTCCAGGAGGTTTAACAAGCCAGCTTCAGCCTTTAGGTGTTTGTATTAACAAGCCATTCAGAGGATTCATGAGGGAGAAGTGGAATACCTGGACGTAGTTTCCAGATTTTGATGTGTCTCCAACAGGAAGAAGGAAGAAGCCAAGTATTTCAAAAGTGTGTGAATGGGTTAAAGAGTCATGGGATATCGTGAAATGAGAAACTGTCATAAAATCATTTAAGAAATGTGGCATTAGTAATGCTCTTGATGGTTCTGAGGATACTGAATTGTTTGAAGACAGTGACAGCTCAATTTCTGAGATTTCAAGTTGACAGGTTCCCTAGTTCTGAAGAAAACATCTCAGGTGAAGATGATGATGAGTAAAACATTCAAAAGTAATCATATTGTTCTTTGTGTTTTATTTATTCCTGTTGTGGTTTGTACTTTAATATTCTTTGTTTTGCACCTAAATTCATTTTACACACCAATTGTATGAAAACTATAGCACTTTGTTTTTCAATACAGTTGATCAGAAATGTATTGTACTAAAAAAATTTTTCCTGGAAAATAATGTTTGAAAATGGGGTGTCAGTGTATCTTATATGCCAGCAAATATGGTAAGTCATTACTTCTCAGTCTAACCATTCTACAAGACTGCTGTTTAGATTAAATGAAGAAGATAACTTTTTGGAGGAAATGTGAGAGACATGCATGTACAGTGCAATGCAATATGTGCTATTTTGAAGCAGCCATTGGCCAATAATTGTGGTTGTACCAGTTTAAAGATCCCAAGGATGAACTCTTACTGTAACGTTTGTTAATATAAAATCGGGAGTGATGATGAGGATGATCATGATGAGCTTTGCTAGGAATGGAAAGAACAGTAGAAAATATTTTTTTTAAAAAAAAATTAAAAACACGTTTCTCAAATGTCATGAAACTCTGATGAGAAGAATGCTGGGTTGATTAGCAGTGATGTATTTAAGTCTTTTACTGCAAGTCTCAAGTCACGTCTCAAGTCTCTACCTTCAAGTCTCAAATTGAGTATCAAGTCCTTGCAAGATACTTTTAAGTCAAATCTCAAGTCTGGGAAACAATTTTATACCCCCAACCTGTATTCTAGAATTTCTGGACAGAATTGAAAGTCAGTTTTAACAATTTAAGTAGAGTTGGTCCTCTGCTTTTGTGATTTTGTCATCTGCAGTTTCAGAAGTGGGGAATAGGATCCTTCTTAATCCCCATTATTGAAACTTCAAGAGCTTTAGAAAGAAGGATCCTTCCTCCTCAAGACCACTGCCTCACACATTTTCTGTTCCCTTCTGAGATATACATCTTGCACTTGGGCATGAGTCTTGCCTTCTGCTTTTAGAGGAAGTTTTAGAAAGCTCCTTTTATATGTAGAGGATACAGGCTGCTGAGCAGACCTCAAGCCCACCTCAAGCCCATTGCCTAATCCATTTGCTGTTACCTCTGAGAAATGTGTCCACACTTTGATGTTGAGACAGATTGTCATGTGATCAGTAAGTTGTAAGGTTTCTGGATCAATGTCTCATATTACTGAACCAAAGGCAGCAAGTCAGTCACTAAAAATATGCAAGTCTCAAGTTGAGTCAAGTCAGTGTGCAATTTTTGCTGAGTTAAGTCCAAGTTGAGTCACTGAAGTGACTTAACTCTGACTTGAGTCTGAGTCTTGAGACTTGAATCTACATCAATGCTGATTAGAATCTTTGCAGTTTGGGGCTTATTCTATGCAGAATTTGCATCTGGTTGTTTTGTGCAGAAAACAGTATTTTCTGCATGGAAAGCAATAGTTAATTGCAAAAAATATTAATTCCTGTGAAGAAAATGTTGTTTTCTGTACAGAAAAAAAAGCTGCAATTGGGAATTTGTTCTTTGTAAAATTTGCACATGGTTGATTTGCACAGACATCATTTTCTGTGGAGGAATTAATAATCCTGTGTTTGACTATAACTTTCCACACATAAAATGGTGTTTCTTGTGTAGACAATGCTACTTTCTACACAAATCATGTCTGTGTGAATTTTGTGCAAAAAAAAATCCCCAGTTACAGCTTTTTTCTGCTCAGGAATTAATATTTTTGTCTTGAAATGTTATTTTCCATGCAGAAAATGCTGTTTCCTGCACAGAAAAAAAAGCTCATTCAAATGGGCCACTTTCCACAACCACAACCATATTCAAATTTTATACAGAATAAGTTCTGGTTTGTGAATAGCCTTCACAAACTGCATGATTTTTGAAGACTTTCTCACAGTGAGAAAAAAAAGTTCTGTAATGACTATATTTGAGAAGGAGCTTAGTGAAGAATTACACCCCTAGCTCTTGCCCATCACTGTCAAGAAGATCATGCAAAACCAGTGTCTGACATACAATAATAATTTAATCAATAAATGTACTTAAGTACTTCCAGGTATATGTCTCTTACTCTGAACCCAAGAAAGCCTGAATTGCTAAACTTGGATGGCAGAGATTAATTTAGATCTGTCTGACCAAAGGAGATTAATAAAACTCCAAAACAGAAAGGAAACATGAGTGATGCAGAGGACAGTAACTGATCCTGTGGTTAATGTAGAGAGGTACAGGCAAGCTAAAGAATCAGCATGGTGGAGTGGTTTGGGTACTGGGCTAGGACTCTCATGATCAGGGTTCAAATCCCTACTTAGCCATGGAAACCGCTGGGTGACTTTAGGCAAGTCACATTCTCTGAGGAAGGTAAAGAGGAAGGCAAAGGCAAACCTCAGAGGAAGGGAAAGGCAAACTTTCTTTGAACAAATCCTGCCAAGAAAATGCTGTGATAAGTTCACCTTAGAGTTTCTGGAAATTGGAAACAACTTGAAATCATGTAACAACAACAACAGTTAACATGATTGCAATGCAACAGGTAACAACCAAAAGCCTGGATGTCTCCTAGGATTTGCACCCAAACCACAGAAGAGTACACTATTATCTCAGTCTTTGTTTCAGCATAGCATAGTAATTTTGCATGTGGGATCATGTTATCCTAAGCCACTTATACCTCCCTAGACCTATGATAGGCCAATTGAAACACACACACCCCATGGCCATTCCAGATTTCATGCAGCGTGGGAAGCATTGCCAAAGGACCTGGTTATGTTCACTAGATGTGAAGTGATTACATCATCTGCTGAAGTCTGCCATGCTAGATTCCTTCAGAAGTCATAGCAGCTGATGTAATAATTTCATACCTGGCTAATGTCCCACTGTCTATTATTTATGGAATGGCCTTGAGGGTTTTTTTGTTTTTTGGTACATCTATGGCAGCTTGTGGGGGGGGGCTTTGGTCAGTGTGGAGGGAGGCAAAGAATGCTATCCCCCCCAGAAATCAAGAACAGAAATATGAAGGACAAAGGTTAACCTAAGCCTATGTATGCTATGTATGAACAGGATAGCAGACAATGTGTCCTGTTCTGTTTCAGATTGGCTAGGTCACAAATTGAGCAATGAGTACAAGCCAGCAACAAAAACACTGGAAGGAGATGGACAATTTAGGATGTTGCAAAAACCCTTCCCCTCCTAAACTTTGGATAAGGAAGATGTGTAAGTGTCCATGGATAGGAAATCAGGGGTAGAATATCCTGGAAATTTACTTTAGAAAAAATGTAGTTAGTTGTCGTAATTTCAAGGCCCCAAAACAGTTTTGCACTCCACTGTTATGATCCAAAAGTAACTAATCAGTTTTAACTTACTTTTAAACAGTATCTAAATGTAGCATCATCACAAGACACAACACAAGTCAGCACTTGTGGGGGGGGTAAACCCTCTCACATCTCACTGATGATGCCATGCCCCTGCAATTATAAAAATCACTACTAATTACTGTTATACAATAAAAAGAATAAAATTACTCCTTTTCACGTTATAAAGCCATCTTTGTTGCTGGGAATGTGAAGGGAGAAACAAATTATAAGTCTGCACCAAGGTGGGCCAGAAAACAAGAGTACAAAAAGAAAATAGTCTAAACCACATAGGAACATAAGGAGAATGATGAATAGGCTAATGTGGGGAGCTGATTCCTATAGGAAACTGAAACAAAGAGACTTTGTTTCAAAGAGAGAATTTTAATGAACTGAGAAGTTTCTATGGAAAGAGTTTGTCTGCGTTACACTGAAACAAGGTGATTTAGACATTGAAATGTTGTGTTTTAGGAGCATTTCCCCCCTAATCTTCCCTGTACTTTCCCCACCAGAAAACTCAATGCTATTACTTTTAACCCCCCTCCTTATCTCATAATTGTCATAATCACAAACTTACTGCCAATGCTGTAGCAGCAGTAGTATAGTCTTGAACTAAGAGAAAATTAACACAATTTATATCCACCATCTGTGGCTTAATTTAATGTGAACCCTGCAAAACCTTCCTTTGTTTTCTTTCCCTCTTTCTTTGGGAGATAGTGAGTGCATTTTTCCCTTGTATCCCATCCTAACAAAATACTTCTTCATGGAGCAATTTGTTTCAGACCATTTTCCTTGTGAAGAGCTTATCCTCCAACTCTCTTGGTGAACAGAATTTTGAAGTTGCTTTGAAGGTCAGGTACCCTGTGTACACACTAGTTTGATTTTATATTAAAACTATTTGTAAGGCTGATGGATGCATGTTGACCTTCAAGAAGCTCTACAAAAATAATGTTAGAACTGCTTTGTTGTCCTTAGGCTGCCCAGAGGGCAACACAGTCAATCTTCCAGATCCTCTCAGGCATAAACTTTTATCCAGACTTCTATATCTCACATTTGCTATAAAAGAACTGGGCATTTCAGTTTGCTCTAAGTTCCTTCTGGAGTAAATGGATTTTTTCCAACAAACTTACCTCAGAACCAAGCACAACTTTATCATTTTCCTTCATTATTAAACTTGTGTCTGTATTGCAAAGCTTGTCAGATATCAAATGCCAATTAATATTCAAGAGATACAAGCTGAAATTCTGTTGATATCTTTGTGCTTTTCACTGTATTGCACAAGTGCTTCTTTACAAAATGCCCTTAAAAGTCCCAGTGGCCTCCTTTGGCCATATGATGGCTGGAGGAAGAGGTTACACTGGAATGTCAGGAGTGCAAGAGCTAATTTTTCCTCCTAGCTGCAGAAATGGCTACTTAATGTCAGAGTAGGCACTCAAAATCTACCTTGCATGGGATAAATCCAGAAAAGAAGCTATATCATATCTATGAGCATTATATAGATCATACTCATTGCATAATTACAACAAATGTATAAATTTAACAAATAATGTATTGTAACAAGTAATTTTGAACTTGTTCAACTGTGTGAGTCTAATGAAACTAGGACAAGCACAGACACTGCATGGACTGATGCACAATGATTGGAAGTTAAAAGGCTAAAAAGTGTATGCACACAAAATAGTGCACTTTGTAGCTTTGTTGAAACTGAGCCAATGAAGCAAAGATGATTGAAGATCTTCCTCTTTGAGTCATCCTCTTAAGCCACTGAGTTGTGTTTAAAGTGCTGAGATGGATAGCGACTGGTGGGGTGTTGGGAATTTCATTCCATGAATTGTTGTGGTGTTACATTTTGTTGTCCTTGTCCCTGACATGTCTCTGGTCATGTTCTGCCCTTTGGTGAAAAGGGTGTTATAAATTAATATTGTTATAGAGAGTTCTTATGTACTCCCTGTGTCATGCCTCCACTTGTAGTATACCTGAGAGCCTTATTCCAATTGTTAATTTCAATTGCATTGAATCAATTGCTGAATGCTAAATCAACAGTTGTGTAAATCCTATAGATAAAATAAGTCTACTCTAGCTGGAACTAGCAATTCAATTTAGGATGAGCAGATGCAATGTTTTTGGATGCACTAAATGAGAATCACAGATCTGTACATAATTATAGAGTAATGCTACACTGAAGATATCTGCTAGAACTAGCCTGTGAACTCTGAAGTTCTTATAAAGATGCAAAAATGGACATTTACATTGGATGATTCACAAATATCACATCAGTTTGACTTCTGAATGTGCAAAAATAATGGAACTCAACATCTGGAGAGAGTGGCACCTTGACAAAGATTTGAAATAAGTTGTTCCTGTGGTCAATTCTCCTTTCCTAATATTCTATGAATAAATTGTTTCCAGATATTAGCTTTTCATTAAAACAGGACTGCAAAATAAAAGATTCATAATACATATTACATTTTTCAAGTCTATTTCCCAAAATAAAAGTACAAGTACTAAAATGGTTCATTAGTATATCAAGATTACTCTTGTGTGTTATCTCAGTGACTAATTAATTCTACAAATAAATATCATGGGTATGATACGTAGTAAATATTTTAGAAGAACTTTTTTTATTGAGCTGAAATATACTACTTCTTCTTTAACAACAAGATGAGAATGCATTCATTAATATGTCCTAAAAATAAGTTTGTGATACTTCACTGGGGAATTAAGACATTGGCTGTAGTATTTGGGAACTCTGGCATTTAGGAACAAATGGGAAGGAAATGACAGGCCTAAAAGGCCCAAATTAGAGACCTCTTTCAAATAGCATAGCATATATATGATCAAAAGCTCAGACTACTTAGAACCAACTAATAATAAAGTCATTTAAAGGTATATTATAATGTTTCCAAAAATTACTTGAAAGTAACAGCAGTATTTTTTTAAAAAGATAAACCAATGTACTAAACAGAAGATACCATATAACAGTGATTCTAAAGGAATTGCACTATTTGACAATGTTTTTGAGGACTGAGATCTGCTGCCAGTGCCCTCCTTTCTGGGAACAATGCATCCTGTAAGGACAAGGGGAGGGCCTTCTTAGTTGTGGCTCCACAGTTTGGAATGCCCTTCATTTGGAAACCCAACTGGTTGACTATGTTTGAGTTTTTTCCATAACAAATTGATTTTTTTTTAAAAAAAAAAGTCTTTGAGGCCTTATATCTTGGCCCAGTGCACAGATATACATATACTGTTTTAACATCAACTTTTTAAACTATGCAGTTGCTTAATAAATGTTAAGAATGTTTAAACTATTTTTAATTTGTTTAAATTTTATTATCCTGCATTTTAAATTATTTAACTGATATTGTTACAAGCTATCCAGGGAACATATGATTTTGATTAGAAATAAATAAGATGAGAGGAAAGCAGAATTGCAATATCTGATTTCACTAAACTATGTTGTAATATACAATTCAAAGCCAAAGCTGAAACTTTTATTTAAATGCTATATTGAAGGGTGAAGAAATTCCCTCCCTCTCCCCATTCCTTTACTATTTTCTCTAAGGGCTGAACACAAACAAGGCCTCTAGAGTTTCGTCCAAATCCTGCAATGAGTTGTAACAGCCACTCATAGACAAAACTCGATAAAAGTGAAGGAATTTGTACAGTCCTTGTAATGTGGCCCAGAGAACATTTGAATTGCTCAATTTCCTTCATTAATTATCTTAGAATCTAATAGTCATAGCAGCAACAGTAATATCAGCAGCCTTGAGAAAGTCTTGGGAGCGTGCTGTATGACGAATCTATAAAAATCATAGGATGCAATTCTCTATTGCAGTCTGTGTTGTGTAACTTTATACATACTTAACTACACAGTGGAGGTACTATGGAACCCTCCTGGTGATTGCAAAGATGCATACCAGTGCACTAGCAAGAGTAGTTTGATGCACATCTGATTCTGCTGTCACATATTGGTACTACTTATCCAAGGTCCCAAAGTGCATTGAATTCTACCAATAAGCATCAGCAGTCTCTAGCCATCTTCTGGAGGGGCATTGGGATTACCCCATGTGCAACAGTCTTAATGCACATCAGTCTTAATGTATAGTGCTCACTTCACTGGCTCCCCGTGTAGTAACATCATGGCAGTCCCTTGGTAAATACAGACATTGCAAAACTTCTCAGACATAAATTCACTTACAAAAACATGGGGTCCCAAGTAAATTTCAGTTATATTTAGTTCTAGAAAAAAAATTAAATAAAAAACAGAAAGGAAGCTTGAATGCAATATTGTATAAATAAAAGAATTTAACTAAGTCCATCATTGCACTTCTAGTTTTTGAGATTGTACTGTTTTGTTATTGTTGCCTCTCTAAAGAGTAATCACGTAGTGTATAGTTTTTGAATTGAATTAAGGCTTTACAAATGTTCAACCATTTCACAGGTTAGGGCAGAAGTAGTGAATAGAAATATATTTCCTAAACCCTCTCTATGATAAGAATACATTTTTAAAATATGGTCAGTGCCCAGTCTGTTGTACTTTGGTACCATCTTTTGATACAAGTGTGATCTCCTCCTTCCTTTTCGGTTATTGGGACAGTGATTACATGGACAATATACACAGTTCAGATTTTTCCCCTTCTCATTCTGGATATGCTTAAAATTGTGCAGGAGCTCTGCTGATGTTGAACTAGGATCAAGAACCAGCACAGCTCTTCTTCTACTCAAAGTATCCGTGGGGGAATGGTGGATTTTGTGCCCTTGCACAGTGGCAGATCTACCCACAACTTCTAATGTTTACATGAGGATATCAATCGGTTGGGGAACTTCTAGTAGGGAAAGTTAATACCTGACCCATGGACCAAACTTGGTCTATCATAGATCAAACTTGGCCTACAGGATGCTTTATCTAGTCTGTTGGGTCTCAAATAATGCCTCTCTCCCCAACCCTTCCCCAAAGGTACCAGTGTCATGATTCTGTGATTTAGCTATTTTAATTGTTCCTCCCCTTCTCTGGTTGAAAAAGGAAAGGGGAATCAATATCAATTTGGGACATATTCTTAAAAGTGCTTCTTGTAACCACTGTTGAGCCTTTCACATCACCCTTAATTTCCATGATCAAGGAAATCACAAAAGGAGTGGAGTAAGCTTTGGAGTTTACTAGATCTTCAAACTATGGTTCCAGTAAGGGTGTCCTTTTGCTCATATCTCATTAGTCACAATTCCAATAAGGATGATGAGTAGATAGCAAAGTCAGCTCACAGGAAGAGTAGAGGAACACTGCTCTAACCTCTGCTGTATCTTTCCCCCTGCAGGAAAAAAAGGCTAAGGCAAGGCATCTAAAAATGGGATTTAGAGATGAGAGAGCTTTATTATATCAACAGATGGGCTTTGTCTCATGAAACCCATCATCCCACTGAGCTCATCTCAGAAGGCAACCTAGTCTGTTGAACCAATCCATTTAACCACCTCTGCTCAGATGTATAGGATGAAATTACAAGATAGGTGAAATGAAATATCACTCATTCCAATGGTAAGTACTTCTTCATGTGTCTGAGGCAATCTCTGAAAAAAATAATAATTAAAGAGTGTGGTGATATTTTTTTTCAGTGCTCAAAGCCTATGGCCACTGTACCTCTAGAAAGGAAAATTCTACCCTAGCAATTTTGTTGGATTTTTCAGTTGTGCAAGTTGAGCACATGTGGATGCTAGTAGATCACATTGTGATATTGGACACAATAGTTCATATCAGCTATTTGCTGAACCCTCATTGTTTCTATCTGCAAGAGAATTTTTTTTAAAAACAAAACAAAACACAAACATGGTTGTTAGGGGGGAAAAGGCATTATCTTAAAGTTATCCAAGCAATAATTGCCTTGGATTTCTCTTTGCACATATTCAAAATAAGAACTTGGTTTGCTACATACTCATGTTAGTGCTATGACACAGTTAGATGCTGGACAAAAAGGTTCATTAAAACAGCCTCCTCCCCACTTTTTTAAGCTCAGCTCTACATTGGACATACTCTTGCAGTGTTTTTATTGTGCAGCTCAGATAGCTGGATTTTAAACCTCTCTTCTTGCATGACATGTTTTATGCTGCTACCACGTGAATTCCAATAGAAAAGAGATACCTGGCTTTTCCTGTGATCCTTCTAGCCTATCTAGTGTTAAAGAGATGAACTGAGAACATGGGGAACTGATCGAAAGGCATTATCTTCTGAAATAACAGAGGGAAAAAAATTCCAGAAGGAAATGATAGTGAAATCATACTGTTTGGTTGTCCTAAAGAAAGCCTACAAAACTATGAATCAAGTAAAAAGGATGATAGTTTTTTTTTAAAAAAGTGTACAGGTTTTTTTTGGAAGGCTTGTCACTCCCTCAAAAACATCAGGTTGGACAGGAAAGTCATAGGAGAGTACAACATGGCTCATTCCCATCAAGAATACACATAAAATGTATTTTTAGGCAAAGGTTATGAGTTGTACAAAGAAAAGTACAAAGACATTCTCTGAAGACAATGGTCATCAGTGGATATGTACAAAAAAGTAAATACACTCCCAAAAAAATTCAAGAAGAAAGCAGCTCACCATTGATGGATCACTATCTATATGTCCCATGTTCTTTAGAACTAAAGAATTAGTGTTAAATCCCCAGAAAACTTTCTTTGTTCTAAATTGTCATGGCTAGCACTTCTAAACCCTTGGTTCCTTGACCTATGCTCAAACTATCCATTATGCCATTCATTTCAGTTCTGACACAACCTATTCAGAAGTCATCCACATGAACATCTCTTTCAATAAAACCACAGCTGTCGCTGGAAGGAGGCCATTCAGATAAAAGGAGTTCATTTTTAAATCTTACTTTAACACAAGGCATTGTAAAACAAACCAAGTCTAACAAGCACCACCAAAAAGCAGTCACACTTGACAACTGACACTTGGATTCGTAATTTAATTTGCCATGTTTTGCTGGTACAAGAAAAAAAATGGCAGGTGACAGGATCTGTCTTGTATGAGCTCTATTTCCTTTAGACAAATCTAATTATGTGAAAATCTGCTAGTCTCACCCTCACTGCATTTCTCAGAAACCTGCTAGCAATCTTGTTCTGTTCCAGTTCCATATCAGCATGAGATTTGTTTATTTTTTCTGTGTGTGTGTGTATGTGTGTATACATAGACATACACACACACACATATATATATATATATTGGGTGTGTGTGTATTTGTGTGTAGATATATACACACATGCATAATGCATTTACAATACATATTTTGTGTATTTTTGTTCCAAAATGAAGAATTCTGTACAGTTTTGTAATTTGTGCATTTTGGTGTGCATTTTTCATTGACCAAAATGTTTTTGTACACAATTTTCAAATGTGTACATTGTCACATGAACAAATTTTAAAATATATACATGATTTGAACGCCTTTTTTTTCTCAAAAAGAATTATAAGACTCAGAAATATACATAGTTCTATTTTTGGTGTCAGGAGGCATGGAAATGACATTTTCATAGTGAGGTATCAACTCAATATATTTTTTTCTATTGTTAGATAAAATTATAGGAAGTCAGATCTTGGAGGACTTATCCCCCCCCCCGCAAACAACTGTTCTTTCCTAGGCAGAATAAATATTAGGGGATAGTAGGAATGCTGGAGAAGTCTGAAACGAGTATGTTAGACATCACAATGTTGATTTCCAGCATAACAGAACTGATATAGAGTTGGACATATGAGATTCTGTGGAATCCTGAATAGATAGGCAGATTCACCAGTGCAACTTACACATGTACTTACACAGTGCAACTTTGTGCTTCTGCAAAGGTTAAAATGCTTTAGAAATTTTTAATACCTTGGTGTGGAGCCATCTAACATAACCTTGCCAAGGAATTATCCAACTTTGTCCTTTTTTCCTACAGTGGCAGTCTGTACACACTCTAGTAGGTGGGACTGAGAACAAGGCATCAAATGATGCACAGAAACGTGGATGGAAAATAAAGCTAGAAGGAAGAATGGTTGTTTACACAGAGGTGGGAGGCAAAAAGAAGAGGCAAGAAGGAGAGGGAGAATAAAAGGATAAATCAAAGAAGCCTAGAAAAGGAGGCTAGAAGAAAGGGACATAGAAAGAACTACTACTCTCGTCTCTGTAAATATAATAGAACAAAATTCTCTTTTGGATTGTGAATGTGTGTATGTGCATGCATGTGCCCCTCATGTTTGGGCACGCCAGTAAGAATCAAGTAAGAATAAGAAAAATTGTAAAATACATGCTTTATTGATGTATCTCTTTGATTTTATGATCCAAAATTTGTACAAAAATCTGAAAAAAAATGATTGCCAAATCTGTAGTCTCGAAAGCAAAAGAGAGAGAAAGAGGAAGGGAAGGAGGAGGTGACGGAGAAGAGCAGATGGAAGAGCAGGTGAAGGTAAGCTTCCAGCCAAAAGACCTTTATGGTGGAATAAGGTGATTCATACATCCCTAGGGAAAAGGAATTGGTTTTGTTCTGGCTGGCTGCCCCCTCTTCCCCATTTTTGAAGAATCTCAAATGCTAATATGAGGTTTTTCTGTATATGGTTTTAAAATGTCCTATCTGTCTTGCAACGACAAACAGAAAACTATTCTAATAAACATATTGCAGGTTACTGTATCTCCTGTCTTGTCACTCTGGGAAACAGAACCGTATATGTAGAAATGACCTTCACAACATTTAACTGGTACTACAGATTGTTTCTCTCATGCAAAAGAAGCAGCAGTTATTTCAATGCTTGAAGGGACACAATGTTTAATTGAGAATACAATACATAATTCCTCCTCAGGCATGAAATGTCAGGATTCAGGACATGTGTTTTCTCTTTTAATGGTAACTTTAAGATGGAAATTCCCCTCTCCCACTAACTATGCGTATGTGTCAAGTCTGTAGTCAGGAAAGAGGGGAAGGGAGGGAGGGAGGGAGAGACAGAGAGAAAATTGATTGATTATCCGGCTTTTCTCCCAGCTTTGGATCCAAGGTGGCATACAACATTTCAAACACACAATACAATTAAAAAACTATTAATATAAAAGTTAAAACACCATTAAACTAAATTTGTATTTTAAAAAGAAAAGTTAAAAACAATTAAAAACAGCATTAAAAACAAGTTTAAAACATTAACAAAATATACTTAAAAACATAGTAACATAAAGATACTACACCCTCCCTTAAAAACTTTATCTTCTGCTTACGCTAAAAACCAAAGCTTCCTTAAATAATAATTTTAAAAAAGCCTCAGAAAGGTCCACTAAAATCAACAAGGACCTCTGTAGGTCATCTACCAAGGCCACCAAAGTTACCTCTGGTCCATAGCCAGGCTTGAAGTCAGATTGAAATGAATCTAAATAATTTGTTTTATCTGGGAACTCTGAGAGCTGTAAGGCTACTACATATTCCAGAACTTTGAGTGAGAAAGGAATATAGAAGACTGGTTTGTAGTTATTCAGTGTAGTCAAGTTCAGTGAGGTTTTTTTTTTCTCTCCTCTTTTTCTTGTAGGGCCCTTTCCATAGCATCTTTTAGGCAATATGGAACTCTACCTTACTTCAGTGATTGCACTATTCCTGTTACCAACTCAGCCAGTCCCCCTATGTCTGTTTTTTATAAGCCAGGAGGGGAAGGGCCCAGTGCACATGTGATGACTTTAAGCTCTCTAAGATTCTGTCCACACCCCTAGACTGCACAAACTGGAATCTTTTCATTAAACTGGGACAAGCAAGAATCAAGACTGCATCCACTAGACCTATATCAATTATGACATCCAAGCAGAAAAATATCCTAACAATTTTATCGACAGTTTCATGCAAACTCTTCACAGCAGGCTGTCCAATGGTCAACCATTGGGCAGCCTGCTGTGAAGAGTTTGCATGAAACTGTAGATAATGCATGATGCTCCTGTAGGACAGAATATAAGAGGTCCCTAACCACTTGGGATGGCTTCACTGGATGACACTATAGAGATGCAATGGTGGCAGGGAAGAATGATTTATTTGCTGCCGCCACTGCCCTGGAATAGGCTTTCCAATGGGCTTTAGACCATGTTTGGATTTGCTCTGAATGTTGTGCCATCAATATTATCATCTCTGTCCCACTTGTTTCATTGCAATCAGCAATGTAGTTGGCCCCGCTCTGTGGGAGAAGATGTTTAGGAACAATCATGTTCACCTCCCTAGCCATTTTCCTATTTCAGATATCAGCCATGGTTTTGACAGGATCACCTGCAAAGGCAACTGGGAACTTTGGAAGAGTTGTCAGGAATCCATTAAGATCCATAAGCTTCCTGGGCAGACCCCCACCCCTTTAGAGGCTCTGAGTCCCATAGAGTCTAAACTCCACTAGGTAGTGATCTGTCCATGTCAGTGGAACTGAAGAAAGTTCCACCACACCATCATCCCACCCATCACATATAGCCAGCGTCAGAGTGTGACCCATTATTTGGAACAGACTTATGGCTATGGATGGGCAAACTGAATCCTTGAATCCTGGGTGAGGATTTGAGTTTCCTGAATCCGAATCCCCGTACCAAAATAGGCAAACCAAATCTTTCGAATCTGTCAACCAAACAGACTCCTGAAAACTTGGGAGACTGGAACACTTGAAAACCAGGGAGACCGGGACTCCTGAAAACCTGGGAGACCAGACATACAAGGGAAGATAGTAACTAGGTGAGTTTTTCCGTTGGAGTAATAATGGGCTTTGCTAACAATTTCAGAAATTGCAGCTGTATTCTAAGATATTTAAATTGAACATTTCATATTTAAGTTCAGTACTTGACTGGAAACTACAGGCTCGAGATTTCAAGGAGAGCTGAAACATTTCTTTGCATCGCTCCCTTGCAAAGCTCTTTCAGACACAATTCTGGGGTCTGGAATTTTACAAGGTGTCACAACCTTCTCTGCCAGTGTGTGCTGGTGCATCATCAAACTACAAACTCCAGGATGCAGAAGGTGCTATGCAAAGAAAAGCCAGTTTTGACCTGGATTATCTCTGTACTGTAGTATGTGGTCCTGTTTACACAGGCAGGAAAATGTGGGATTAACCCACATTTTCCTGCCTGTGTAGAAAGGGTCTTCATGTCATTTTCAATCTGGGGAGATCCTGAGGCAAAACAGTGACAATTGTCTTGGCCAGATTTCTTCAGAGGGAGGTTTGCCTTTGTGTAGGCTTTTGCTATGGCTGAGACAGTGGATCTTGCCCAAGATTATCCTTCTTTGCCTTGCTTTTCAAACTCTTTTTAAAAAAAGGATTTGAAAGTTTCGAGATTCATGAGATTTGTGGATTCCCAGAACCTTCCAGGGATTCGGATTAGGAAAATTCTGGATTCATCCCATTCCCTACATATAGCCGTCATAGAGGATGTGAAGTCTTGAGCTGCTCCTGACAGAGTCATCTCAGCATGGATGTTGAAGTCCCTGGGCACAATATGAATTCTTCTTTGTGTTATCTATAAGCATCATACAAGATTACAGTACCATGTTTTTCTTTTTAAAGAAAGGTACAGCTTTTGGATTGCCCTGAATAAACATTTAAGTATGTTGATTTTATTCACCAGGCTTTGGAAAGGCTCTCACAATGGTTTTCCTAAATTACTGAAACCTTCCTATTTTGCAGTGCTGATTTGTTTTCATATTGATACATCACTGTAAAAGGAAAGGCTATCAGTTTTGATCCCTTGGTGGTAATTCTGAATGCAAATGTTTAAATGGTTTCAAGGTCTCATTACATTCTGAATACCAATTTAAATTTGACATTTGAGTCTGAGATGTGCCAAGCAAGCTGAAGCTCAGCTGGTTGAACTTGTACTGTTGACTGTGGAAAGGTCACTTTTCCCCATCAGCTAGAATGGGCCCTTCCTCAGCTTGACATATTTGTCAAAATAACAGCAATAATTTGAACTTAATCATAAATTTCTTTCCAAATATTATCCCTAGTGCTAATTAGTTTAATGTCATTACAAACTTACAAGTGTGTAGTTACTAAAGCTGTCCTTTTTTCTCCTCAGATTTGGTTTCTTAGTTCATTTTTTGATTTATTTATTAGGTGTATATCTGGCCTTTTTCCCAATATGAGACCAAAGGGACTAACTATATACGTGCACTTTTCAAGACTTAAGTGGCAACAGAAGGAAAACATCCTTTTTGGTCTGTCAAGTGTACCAAGGTCAAATCCACACTACAGGGTAGTGCTACTCCAATGTGCTGCACATATGTGACTTGGTATGGTTTTGCTTTTGAACCACTGTACATGAAAAGAGCTAGCAGCACAGCACAGGATTTTTTTTATTTACTTATTGAATTTACATCCTGTCTTTCCTCTGAAATGGGACTCAAATCAGCTGAAGATAAAAGACTGGAATTCATCCCAAATTTTTCTGCTTTGTGAATGCAGTGTAGCTATTCAGCTTGTACACAACAACTGTCTGTTGTTCCCCTAGGAATGAATCATAGAGGCCCTTTCCACATGTGGAGGGGGAAACAGGGGAAAACGCGGTGAGCTTACCAGCAGCCAAGTAAGTCCGTTGCCATGCGGAGCAGCGCGAGTTCACTGCTCGGCAGTCCTCCGGAGTCCAAAATGGCAGCTTCGGCATCCAAAATATCAGCTTCTGGCTGGCGGAGGCTCTCCACCAACTGGAGAAGCTCGCCAGCTGGAAGCCCACCTCCAGCAGATCTGCAGGCACGCATTACTGCGCACCTGCAAATCTGCACCAGAGTGCAGTGACAAAGCTGCACGGGGCTGCGTGATCTGTGCTTTTTAAAAACCTCTGAAAAGAAGTTTTTTAAAAACACGCCGCACCACCAGTTCCAGTCACTTCAGAGCAGATTGAGGTGCGGAACTACAAAAAGTAGTCCACCTCAATCCTCTCCACGGTGCAGACGACCTCTGTTGGAGGTCGCTCTGCACCATTTTAATACCCCAGTGGGGAAAGGGCCAGAATCATAGACTCATAGATTTGGAAGAGACCCCAGGGGCCATCGAGTCCAACCCCCTGCCATGCAGGAACACCCATCAAAGCATTCCCAACAGATGGCCATCCAGCCTCTGCTTAAAAACCGCCAAAGAAGGAGACTCTACCACACTCCGAGGCAGCATATTCCACTGCCGGACAGCTTTGACCATCAGGAAGTTCTTCCTGAGGTTCAAGTGGAATCTCCTTTCCTGCAGCCTGAATCCATTGCTCCTTGTCCTAGTCTCTGGAGCAGCAGAGAACAAGCCCCCTCCCTCCTCAACATGACATCCCTTCAAATATTTAAACATCACTATCATGTCCCCTCTTAGCCTTCTCTTCTGCAGACTAAACATACCCAGCTCCCTAAGCCATTCTTCATAGGGTATGGCTTCCAGACCCTTTACCATTTTGGTCACCCTCCCCTGGACACGTTCCAGCATGTCAACATCCTTCTTGAATTGAGGTGCCCAGAACTGGACACAGTATTCCAAATGAGTCCTAACCAATGCAGAATAGAGTGGTACCATTACCTCCCTCTATCTAGACACCGTACTCCTATTGATGCAACCAAGAATTGATGCAACCAGGAATTGGAAACAATGTTCAATTTTTTTTTTCAAAAAATCATCCAAAAAAACTAAGTTTTTATAAGTGTTGGGAAACCCTGACAAAAATAATCCTAGACGTATGAGAATCTTCACAGCTCAGGCCTTAATCTACATGAAATTCATACGTGGTTGTTTTGCACAGAAAACAGCATTTTGTGTAGGAAGCAGCATTTTCTGTGCAGAATACTTCGACATGGAAATATCAGTCCCTCTGCAGAAAATGTAGTTTTCTGTGTAGCAAATGTTGTTTTCTGAGCAAATCAACCCATGTATTAATTTTACACATAATTAATTCCCAATTGCAGCATATTTTGCTCAGAAAACTGCATCATGCCAAGACTTTCTTGCATTGGGAAGAAAACTGATGAAATTACTCATTGCTACCTTTGAGAAGAAAATAAGTGAAAAATTACAAAAATTACTATGTGCCCCAATCCAATCATCATCTTCTTCTTCTTCATCATCATCATCATCATCATCATCGGCGAGACAAAGACAATGTGGTAAACTAGGGCTACATAGTTATATTTATTGAAATTTATAGTGAGGCCTCCTTATGGAATTTACTTAGAGCATGGGGCTACCTCATACCTCCTCCTCAACTTTACTTGACATGGAAGCAGGTCTGAATCCAGTTCCATATAGTAGTTTGATCAGTTTCTTACCAGAAAGACCATTACCACCACCACCACCACCACCCACAAGCTCCAGAACTTTGAGGTAAAGACTGTTCTGGGTGAGTCCCAAATATTATTCCCTTCTAGCATCAAAGCCTCACACAATATTAGGTGCCAGTTCTAGGTGCCCACTATTCCAGTTTTTGCCCTACTCAGCCAATGTGACTGAATCAAGGTTTAAACACACTACTGTAAGCAATCATTGCTGTCAGACCTGCAGTGCAGGCTAGGCAAAACTTTCACATCACCTTTTCTTTCTGAAAAAGAACACAAACTCATCTTGCTCCCACAGCAACAGGACATTGTGCATGGGAGATGAAGCAATAATTGACTGTGTAATTTGTAAAATGCATGCATGAATTGTCAAGCTGTGACTTGGCACATACAACTTGTTAAAATTTAAAGTCTTTTTGTATCTTTAAGCAATAGATGATATTTTGTAGTTGACATTTTGGCCACTTCAGATTGTTATAGAGGGTAAGACAACTATACCCACAGGAAATTCACAATTAAATTCAACGCCCAGGTGCCTTATCTGTGATCAATGGAGAAACTGTGAACATTATTAAGTATCTGATCAGCCCAGAAATGGTCACAGCTTATCTGCATGCTCAGAACCTTTACAACCATGTATGGAGAGTCATATTTTGTCTAGACTTCAAGTCCTTTCCACAGTAAGTTGTTCTGCAATGGGGGCAGGAGAAAGACAGGACTGTGGTGATGGTTACTCATGATGTCGCAGTCCCATCCTTCTCCTGTCCCCAGGTGGCACGATCACAGAGTGAATCATTGACAGGTTTTCCCCATCAATGACCCGTGATCATGCCACCATCATAGACTTACCTGGTCTGTGGAGGGTATGGAAGTGCAAAGGCTGTGCTTCCTGCCCCCGTGCAGCTTGGGAAAGTACTCAGCTGTGCTGTGGAAGGCAGAGGCAGAACCATCATGCTTCCCTCATTTGTGGAGGCAGTTGGCGCAGAGAGGAGCACTCCTGTCATGCTCCTCTCCTGGCAGAGCCTCTCCCAGGATCTCCATGGGAGTATATCAGAAAAAGGTAGGGTGTGGAAAGGGCCTCTGTCTCAGATAACTAAAATGAACATCAATATTTTGGTTTTTGCCTTTTTTAGCATGGATGATCCAATCAGATGTATGATACAGACTGCTTGGACAAATTTCTGGCTGATAGCAACTGAATTAAAATGTATTTCTCATACATGAATACTTTTATTTCTATTTTATTTTTTTCTCTTATTAGAGTGCACCTTATACACAGAACATAGTAGGAAAAAGGAATGAAAAGTATAGATTCCTTCAGTACCTACATACCATAATGATGACAAAGATTTTAAATGTAGTGGGCTCTAGGTGATAATTTTCTGGAGTGCCCAGACCCCTTGACAATAGCACTGCCTGCCAAAAATATCCAAAATTGAGGGGGAAAAACCTAGAACTGGCCAGAAGTCTAGTTCTGGGTTTGAAAAAATTGGTATTTTCCTCTTAAGCAATGGAAAGCTGAAGGTTGAAGAAACCGATTAAGGTAGGGGACACATATAGCTTTGGGATACTGTTTGCCCACCATTTGTTTAAAACATAAGTATAATATAAGCCAGCATGATGTAGTGATTTGAGCACTAGATTAGGACTATTTGAAATTAATATTTGAATCCCACCCTGGTCATGGAAATCCACTGTGTAGCCTTATGTAAGGCATACTTTATCTGCTTCAGAGGAAGACAATAGCAAACAATCTTTAAACAAGTCTTGCTGAGAAAAACCCATAATAATGTCACCTTAGGGTTGCCATAAGTTGCAAATGACCTGAAGACACACAACAATGACAAAACAAGTAATGAACCTTTGCAAGGTTATGCAAAAATTTAGAATATAACATCCTTATAGCATCTGGTCAAACCAGTTAGTAAATGAAAATGTATGCCTCTTTCTATAATCTACTATAAAATGAAATAGGAGGTCATGCATATCAATGGTGAGAAGAATGTTGCTTCACAGTAGAATACACGAGGAAATAGATTGGTGCTGTACTGAAACTGCTTACTACCATACATCACACAAATAGGGTTGTGCTGACATAGACAGCTCCCTTGTGACTCTAATGCCCTTAGGATGGCATGTAGGTGATTTGTCCACTATCCTGCACTAATCTTGCATTCACTGTGCTTCGTTTCTTGACTATTATTTATGGCCTTCGTAACAATTGGCAGTGACACTGCTGTCTATGGTTGCTTTTTGTAGCGTAGCTTCTGTTATTTTGCAAACATCAGTGCCTGATTTACACCACCAGTCTAGTCTTATCGTTCTGGTGTAAAGGTCATTGTGTAAATGCCTATGTGATTATTTGCTAATGTGGTAGGTTCATGATGCTAAACCTTATATTATTACTGTCAAGGGCAGTGCTTGCCTTTAAAAAAATGATCAGGTATCTGTGGTAAATACATATGATATAATCAAAACGTAACAGATATGCAAAAAGCCATTCTTAAAGCCATTCAGGACTTGTGGCATATTGATTTATCATTTCAGTGCTAGATTAGGAAATCCTGGACTAGAGAGACCAGGGTTTATATCTCCACTTGGCCATGGAAACCCACTGGATGTCCTTGGTCAAGTCACACTCTCTCAGCCTTGAAGGAAGATGTTGGCAAATCTCATCTGAAAAAAGTCTTGCCAAGAACATCTCATGATAGGTTTGCTTTAAGGTCCCCATAAGTCAGAAATTACTTGAAAGAACATAACAATAGCAGTAACAGCAGCAACACCAGAACTTCACAGCCTTTTCAGTAAGCTATCTACAGACATGACCAATGATGTCTTGATCCTCTCTGCTGGATGTATGGACTACATTTAATGGGTGAAGGTACTTCCATCATTGCCTTTTCTACTATTTTACCTAGGTTTAGGGGGAAAGGTTGGCAATGACAACTGTTTCTTCCTCCCCCCATCACTTATGAAAGGATTACATTGATCCAGTCAGTGGAGCTGCTTAGCATTCTGGTGGCAAACAAGAAAGTTTCATTTATGCTTTCATCACAAGTGTGGCAAAATGGAAAAGCCTAGAGTATATCTGTTTATTCCTTCAAGAGCAGGAACTTAGTTCCTAATATAATTTGCAGATGCAGGCAAATTCTTCCTTGTAGCAACTCAAGTGTGCATTGTCCTAAGATGTGGGGGACATTTGGGTCCATCCACAATGCCACTGTGTCTTTAGAATTTGGAGGGAATTATAGCTTAAAGGAGGCCTGCAAGATGAGGGTAATGGCAGGCTCTTTTCACCTATGTATACCAGCACTGACTGTAGAGAAGACTCCAGTTAAAGTTAAACGAAGTATTTTATTTTAATTGATAAACAGATGATAAATTAGACACTCACATGAACCATACAAAACTATAGAAAAGTGATGCAGGAAAGGTTGGATAGAGAGAGAATAGGGATGCAAAGGGTGATAGTTACCAGTCTTCAAGAAGGAGGTTGCAGAAGAGAGGCTTGGGCAGTGTCTAAGGGTAGCATGGAGAAACAGCAGCCTGGACTATGCTCTACATACTACTTATTATCTTCTATGTACTACAGTTGGCTGGAATCAAAGCTAGGGCTTTTATAACCAATTTCATATCCTGAAGAGATGCATTGAAAAAGCCATAATGGCTTTCCCATGGGACTGAAAAAGAGGCCCAGAATGGGCTAACTGCTTTAACTCTGGAGTGACAAAACTTTGATACATGACAATTTCTTAATGTTTGGTCAGGAAGTGTGTATAGGGAAGTGTGTATAGGGAATATACCCACAGGGTAAGATTGAGGGATGGTCTCTGATTGCTTTATCTGGGCAGTTCATCTTCCATTGTGCTTGACAATGCAAGGATCCTAAAGTGGTGAAGGAACTAGCACAAGCCCATCACATCAGGGATTTCTGCATAATCTTATTTGGACTTTGTCAGCATCATGACCCCAAACATGTCTCTGGTCAGCATGACTCTGATCATGTATTCCAGTCATTAATAAGTCCAATTTATGAAAATTACCGTATCTCGTAGGAGGGATGGTAGTGTATAGTAACATTCATAGCTGATACGTTATAGTATGGGGGCTTCCTCAGTCCGTATTGTATTGATAAGGATCTGCACATATTAACATCTCCCCAATCTTACTATATGGGTGCTTGGAGAGATAAGAGTGAAACCAAACCTGCCTGTTCAAAGAGCAGTATGATTTCAGCCAGCTAATGAAGTTGCATCATACAAAGGTAGAGGGGACAAAAATCTGTCATGTTTCTAAATCAAAATATGCATCTCTGGATATGAAGCAAAACTCACTTAGTGTATCATGGCAATGGCCACATTGGCTAGGAGTTTCTGAAAGTTTTGGTCCCAAATCCAATTTTTCCAAGCTGTAATCTATTAATAGTAGTGATTTGCTCTTTGAGGAAGGAGAAGGACATAAAGAAATTGAGCACTAGCTTGTTGTTTTTTTGTTTGTTTGCGTTTTTATACAGATTTTGATAGCCTAAGCCAAACACAAACCATAACAGCTTATGATGTCATTTGTCCAAAATAAAGCACAAACTGCTTAAATTTAAAAAATGAACAGAAAAACTGCATTTTTCTGAAGAAGAAGAAGAAGAAGAAGAAGAAGAAGAAGAAGAAGAAGAAGAAGAGAGAGGAGGAGGAGGAGGAGGAAGAGGAGGAGGAGGAGGAGGAAGGTGGCACTTTAAAAATGTATATGTCTTCAAAAATGCATTTTGGAAAAAAAGTGCATGAAGATACACTACAGTTTGTATGGTAAACTAAAAGTAAATAAAAAAAGTAAAATCAATTCACAATGCATTGTAGAATCAGGATTGAAGGGAGTTGACACTGGGAATATGAGAATCTGAGCTAAACAGATTTGGAACTCTCCATTTCCAACCAGTTTCTTTATGCTTTATGATATAACATGGTTAGGCTAGTGGATGAAATAGAATTCAAATTTTTTTTCATGACATATGGAAGTTAAGTTGTGATATAAGCCTAACTGGTGGAAGGAAGCTGATAAGAGGGTCCAGAAGAGAGTGGTGTGGTTTCAAGCATTACTATATTTAACATAAATGTATTAACTATGGCCCCTGTTGAATTCCATGGTGTATTCTACAGTACCAAATATTATATGGTCCATTCTTAGATTCTTACAGAATTTACAGAAGATTGAGACTGAAACCATCTACGTATAGGCTAAACTACCATCTTAACAATTTGTAGTAGGTTCACTTGTTGTAGGACAACAGGGAACAGCACTCCAAGGATTTGTTCAGTATAATTATACAAATAAAAAGCCAGTGTGTGTGTGGTAGACCAGGGTTCAAATCCCCATTCAGCCATGGAAACTCACTGGGTAACCTTGGCCAAATTATACTTTTCCAGCCTCAGAGGAAGACAGCGGCAAACCTCTTCTGAACAAATCTTGCCAATGCCTCCCTTCACATGATAGGTTTGCCTCATAGTTACTCTAAGATGTAAACCCTTTGTTGGCACACAACAATAACAACAATATGCACCCAGCACTTACTGTGAAATATGCAAGAAGTGGTGCAGCAACAGTGTGTGTATGCGTGTGTGTGTGAGAGAGAGAGAGAGAGAATGAGGACATTGCCCTCCCATAAAAATTCAGTGCCCTTCATCTTCTTCAGCCCCCAAATTTCTAGCACTGTAGTGATTTAAAACATCATTTTAGGCATCAGGTTAGGTATCCAAATAAATGAGGCACCAAAAACTACTGAGTGAATGTGAACCCAACTAATATGAGTTGTAAGTGCAAATGATTTTCAATGTCTTACTTTCTGCAATGCTGGAAATTTGTGGACTGAAGGAAAACCTCACGGGAGGTCAGAATTTTTATGTCAGGGCAATGCCTTTATTTTGTCCCCTCTGTAGGTTTACCCCTGGTTGCAGGGAAGGTTACTGGAAATATAAGAAACTCTGGCATTATTAGCTAAGATCTTAAAAACGATGATAGCTAAAACTCAAAGACTATGTGCAATGTTCCAGGAGGAAATGTCACATCTTTTTATGTTGAGTGACTCAAAAGAATTAGACTCTGGAAACAGCTGCAGGAAATTGTATTAAGATAGGAAAAGCCTTTCTTCTGCATCTGCACTAGAGTCCCCATGCTTCTTCAAATGCTGTATTCATAGAAGCAATCTGAACCACACATATTTGAAGTTTCACATATTGGGGCACTTACCAAAAAGAAAAAAAAAGGCATCTACTTTTTTGAGCTGTATATTTTATGCTAGATTTACAATTGCTGATAAGTGTCTCTTGCCATTTCCTGTGCTATAAAGAAACCTCAGAATTTCATATATATAGAGATATATAGATTCAAGGATATGAAATGACTTTCAAATGAGAAAGAAGGCTGCAGAGTGCAGCTGAAAATTCATATTACTGAGCAGCCGTCCAAGCCTTTTTTGGAAGGATGCTAGGCCCGCATTCTTTGTTTGTGATATGTATATTTATGATTAAAATAAGGCTGAATTTTAAGTGTCATAATTAAACTAGCTTATAATACAAATCCTAATCAAATAAGCAAATGTTTTATATTATCTTGCCCCAGCTGAGAGATATTGAAATGTCACAAAGTTCATACCTGGTGAGTTTTATTGTCCCCTAGCCAAACAACAGATGAACCATTGTGGCACTTATTGCAAGAACTAGATGTACAGTGGGCATAAGATGTGATGTGAATTCAGCAGGCTGTGAATCTCACTTAACCCTTGCTGAGTGCTAACACAGTTTTTATTTCCACACAGCCATTCAATAAGCTTCTGACATGGTAATTCTCGAAGGCAAAACCTAAAGATCACTTTCAACTAGAGTACAGGGTATACATTTCTCTCACATGAAACATGTAAATATGGAGAGTCGCTAATACCTCTTGTATTAGCTCTCTTAGCAGCAGTTTTTGAGCTAATTCCCCTCCCTCATTTAAAATACTATTTTCTCCACCTGAGACAAAAGACCTTTGTTTCTGTATTTGTCATGGCATATGCATTCACATGGGTCTCTGAAAATACATGAACAATGTTATGTTGTAATACCATGCCTCACACAATCTCAAACTGGTTATTCATTCTTTTATACAGTTCTTGTATCATATTTTCATTCTGTGAACTGGTTACTATTTTGAATTCCTTTCAGCTAAGTATATTGTCAAGACTGATCAAGAATGGTGTAAAGACTTGCTTTAATCATACTCATACAGTTTGAGTTTATTCTAATCTTTTCTTTCCCTTTTCATTAGTCTTATTCTAAGATATTCTTGTGTGCTTCAATTTAATAGCTGGCAGGGTGGACCAAGGAGACACACTGTTTAAAAAAAGTTTCATATTCTGAGTGCCAGGAAATTTCTGCTAGGAGGATGCCTATAATGGGGAAACAAAAACAAAAGGTGAGTCATCAGATAGACTGACTTCACTCAGGCCTTTAGGAGCTTTCATTCTCTATTTCTCTCCAGCTTGTTCCACAAGATCAGGCTATTTCAGACAGTAGGGAGTGCATTCAAAGATTTGCACACCAATTGAGATGAGATGAAAAACATGTCAGGCTGGAATTGTAAACATTATTTTTTATTCTGGGAAATGATTTGTGGTGGGCACATCTTAAAGCTTCCAAACCCCTGAGCATTCTCCATAATTCAAGGGAAAAGAAAATAACAGGGGGGAAAAAAATTACACTCCTACAACCCACCGGCCAAGAAAAAAAAAAATAGAAACCCTTTTTAAGTTACTATGTACAGTAATTTATTTCAAATGTAGTGTTTGTCTCTTAATCAAAACACAAAGAAGCAGGGCTGTTCTGCTAAAAATTTAGATGTATAGGATATGTCTGTTGGCTTGAAGTTTTAAGGGGAAAAAATCAGTTATCAGTTATCAAACTCAGTTATCAAACTTCCCATTCTCTTGACTTGTATCCTGCTTTTCCTGACTATTCAGATTAGAGGAAACATTGGAAGCAGAAATCATTATCTCATGAGTGCTGAAACTGGATGAAAATAAAAGGAGATAAACTTGATTTATGGAACCCTGCCTCTTTTCTTGGATTACATTTTTGTGATTTTTCTAATGACAGCCTAATGATCACAGTCTCCTGTAAACCTTCTCCATGATATTATTGTTCATATAATTGTCCTCTCAACTGAGTTTAATCTGGTAAACCAAATGCAGGCACATCTGTAACAGAACTCATGCAATAGCTGTTTTCATTCTCTTTTTAAAGAATGGACTTACACGTTACCTTAAAAAACACGTCCCCAAGGTCCCATGATAGAGCATTTGGAAGAGATCATTGACAGATGGTGAGATCATCAAGGCTGTTGTGGTTTGTTACATCATCACAACAGGGCATGTGGCTGATTAAAAATGGTGGTTATTTATAAAAAAGTGGTCATTAAACAAGTTCTTAGAAAAAGGAAGGGAGCTCTGCTACTGCCACTGTTGATGGGAAGGTCTATCCCATTTTTAAAAGATGTTGAAAATGTTTCCTCCTAATACATTTTTTTCCATCTTCTCTGTTCACAAATAGACCTTGTAATTTATTAGAGTCCATTCACTCACAGTTTTAGTTCTTATGCGTAGGATGATAGAGTAAATGTTTTATAGTGAAGTAATATAATTACTTCATATGTGATCAGAACGATTTGACGTTACTTCTCAAATGTGTCATCAGCATGATTTGAGATTACTTCTATTTCTGAATTACATCCCTTTCTCCTCTACTCACTATTTCTCACACACACATTTCCTTGGAAAGCTCTCTCTCTCACACACACACGCATATTGTCACACAGGAAAAGCAAGTCTTCTGGCCACATAATTATCACTGTCTGGCTGGGCAAAAAATAGCCTGGAATTCCCCACCCCCTGTTGCTTTTAAGTCCTCACTCTCCTTGACTCAACCACCATTTATTACTTGCAGTTGCCGGATGGTGTCATTTATTTAGCCAGCTGGCATTTAGGCATTAGCCTAGAATTCTACTTCTATTATGGGTAAAACAATTCTGTAAACTGGGTCCACAAAATATCACCTTGTTTGGTGAGATACAATAGGATGATAAAGGACTGAAGACAGAACTCTCTTATTCAGTACCTTCTACAATCAGTATTTTGTAGGACTGAGTTTGACATATTTGCCTATTAACTCGACTGCTTAGAAGCCTTGGAAAGTCTAAGTGCTGAGAAGAATGGCTGAGGAGGCTGGGTATATTCAGCCTGGAGAAGACTTTGAAGCAATGTGAGCACCACCTTCAAACATCTGAAGTGCTGTTACATGGAAGATGGAGCACACTTGTTTTCTATTGCTCCTGTGGATAGAACATGAGCAAGGTATTCCAATGACCAGAAATGAAATTATGACTTTACATTAGGAGGAATTTCCTGATAGTAAAAGCTGTCTGACAGTGGAACAGCCTATCTTGGAAAGTGATGGACTCCTTCAATGGAGGTTTTTAAACAGCGGTTGGATGGCTGTCAATGATGGATAGCTAACAAGCTATGGATTCCTGCACTGAAAGATTGCTAGATACCCCTTGGGCCATACCTCCATGCCTTGTAATAACTATTTTGACTGTGGCTTTTAGACTGTATGATCCTGATCCTCCCCTCCTCAAGATTTTTGTGTGAGGTTCTTTCTTTGTGTGCTTGTCACAAGAATAATTGTTTCTGCATATGTTTACATGTATCTGTAAGCCCATAAGTATAAAATTGTGTAAGGGTAGAAAATGAGCCAGCATGGTGTAGTGGTTTGACCATTAAACTACAACCCTAGCAAGTTCAGTTCCCCACTCAGCCATGGAAACCCACTGGTTAACCTGGGACATGTTGCACACTCTCAGCCCCAGATAATCCTATGATACCTTAGGGTCTCCATAAATTAGAACCAACTTGAATGCATGCAACAACAAGAAAATGAGGACTTCAGTGGAAGACATTGAAAGTGAATGGGTCTTTTCTAAAATGTGACCTCTTAAGCAAAGTTAATATGCCATCACTTCAGTTCTGCTTTCCCTACTTTTGCACACACTTCTAAAATTATTCTATTTAGGCAAGTGCTTTTAAAAAACAAAAGATTTGTTTTTACACACAACCTCTAAAGATATATGGTTTTTTTCAAAAAAAAAAAATCAACTGATGCTGATATGATTTTTAGTTAGCTGCTGTAGATTACTGTTAATTTCATTTGTTTTTAATTGTTAGGATTGTTTCTATATATGTTTGTGTGCATGTGTGCGTGTGTGTGTGCACGTGTGTGTGTGTGTATGTATATGGACTATTCATTTTGTCAGTTTGCCACTGATATTTCCTTGGTATATCCAAAATCCACTGACTATATTTACTCTTCTCTTAAGTTTACCATTGCAATAACAATTATTGACTTTCAGCCTCTGTATTTTCCAAGACTGCAAAAATTAATTTTCCAGCATTCTTAACGTAGCTTAAGGCTGTAGTGTTTATACTGTAATGCAAAGAATACCTGCAAATTTTTTCATCCATGATAAGAAAGTATGGCCTGGTACATCGGAAGGAAAAAATAAAAAACAGTAATCCACCAGGATGTGTGTGTGTGTGTGTGCACGTGCACACACACATACACACACATTTCGGAACTTTTTTTCTGAAAATTTTGTTAGTGCAGGAAAAACAGCAGTTGAGCTCCTACATGGCTTCAGGAGAACGTAAAACTCTACCAGATGTAACTAAGGTAGTTTCTGCACTAGACTGTTACGGTGCTATTATTCCATTTTTAACACCCTAAGGAATCCTGAGGTTTGCAATTTAAGGAAAAGCCTGAGCCCCCCAACTTCAAATCCCAGGATTCCATAGGATGTTGAAAGTGGAATACTAGCACTATAACAGTCTAGTGTGGAAATGGCCTAAATGCCTTTGCCTCTCCAAATCCTTCAGTGTTTGGATCTGACTCAGAAGCAGGCTATGTGTCAGATTATATCTCCCTATATGAGACAATCTGGGTCCTGAGATCATTAGGAGAAGCCCTTCTTTCAGTACCACCACTGTCACAAATATGGTTGGTAGGGACATGAGAAAGGGCCTTCTCAGTGGCTGCCCCAGGACTCTGGAACTCCATTCCTACGAAGGCCAGAATGGCTTCCTCCCTGCTGTCTTTCCATCAAGAGGCAAAGGCCTTTTCATTGTAGCAAGCTTTTAAAACTCAAAATCTTTAAAGAAAGAGCTGAGGGTGCTGTATTGTTTTAGACTGAACTGTTTCAATATATTTTTATTTTTCAATTTTTAAAATATTTTTAAGTGTAGTTTTAAATCATTTCAGTATTGGGAAAAGTTTAATCCTATTTTAATTTTCGCTTCTTTCTATTTCATTAGCTCTATTGTGTTTTTGAATTGTAAGCTGCCTTGAGTCCCAATTTTGGGAGAAAAAGAGAATACAGCTAACTATTATTATAACAACAACAACATACTGTTCTGACATCAGTCACCCCCAACAGCCATTTGATGAACAAGGGATGAACAGGTTCTGCAGTAGCATCTGGTTGCAGGAAGATAACATCATCTTTCTGTACCTCTAGAGGAGATTGGAAGGGTCTGAGGGGCAGGGAGGGGGATCAGTGCAGATGGTGGAAGTGAGTCCCATCATCCTATACTGACCATAAAAATACATATGAAAGCATAACTTGGATTTACACCTGGGAATGTCAGCAACAAGAAACTACCCAGCATTTTCATAGAGAAAACATATTTCTGCCAAAAACAGTTTCAATACAATATACATTGTTGTAAAATAGAAACCACAAATGTTGTTTTTGCACAAAAATGTTTTTAAAAATATTTTTAATGAAGAAATCCTCAAATATGAAAAATCATGAAATACACACAACAGTTCCACCAGCACTATGTTGCATGTAGGCCACAACTCTTATCTGTTTTTATTTTTCTGCTAAATCTGTTTCTCTCTCTCTGAACCCAGATTGAATGAAACAGTAAATACATGTTTAAATTTAAAAAGCATTACCATTACTACTACTACTATTATTACTATTATTACTATTATTTTATTATCTTTATTTATATCCCACTTTTCTCCTTGAAAGGACTCAAAGAGGCTAAATAATTAAAAGATGCATTTTTAAAAGTTGATAGGATTTAGATTCAATTGGTTGACTTGACACTGATTTTTTTTTAACTGTTATATTGCTAACTGTTGGAATTTACTGTACACAGAGGACACTATTGATTTCATGCACAAATATTAAAAGACTGCATGCTTGAACTTGAGAAGCATGATTAATTTACTTAGTAGATTAATTAAGCTTCATGAAATTGATATATGTAACATAAGCAGCATTTTTTTTAAAAAAAGAATGAAATTTTCTTAAGGAGATCACATGACTGAATTTAATTTGCAATTTAAAAAATAAAATGATGACACAATATTAAATTGCCACAGGAGCAGTTGCATTAAAGACTGAATTGCTCGTCATAAAGATAAATCTTCATTGTACTGTGGGAAGTAGCAATGATCTAGCAATCCATCTGTTCTTGTATTCTTCAAATATTAGGATTTATTACCACTGAAAATAATAGCTGCTAATTTTCCAGCCAACCACCTGTAAAGAACAAGTCATTGAACAGATAAGACATGTGCTCCCTTCCCCCTTCTTCATGTACAACACCTTCAGCTAACTTCATTACTTCTATTTCAAAGAGAGCATATTTCAAGTACAGGGCAATTATATGGTTGTATGCCTTCTATAACTTGTTAAAAATAGTAATTTGCCGACATTAAATTAATTCTGTCTCAGTTTACTGATGTAGGCAGCCCAGAATATTTTTATCTTTTTGGAAGCTCTGAGCTAAGGATTCAGCTATAACCCAAAGGTGAACTTTAGGGCTTTGTCTGCGGTTTACAATTTGTTTCTGCTGAGTTGTAATCAACAGCAGTTGTAGTAAATGCTCAAGGTCAGCCCTGCCTTTCTTTCCAGAGTCTATACATATCTTCCATCACTCTCCTCTGGAGCCACCTTACTTCCCATGTGTGGATAACTCACCTTGTACTCCTTTGGAATGATCAGGTGGTCACTCCTATTAACTCTGCAATTTTGTCTTTGTCACATTTTTAATAATTAAGGAGGGGAAAGCTCCTTTTGATCACTGCACAATTGCAGCACTATGACTATTTCCGCACTAGACTGTTAGCGCTATTATTCCACTTTTAATATCCTATGGAATCCTGGGGTTTGCAGTTTTGGGAGGGGCAGCCTGGTCATTCCCGAAACTGCAAACCTCAGGATTCTGTGGGATGTTGCAAGTGGAATAATAGCGCTATAACAGTCTAGTGCAGAAATGGCCATGATTCCACTTTAACTGCCATGGTTCCATTCCATTGGATCCTGGGATTTGGAGTTTCAGGAGGATTATTAAAATTATCAGCCAGAGACTATTTGCATCACCAAATAACAAAGCCCAGGATTCCACAGAATTCAGTCATGGCAGCTAAAGAGGGCTCATAGTGTTATAATTATGTCATGAAAGGGCCTGCAAACTTCCTTCAGAAAATTTATAGAAGTTATCTTCTGTAAGTCAACAAGCAGTGTGACATATATTATACCTTTTAGATATGAGGAACATTTAACAAATGGCATCGGTTTCTAAGATTTCTTATAAGTAGTTTTTATTTTCATCATTTACTGCTGGATTACTGTTCCTTCTTACTAGCTAGTTAAATGCTAACAATAAATGTTGTATATAATCAGTCTAATCAAACAATATAATTATATTGGTTGATTATATTGGCTTGCATTAGGGCATAAAAGCAGGTGGAATAAGAATGGCTGGACCACTATTTTTTTCTTTTTCTTAACCATTCAGTGAAGTTGTTTGGGTGAATAACTTTAAATGCAATGAAATTAAAGGGATTATTATAAAGGGGTTTATATTCCTGACTTTTATTTGCAGTTAATACCAAATCTATATGTAATTCATAGGTGGACAGATGACTTAAAGGCATATGCATACATGCACATGCACACACACATTCTGTATGGCCCTTTAAAAGACAGTACCAGAAGGCCTCAGTTTTAACAGGCCATGGCAATTGTTAATATTGGGTAGAAAGTAGGAGCAGAAACATTGGGGCTTGTGCCTGAATTATCCTGAGCCTATTCGATTAAGCTGTTTCTCAAACATTATATTTTCTTAAATGTTAGATTTTAATATATTTTAATATACGATAGTGAAGACTCATACGGACAGCAATAAACAAAGAGATGTAAGAGAAGTAATGTTTTTCTTCAGGACCACATTTTATTAAATGATATTAACCAGAGTCTTGAAAGGGGCATCATGCATACTAAACAAGCAATAAACTCAAGGAAACAAAAGGTTAAGTTCTTGAAGAACCAGAGTAGTGACACTCTAGGTGCTTTCAAGAGTACATTAAAGAAGATGTAGACAGACTTTGCATATCATCCTATAGTCAGTATCTCAGAACTCTGAGTTTGTGAACTTAGATTGGTCCCAAAACTGATGGCCTATTACTCCCATAAGTCTGAAAACCCTGAGCAGTAAGATTTGATAACCATCAGCAGACTTTACAAGTATACTAAACCCTGTAAAATTTCTACATATCTCTGACAACCAATGTGACCAAATCAATTTAACCAGCATTAACACGTAACAATAACATGTAAGAGATGTTACCAAATTAATCTTGCTAAAATTAATATAAAGAACAAGCTCCTTGTATATACAGATATGCCAAAATTATGATTTTCCAAGGGTTGTTTTGTTGTTGTTTTGTTGTTATTGTTGTTGTTGGTGTTTCAATAGGGTTTAAAAAAGGACAATGGAAGACCTACAAACAAATCACAAACTGAGATTTACAATTATCTTTCCACAATACAAATGACTCTTTTTTTTTTGTATTGAAAAATCATGTTTCTTGATAAAAATCACAATTTTTGTGATTTTGTGCAGAATAGTTTCCTAAAACACTTCAGGATCTGTGAATAGTGGGCAAAACCAACAAAAGTCTCACCTGTGTGTTATTTTCCCAATCAGGTTTCCAAAGAGTAACAACTTTATTTTTTGGCGAGGAAATGAAAAGCATTGAATGTTCTTTCCATCCCTACAGTCCTCAAGTAATTAGACATCTGGGTAACTTGATACTCTTCACAAAACATCTTCTGTCCCAAAGCTCGCTCGCCCTTCCTTCCTTCCTTCCTTCCTTCCTTCCTTCCTTCCTTCCTTCCTTCCTTCCTTCCTTCCTATCTTTCTCTTTTCCTCACCTACCACTCTCCATTTATTGATTTTTTTATGGCCCTTTAAATCAATGATCAAATTTGCTGATCCCTTGACCAATCTAAATTTTATTTCACTATCCTCCTAGTAATCAAATAAACAAAGACAACTTCTCTCCTTGGTCTTTTTCAAATTTTTATCTTCTGCTTTGTAGCAACAGTGGCTAAAGTGTACACAATTGTCATCTACACAATTGGAACCTTACTTAGAGCTTAATCACAGAATGAAACTTTACAAAACACAAGCAAGTAATCCACCCTACATGTCTCCACAATCCCAATACAATGTCTGATGGCTAGTATGGGATTTATCATGTAATGCAAGTAAATCACAATTGCAGCAGGGTAATAGCATGTGTCTTTTCTCTTCTGTTGTTCTTCCAGTGGGAGACCATTTGAAAAGTGTTTATTTCATTAACACAAATAAATAATTAATGCGCTACTTTGTAAAATAAACTTTCCAAATGGTCTCCTACTAGGAGAACAATAGAAGAGGAATAAGGTAATATATCAAATTCCAGCCAAAGATGCTGTCATCCTGTTGTACTTACTATTAATTTGCCTTGTTTGATAAAGCCCTAAATCACATTGTCGTCATCGTCATCGTCGTCATAATCATCATCATCATTTCTTTTTCAAGTGACAAACTGCCTCTGGATTTCATATGGATCCATGAAGTTTTGAAATATATCTAGTCAAATCTACCTTCTGGGGGCTGGGGACCAATTTAGGAACTTCTGGAATACTACATCTGAAACAGTAGACATAAAGAAAAGTGATAATGAAAGCAATCCCACTGTTTTGTTTTGTTTTTGTTTAACAATCCAGACAAGACTCAAGTCACGCTGTGGATCCTGTTAGATGTTTAATAAGACAGACTTTATAGGTAGTTGGAATATAAGCTGTGTATTGTTTAATATTGATGATGACTTGCTTAAATCATTGTTTTAAAAAAGAAAATTTACAATATATTTGGGCCATAAATAACCTTGTAGTTACTTTTTTTTTTTTTTTTGGTAGAGTGGGTGGAACATTTCATTTCTGGTAGGATAAATGTGAATGCTAATTGGGATGGTGTTAACATATCAGTCTAAGATAGACTGCAACATTTATCTTCAGTACAGATTCTTTTATTAGGATAAAATGTTTAGTGTTGAAAATCTAGTCTTAGCAGTAACATTGGAAATCTGGCATGCCAGCAATTAAATTTACTGAGGTGGAGAGAAAGAACTGAGTATGTTCATTGTTAATGTGGCATCTGTGCAATACAAAGCACCCAAACGATTACCTGGAACAATACATCATCATCCCTGTGGCAAACTGCAGAATATATTGATACAATTAATGTTCTGCCACTTGCAGATAATTTGTAGTCTTGTCCATACTGTTTCTTTGCTGCTAGAATGTACATCTGTTCCTTCTTGTATGACTCATGAAATAATGCTTACACTTAGCATACTTTAGCTTGTTCTCAGAGTTATACACAAAGCACACGCAAATACCTTCCCATACATGCTGATTTCCTCTGTTACATTGTATTATTATATTGCCTTGGAAGGCCTAACTCATAGGTGGAGATTTTTGAGTTGTGCACAGGGAGCTGCTCTCAAGTTGCATCGGACATAATAAAATCCCTTTTGTACTTTGACTGCTGGCATTTTAGGCTTCTGATGGATTGTACACAACCAGAAGCAAATAAGGAAAATCTTAGATGGCTAAAGAGAAGAACACAGAAAGTAAGCTCAGTAACATCTCTGATATCTCTGCCTCTTCCAATCCTCATCAACACAGGGCAGAAAGGAGGACAAAAGGAGAGCAGACTACTCCTTAGGAGGCCAGGGACTTCTCAGATAGGATTAGGGAGAGAAATGAAAAGACAAAAGGATGGTTTTTATACCCGTGGCCTTAAATTAATGGAAAACAAGATACAAAACAGAAACGTAGCTGAGCCTGTCCCACTGCTGCTTCTGCCTACTTCTCTCCCATGTGTACTCAAACTCCTTAGCTAGCTCTGCTCTGAAGCAGCAGGTCCTCAGAAAAAAGGAGAATCCTGTTGCTTCACAGCAGTTTTCTTCTCTCAAAATGTAGCAGTCCTCACTGATCATCTGTTTCTCTTCCCCTCCCTCTTCTGTGGGTGCCACTATGCATGTGTGATAGGATACACAATTCATTCCTAGCATTCTGGCTGCGTGGGAGAAAGGCTAATGGATAATGATTAAAATTATACAAAAAAAGAGTAACATTACCTCTCATTAAGTTGAAATTGGAATGTGGCATAGCTATATATTTGTTATTAGCAAAGGCATAAAGTACATATAATACCAAAACCATCATGGTGTAGTGATTTGAACACTGAACTATGAGCAGTGTTCATGGAAACCAGGATTCAAATCCCTCTCAGTCATGGAAACTCACTGGGTGTCCTTGGGCAAGCCACAGTTTCTCAGCCTCAGAGAAAAGCAAAGGTGAATCTCCGCTGAGCAAACCTTGCCCTGTGTTAGGTTTGCCTCAAGGTCTCTGTATGTTGGGAATGCCTTGAAGCCATGAGTGCATGTCCACACACACATACAATTTGTTTTTGGTAAAAAAAATTACCTCAGTTCACATTCCTAAAAGGTGCAGGAAGAATTGTGAGGAAAAAAACAAAAAACTTTTTCCCCCCAGAAACCTTTTTTTTAAAAAATGGAAGAAGTGGGGGACCCTCACCCAATCACATTCACAGTCTCAGAATGCTTTTGAGGGAGATGACTGAAGTTCAAATATTTCACCTTTTCCACTTCTGATCAATACCTGCCTTCTGCACCTCCTTTTCCCTCACTTGAGTGCCAGTCAGCACTCCACCACACAGGCAATTTCATCTACATACTTTTAATGGATGTCGCTGGACAAAGCAAAGATGCTGTTTGAGACGTATTTCCTCCCAAAATTGTAAGAAACTTTTTAAAAAGATGACTCTTGTGAAAACATACATTTAACTTGTTAAGTAATATGTTATATATCCCAGCTAATAAATAAAATAAAATAAAATAAAATAAAATAAAATAAAATAAAATAAAAGAGATCCGAACTGATCCAAAATGAATATTTGTTAAACAATATTATACAATGCTCTCTGCTACTATTCATCTTGGCACTAGTAGTCTTTCTAAGAGAACTCCAAAAGCAGGAGGATATTCAAGGTGTAAAGATTGGTAAAGATGAGTATAAGATCTGAGTGTTTGCAGATGACGTGGTTCTTTTCCTGGAGGACCCACTATCTCAATTAACAGAAGTCAATAGAGTGATAAATCAGTTTGGTCATGTGTCAAGGTACAAGATATTAGTCAAGGTACAAGATTAATAAACATAAAACTAAAATGCTCTCTAAGAATATTAAAAACCAAGAGAAAATCTAACTTGAGAACATTTCTGGAATTCAACGTGCCAAAATAGAGTTAAATATTTGGGAATTCAAGTTACCAATACCAATAACTAGCTATTCCAAAATAACTATTTAACTTCTTGGGAACTTATCCTAGAGAAACTTGAAGGATGGAAATGGTTAGATTTGTCTTTAATGGGGAAAATATCACTGTTTAAAATGAGCATCTTGCTGTGTATGCTATTTCTATTTTAAATGATTCTGATAGCCATTCCTTATAGACGGTTTGAAAACTGTAAAGAAGACATAGTAAGATTCTTATGGAATGGGAAGAAAGCAAGGTTAAAACTCAAACCAGTGATAGACTTACAGGATCGAGGAGCATTTTCTATGCCAGGCTTGAGAATATATTATGTGACTGCTTGTCTGGTTTGGATTAGACTGTGGGTATTTCTAGACAATCACCAACTTTTGGCAGTGGAGAGGCATGAACTGCACTTCAGCTGGCATGCCTATTTATGGTATGGCAAGGCCAAGATGGAGAAATTTCCAACATGTAATCTGGAAATCTCTGTATAGGATGTGAACCAAGTATAAACCCCTTCTATACTCTAAACTTCCACCCTCAGTTTCCCCAGCAGAAGCTTTACTGATAAAAGTTTAAGGAGAGAGGAAGACTGGTGCACTTATTAAGATCTAGCTCATCTAGATGGGGGAGAGATTAAATTAAAAGACCGACAAAGGCTACAACAATATGGAGTTATTATACAGTGGTTCCTTTACTTTCAGCTGAAAGAGAGGTTTAAGAAGGGCATTGAAATGGGCAGGATAACTCTAGAGACACCACTTTTGGAGAAGCAAATGGAGAAGGGGGACGGCCACCTGTCCACACTCAGTCTGGGCTGGCAGCCAGAAGAAGCTGATAACACAGAGAGCAAGAATTTGTAGCAGCAAAGTCATTAGTTTACTTTAGCAAGGAAACAGTCTTACAAATGAGAAGCAAATAACAGTCCCAGTAAGGTCAATAAATCAGAAGCACACAATATAAACACAAGTGAGAGGCAAGGACAACAGGCAAGGAAAACAAACAGAAGCACAGTAGGAGAAACAGTCAGTTAATCACTGACAAGAGCTGAAGCAGAAAGTCTCAGCTCTCACAGGTTCAGAGATCAGTGCAGCTGGTGTTTGATTAATTGTTGTTTGGCATAAATTTGCTGGAAGTGATGTAGGGGACCCTTTTGATGTCTACCCTGGGCAAAGGTGGGTATTGGTAAGTCATTCTCCATGTCAGCAGGGCTCCCTGCTGGGGCTGGCACTGCCCCTGTTCTGTCTCTAGGGTGTGTGGTGGTACTGTCTTCTCTGCAGATTCTGCTGTTGCAGTCTTTGCTCCAGAGCCTATGCCCATTTTAGCAGGTTCTTCTGTCTGACTCTGAGTCTGAGTCTACGTTCTGGAAGCCCATCACACCACCTGTTTTCAAGATGTACAAATTAATATTAGGGATTGAGTTGGAGGGAGAAACCATCAAGGAATATATGATTAGATGGGCTTAAGATATAGGCCATAATATACATTTTGAAGATTGGGAGATGGTTTGGAAAGACTGTTCCAAATTTACCTGATCATATATTCTGCAAGAGAATGCGTTGAAAATGTGGTGTAAGTGGTACTTCCCCACTTTGAGAACTGCAAAAATGTTCTAAAATGTAAGCAATTGATGCTGGAAGTGTGACAGTAAAATTGGTACCAGTGGTGGGGATGCCACAAGGTCAATAGATTCTGGAGGATGATATGTTTGAAAAAACAAAAAATATTGTATGTTAAAATTGATCTAAAACCAGATTTTTTTCTGCTGAGCATCTTCCATTTGGATAAAGATGTGGAAGGGAAATTAGAAGACTGATCTGGCACATGGTAACAGCAGCCAGAATAAGTCTTGCCGGATACTGGAAAAAAGAATCTATAACATCCGAGACAGAATGGTTGGAGAAGCTGGCAGAAATGAATCAGCTTAACTGTCTGATAGAAAATAAGCCATACAGTAAATTTCTTAAGATTTGGCAACCGTTATTAGAATATCTGCATTTAAAAACAGGGACAGATTATGATCTAAGAGAATTTGGAAACTGACTGAGAATTTGGTTTACAAGAGTCTATAGGTAGGAAGTATAGAGGGTGGGAGTTGGCAAGGGCAGCTACATCTATCTATCCATGAAAATGGGTTTTTCCACAATTATGAGAATAGGAAAACTTTTTGTACCCATTTCATCAGTTGTATGTATATTGACTGCAAAGTGAATATTATTTTGGGATTTTAAAGAAATATTTTTGTCTCATTTTTTTGCTTGGGGGCGTTAACAAGAAATTTAGCTTTATGCTGTTTAGTCAGTAGCAGGGAGGTCCTTTTAATGTAAATTGTTCATTGTTTGATGTTGTGTGAATTCCTAGGCCCATGTAGACGTTAGAAGTATACTTGACCAAACAGATAGGACCACATGTGCTTAGGGAATGTCAGCTTAGTTATTCAACATTTGTTTCATGTTAGTACAATGTTAGTGTAATGTTATTGTTATGTTAGTGTTAATGTATGTTAGTGTAATGTTAGTATAGTGTTATAGTTCTCGTAAATTTTATGTGCATCATTTATGTGTCAAACATTTTGTGAAAATTTATGCTTATTTTATATGTTATATTCTTTTTTCTCCTTGTTTTGCTTAAAACAAATAATTAAAAATATTATACAAAGCTCTTGATATTTCAACCCTGCTGATGGTTTTGCTTTTGCTTTTTAAGAAAAAATATAGTCAACATTCTGTTGCAGAAAGCACTGAGTTATTTTCTGTCCATCCTAAGAAAGTTTGCATTTGTGAGAAAGAATTTTGTTCTAAAGCAGAACTATGACTGTTGTTGCCTTGTATGGAAACAATGGATTTATAAAAATGAGAAGCATCAGATGAGATGTGTGCATTTTTCTGATATACTAGCTATTCCTTTTATACTTCCTTTATGTGCATGTAGACTTGTCCTTGCAATGGGAAAGGACAGTCATTTGTGCATGTTTCTGCACAAATTACAGAAGCATTGATGAAAACAAAAGTATTCCTTGTCTTATTCTGACCCTGGAGGTGAGAACACTTGGGTAGGCTGGTGATTTCTCAGCAAGCTAATTCAGTGTGACTGGACAGCTTTTCTTATCAAGAATGTGAAACTTGTGAATATTCTTAATACTACTAAGCTAAAATCCCAGTCATTTTATAGGCCTACTCTAAAGTACGACTAAATTTTGATCTAACCTGGTATCTGTCCAGATAACATCCAGCTTCCTCTGTTCTAAACCTTATATTTCCACTGGATTATAGCAACATGCCCACTGCAAATATTGATATTGTTCATAGCAAAATCAATAAGATAAACTGTGGTCTAATGGACTATACTTACAAAATACTTGCTTTTGAGGACATATCTACACTTTTTTGCATAACTCCACTGAATTTTCTCTCTGTTGGTACTACTTGGGGAGATAATAAATGTAGCATTTCAGTTTTTCCTAGAGGCTGTCTAATTTTTCATAAGTTCAGATCACCACGAATTTCAATAACATTGATCACTCTACATAGCTGAGAGAGATGCTTGTATGAAAACCATTTTTACTTCCTGCCTCCCAGGTCTATTCAGGTCAGTCCATTCCTGTTTTTAAAATATGATGGAGTTTCTTCCCCTTTCTCTCTCTCTCTTTTTTTCAATTATAATGAAATATCTTTAATGTATTTCTGTCACAGTCATGGCAAAAGCTAATGCATCATGCAGAAATAGTTACAATGATGCATTGCTTATTCCATGAACAGCCAATGCTAACATGTTTAGTATTTTAAGGCATTTTAATTTTATTTTATGAATAAAATATTTTTGTACAAAGAAAGGTTGTGATTTTCCTTAAGACACACATATCTGAAAAATCATAATGTTTTTCAATAGAGATGTTATAATAGAAATATTTAATCCAGCAGAAACTGTTTTGTTGATTTATTTTTTACTATGTAAATTTTAAGATGTTTCTTCATTATTCAAATATTGTCAAATATTATTTTAAAAAGAAAATAAATAATTTAATACATGCTTTCTGTGGGGGAATATCTCTGTATGAGTCAGTGTGGTGTAGTGGTTTGAATGCTGGAGGAAAATCCTGGAGACCAGGGTTTGAGTCTCCACTTAGGCATGGAAACCCACTGGGTAACCTTGGGTGCATCACACATACTCTCAGCCCCATGATAGAATCAGCTTAGGGTCACCGTAAGTCAGAAATGACTTGAAGGCACACAAGAACCACAGTCTCCATAGAAATGGAGATACCTGTGAAATACCCATCCAATGGTGGAAATGTGATCCGTAAAAAGATAAGAAACATTTCTGTCCTTTTTTTCAACAGTTTGTTGCTTATCTTTTCTACTCTCCTGCTTCCTTCCCTTGAGATATTCTGGTTTCCTAACTCAGTCTATTATCCAATGTTTATGTCTTGCCACTGTTTTCTCCCCCTCATTACTTACTCACAGGTAGCTTATCCCTAGGGCATACACTCAACATTTTCATTGAAGAATGTGTCCCTGCTTCCACAGCTCCTGCACTTTCTCTTTCTTGTGTCTTAGGCATGCCAGTTATTGTTCATCTTTGTATTCCACCATTCATTCCAAACAATAAGTGTCATATGTGTTCAACATGATTGTCCTTACCCTCTCCTTCAGTGTGAAATGTATTGGTTACAAAATGTTCAGTGTTATTGATGAAGACTGGTGTGTTTGTTGTTGTTGTTGTTGTTGTTGTGTGCCTTCAAGTCATTTCTGATTTAGGAAGATTCTAAAGTGAGCCTGTCAAGGGGTTTTCTGGGTCTGAGTGTATATGATATACTCAAGGTCACCCAGTGGGTTTCCATGGCTGAGCAGAGAATCAAAGGCTGGTCTCCAGGGTTGTAGTTCAATGGTGTGTTTACACAGATCCTTAATTTAATATCCAATTTTAAAATTATTAGAAGATTTTTATTTTATTTTTAATTACATTATTCCATCGCATATTTCTTCATACTTAGAAACATAATATAAAATTACAGTCAGCTCCTTCTACTCATCCAATTCTCCCTCCAACTCTGACACTGACTCTAAGCATGCATCACTGCTAATCATTGTAGATATAAATCATCTTTGAAGTTCTGACTGATGGACTGTGTGTTAGTTTTAATGTTCAAAACACACTTTTCCAGAAGGATACATTATTGGATACCTTCCACTGAGATACACTGGGGTCCTCCAGAGGTCTCATTTGATTATATGATTAGCCTACGTCTGGCTATATAACCCTTCTCTGATCCCTTCCATTCTCCATGAACAACAGAATGGCAATGGAGTGTGTGCTATTGCAGTACAATAGTGGCCCTTTCTGCACAAGGCGAGTGAATCGCTCCATGCCATTACTTACCAGCTCTTCTTGGGTCTGAAGTAATGCAGACTTTCCCTTGAGCCCTTCCGCAGGGCTCCTCCATTAGTGCAGGGCAAACCGGAGCAGTGCAAGGTTTGTAGATCCACACTGCTCCGGCTCAAAATGGTGGCTTCCTGTGGCTTTAGCTCAAAATGGCAGCTTCCAGTGTCTTTGTGGGAGTGGACCAACCGCTGATGCTGGTTGTGCCCACAGCCTGCCCTCCCCTGATTGCAGGCTCGCATTGGTGCGAGCCTGCACATCTGCACAGGTAAGTAGGGGAAAAAATGGCGTGTTCCAGAAAATGTAAAGACTTTATTTTTCTGGTCATTATTTAGCACGCAGGAGGACCACTTGGGGGTGGGTTGGATCAGACTAAGGTGCAAAACTAAGTTAAATAGTCCACACCTAGTCCGATCCAAGGTGCAGACGACCTCCGTGCCAGGATGCCTTGGCCCGTTTTAACTGCCTCGTGCGGAAAGGGCCAGTGAGTCTGTGGGGGTGAGGCTTTGCTCATTACTGAGGCAATATCAACCTTCATAACACCCCCAGACCATATATAAGGTGTATGTCACCAGCCTTTGTATGTCAGCTTTTCTAATAGTACTGTTGATCTCATCTGTCTAATATTCTTGTATACAGACAGCTTCTAATATTTTCATGATTTCTAACCTTATAAAAATTAATGGAAGTTCAATGAAGACTTAGTTTGTCAATTCAATTTCAATTTAATTTCAGGAAAGAGAGAAGGAAGGAAGGACACACAAGGAAGTATGTTAGCTTCTTAAATATCCTACAGACTAATGGAGAATTCTATCTGGGCAACTCCTATTTCATACAATTTTTAGACCTCTTCTCATTAGCTGACCTTATCTAGTACACTTCCCAGTATAGATGATTAAGGCATTCAATAAAACCCATCACTTTTCAAGTCATGATTACCTCTGTTACCCTTTCACATTACAAAGATGAAGCACAGAATTCTAATCACTTCATCACAATACAGAGCTAATCCACAGATAACTCTATTGACAGTAGTTTTTTATTTAACTATACGTTCTCTAGGCCAGGGTGGGTAAAGTACAGCTTGAAAGATCAATACAACCCCAAAGTCATTTATATAACCCTCCCCAGGTGCTATGCCCACACCTTCCTAAGCTCTAAGGCCATTTCTGCACTATGGCATGGTACTGCATGACATCATCATGGTCCCACTCCTGTCAGATCCCCAGCTGCCACGTGTTTTACTATTACCGGGGGTGGGGGGAATCTGGTAATAGCTCTCTTTCACATGATGATCATGTTGGCTGGAGCCATGTGGGATGGGCAGAAGCACTATCAAGGTGCTTCCTTCCTCAGTGCAGTGCTGGAAGAGGCTGGTTGCATTGTGGAAAGAGGGAGTGTGTCCCAAACACTACCATTCCTCCACCAATAGATGACGAGGGGAGCACTGCTGGAATGATGCCAGGATGTGGCAGGATACAGGTAAGGGGCTGAAAGAGTGTAAGCCTTTTCTTTTTTTTAACTCATAATTGAGCATTAGCTTTCCTCAAAGGTATTGGTGAGTACTGCTGTCCATTCACTTCATTTTCAAGCCTTGGGACAATTATTTTTTATGGTCATTTGGCAACATGACTGACCTAGGGACCAAAGCAGTCCTTAAATCATGGCAAAATGGCCAGAGGGGCAATACTGATCATTTTGGATGAGAAATGAATGGCGTTGTGACTGTCTGTATTCACTTCCAGCAGTTCACAGATGAAAATGAGCACATCAGAATATGGTGAAGGCAGCAATGTCCGTGTGTGTATAAAGAAGAACATACAAAATAGAGGAGGCTGTAGCAGTAAAGTCTGCAGGAATCGGGAATGAGGGTGGAATGTGATTTCCTGTGAAATGGGTAATACTGGCAGCTTAAGCAGCAGGCCTGCAGTGAGCTAGAAAGCCGGTGAAGTGGGGGGTGTTGAAAACTAAATTTCATGTAGAACTTGAAACAAGAAAACAGAGTAGCTATTTACATATTGCCAAAGAAGTAGAAATATGTTACTAAAAATGATAAGGGAAGAATATAGATTAATCAATATGTATACAGTGGGCCCTCCACTTTCAGGGTTCACTACTCACAGATTTGATTATTCATAGTCTATTTTATTTTATTTATTTATGTTAAAAAAAATCATACTCTACTGCCTCCTGCCACAGGGGAAAACATATTTTCTCTCTAGGAATCTCTAGATCCTCTAGCTTGATGCTACATCCAACTTCTGATGTAAGTTGACCACAGAATTGCAAAGGAGGAGCTTGAGAATCCTAAAAATCCTAAAAAAGTGTTCTCAGGTTAGTGTGTGTGTGTAATAGATTATCTTTGTTGTTATTTGTGTTTCTCCCACTTTTACAAGGGCTCACTGTAGTTCCAATTTTAGAAAAAAATACTATACTACAATTACTATAATTTAAATAATAATAATAATGTAATACTTCAGCACAGTGGAGAAAACTGTGTATATGCAGTTTAATCTGCTGTCCAGCTCAGTAACTCCAAGGCCCTTGCTATTCTTTTTTTCTTTTCTAGCTTAAGAGGTATGATTTCCCCCCACACTTTTTTTTTTTTTTTGAGAAAAAAAAGAAGTAGAAAAGTTGGCTGGGGGCAAAGCAGCAAAAACACTCTCTGAGACCATGTATGGCCCATGGAGTGGGTGACTGATGTTTGTTGTGTGCCTTCAAGTCATTTTGGACTTAAGGCCACCCCTGAAATAAATGATACCTTTGAACAGAACACTAAGAAGATGGAGGTTGTCTGTTAAGGTATGGTTCTCTGCAAAGTGAGATACATTGTCATCCAATAGACAATTCTTCTCTGTACATCTCGGTATTGCTCCATGCAGCTAAAATCCTATTGGATGTAGCCATGACAAGACATCTAAGGTGAAGCAGGAGTTATGAAACATTCATAAATGACATAATGTTGGTCATTGACATAAATGATTGGATTATACTCCGTATAGTAAATATAGCATGGGTTCAGAGTAAGTTCTAAATATATAGATAATAAAATAGCAGAATATGTAGTGCATATCATGACTAGCTTGTTTTATGGTGTCCCAATCATAGTCATCATCATTATTTTTTCTCTATTTGGGACTCAAGGTGACTTACAATAGTTAAAGCAAACATAGTTAAAATTAACAGCATACACAAGTTAAAAAATAATCCTTCATAAAATTAAAACCATTTGAAACATATTAAAAACAAGCAAATAACAAATAACCCATCCATAATAAAGTTCCTGAACTTTTAGCCTAATGCGAATGGTAAAATGATACTCTTTAGTCTGTAAATGTATTTGACATCCTTTGTGTTTCACAACATATAGTCTATGTACATGAAGTTTGCATAGGGGAAGGGAATCTACCACCTGAAAAATTAAGCATTTCCAGGAAAGACCTTTAATACCTATGTAATTACCTACATGGTGGCATGCCCATTATGAAAGCAACATTTTGCACTTTAAGGTGACTGGAACTGCTGATAAAAGATACCTTATACCTTCTTCTGACTACATTGTGCTCAGTGTACTGACTGTGTATTTTCTAACACTCTAGGGGACATCCTTTGATTGACTTGGTGAAGTAACATTTGCAGAGTGTTGGCGCAGAGGGAATTTTACTCAGATTGCGTTAGAGAAAGGATACGCTCTTTATACAGAAACCTTTATAATTGATGAAAAGAAGTAAAACAGATTACTCAAGAGTAATACTTGAAAAATAGTGTACTGCATTTATTGAGACACTGACTTCAAAATTATCTTTTTTTACCATAAAATACTGTGTTGAACTATCAACTCTATGAATATGCAGTGCTGGCTACTATTCTTATCAAATGATTGTGTGTGTGTGTGTGTGTGTGTATGTTTAGTGGTCATGTTTCAAAGCAATATTTTCTCTATTGTTAAGAGGCAAGCTATCAAATTAATACTAAAATGCTTAGGTACATTAATGCATTTGTGCTGAATGTGTAATAGTGATGGAAACATGGCTAGTTAGTAGAAAGATGCTATTACACCTGTGCATGCTCTATATAAGTGAGCCATTACTCAGTCAAGATACCAAAGGAGATGATAGGGATGATGAAAAATAATCAGAAGTCTTAAATGGCAAACATCTCTTATTGCTCTAGCAATAGCAAAGGCTCAGTGCTTCCACTCTCATTCAGAGGAATACTCTTTAATCAAAACAGTACAGCTATGTGTTCCAAATAGATCTCTAATATTCTAGGAACCTGGAAGTCTCACAAGAGGCCTTCCTCTCACAAGACTTGATGTGGAATCTATAGAGACCTGTTTCATGTATATCAACTGGTCTTGAGCTAGTATGGAAATATGTCCTTATATAGCTTCAAAAAAACTGGCAGCTGGGAATCCCTAAAATGTGTGTTCACTGAAGCCTAAACTAGTTTTTGGTGGTTCTAGTGGAAGCCATATGAAAATAAGAAGTTGCCTCACAGAATCCCAGAGGCAGAAAACCATGCTATATACCACAGGGGATGGTAAAACAAAAGTCACCAGTTCATCTGATTTACATATCAGACTAAAGCAATTCTAATGCATCAGAGGAATGTATACATTCCTATCAGGGATTAAGCATGCTTTTTATTTTTATCAAAAGGGATGGTGCTATTCTATAGAATGTGTATAACCTCTGGCACTGGCTATATGGAAAGATGTTTATTAAAGTTGTTTAGGGTGGGAAGCAGCAGTGAAATGAAAACTACGTGAGTGATATGTCATTCCAGATGTATACCATAAAGATGATTATTTTCCCCCTCAGCTTGGAGGTGACTTACTGAAATGGAGAGCAGTAAAATTAATGAAAGCAGTTATTAAACTGTGAGAATGAACCTTTCAAATTTCCTGATAAAGCAGGAAAGCAAGGTCAAGATAAGTCTACCAGGGAAGCCCAGGGATCCCCAGCTAGGGCTAAGAAAGCATACCTCCAGAAAGCCTGGAGAGGCATTGCTGCCATTCTGGATCGAAGCTACTAGAATAGGTGGAGTTGCAAGGTCTTATTCTGGATAACACAGCTTCTTCTGTTCCTAATATATTGATAGTTGTTTTCCCCTTCTAGTTGTGCTCACTGATCCTTCTATGAGCAATCCTTCACTAACCACGGATACATCACTACCATAGTAAACAAACAGTGAATTCATGGAGCATGTGAAAACTGTCTGTAGCTCTGTAGCTTACATTTTTCTGGGTTGCAGTTCTGTAACTCTTGCTAGATTACTATGGTTGACCTTCAATAGACTAGAGAGGTTGGCATGGTGGGAGGACAACTTTATACACTGGCTTATTTATTACAGTGTTATCCTGTGCTAACGGCAGCTCTTTAAGCTTGGACAAGTATGTATGCTATACTAAGAAAGAATGACTGGCTGATGGTCACCAAAGTCACTGCACTGGAAAATTTTTGAAAGCACTTCTAACAGGTCTTCAGGTGTGGAAAAAAATACTGAAAAAGTACAAAGTCAATGCTGGTGTGCAAAGATTCCTTCAGAAAAATATTCACAAAAAGTCACAGAAGTTGAAAAATCATCTAAAAATTGCAACCTACCTCCACCCCTCCGGTTCAGAAACCCACAGAGAAAGACAGAAACACATCCATACACCACTGGGTAGAGACTCAAAGCAAACATTGACATATAAACCATATTTGATAGCATTCTTATTTTTTCTGCCGGTACACTCTGTAACCAGCGTTATGTTACTATGTAGTTATACTATAACACTCTGTATATTTATACCTGTCAATCAGAATTGGTTAATCAATACAAATAAAAATATAATACTCAAAAAAATTTTTTTAAAGAAAATAGTAATTTTAAATACCACAAGCCTACAAAACGGTGCTGGTTTTATAGGAATTTGGTGTTCTAAATTAAAAAATGACCTTAGATTTGCTCTATTACATATAGGTTTTTCACATCTTGTTTTGACATTTTCATGTTGTAATATGTAACTGAATAGAATTAGGGTGATAGAGGAAGATGCTGTGATTGAGGAGCAACTGATTGTGCAGGGGGCCAAGCCAGTGACTGAACAAGTCAACCTGCAAACATCCCCTGCACTGGAAGATCAAACAGAGGCCCTTTCCAGATGTGAGGAGGGAACCACGCGAAAATGGGACTCACCGGATTTCCTGAGCATCCGAGTGAGTCCATCGGGATGAGGAGCAGTGCTAGCTCGTCGCTCCACACTGGTCCAGTGTCCAAAATGGTGGCTTCCTGGTGGTGGAGGCTCTCCACCAACCGAAGAAGCTTGCCAGCCAAAAGCCTGCCCCGGAAGATCTGCAGGCATGCACTTGTGCGTGCCTGCAAATCTGCTCCGAAGCACGGCGATGGAGCAACATGGAGTCACACGCTCCATACTTTTTAAAAACTTCTAAAAACAGGTTTTTAAAAAGCACACCGTCTAAACAAATTGTGAAAAAAAGTACATGATGAAGCAAGTTTGAGCTGTTGTATGATGATGATGATGATGATGAATGCAAAATTCCTAGAAGACCAGCACACACTTTTTTTAAAAAAAAGTTCTTATGACCTTCGATTTTCAGGTCTGTGTACTCAACTTTGACTTTTTTTCTAGCAAGAAAAGGGATTAAAGTCTTCCGAAATACTTTCAAAACATTTTAATTTTTGAAAGAACTATGTGTGGGATGACATTTTTATTGTGTTTTTTTGAATTCAACATTAAATGCATTTAAAACAGCTACAGTATTGAAAAAAGGGGTTTTTTTCCATCTTAAGTCTGTATAAAAGTTATACGTCAGAATCCTATATCACTTTTTTACTTAATGTAATTTTATACATATTTAGCTAATTAGGAGAGGGGCTAAGAAACCCTTTTAGGCCATTTCCACACTACACTGTTATAGTACTATTATTCCACTTTCAACATCCTATGGAATCCTGGGATTTGCAGTTAGGGAGGGGCATTTAGAATTCTCAGCCAGTGAGCTCTTTGGCCTCAGTAAACTACAAACCCTAGAATTCCACAGGATGTTGGAAGTGGAATAAGGGCACTATAACAGTGTAGTGTGGAAATGACATGAATTGAGAAGATGCATATTGGGACACTGGCATTAGGACTGATGTGGATCAGTGTGTGATGGACATTGATGTATGATGTGTGTTGGCTATTTTGCTTGCCCTGTTACATAGTAATATAACAGCAGCCTTCCACTGGATACAAACATTACAAAACTGCCCAATTGTAATTCCCACATATGCTACTTTAACATATGGAGATGCAACTGTGATACAGGATTCTGGCCAGAGTTACATAATTTTAAAATAGTTTTAATTACAATATTTACAACTATAGTTACAGAAGGTAGGCAAATCTGTCAGTATTGCTTTCTCCCGTATTTGATATTTTTTTCTGAAATTTTGATAAATCTGGATTTCAAAAACCCAGACTGAAACAAAACTTCAGTAGAAGTTTACTTGTTCAAAGGCAATGAAACATTATCTCGAAAATAAGTGGATAACCCTGTGTGATGTTAAGCACAAACATACCATAAACATTTAGATAGGACTCATCTACCCCTACCTATTTTTTTAAAAAAAGCACTCTAGCAAGCATGAATGTTGTGATTTTTTTTCACTTTCCAAATGAATTATTAAGCAATTAAGATATTATCCAGTAATAGATGAAGCACCAAGCAGTCGCTATAACCCCTACTCTCAGTAAACTGTGAGAGAAGTAAGTTTGTTTTTAGATATATTGTCTGTGTTTCTGTTCCCCTCAAAGTGTAAATGACTGTTAAGATTTGGATTCAGAAACTGAAGCAGAATCCCCATTTTGAATCTCACCTTCTCCATTTTGTCTGAATCATCCTTATTCACTTCTGAATTTGGAATTCATCCAAGGAACATGTCAACTACCAGTACATCATTACGTAATGAAAAGCAATTAAGAGACCTTTCAGGCCAGTAGCACAGGAACAGGGTATCACTGGAGGACAGAATGCCAGTAAGCAAAGCAGTCAAAGGGAATAGTAACAATGTCTTGTCACTGTTAAGATTAGCAGGCAAACTCACTGTAGCTACAAAAAGAACTTCACTCCCAGCATTAACTCATCCAGACAAGGATGATTCATTCTGTCAGCTACTAGCTGCAGAAGCCATAAACCTATGAAAGAACAGTGCCTCAGTCTATCACCTTTGATATTATCTTTACAGTAATTCTGTGCTATGCTCTTTAAGTAGAAAACATAAGGGAATGACTGCCACATGATCTATAGTTAATGTATGCTTCAAATTCACACTTGGTTTGGAAGAATACAAAGAATACAAAGGCTGTATGTGCGTCAAATGCTGAAAAGTTGAGATGTTTTATGCTGAAAGAGTCAGGGAGGGAGATAGAAAGACAATCAGGTGCAAGTCACAGCTCTGATTCCCCCCCCCCAATTTGTGAGTTTTGCATTTAAGATACAGACAGCAAGACTGTTTTCATTTACAGAATACATAGCAGAATATGTGTGCAGGGTATTTTTCTGCAGATCTTGAAAGGTATCTGCTTTTGAGATGATGCTCCAGTGAAGAGTGGAATGATGTTTTCCAGTAAAACAGTGCAGATCTGCCACACAGAGATTCCAGTCATGCATCTGTGATGAGGATGGAGCAAAAGAATCCATCAGTGTAGCAAAAGCAGATCTTTTCCTGAGGCCTTTTGATTACTGCTTCTGGATTATTTCTTGTGTGGGGGGAATTCTTTGGCTTTATGTTAAGTAAAACAGGCTAAGAAAGAACACTTGACTGCATGAGAAAATGGCACATGCAAGATTTGACTTTGTGTTGACATGATCATAGATAATTATCTTTGTACACATCTAAAGTTTTCTATTAGTGTAAAGATTCTTGAGTGCAAATCATTTCTTGCTGCAATGTGCAGAATGAGACAAACCTGATGGAATTTGTACTGAAATTGTATTGCTAAATATCCCTATTTAAATTGATGGAACAGAAAATGGCAGCTGGAGTAAGTGAGAGCAACCCACCCACCTATATGTCTCTCTCTTTCTCTCTCTCTCTCTCTCCATAGCACAATTACCACAAGATAATATTCACTCATTGCCATGGAAAGATAGAACCAGCTGATACATTCATTTTGCCATGAATCATCAAAATGAAGGCCAGTATTATATACTGGAAGACAATTCAATCAGAGAAACCAAGGATCATATATTGGCTAGTTATGAAATGTAATAATAATAAGTAATAAGTTATATTTTTTTTCAGTTAGTAACAGCAAGATCCTGTTGTTCAGCTTGTGTGAAGTACACTCAAACTCCATGGAAATTATAGATGCTAAGGGCCATACCTTTATCAGATATGTTATTCAGGCAATGTGGATCTGACCTTTGGCATCCTATGCTTAGTTAATTCCTCTTCACTATTTACTCAGGAGGTAGATGACTGTCAGTGGCACAATAATGAGTTTATGCCCTGAGATTTATCTGGAATCTATGCACCTGAAAGTATCATGCAATGGAAGCTATTATTCCATACTATAAATGTCAAACTGGTGACCAATACCATACATATAGAATGATAGATCTGGAAGGGAACTAGAAAGTTGTTGAGGACAAAAGTAAAACTCAAGATAGCGACAGTACTCAGTTCATTCAGCATAAGTGGAACAGATTATCTTAATACTCTTCCATTGATAATTATTTTCCCTGTATTTTCTTTTCTCTTCTATAATTACCTCTCAATCAACCCTGCCTACCTCTCAATCAACCCTGCTTACGCAGAATCTGTTCACCTCTGACAAATGACAGGCAGATCACTCTGCTCCAGTTTGTATTACTTTTACACATGTTCCCTCATAAATCTAGTTTTCCTGTTTTAAACTCCAGTTTTTCAAAATCAAGATCTATCCCAAGGCAGATTTAATTCTACCACTAGGTCTAAACTTATTCTTTGTTAACATATTCCTATCTTAAATATATGTTCTGTCAACAAACTAGAGCTGGGAAAATATAATTTTTGGACTTCAATGTCCAGAATCCGTCAGCCAGCATAACTAGCCACAGGACAAAAACATTTTAAAATGCATATTGTGTATTTGTATTTGTTTGTTTATGGTCATGGAGTGAATAAAATATGTAAAAAAGTTATTACAAAATAATAATAGTACGCAATTACAATTACAGTCAAAATTCATACATCATATATGCACACATTAAGTACAAGTGCACTAAGTACATCGCATTTGTGTCAAAAGCCCAAATATAAAAATTAAGCTTGGTAAGATTTTGAATGTAGTACTTGTGGTTTAAATATATCTAGAGTATCTAAAATTCCTATTCTATATGTCTCTGTAATATTTGTCTATGAGTAGTAATGACAGAGACCCAAAACATAGCAATATTCTCTGTAATTTGAAATGCATTTTGATATGTATGTATGTATGTATGTATGTATGTATGTATGTATGTATTTGAGCTGAAATCTATTTGGAGAAGTGTAAAATTTAATATATAGCTATTTTCTGAACATTAGCTTGGGAGGCAGGGATTAGATCACTTTCTATTGGACTATGCAAAGATTTAATTCCTCAAGCACTGCTAACTGTGACCTTCCTGATCTCCTTCTCTCTTCATCAGAATTTCATTAGCAAATGCTAGTCCTAGCCTGGGATGTGTATGTCAGATGTAAGTTATTTTTGTGAATGTTTAGGGATCAGAAAACTAAAACTAAACTGATGGTAAGAAAGTGACAAATTATGGAAGCTTGGACTCTTAATATGGTGGTAATGATCACTGTTTATTGACGGAAATAAATAAGCATCAATTTAGAAGATATAGGATGGAGAATTGCAGCTAACTCAAGTTAGACAACATCTTTTGCACACATATTGAAATATTCCCCATCTGGTGGTTCCTTCCACCTTCAGGGATGCAGTCTGTGGGGAGTGCAGGAAGAAGAGAGAGCAACAGAAATGGCTGTACACATGTGCCCAACTTGTCTGCAAAGCAGGACCAAGGCTTCATAAGCCCTGTTCACTTTCAGAGATACCTATCTGGTAATGGTAACTCCTCCCTCATATCTGATTCTGGAAAAGATTAACTGGTTGTCATTTCGAGGAAGAGCTGGATATTTTTTTTTACCACATCTTATGCCTACTTTGCAGAGGTTGATTAGAAGCTAGTTTAAGTTTATGGAGGTTAATCTGATCACAATTTGGTAGGCATATGCAGATGGCTGAGATTAGGTTTGAGTTGGTGTATTCCTAGAGGCTATTCTTGGACAGCCTGGAAACATGTGCTCAAGGACTTTGTGACTTGTGCTTGGCTGTTTATGGTCAACCACTGGCATCCACTCAGAGCTGTGAGGCACTAGCAGGAAGACCATCTTCTATACATCATGATGTGGCTAAAGTAAAGGTGGGGAAACTATGCCCACCTTTTTTCCTGAGGCCTGAAGTGTTTGCCCTATTCTAATACCCTTTAGGCCTTTAGTTTGGGATACGTTGCCACTCCACTTTAGTTTCTCCTCTGCTGATTGCTTATATTGGATTTCAGTAAGTAATGGCCTTAGTTTAGTGTGACTAAATTTAGGAGGGTAGGGGACTGGTTTTACAAGCTGTATGACAGCATGTAAAATCACCCACATATGTCTCTCCTTTCCTGCAATCTCTGCAAATGGCATTCTCAAACCAGAGTGCAGCACTGGCCAGGAAACAGAATTGTAAACAAAGATATGAGCAGACTTCACTGACAATAAACTAATAGTAAGTGCCATGATGGCTGATGCAGTCAGCTGATTGATGTAATCTGATGGAAGGCAGCCAAAAGCCAAGATCTAACTATGTTTATGTTATTTACAGAAGATGATTTAAGGGATAGCAATGTTACATTGCCTCCAGAGGAAGAGATTGATTTTTGACATAAACAAGGCACACTAGTGATCGCTTATCTCATTGGACAAGATAGGACAGCTGATAGGCTGGGTAGAGGTTGGGGAGCTATAATATAAACAATTTGAGAAAAGTCAGAAGTCAGACTGTTTGGCTAGTCTCCACCTTATGAAGAAAGCTGCTTGATAACAGATATACTTTTCTGAAGTGATGAACTGCCCAAACACGCTGATGTAAACAGAGGTTGCTGTTGAGAGAAACAACTAGGCTACACTGAATACACTCATACTGCTGCTTATCACTATATGTTGTATGACTAAAAAAAAAATAGATGAAAGAAAGAAAGAAAGAAAGAAAGAAAGAAAGAAAGAAAGAAAGAAAGAAAGAAAGATTTTAAAAATGACCTTTTGTGAAAAAGAAAATATGAAAAGCATGAACCATATCTTAGGTGAGAACCAAACTGCTGGAAAGTCCTAGAGATGTGATTCGCATCTAATCAAAGACACAAACTTCCCCATTTTTAGTATAAAATGATATATTTTTGACAACTAAAAGAGGAAAAATAAACATTTATGGCTGTCACTGCATTGTATAAATTTTGATGTAGGTACAACACATTGCAGCATCTAGGTGGGCTTCAACTGGCCATGAGACCCATCAAAGTTGTCCACTCCTGAATCTATTACATCTTGTTGCAAATGCATTTAATTAGTTCTATGCTTTTTATTATTCACAAGCTCCTCAGAGGACTCATTCTTTTGGAAGGCAAAGTAAAGTTTACACAAAGCTTTGAAATGATATGTTACCTGCAAAATGTTACTTTGGTAATTAGTTACATTTTTGCAGCAATGGACTAGGACACTATTATATTTTGGCCTGTAATGGCCAGGACATTTTACTACTTTTCAGTTTAACTTGATATTTTTTTCTACCTGTTACTCGTTACTCAGTGTGTTCTGACTCAGGCTGACAAATGGAGGCAGAGAAAGAGGATGGTGGGTCACATCGATGCTACCTACATGATTCTTCTTTGTGGGAGTTGTGCAACTTGGAAGGAACAAAGGGGACAGCAACAAGACAGGAAGAAGGGGAAAGGGGGGTAGGAGGTGTAGGAGAAATTAGTATGGTTTGCCATGGGTCCTTTTCACAGGACATTCACCATGTGAAAGGGTCTCTGGAGCATTGCACAATTGCGAGGAGCGGTCCACATGACATCCTCGCAATTATGTGATGCTGCCGTGGCCAGCAGGTGCCGATCATGCACTATTTCATTTTCGGCTTGTAGCTGAAAATAGCATGCAATCACACATCTCTTCAGGTCCCCGCACACACTTACCATGCATGTGGAGCCTCCGGAGTTGTGGTGCTTGCGCTTCCTGCCCCAGCGCAGCCTGGGAAAATCCCAAGCTGTGCTGTAGAAGGAAGAGGAGGAGCCCTTAAGCTGTCTGCTCACCAGCAGGCAGCAGCTGCGGAGGCGAAGCAGTGGGGATGAGAGAGTCTATTGCAATAGGCTGCTCGTGTGATCCCCATGCCCCAGCACCACAAAAAGGTAAGGTGTGGAAAGGGCCTAGATATTACTTAGTAAAATGCAGGCTTCCCTTAAGAGTTGTGTGTCTCAACAAGCTGATTTGCTAAGCTGATTGATCTGAAGAGAGGAATCTCTGGGTTAGTGTGAGCTACAAAAAAGACTTTAGAGGAGAGGGCAGTTCTATGCATATGTGAGGCCAGTTCAGGCAAGGGACTTATAAAAAATTATTTGAGAGAGGGAGAGAGAAAAAGAAGGATTGAGTGAATGACTGCTTGTGTATTCTTGCACAACACATCTGTGTGCAGTGTACATGCCAGCTACAATATCTGCTATACTCTGCTTGTGTGAGTAAACATTGGAAGGAGAGTCCAGGCAGAGTACTACACTCACAGTTATTATGACCAGAGTTCATAGATGGAGGCATCCAGGGAGCATTTTCCTGTGCATTTCAATGGCACAGCAGTAGCAGTGGTAATGACAATGTATAAATAATAAATAATCTAGCAAGTTTCTGGACTGCAGTATCAGTAAGAAGTAATAGCCTGCTGTGAGGGGAAGGTCAGAGTAATGAGTAACTCAATTAATATTAAGTGTAACACTATTTTAATACAACTACTTATTAAAAGCAATAATCCAAGCTCTGAGTTTACATTCCTTGAATAATAAATAAATTATATGTATATATTCGAGATATATGTTTTAAAGGTCTTGGAAATATGTGAGAAGGATATATGAATAGATGTAAAATGTTCTCATTTAATTTGGTCATTGCCGGGGGTAATTTCTTTAACTGGTGATATTTTGGAAAAAAATGTAAATTATTGAATAAAATTAAAAAGAAAGATAATAGTGAGAAACTATTTGTGTATTCAAACTATGCCTATGACTTTAGAATTGCATATGACAATATCTTCAGATGCACTATGTCCTTTAGAATTTCTAAATGTGGTCTTATTTGTGTATCTATAAAATATGTACATAGCAGATAGCAATTTCCAACATCTTCTTTCTCTAGACTACATGAAAATGAAAACTCCTACTGTTATTTCCCCTTTCTGTATAGCCTTCTTCCTCATGAAGGGATTCATTTCATTAGAGCATGCTTTACAGTGTCACGTTGAAGTCTGAGCAGAGAAACTGAAACAGAGAATGATTATGGAGTCACACAAAGAGGGAATTTTTCCTCACGGAGTGCTAATAAAAATATACTGAATGCAAATTCTCTTTCATTAGGAGCCCTCTTGTCCTTATTCTTGCTTTCTGTATTGAACAAGGAATCCATTAGACTCCTGCTCTGAAAGCATGAACGTCTCTTAGTTTTCTTGTGCAAAAGAGAACCACCGTTCTTGATGTATGATACATTCTTCTAACGCTAGCGAGAAAGAAGCAAATGAAAGATTTATGTTGAGTGCATTGTGTGCAGTGAACAAGGGAAACAACTCCTGCTTTTTATGCACCAAAAATATGTTCATTCTCAACGCAATATATTGTAAATGTACTCCAGTATTTGTGTCATAGAGTTAGATTAGTCTATTCTTTTGATGCGCACAAGAGAAAATACTATAGTAGAGCCCATACTCCTCTCATTATTTTCAATTGTACTGTTCTGTACTCAGACCTTTACCTGTAAGTTTCAGAAGCTCAAAATACTACATGGACAGAAGTGATTAGTACCTTTTACCAATGATAAACTGCAGTTAGAAAGGGACTGCCCTCAAGACGTTGTGACAGTGAAATTGCCTACTATTTCAGAAGGATATGAGGGAATGTATCTTTCTAAAATTTGAGTGGGTTGGGGGATTTATTGTTCATTAAAGGGCCCTCAGTCCAATGATAATGGTGATGGTGATGACGGCAACAACAACAACAACAACAACAACAACATAGAATAATTAGAATTTTGCTCTGTCCCAGAAATAAGGATGTTCAGGAATAAGGATGGTACAAGGTATCTGTTCACAATTTGTCTCACCATTAACATGAATTGTGAGTGTTGGGTGTTGAGGAGGGGACTTAACAATTTTGAAACACATGGAAGTTGTGTATTTCTGCATTTTGCCCCTTTATATTGTTTTCCATTTCTTTTTACAGTATACCATTTGATGGCACAGCATTGTCAGTGCCAGTGACCACCACTTTTCTCTCTCAGAGTACCTCTGAGAAAGGCTAATATGTGCTAAGACATTGCAAACTCTCTCAGAAACCATTGTGGGAATGAAAAAAAAAAAGAAAAGTAGATCAGAGCTCTACTGCTACACTGTAGTAACTGTCAACAAATCTGAAGGACTTATAAAACAATTGAGAGAGAAAAAGAATAGAATGAAGTGTGTAACCTGCCTGAATCCTCCAAATTGTTTCACATCCTTCTCTGAATAATTTCTTTCTTTTGCTCTTGATTGAAACACTACCCCAAATTCAGAACAACACTGAAAGGGAAGCAAAATGAGTCCAGCTTCTTTTAACAATAACAATAGGTAAATTGATGGAAAACTTAGAATGCCTACTCAAATGACCACAAATATTTCTTCCAGGCAATTGGACCAATGCCACCCTTCCAACATGCTCTTTTTGGGATACTGTTGAAGCACTGCCATGATGGCTGATTACTATTTTAAGTCCAGATGTGTCTCAATCACATAGAAAACAGATTATTACACTGAAAATTTTGTGCATGAGAAGAACCCATCCCATGTTGGATAAAAATTAGAGGCGGTAACCTCCTACATGTCCTGCAGAGCTTAATTAAGTTTCAGAGCAGTTCTAAGGACACCTCATTCCAGAGCTGATCAGGATCAAAGGCAAGAGACTAAGTAACAAAATGCCAACATCTTTTAGCTTAAAATTTTTCTTCCAGTAACATTTTTATGAGATATAATATTCAGTCATTTAGAATGGAAGAGGGATACAAAGGCTGGAGAACCAGCAAACAGGGTTGTCACAGGGAAGAGGGTGCGGCACTGACAGCCAGACTGGGATGTAGGGTGTGTGAATTTAGCTCTAACTCCCAAGGTCCCTCTTCCTTTCGAAATACATATAATTTCTACATGTCCAATGGAACACTTTGCTCACTGGTCCCACTGTCTGGAAGGCAAAGATGCTACATATCTGCTCAGAAGCTCACTCTTATTGGATTCAATGGGTTTTACTCCCAAAAAAATAAATATGCTTACAAGTACATCTTGAATGCCAGGACTGTATATGAAGCATTGTTATTGATTGCTCTTGCATGCTTTCACTTAAAATTGTCATGTTACCATTTCTCACAGGGTATCCATTATTTAAGCCACTGGTCTTACCGTAATCTTCTAGCAACTGCAGTGGATGATTTGGTGGACAGCATGAATCCAGTTCTCAGTGCAATAACAGCAAAATGGTCAATATATAAAAAGTTGGTGATCAGGGTTACTTTAAAGCATTTTCAGTAAATCTGTGGTTCTATGGGGGTTTTTTTAACGATGCTTGTGTGTATGGCTAAATTAATTATATGGCTTAGCAGAGGGAATAATCAAGATCTGTCTTCATTTATTTCTTTTAAAATATTTTGCCAGTTTAATTTGCTGCAAACAGATTAATAATGCAACTTAATAATGACGGGAACCAGAGATATACTGCTTGATCAGTTTCAGCCTCCCGTACTGATTAGGTTGATTTTAATTTAATTTCCATTTTTATATTGGTGTGGAACACTTGTTTTCCACAACTTTACATAAACAGTGCAGTGATTATAAATAATTAGCCTATCCAGTGATCTATAAACTTTCAGGAAAAGGCTCCAGAGTAAATAATGTTCAGGAAATTAAAACTGTAGAGACAAAAGGAAGAGTCAGTTGACCAAAGAGATAGCTTAAGCAACCAATGGAAGACAGACAACAACTGTAAATGGTTAGACAGGAACTTCTTTCTTCTTTCTTTTACAAAAGATTTTTCAACTGGTTTTAAATTCATGCTTTTAATTTGACTGCCCATTTAATTGTTTTTTTAAAAAAGTATGTGCTTTATATTGTTTTAGCCTTCTTGTGTTTTAATTTATACTATATCTATTTAATCTGCATCTATACTATAAGCTGCCCTGGGGATCACATTGCCAAAAAGGCAGGATATCAATTGAATAGGTAAAATCAGTGAATAAATACAGTGTCCTGGGAACCTGAGGGTAACCAAGATGTCACATGAGTCCAAACTGAGCTGAAAGAAAATCAAAGTTAAAAATACAGTTGTGAAAATTGTGAACAAAACTGTGCATACATAGTCCATTGGCTAAAGCATGTTTGTGTGAATGCAGGAATGTATGGATTTTAAACACATACATGTCTGAAATATTGACAAGATTTTGCATCATAAGCCTTGCAAATGTATGGAAATGGAAGAAATTGCACTGCACTGTTGCCATCTCAGAAGATACAAAACGAATATTTCTGTGTGGAACTGCAAATCCTGCAAATCTCTCTCCCTCTCTCTCTCTCTCTCTCTGATCAAGAAAGAGAAGTAATTTTCACTTCGGATCAATTGTTAAGACAGCAGACAGAAAAAAATGTGTAGGTAGCTATGCAATAAAGTTCCAACAATAGAAGATGAAGTTCTTGTCATTATTAGAAAGCACATTTCTAAGTAGAAAGTGTTTATTTTCCCCTCTCCATATGGCTGCAGTGACCATTGGTGAATTATCATTAAAAATACTCTTTACAGGCCAAGTTACTCACCATTATTGACCATTAAAGTGCACCATATCATAGAAAATTGTCTTATTCCTCATCAGACCATTGTTCTCTCTAGCTCAATGAGTTCTGAATGGCAGTATCTCCAGGTTTTAATCCTTTTGTAGCTGGCATCATTCCAAGAAAGGGATATAACTAACACTTTCCTTCTTTGGTGCATCTCAGTGAAGCAAAGGTCAATATATATAATAAGAAGAATAAGCCTGCTATCATAAACAGATTTAACTAGGACTTGGTAAGTTATTTTTATGCAAGCATATATAAGTATGAAAGTGAAAATGATGGACCAAATAGGTTAAATGAATGAAGGGTGAAATCCAATTGCTAGAATCAACTAGAATAGACTCATTGAATCAATTCCTGATGGTCCTGTTGATTCAACTAATCTACTGTAGTTGGATCTGACAATTAAATGTAGACTTAACTAATTAGACGTTCTGGCAGCACCTGTACCATAGACTCATAGACTCAGAGAATCATAGAGTTGGAAGAGACCACAGGGGCCATCCCGTGCTATGCAGGAACACACATCAAAGCATTCCAAACAGATAGCCATCCAACCTCTGATTAAAAACCTCCAAAGAAAGGGACTCCACCACACTCCAAGGCAGCATATTCTACTGCCAGATAGCTTCGACAATCAGAAAGTTCTTCTTGAGGTTTAGGTGGAATCTCTTTCTTGCAGCTTGAATCCATTGCTCCTAGACTTAGTCTCTAAAGCAGCAGAAAACAAGCCCACTCCCTCCTCATCATGACAACTCTTCAAATATTTAAATATGGCTATCATGTCCCCTCTTAACCTTCTCTTCTGCAGATTAAACATACACAGCTCCCTAAGCTGTTGCTCATAGGGCATGGCTTCCAGACCCTTCACCATATAATAACCTACCAAATAATGCTTACCTGGACCAGTTAGATCATGTTCTTTCCCTATTTTGCTCCATTTCCAGGCCATCACAACTTATATGGGCTAGATCAAATAAAGTAGCTCATATTTAACTCAATTTCCTGTGTCTGTTCTCACTATTTCACAATTGGTCATTAAACACATGTAACATGTAGTTTTTAATCATTAAAGAAAATATGATAGTAATGTACATTAGTAAAGTGCATTAAAAAGTATAGTAAAATGCATTAGTAAAAATGCATACCAAAATATTGCCATGTGGAAATTTCTATAAAGGAAGAAATAAAATCTCACAACCTGCTATGAAATTTGGATGTGAGGATACATTGGGGGGACCTTCTAGATGGCTAGGCTGGTCCCTTCTTTGCTCTTCTTCTGCTGTCAGGTAAAGGCAATGTCCAAAATTCATGAAATTCATTCAGTTACAAGTGCATAACATGGTCATTTTTGCTGTCATTGTGCTATTATTTCACTTTCAACATCCTATGGAATTCTGGAGTTTGCAGTTTAGGGAGAGGCATTTAAAATTTTGCAGTTTAGGGAGAGGCATTTAAAATTCTCAGCCAGAGGCTGTTTGGCCTCAGTAAACTGCAAGCACAGAATTCCACAGGATGTTGAAAGTGGAATAATAGCACTATAACAGTATAGTGCAGAAATGGCCCTAGAGCTGTGCATTCATGACTGGTTCATATTCATGATCCTTATGTATACCCTAGTTTAGGGGATATGTAGGATTGTGAAAATCACCCAAACCCCACTTATAGCAGCCACTGTAATCAAGGGGTGTGTGTGTCTGTTCTCTTGTCAATTGGGAAGTAGCTGACTGATGTTCACATCCTCTTTGTGAGTGATTCCAGGTGTGAGAAGGAATTGTCACAGGGACCCTACCTCTTTCTGTCATACCAGAGATCATTCACAGGAGAGAGTTGGAAAACCAATTAGCTGTTTCCTAATTAGTGAAGGAATACATCTCTGTTGCTCATGGCAACTGCTGCCCAGCAAGTTAGGCATTTGTAACTGCCTTAGTAAATTCCTGCCCTTTTTATTTGAAAAGGTATTTGGAGATGAATTGGTAGCAGTGATGTATATACTGTACTTTTATATTTATTGTTATATTTTTATTATTTTATTCTATTTTAAATTGTGTTTTAATATGAGAACTTATTTAATTTTTGTTAATGTTTTATCAGCTTTTTATCTGTATCTTGTTTTATCTGTATCTTGTAGTAGGCCAATTTAGGTCCCATGTCAGGAGAAAGGTGAGATTAAATAAATTAATATGAATGATAATAAATCAAGAATTCTGTTGGATATGAATTTATTGGTGTTCCCTGTATCTCATTTCTAAACAATCATGAAGCAGCTAGAAAAAATGCTATATCTTCTCTATTTCAAAGTTCCATAATTTAAATCCAAATTCTGATAAAACTATTCCAGTGGCAATTTCTGTACAGTACACCTGAAATCTGTAAATTAGTCTGCAGGCAACTTCAAATCTGTCTTGATGAAAGTTTTAATAAAATGTGTATCATCATTTTGAAATCGAAGGTAGAATGATCACCACCTTAGAGTAATATGTGCTTTCAAAGTAACCAAGATGAAAAAACATAAATCTAATTACTCATGTGAAGTCAATCCACATAGCCTCATTTTTGGTTTGGTGATATTTATAAGCACGAATGTCAGGTATGCAGCTTCTTCATTTCTGTAATATAAAAGTATCCTTTGTCTTTGTTCAGTGTCTTCTGTTATACTCTCATTGCCAAAGTACATCTTGCTTAGTTGATAGAAAGCATAGGGAAGCTGCTTAACTTAGGTGTCTTTCATTTGCCCTGCACCAGAATGTTATTCCACCTGGTAGTATTAGCTCTGCATGGTTTGCTTCGAATGCACAGGGGGACCTATAAATCCGTCAAAACACAATAAGGGAAGATGATGACATTGCAATTAAAGTTTTAATTTATAATCCAGGAGAGTATTCTCAGGGAAGATCTTTGTGCTAAAGTGCAAGAGTGCCATTCTTTTTTATATCCAACGAACATATAAAGATGACTATTTTTTAAAAGCAACTTTCAATGAAACCAGAGGTCTTCTCCACAAGAAATGCTATTTAAGCCAATAGAACATCCTCCTTGTTGTCAGGCCCTGACCTTTCTTCCACCTTCATGTCCACTCTATATAATTTGATTTTGATTTACTCATTGAGCTTATCCATCAAACTGTATATTCTTGCTATTGTATAGTCTCATTTTGCTTCTTGTACACCATTGCTACCTTTCCAATCATTAAAGGCAAACTTATCTTTCAAACAAAGCAAAGGAAGCAGTTCTTAGGCCCTTTTTGCATGCTTTTTTTTTTTTTTGCGCAAGCGCCCCTTGAGCATCGCGTGAGTGGAAGCGTCACTCCGTATGAGGCTGAAGCGGGTCGAGCGCTGTAAGCCGAAAATACAGCGTGCTCGCACAATGCTCGCGGCGCCTTTGCGCATTTACCTGCGTGCGGTGCTTTGGCGAGCAGGGGCAGTCACGCTTCCTTCCCCCAGTGCGGCCTACAGCTCCCAGACTGCGCTGCGGAAGGAAGAGGTGGGGCACTAGTGCGACCGCCACCCTAGAGGAAGCCGATGCGGGAGGCAAGAAGGGCTGTTGTGAGCAGCTCGCGCAAGCGGCTGCTCGTGAGAGTGCCGCTCCCCACTGACGTGACGAGGTAAGGTGCGAAAAGGGCCTTAGACTGGAAGACAGTTGTAGAAGCAAAGGAGAAAATTGTTAATGTAGAAGACAGACACCTGAGGTAGCTGTCTAATTCTGATTGATGGTAGTACCACTCTCACATTTCTTCATAATAGAGAATACATTCTTCCATAGTTTCCTTTCAGAAATCATCTTAATGAAAGAATGCTAATTGTTAATTATAGTAATTACATTCATATCATCTCAGTTATTTCCAGTTTATTTGGAGGTGCTTGTGTGGAATTTTTTATGATAGGGCAAGGGAGATCTACTCGTTTTATAATAGTTTCTCCCACCAAATTAAATTGCTGTCTGTGCATGGCTGATGCTGTACCCATGTGCTTTATATCACTCCTTAACACCAACCTTAGCAAATAGTATAAAATATAACTGTCTCCTTCTCCTTAACAAACATGCATGGACAGAAGAGTTTTCCAACTCTGAATGGGGAAAGAAATGATGCCAGACCACTTTCAGCTAGTCCTTGAAGGCACTATAGTCATCTCTTGTCACTCCTAGAATTCTTTCAGTAGTGCATTGCCTGGTGTTCTCACTGGAATTCCTTCTGCAGTCTTTGTTTTCTTGCCTGGTGGCTACTCTACCATGGTCTCAGGATTACCTGGTAATCCTCATCCCCCATTTTTTTCCAGTTACTATATTTGCTGGTATATAAGACTCACTTTTCCCCAAAAAAATACTGTTTGAAAAAGAAGTGTGTCTTATATACTGGTGTGTCTTATATGCTAGCAAATAGTATTTGCAAGTGTATAAATGTGGTGTCTCTAATATATGAGTGATCTTATATGCCAGTAAATACCATAATTAACATATTAGGACAATCTCATTATCTCTCTGTGAACTAAAATAGGTAAGAACTCATCTTCTCTTTTTTATCTTTCAGTTTATCTTCCTTTCAATCCACCATCTAGACTGGGAGCATGAATCCTTCCCTCCCTCCTTAGGAAGAGCTTTGACTACATGAAAAACCAATTGGGTCTGCAGCTACAGCCAAAAGGAATAAAACCAGAACCAGTATTTTTTGTTTTTGTTTTTTTAAAGATCTCTGTGTGCTACCTCAACCCTCCTCCCTTTCCATCACACACACACAGACCATTAAAAAAAATGGTTCCCAGAAAGCCAGTCTGGAAGTAAGCCTGCACCAAAACATTTAGACAGCCAGGCCTCATCCTACATTACTCTGTGGTCCTCTTCAGTTAGTAAACATGCTAGTGTGTGAGCCATTTTGCCAGCAACAAGAGCATTACAGGTTGCAAAAGGAAGACATCCCGTTAACACCAGAGAAATGTTTTCATTGTGTAATGAAACTTAGCTTTGGACACAAGACTTTGCTCCTGAAGCATGAACCACTGAATCTGAATTCCTTAGCATGACACCAGGTAATGAAATCCTTCTATCTGTCTCTGGCTGAACCAAGACATGATGTATTGAGGAGACAGCTGTAATTCTTCACCTGACATCTCAGAGCTCCAAGGTCACCTCTTATTTGCACAATGTCATGCTCAATGTCATGCCTTACAATCTCATTGGTGCCCAGGGGCATGAGCAAGTTCAAGAAAAGGTCAGAGGACCTCCTGTGCTTGAGCACTTTATGAATACTCTCAATGAGATATCAGGACATCTCATCCACTCCTTTCTTGTGATTACCTTAACATACTATGGTCCTTTTCTCACGGGGTGCCGAAATCTTCCCGCCGCGATCCAGGTGGGCTTTTCCTTAATCCTCACTAACACGTACCGAACTTTTACTAGTGTTCTCACGGCTCCCTAGGGATGAAGATTAGGAAGCATCAGAGCATTCACACAATATTACCATTGCCACTCCCGAAGGTGTCCTTTCCCCGCCCTGCCTAGCAATTGATTGGCTGTGCCCTATTTTTAAAAGAAACATTTGCAGCGTCATCAATGACGTCAGTACGCACGCGCGTTCCCTCACATCATCCCACGAACCCGCCCCCTCGCCCTCCCCCGCGCCTTTTGAACCGCCGTGGAAACTTTTTCCTCCTCTTTCTGTCCACTTGCTTTCTGCTGTTTGGTGTATGGAGAACGAGCTGGTGACAATCATTGCTGGGGTCCTCGCCCCGTTAATGACTATCATTTCAGCTTTGTTGGTGGCACTGGAAAGTTGCTGGCCCGAAGATGGCGCGAGGAGGCGCAGGCTCGCCAGGAACCGTCGCGATGCCGTGAGACGCTCAAGGTTGTATTTCCCACTTCTGGCACCTCTCTTGTGCGAAGTCCCGCGCCCCAAAAGGTGGTGGGTTAGGGAGCGGATGCGGCGGATGTGGTGGTCCGAGGAGGTACTGGAGAAATGGGACGACAACCAGTGGCTATATCACTTCAGGATGACCAAAGCCACCCTCTTTGAAATCACGGGGCGCCTGCGTCCCTACCTTGAAAGAAGAACCACAGAGATGAGGCAAGCGATTTCAGTGGAGGAGAGGGTGGCCATCACTGTGTGGTGGCTTACATCGCCTCTGATATACCGCAAGACAGCGAACACTTTTGGCTTGGGTGTGTCCACGGTGTCTGTAATCGTGATCGAAGTGTGCCTTACGATTGAGCATGTGCTTCTGGCATCCACTGTGTGCCTAGGAGACTACCGGAGGGTAGGTACGCTAATTCCCAAACCCAGTGGGCTGAAATGGGGGGGGGGTTTGACTTCCCTGGGAAAAGAAGTTGCGTCTTGCAAGGAACTGGCGCCAAGACAGCAGAGTTGCAAAGCAAATTGCCACCCCGAAGAGAGTACAGCAGGGTTGGCATGGATAGCCAGTGGGTTCCCAGTATCCGGATTCCTCTAGTTAAGTCCTTCCAGCAGAAAGTGCCCCTTAAAAAATACAATCTGACAACAACAACCCGTGGAGACAGTGCGGGCTGTGAGGTTGGAGCTGCAGGGTTTGGGGCGTTCCAGCGGCAAGGCGGTCTGAATGGCCCAGGGAAACCCTTTCTGGTATGGCATGCCAGCCAGCAGGGCCACCGAGGTGGCACTGTCTCTTGGCAGAAGGCTGCACGGCACTTTTCAGATGGTTAGTGTGTGCGTCAGAGTTGGAAGGTGTTAAGCAGGGGTTTGTTTGGATGCTCGCTGTGTATCCCTTTGCTTATAATCCACTTCGTTGGGATCTCGCCCAGCAGGGCCCCTGAAGCAGCACTGTCCCAAAACAGAAGCCCGCAGAGCGCTTTTCTGCTGATTAGTGTGTGCGGCAGAGTAGGAAGGGTTTCATCCCGGGTTGGTCAGGATGACCACCGGGTGTCCCTTTCCTTAAAATCCAGTTCATGTCATCTCGGCCATCAGGGCCCCTGGGGCTGAACGGAGGGCTGCAGTGCACTTTGCCCCCTCCAACAAGAAGACATTTCCGCCGAAGGGCACCAGGAACACTCTGCGAGGCTTGCCTCTTGTTCTCAACCAGCATTATTCCATTCTCCCATGGGAACCGTGGGAGTTTTTTTATTCGGTAACCATGGCGTGAATGGGCCAAGCAATAGAGTTTTGGTCTTGGCCCTGAAATCCTGGAAAGGCAAGCTGGTGCCAGGGGATGTATGCGCATGCACCACAACCAAACTTTGGCTCGCAATGCAACTAAATTTTGACTACTTTTTTTCTTGCCCTTCTACATTTACAGATAATGGATGGTTTCCGCCAGATGGGTTTCCCTCAGTGCGTTGGAGCTGTGGATGGAACGCACATAAAAGTAAGACCACCAAAGGGGCGGGGAGAAGAATTTGTGAACAGGAAGAGTGCCTTCTCCATTCTCCTCCAGGGAACAGTGGATCATTCGGGGAAGTTTGTGGACATTGTGCTTGGCTACACTGGAAGAACGCACAATGCCTTCATTTTCCGGCACTCATCCCTCTGGCATGCCATGGAGGCTGGAAAGTTTGTCCCCGGAAACCCGACCATAACCATCGGCGGTGTCAGCATAGGCCCGGTTATCCTGGGGGACGCTGCATACCAACTTTCGAGATGGCTAATGAAGCCTTACGGCGGAGATCTCACCCCTAAGAAGATTGCGTACAATAGGGTGTTCAACCACTGCAGGAATGTGGTTGAGCGTGCTTTTGGCAGGCTTAAGGCCAGATGGGGGTATCTCTCGGCCCCTTTGACAGTCTCGGAAAAGAACTATCTCCCCGTGGTGTCTGCTTGCGTGGTCCTACACAACATTTGTGAGAGCAAGGGACACCTTCTCCACCCTGTGCTAGAGAAACCAGCCCCCTTGACTCTTGCACGCACCAACAGGGATAGCCGTCCTCATGACTCTGCAAGGAGGATCCATGAAGGGGAATTGTTAAGGGACGCTATCGCCAATATGATTGCTGGCAACTGCGATTAGCTGTCACCGTGTTATCCCCCACCTTTTTTGAGTCCCCCCCCGCACACAGTAAGTTTTTTTCAAGCAGCACCCCCACAGTATTGACCTCTACTGTTCTTTAATATGCATTCAACCAAAACTGTAATAACAAATAAATATTGAATCTTTTCTTAGAAACTGGGCTCAAACTTTATTTGACTTTTCTAAAAGCGCGCACATAAAACTCAGGTTGAAGAAACAAACTACATTAAAAACATGTCCCATGCATAACCAATGATACAATTGCCCTGCTTGGGAAAGAAAAGCAAATACTCAAATATCTTTCCTGCACCAGGGCCCACGAAATGCTCAAGGGCTATAAATTTGACGTGGTTTTCTGGCCCTTGCTGCCTTGCCCCTCCCTCCCTCCTGCTCCCGATTGGGAACCACCGCTGTGCTACTCCCTGGGACGTTTTCGCTGTCGGCACCAAAAGTTTGCACTTGGGACAGGGAGGAGCCGGCTGGTGATTGGCTTCTTCCGGCCATGTCTGAAATCACCGTTGAAATATTTGCCATTGCATTGGCACAAACCCTTAGAAGGGAGATTATCTCCTGGCGCGCATCCTCTGCCCTCGCGTTATCTTGAGACACCTGTTCTCGATCCATGGCGAGCTGCTGCCTGTTCATTTCCTCCTGTTCGCGCATGAAGTGTAAGGTTTCCCTTGCGTATGATAGCACCTTGTCTCGGGAACCCGCCGCGGTTCTGTTCCTGCTCATCCTTAGGCGTGATGGGGGGACATTCTTTCAATGGGCATCTCGCTTTCTCTGTCCGGGGTAGTACTGCGGCAATCATCTGTTTGGAATAAAAAGGAAAATTCAAACAACATGGCGTGGCCATGTGCATTGTTCAGAGTTCAGAGACGCCAAGTATGGGCAAGGGGTGAGTAGACAGCCATTTGTAAAGTCAAGGTACTCACAAAACTGTAGAAAGATATTAAAAAGACCAAGCAGTCATCACACTGCTGTACCTTGCATCATGTCAGATTTCAGCCTCCAACAGGAAGGTTGCCAAGTAACGTAAAATGGCTGTCCAACAACAGGCTGTATTGGAAATGCTATTTTCCAGACATTGCACTAACGGTTGCACAGAGACTTTAACTGTGAAGGGCACAGCATGCTGAAGTTGTCCCTGCCATGAAGGCTCGAAAAGAACAATGGGCATATCAAGGCCGCTGCATTAAGCCATGCTCTGAATCTCCAAACCTGTGGTGACAAATCATACCACGGTTATCGCAATGCAATAGAAAGATCCAGCAGCAATATCTTGGGTGCAGGACATCTTGACTCA